>WOXC01011043.1:90000-742439 GCA_011680675.1 Gymnobelideus leadbeateri | reverse complement strand
GCAAATATATGAATTTGCCCAGAAATATGGTCTTAGGAATGAATCTTGATAAATATTTGATGATAATTACAAAAAGAAGATGTATGGAA
Organism: Gymnobelideus leadbeateri; assembly: GCA_011680675.1. NCBI lineage: Eukaryota > Metazoa > Chordata > Mammalia > Diprotodontia > Petauridae > Gymnobelideus > Gymnobelideus leadbeateri. The sequence continues at coordinate 742,350 of WOXC01011043.1, read as the reverse complement.
GATTTACTAGATCAACTTCAACATGAAGGCAAAGTTGGACATTTTGAGTTGGTTTGGCCTTAGGGAAATTAAGACCAGAATTATTTATATAACGAACGAATGATGAGATAAATTGACACAGGAATTTTTAAAATACTGCATTTTGTGGTGGCAGAAACTATTTGCTCCAACTTATTTAACTGCTTATTGTTTCCTTCCTTCATTTAGCAGGTGTTTGTTAAGCCACTACTGTGGGCGAGGCACTGGGGAAATAAAGACAAAAACAATCTTTTTCTTTAACTGGCTTATATTCTACTGGGAAGAAACAACATGTACACAGATAAGTAACTACAATTATAATCAGGGGCTGGCCCTTGAGGGCCCGGACCTGGGAGCTTCTGAAATAAGATCTGCCTGCAGGCGACCCTTGTGGCTATTTGGTGAGACTTGTCTTGGAAGTTGGTGTTGATATAGAATGGAGGGACCCTGCTCTTCATTTCAGAGCATGCACAGGTATTCTGTGTGCTCTTCTGGCCCACATACTGAGTGGTAAAAACAAAAGGGTTAATTGGCTGCTGAGCCAGAACTGTGTATACAGTAGGCACTAACCAGATGAAAACCTTTTTCTTGGCAGTCTGAATGAAGAAATGCTGTAAGACTGGGTGGGAAAATCCCTTGCCTACCTTGATGCTATGCGGCTTTTAAGCCACATGCCATCTATAGCTCTTCTGTCCCTGTTGTGTCTATTCTCTCCTGTTCATAGATGAAGCAGTGCTGGAGACAGAACAACCTGATGAGATTTAAGTGAACTGGAGGAGACATGGAGGTTCAATCATGGAAGTGTGTGGCAGATTGTTGTAGCCACTACAGCCAAGGCAGGTGAGATGCCATTGCAGCTCCAAGAATCAACCTCCTATACCCAACACAGCAGTGAATCAACCTGGCAGCAAGCAAGGAGGCAACACCAGTAACTGGCAATGCAGACTCTCGGGAGAAGTGTTTTGTAGCTCTGGCTTTAGGCCTGAGCCTAACTTTCTGGGGACCAAGGTGGTAGACGGTAGAATGTGCCCCCAGTTCAGAGGGATGTTTCAACTTTATGCTAGATCTTTTCGGTAATCATCCCTTTGTAAAAGCTAATTGATATTTATTGGTTGCCAATAAGCAAAAATCAACTGGTTAAATTGATAGTGGGGCTCTAATTAATGTTATCAATATATTGAGGAGACATGAGAGGCAGATGGGTGGAGCAGCTGGACTGAACAACTTGATGGGGCAGCACATACAGCACTGGGCTTGGAAGCAGAAAAACCCAAATACTCATAGGCTGTGTAACCCTGGACAAGTCACTTAAGCTCTATTTGCCTCAGTTTCTCATCTGTAAAATGGGGACACACTGGAGAAGGAAATAGTATACTACTCCAGTAGCTTTGCCAAGAAAACCCCAATGAACATAGTCCAGGGGGTCACAAAAAATCAGACATGACTGAACAACCAAACGATGACAATACTGTGGAGACATTAACCTGCACTTTTTAGAAGATATCAAGTAAATAACTGGTCAATTGATGGTGAAGGAGGGTCGCACAAAATATACTAAAACACCCTATGTAAATATGAAGCAGTCTAGTGGGGTGGAGACAGTTAACAGATCACAAACAGGGACAGTCCTCATGTTTAGGGGTATCCTGAGCTGACAGGAGCCAAGGACTTGAAAAGATAAAGTGAGAAGGGAATGCATTCGAGACCCAAGCAATGATCTCTGCAGAGGCCTGCAGAAGAAATACGGAATACTGTATATAGGACACACAACTGGCACAGTCAAAAATGTCCAAAAGGGAGCAAGAAGATCAGAAAATCAACTTGCTCCATTTAATTGCACAGGAGACAAACCAGGTCCTTTGCTGTGTCTTTTATTTTCTAATTGTTTGAAACAATAATAGTGGCTGGTTTGTAATAAAAACTAAAGGCACTGTACCTAATAACAAGACAATGCTGGGTATGGACTAGGGAAAACCTACATTAAAATTCTACTTCTGACACTGTATCTGTGTGACTTGTAGACATGTGAACTTGATCTTTCTGCAACTCAAGCAACTCTTGAAATCATCTAGGTCCTGAATTGATGAAATCACATGCTCCTTTGTGCATTCATATGTTTCATATTCATAAAACATATGTTTTAAATGGAAAGCAATTTGGTGCCATTAAAAATACCAGCTCTTTTCTTTGTACCTGGGAAAGAAATTTACATTTTTTTCCCCAAAAGAGCAAAGCATTTTGGAGAAAATGTGTAAAGTTCATATTAACTGGTAAAAGTGCAAAGGAACTTCTGAAATGCTTCATAATGCCACATTACTGTGTAATTTCTCATTTAATTTGTATAAATTTGTTCAAAAGTGTTTTAGCAGAATTGTTTATATTGTATGTTTTAATGTCCGTACAAGATAAATAAAATGATTTCTTAAAGTCATTTCTAGTGTTTTCTTATTATTTCTACAATATGTTTTCCATAATGATGGGAATGAGTTATGGACTCTTAACTAGATCTGGGTTACAAATAAGGAAAGGTCTTTTGAGTATTGATGTTTTTGCCTGATAGCATTGCTTGAGGGAGACACTGAAGGAATCTTAAAAACCCTTCAAATCAAGGGAAAAGCAGCTTGATTTATTTAGGTTTGTTACTTTTGTAGGGAAGCATCACAGACTTTCTGCAATGTGATTTTCAAAGATGCTGGATGTGTAGGACATCCAAAGCAACCTCATTTGTGTCTGAGCTTGTGCAGGGTAGAAGATAGCCTTGGGGCTTTGCTGATTCAAAGGACAGTTAACTCATCTCCTCCCAAAGAGCTCACTAAATTAAAAGATCAACTTTACCATGTTAAGATTCAATTTTTCCGTATTTCTGAGGGCCTACATTTAACAAATGTAAAAATTGCATAAACTGAATGCGTTTCTTTCTAAATAAAAGCAGGAAAAGAATCAGATGGAGTATTTGGGCACCACTATAACAGACTGTTCCTAAAAGAGACTCATTCCAACTCAAACATGCAATCTCACGTATCTAGATTTTCACTCCAAAGATGCAGATCAAACCCATCCGTGTCTGCTGTCATGAGTGAGAATCAATCAAGCAGCTGCCCTGCTCATTATTAGGATGAAATGAGACACTGTCGGTCATCCAACAATTTACAAAAGGTTTGTGTAGCTCTATGGTAGAAAAGATTTCAGTAAGAATATTTTAGCATTTACCTTTGGTAATAGACTAATCCCCTACTTAATTCTGCAGGAAAAAAAATGGTCTAGTCAGTAGACAAGGATGTTAGTCAACAGATATTTATCAAGTGCCTACTAAGTGTCAGATACTGTGCTAAGTGCTACAGAAATGAATAAAGGCAAAAACAGCCCCTCCTCTCAAGGAGCTTCACATTCTACAACTACATAGGTACAAGACATATCACAGGTCAATAGATGATCTCTGAGGCATTAGCAGGGAGGAGAAGGGAGATAAAGGCTTCTTGCAGAAGGGAATATTTGAACCGACTCTTGAAGGGAGCCTTTAAACATCTGATAAGTTTAAAGAACTCTCATTCTATGTGGGTGGGCTCTGTATGCCCACAGATGACCAGGACCTCATGTTAATATAGACAGAGGCTAACAATTATCAGCATTAACTTAGCTTGATCAGGTGGGGAGTTGGGGGGCAGGGCAGCTTTCCCACTGATACTAACCTGCACGTGGGTGAAAAACCTGGTTGATGGTGATGCTATCATATCCCAACTTGGCAAGGTCTGGAGGACCTTTAAGAGGACCTTTCACCATTTAAATGGTTCAGGGCTTTTGCTGGACAATCCTAACCTTGCAGATGTGAGAAGCCTGGCATGGGCGGGGGGGTATGAAATAAAAAGCATAGCAGAAACAAAACAGACCCAAAATAATTAACAAACCCATGAAGGAGTGATGAAAAACATAGAGGAGAATGAAGAACAAGAATCCTGGGCTTCACCTCCCTACTTCCAGAGGATTGGTCCGCGTGGTAGGCAAGGTGGGCCTCCTGATGTAAGGCACTGACGATGAGCAAAAGCTCAATTCTTCATCATAGATCAGGGTCATCTGAAGTAAAATAGTAGAGGTGACATCTCCTGCACAGAGCCCACTCTGGGAACTAAACGGATACTGGGTCCTCCTCGTGCTGCCATAGCTCCAAGTTCTCTGGCCCACCCACCAAAACCTCCCTTTCCCTGGGGGATTCATTGGCAGATGAAACCAACTCTCTGCTCCTTTAAAGGACTGTAAAGAGATGGCTCCTTTCATCCACAGGGACCAAAAAAGGACTCTTCATCCAGGGTTTCACTGAGGCAGCTAAAGAATTGAATTTCTTCCAGATTCATACATATTTAACATAGTTATACAAAAAAAGGGTCACTTCCCCACTATGAGAAAGTAAGGCCCATCCCAACAATACTATCTCTTGGGTCCTCTAAGTTCTTTCTGGGAAGGAGATGTCTGAACCACCAGAGGAAAGGAAACCTGTCAATGGAAGGGGACCTGAGGTATTTCCCCAGGACATACCGAGACTCTGAGGGAGCAGAGGTCTTGAGGCCCAAGCAACTCCATACAGGGAAAGCAACAGGGAAAGGCTGAAGAGGGTCAGCCATAATTCTGTCCCAAAACAGGCCATTCTGATCAGGTAAGTTTTCTTTTTAAATTCAGTTTCACTTCATTTTTAATTTAGAATTCTCTCTTCCTCCTCCTTCCCCACCCATTGAGAAGGCAAGAAACACAAAACCCATTACAAATATGTGTAAGTTAGGCAAAATAAAATCAGTTTTCATCTTTAATGTCCGAGTCCATTAGTTCTCTGTCTGGGGATGAATGGCATGTTTCTTCACAGATTATCAGCTAAGTTTTCCTGGAAACTAGATCCAAGAAACTGCTACATGGCTAATCTTAGCCACCAAAGAGCCTTCCTCCTTCTGCAGGTGACATTGATTTGGCACAGTCTTGGGCAGTTAGGGGCATGATAACGCAGCTGATTAGTTGGAACAAACCTCTTCATCTTGGATGGGGGAAGAGGGGCAATTCACCATTTGGGGACAGGTTCAAATCCATTTGGGTCAGGCAGGTGCTCCAGTGGGGCAGGGGCACTCACTTCATCCTTAAGGCCCAGAACCACCTGGTGTTACAGACTTTATCCTGATTGGCAACTTCAGCTGTTCTTGTGAGGGCTCCAACCTGGGAGTCTAGCTAAGTGGGAAGCAGAGGATCTGATGGGTACTAACATGTCCCACAAAGAACTTTGTGCAGTGTTAAGTCATCAGCCAAAGTTCAAGACTGCTTGGCCAGACCTAACATTAATATGGATAAAGACCTTTTCCATACTAGATTTCTTTTTTTGAGGGGGGAAGGCAGGGCAATTGGGGTTAAGTGACTTGCCCAAGGTCACACGGCTAGTTTATTTGTGGTAAGTGTCTGAGGCTGGATTTCAACTCAGGTCTTCCTGACTCCAGGGCCAGTGCTCTATTCACTGTGCCACCTAGCCATCCCAATTTCACACTAGATAACAAAGCCAAAGATTGTTAACCTATGGGGAGGCAGATTTTAGGGGGACCATGAACTTTAATGGGAAAAAAAGTCATCCTTATGCTCACTCCTTCAGGCCTCTCCAGACTATGGGCTTCTTTCTCCACCATGTCCTAACAAGACTTCTCCCCCTGGAAGATCACTCCACACCTGCAGGCTCTTCCTCCCATTAATCAGTTCCTTCCAGAACCCCTATTTTAAAGCACCCAGGCCAGCTCCCTTCATTCTTTCACTGTTCTCTGGGAAGTTGTCCAATCAGTCTGGGCTTCTTTCTCCACCCTGTTCCACTCAGCTACATTTCTTTTCACTCCCCTTTCCAGCTTTCTTTTATGTGATAGGAGAAGTCCCATTAGAATGGAAGTTCCTCAAGGGCAGAGACTTCTCTTTTGGTTTTCTAGCCATTAGCACACGGCCTGGCATACAGTGAGTACTTAATGAATTCATGTGGATTTGACTTTACAGAGTTGGTTTCCTTTGTAATTTCATATATTTTACGCATTTAAAAACATTATTCTGAAAAGGGATTCACTGGACTGCTGCATCAGGATTCAGGACTCACCAAAAAGGTTAAAAGGCCCCACTCGAGGCTCTCTCCCACACCAGCCATGAAACCTACAGTCTGGCTCAGGGAGAACACTTGCCAGGATCCCCCTTGCTGGAGGCCTTTCTTAAAAGGTGGGAGCACTTATAGGTGACACAGTGGCTAGAGTGCCCTAGAGTCTGGAGGGCCTGAGTTGAAATCCAGACTCAGACACTAGCTGTGTGACCCTGGGCAAGTCACTTAACCCCTGATTGCTTCCGAGAGACAGAGACAGAGACAGAGAGAAGCCAGATACCATATTATTATAAATAGAGAGAGGGAGAGAGAAAGACTGGAGAGAAAAGATCAGCTTAGCTGGATCTCAGAGGGCAGGGGCAGGAGTAATGGCCAATGAGGCTGAAAAGAATAGATTGGGGCCAGGTTGTATAATGCCTTCAAAGAGAAACAGAGTAGTTTATATTCGATTCTACACATTACAAGAAGCCTCTAGAAGCTGGAGGTGATTGAGTAGGGAGATGTCATTGTCACATATATGCTTAATGAAAATTTCTCTGTTAAGAAGTCTGTAGAACAAAGGCAGGGAGATCATTTCAGAGGCTCTTGCAATAATCCAGGTGAGAGGTCATGAGGAACTGACCTAAGGTGGCATCTGTACAAATGAAGAGAGGGGATCTGAGGAAGATGTTGTAAAGGGAAAAACCACAAAATTTGGCAACTGCCTGGGTCTATGTGACAGGGAGAGAGATGTCCAGGATAATGCTGAGATTAGGAACCCAAGATATCAAAGTCTTCTCCAACTCATCTTCTTTCTCTCCCTCATTCTCTTTGGTGTGGTTTCTACCTCTCCTGCAAGAATGTCCAGGACTGGAATATCAGAGTGTAAATGCTTGTGGCTCTACTGTCCTTGATGGTAAGTACAATTTGCTATGGACATCTCTGCAGATCTCTTTAGTTTTTCTTCTGTTTGTTGGAGGCATTATCATTCAGATGATCTTGTGTGGTTGGATCACTTGGCAAGCTTTATTTAAACTGATTCTACTCTCCACTGCTCACTCTTCATCATTCTTTCTTACAAAATTTTACAAATTTATATTCTAAATTGGTGTTGACTGTGGACAACATCACTTTCCATTAGACAAGTAAATCTAATGTTTGCTAAGATTCCTTTTTGGGTTTTTTTTTCTCATTGTTATGACAATTTATATCAGTTAAACCTCTGCATTGAATTATAATTTATCTTGTCATTTCTTCTGTTCATTATCCATTTTTCATGATTCATTACTTGTTCAAATACTTAAGAATTGAATTTTCCATTTGCATAAAATATTCCTTCTTGTTATTATCTAAAAAACTTGTTATGAATTCTGACTCTTCCTTAGAGAAGTTGGTGCCCTGACTATACATAGACAACTGCTTCAGGGAGGACTGCCATCTCAATAAAAAGACTTTTTTCCATCTGTTAAAATATAATCAATTTAAGTGATCAGAAGATATGAACAAATAAGAATTGCAAAGTATTCGCAACCACATGAAAGAATGCTCCAAATCACTAATAATAAGGGAAATGCAAATCAAAATAACCTTGAGGTCTCATTTCACACCCTGAAATTGGCAGACATCCAAAAAATGGCAATAGCTAATGATGGGGGGGCTGTGGGGTGATAGAAACACTATGGAGTTGTGAAATGGCACAGCTGTTCATGCTCTTTGAACCCAAGACTCCCTTACTGGGCTTATACCCCAAGGAAGCCATCAATAAGAAAAAAGTCCCCACACATGCTTTTTGTGGAGGTCTTTCCACTGGGGAATGGTTTGTGGCACACAAATGTAATGGAATATTATTGCCTTGAAAGAGAGGATGTGTGTGATGAATGCAGAGAAGCATGGAAAGATCTCTGAACGGAGGCAGAGCCGAATAAATAATATACACAATGAATACAACAATTTAAACGGGAAGAACTCACACCAGAATAAAAGTTTATGTAGCAGAACTATGAAGATTAAGCATGACCCAGATGAGGAGATAGGAGAGGACAACTGTAATCCACCCCTTTGTGGAGATAGGAGTGCCACAGGCGTTACACACAGGGTGTGCTTCCATACTTTTTCAATGTATCAATCAGCTGTGCTGAATTTTTCCTCTTTAAAAAGTACTATTTATACGTGGGATGAGGCTCTGGAAGAAAGAATGGGAGGAATATTGGGGATAACTGTGATGATGTAAATAACAATATCAAACTAAAATAAAAAGGGGGCAACCAAACTATACAGAAGTATTCCAGGCCATAATATGCTTAGAAGACCATATATTGACATCTACATTTTGTTGTATTTTTATTTATTTTGTTAATATTTCCCAATTATATTTTAATCTTGTTGTGCCCCAAATGGGTGGCCTTGGGCCACATGTTTGACTCTTCATGTAAAAAAAAAAGATAACATCAATAAAAAAAAATTATTAAAAAATACATTCCATTGATCTAGATGTAAAAGTCACATCTTAAAACAGAAGAGCAAAGAAGATACATTTTTTTCAACTGTGCATAAATGCACATGACTAAAGAGGGGATAGAGAAAGTCAAAGGAGATAAAAGGGCAATTTGTTTAAAGGTCTCATTTCCAAGATATGTTCTCTATAGAGAACCTATCAAATTTATAAGAATTTTAACCTCTCCCTAACTGATAGTCAAAGGATATAAACAGGCAATTTTCAAAGGAAGAAATCCAAGAGTTTAAATAAATTTTAAACTAATTTTAAATTTTAAACTAAATTTTAAACAGCTAAATAAATTTTTAAAATGCTCCAAATCATTGCTAATTAGAAATACAAATGAAAACAACTGAGATTCTACCTATCAGGTTTGCGAACCCAACAAAAATGGAATATTTCAATTGTTGGAGAAAAAGTACACTAATGCACTGTTGGTGAGCAGTGAATTGTCTCAGCCATTCTATAGTTATTTGCAACTATTTCACATAAGTCATGAAACGGTACTTATCCTTTGACCTAGTGGTAATGATGGCAACATATTAAAGAAGGTCTTTGGAGTTTGTTAGAGTCCTGGTCAAAAAGGGCCCAACAATGTGAACAAGTGGCAAACTTGCATTTGGAAATCTGTGATACTGTGGATGAAGGACCAAGTTCTCCATTTCAGGGAATGGGCATTTTCCTATCCCCTTGCTGCACGGGTAAGGAAAGCCTTTTGGTTGGCTAACAGCCAATGTTATCTCTTTATTTTCTGTCTAGGTTTGGGGAAGGAGTACAAAATGCTAGATTCCAGATTGGGAAGGAACCCTCCTCTTTCCCTGGGTTGCTGCCATGTGGCTATGAATGCATGACCTGGCTTTGGTTTATGTCCTTAATGTGGCTATTTTTTCCTGCTCTTAAGTGAAGAGGTATTAAAGACGGTATGAACTAGGCCATGAACCTGTGAGCATTGACAGATTGGAGGACAGCAACAAAAGTCCATAACAGAGTTTTCTAACACCTGAGCCTAGTGCTCTGTGTGGAGCTGCCTTAATGAGAGAACTGCTTGACATAGAATAAAAGTTCTAAAGTTAACACACCTCTTTTGTCCAAACAAGACAAGACCCAGGCTGTTATATACAATTCTGTGTGTTACATTTAAAAAGATATGGACAGAATAGGAGGAGCTCACCAAAGTGGGTCTAAAATGACCTTCCCAGGTCAGCTGAAGGAACAATGGATCTGTACTACAAGGAAGAGAAAACTTAAAAGTAGACATAATGATGGCCTTTAAAACCTGTCTTAGGAGGATAATTTGATTTATTCTGCCTTTCTGGAGCACAGGACTAGAATGGGTGAAATGTTTGGGGAAATACATTTTGATTCCACATTAAAAAATTCAAATAATTAGAGCCATCAAAAAAAAAGGTTAGGATTAACTGCCATGGGATATGGTAAGATCTTCACTAGAAATATTCCAAGAAAGACTAGAATACACATCTCTTGGATGCTGCAGAGACGATAATCCTGTGGATTAGAGTTTGGGACTAGGTAACTTTTAACCTTCTGTAGTTAGAAATCTGAGGATTTTTGAGTTAGAGGAGACCTTTTGGCATTCATTTCTGATACATTAAAATACCTACTTATATTCCAGATGCTATCAATAACATTTTTTAATGGAGGTAAGGGTAGCAAAGGCTTTAGATTTACTCTCCCAGTCCCCACCTGCATTGGCAGGATAGGTCCTCAAAGAGCAGATGTTACCCTCAAGGTTCTAGGGGTAATACTGAGTGTTGGGGATAATATTTCTAATGCTAGCTCATGGGTCTCCACTTGTGTGCTGCCCCCCACAATTACTAGTTGATATTAGTTAGCCAGACTTAACTAGCTTTTAGAAACAGGTATTTACTTAGTATGGTAAAAACAGTTAGTACACATCCCATAAGTGCTATGACACTCTCTCGTAAGTACAATCCAAGTCCAGGGGAAAGTGGGGTCAAACTCAGAGAGCCCATGTGGCCAAGGGGTAACTCACAGCTCTTCGAAATCCCTTTGCTGGAGGCCTCCAGATGGCCATCTTTGGGAATAGTGCAGTCATCTTCTGGAGCCCTTCCTCATTACACCCAGGCTGTTCTCAGCTCCTAGAGGACAGGCACTGTTAGTCATACTAGCATCTATGGATCACCTACTTTAAGTGAGGCAGAGTAACCAGCTAGGCGAATTTTTACCTTCACAGGAGTGCTGTCCCTAACATGACTCACCTGTTCGCTTTTTAAATAGTAAAGCCTTGGATGTCATCTTTCAATATCTCTCCAAGGATTAAGCTATGGGCGGTGGTGGGGGTGGAGGGAGAAGCAGCCAGGGGCTCAGAATTCTCACAGCCCAGAGTCACTGGATACTGTGACTGTCCTATTCATCTTACCTTCACTTGTATTCAAACTAAGAAAGATTTCCCTCTGAGTCTAGCATAAGAATAAAGTTGGTGAAACCAGCCTAATATACTTCCAGAACAGAATCTCTTTTTGGAAACTTTATCTAAATAGTTTTGTGCCAGAAAAAAACAAACAACAAAATGGTTATAAAGCAACCGCCCATCAACTTGGGAACAGCTGAACAAATTGGGACATATGAATGGAATGTCATACCACAGTGCTATAGGACATAATGACCATGAGGAATTTAGGAACTGAGCCAAACTTGGATTAGCTGCAAGAAGCAGCCTTAGTTCCAGCTTATCTCACTCTCTGGACTGTTCCCCTCCTCACCAGCAGCCTTGTCCATCTTCAGACACCTTTACCCTGAAGCCTTCTCTTCTGATTGGTCAGTCCTTGGCCAGGACCACCATTTCCTAAAGAGCCTTGGCCATGATCACTTCAATCCCAATTCCTCTTACTCTCCAGACTGCTCTACCAGCTAATCAGCAGCTTTGACCCTTCACTAGTACCTTCACCCACCCCCTTGCTTCTGTTTCCAGCCTCCCTTTCTATTTTGTCTTCCTTTAATTAGAATGTAAGCTCCTTGATTGATGCTCTTGTTTTCTTATGTTTGATTCCATAGCATTTACCATAGTGTCCGCACATAGAAAACACTTAATAAACATTTTATTTATCCTGAGCGCAGATAATGAAACAAAGTCTCCTCCCCCTTACCCTTTCACTCCCTCCCCTCCATTTATTGTTGTGTTTTCCTTAAATCTTTTTTTATGTAGCAAGGGAAAGTTTAGTGTGTAGTTAGGTATGTGGGAATATGTGGCTGATCAAGAAATGACTGGTGGAATAACAAAAGAAGTCAATTAAGCTTTTTTAAAAAGAAAAAAAGCAAACCTTTCTTCATAGATTTTGTACCAGTTTTGTCTTTATATAAAATACTGAGCTCTCTCTTTTTGAACATGCCCCCTATTCTCTGCTGCATGCCATGTCATAGTAAAACACCCAGAATGTCTGCTGGCTAAAGTTATAAGTACAACTGAGAGGATACTGACATAGTCAGGAAAGCCTGAACTTGCTATTTCTGCCAGTTCCTTTTAGGTCCTGAGCACTTGCAGGAAAGAAATCAGAAGTTTCTTAAAAATAGTGAAGTCCTTTTAATCATCCCTTCCCACTACTTAACACATTATAACATACATTTGGTGGCATCTAGACCTCTCCTAGAGAAATATGGAGTCGATGAGGTGTTCAAAAGCATTTTGGTTTTTTTTTATTAGAACCGATGTTTAACTCTTGTTGTTTTAATATGGCACTCTGCTTATTTGCACCTATTGATGTTTGAATGGGTTAGTGTTTTCAGCCTCTAACTGGTTAAAATTCTTGCCAGATCCTTCAACAAAGCAGGGAGAAGCTGTTTCATGCCCAAAGTGCAGAATCTCAAGCCCCATTTGCCAACTTTTAGTCTTGGCAGGCTAGAGACCTTGGAAGAATGTATGTGGTAATGACCCAAAGGAAGTAGTTCAGGAGGAATGCATGTGCCTCCCATAAACTTTTAGACTTTTAATGATTACCATGATGGCCAGCTTCTCAGCATAGCACGGATTTTCAATAAAACTTTGGGAAAACCTAGAAAACTTTAATCACTTTTAAAAAATCTCCCTGCTAGTATCTTATTCTAAAACAATCTTCTTACCAGTAGATTCAGTTCTTGTATTTTTGTTGAAATATGGCCCTAGAAAAGAAATTCCCAATACATAAATTCCCCATGAAAACAATATTATGATATGGAGCTATGTCCAAAGCCTATTTTTTTAATAAAATGATAAAAAATACTGCATTTTGTGAACTATATATTCTGTTGTTTGATGTAAACATGTAACTATGCATATATCTTTGATATAAATATGTAAATATGTTCGATATAAATATGTAAATATGTTCAATATAAAACAATTAAACAGAACAAAGCAGTAACTGGTTATGTTAAAATCTACATAATACTGTATTAGCCTACGGTATAAAGTTCTTATCCTTCATGATTCCTGCTCTAGTTTTATTCAGACGAGTTAGGAGGTGAAAGAGGAATATTGCTATTAGGTGCTAAATAGGCAGAAAGGAGTGAGATGAAATTCCAGGTTGAAAGGAAAAAAACAAACAAAGGTGAGCATGTTCATAGGTCACTTAGATGGACCCCTGGGTCAGTCAGGCAACAAGCATGTTATTAAAATTCCTATTATGTGCAGTTTGATGGTTCTGATTTTGGAGTAACAAGAGACAAGACTGGATAGGTAAAATGAGGCCACATTCTAGAAGTTCTTGAATATCACGCTATCGAACTGGAGATTCCCACAGAAGTACAGAGCGACCCAATCCCTTTTAGTTTGAGGTCTGCTAGCTTCTCTTTGCTTTTCTTTCTTAATAGGTAGATTGGCTGCTAGCATATATTTTATAAAGTACTTGCTTATCTCAGATAACTATATAAGATAGTAGCGGTGTAAATATCTCTATGCTATAGATAAGGGGAAAAAAATGAAGCCCCAGAGAAGGTAACATCCATAATCACACAGTATCACAGCCAGCATCGGACTCTGATCTTCTGACTCCAAGTTCGAGCCTCTTTCTAGTATGATAAATACCCATCAAACCATGAAATTCAGTATGAACCAAAGGGACTGACTGAATTGACAGGTTACACAAAGAAAATTTAACATTCTCACACACAAAAAAAACCATAACAAACCCAAACACCTGAATAGCAAACATATTGCAGGAAATAAAACAAGTAACTTTAAAAGATGCTAACAGACCAAGAGTGCTGGCTTTATTGTGACATGAATCCAGATTATTTGAGGCCTTAGGAACTGCATCTCCACAGGCTAAACTTTGCAGCATGGCCTAGAAATGAGTAATGAACTCCAAGTGTTTAATATTTGCAGGGGGGGAAGGTTCCATACCTCTCTGGAGTTTTTGTGAGTTGATTTTTTTAAAAGTCAGCTTTTCCCAGTGAAGAATGAATTAAGACCTTCCATTTGGGATTCCCCATGTGTTGCTGGGACCCAGAAAAAATTTGTTCCTGAAGGGGAAAAGGGGTGATGTCCAGTAAATGGATGAAATGCAGTTTACATGGTCTGAAAAAATGCCTTACATCCATGAAGCCACAGATCTATTAAACTATCCTACTGAAATTTATAGCATCCTAGGTTAAGACCTGAAAGATACCTCGGAAGTCATCTATTTCAATCACCTAATTTTATAGATAGGGAAACTTGGGTCTGGAAAGGTTGACTGATTTGTACCAGGCCACACAGGTCGGCAGGAAGAGACAGAGCTGCAGTCCCAAAGCACGTCCTTTGACCTGGCCCAGGGCTCATGTCACCATAATGCTGCCTTTCAACCAGAAAGACTGCAAAAGGAAAACCTGATTCTGAACTAGAAATTGTGCAGCTTTTGGGAGTAGCAGAGAACTATGGTAGATGTCCATTGCTTGGTAAAAGTAAAACATATTTTGGTACATGGATGCAACGGAGTATCATTGGGTTGCAAGAAACAATTGCAGGATGAGTATCAAAAATCACTCATGTGAAATGATGCAAATAGATGTAACGACTACAACAATATAAATAATAAAAAGTGAGTGTTGCAAAATTATGAAAAGCAAGCTTGTCCGCAAAGCAGAGGTAGGAGAAAACAGCTGTTCCTTTGTGAGGTGGCTGGGGGGAAGGGACTGGTTCACTGCATTTGTTGTGGAACATTGCACTGTCAGATTTTTTTTTTTTTTACTATAGTGATACAGCTGACTGAATGTGTTGCTCTCCTTCCCCTTCCCTCCAATTTTTTCTTATAAGAGATGGCTGGGAGAAGAAAGGGAAGAACAAAAGGGGAAATAGAGGCTATAAAAAAAGATTTTAAAAATCTACTTAAGAAGTGCTACTAATCCATGTATTGCAAATTTGCAGTTTCCTGTGCAATCCTCTGCTTTACCTTATACTGTCTATGGAAATGCTTCTTCAGTTTGGTGTTTGCTAAGTTTAGAAGTTTTTAAATGGGGAGGAGAGGGGAAAAAAGAAAGTGGTTACAGAGTGCTAAGCTTCTACTTTCTGGTCAGAATCTGTGCCTGCCAGTCAAGAACAAGGAACAGTGTAGATGTGTTCAGCCCCTCCCTCCACTGCCCATGCCTTCCACCGCCATTAGTAATTTCTAAGAATAACTTGGCGCTTTCAGGCTGGAAATTCTATCCTGGCTTGGGTAACTATGACAACTGTTTCTCCTGATCCCTCTTCTCTCCAGTGTTGATGAACTGGTTGGAACAGGTCAGTGTTAGAGACTGCTTTTCTTCATCCCCCTTTCAAGCTATATGTGGTGCTAGCTAATTACTAAAGAGCCATGCCAACAGACAACCTGGAGAAGGCTTTCAGTTGTTTCCCTTACTTTCCCCAACCCAGAGATTTTAAAAAGTTGTCATTTAAATAATCACTTAAGAGGAAGGAAACTGGGCTTCCCACCTCCTTTGATCATTTTCTAGTTTTTTCTACCTAAGAAATGCAATTAGAACTTCGTAAGCATTTAGGAAGTCCATTGATTTAGGGTAAACTAAATTCTGGTCCTTCCAACTACATACATTTCAGGAAAAAGAAAGGCAATTTGAGAAGACTTCTGAGACTGGGGCTGCCTTTGGTAAAGGTCTTCATGTCTTCCTAACCCCTTTCAATAACAATCACCACAATGCACATTTATATAGTGTATTAATTAAGGATGGAAAGGCACTTTTCTCACAATATCCTTAGAAGGCAGAACATCACACAAACTATTATTCTGTTTTATAGATAAGGAAATGGGGATTTCATAGCAGTACAGTGACTTTCTCAAGGTCACAGAGTTAGTCAAGCCAGCCAGGATTCAAACCCAGTTCTCTGTTGCCTCAACTTGAACATTTTTCCCACTATCCCACACTCTCAAGAAATTCTATGTTAAAAAAATCTAAAAGCTCTGGGGAATGTGTTCCATTGGTCTGCCTTGGCCCCTTTGGAAGAAGTAAAGGCAGTAA
Organism: Gymnobelideus leadbeateri; assembly: GCA_011680675.1. NCBI lineage: Eukaryota > Metazoa > Chordata > Mammalia > Diprotodontia > Petauridae > Gymnobelideus > Gymnobelideus leadbeateri. The sequence goes on along the minus strand of WOXC01011043.1, from coordinate 726,313 downwards.
CTGGGGGGAAGTGAAACACAGGGAAGCACTGGTTTATTTTCAGTGGGATTTGTCCAAGCTAGTTCTGGGAACCTCACGTCCCAGAAGGACCACCCTATTATGTAGAGGAAAAAAGGCCCCGGGAGAAAGAAGGTAAGAGATAGAGAGTGAAGTGAAGAGGCTTGGCTTCAGTGTGGGATGAGAGCCCTCAGAGCTTCAGCTGGATGTGGAAGATCAGCACCTGGAACCCCAGGGACTTCTCTAATGAAGGGCATTCTCTCCTTGGTCAAGCTAAGAATTCATCTCATATCCAAGTCACTGAGCTCCTTCATGCTTGTGTATTCTATCACCTAAATCAATCAAGCTAAAGCTAAACTGGCCATGGCTAAGCTATGACCCTCTTGGTCTCCAGTGGGCCTCTTTCCCTTCCACCCACCCCTCCAAGGCACCTAAGAAAGTGACTTTTGTTCTGAGACCTAAAAGAGCATTGTATCCCTAGACTGAAAATCTCTTCTGTGTAATAGATAGGTCTAATTCTAGGACATTCCCCCACTTGAAGATAGACGAGAGAAGGGTAATCATCTAATCACAGCAGTCCTCATCTCGACAAAGAAGGAAATGGCAATCTCCCTGGGAGATGTGGAGTGGGGCAGCCCAGATAATTTCTAAAAATATCCATCCTATACATCAATCTCAGGTCCTTTGGGCCTAGTTCAAACTGTCTCTCATGCAAAAGATGTTGACATTTAGGTGGTCCCTCATGGATACAAGGAACTAATCTCTTGTGATCTTCCATTGACAATTCAAAGTTTATACTGCAAATATTATCCCAATTTGAAAGGTGAGGAAGGACACTGGGTCCCCAGCTAATGAAGCATTCCCCCCCCCCCCGCCCCGCCCAGGAACTGTGCTACCTCTATTATAGTTTTACTCTGGTCCCCTAGAGTAGAGTGTCTTTGGGCTTAAGGCATCTGACCTGGCTGGTTTACACTCCTAAACTACAGCTCAATAGTTAGCCTGCAGACACAATGACCTCAAAGCAAAAGTGGACGAAGATGGTGGGATGCAAGAAGCTATACAACAGTACCCTTCATAACCCTATGGTACACTCCCCGATAAATGCAGATGGTGTCAGTGAGGAGAGTGGGTGTTCGCAACACGTGTGACAGTGGAGAAGCAAACGTGTAAGGAACTCATATGGCCAAAATGTCTCACCCCTTTGGCTCCACGGCCCCCAATGGCCTTTTTTTCTGGCAAAACATTCATGTTGCTTCCCTAGAGCAGAGGATCTCTGCAGAGCAGCTCTCTCAGCTGGGTTCCCTGGGCCTGATTGCTTCTGCAGTCAGAATTCTAAGTGCCAGGGCTAATTCTCTCCTGGATCCACAGCTGCCAGAGGCCCCACTTTTCAGTGCTGTTACCTGCCCTTTGACTCCTTTCATGTGTTTGGGAGGAGCTCTCCTGGGAGACTCCTTACCGTCAAGGGGGGAAGAAGAAGAGAGAGAATTCCTCTCCCTTCCCAAGGCCAGGAGAACAAACTCATTACATGTCAACAAAAATAATATTTTAATGAAAATGATTATATTTTCCAAGACAAAAACAAATGTGAGAAGACTGTTATTGTTTTATATATTTTTATAAATCTCTTAAATCTTGAGCTTAACAAAAGAGTGTCTGGATTCTCCTATTTGCTTCTGCATTCAAGTCTGTTTGTGATGTGTTTTGGTTGAAGCACATAAGAGAACCTCCCCTCACACAGACAGGTAGCTGGGAAAGGAAGAAGTGTCTCAGAAGACAAATGACATCTCGGTATTAATCTAAAAGTAGTTTTAACTTCAAGGACCCCTGGAAAGGGCCTTGGACATTCCCAGGGACGCACAGACCACACTGTGAAAATGATTACTTTGTAGAATTAGACACAGTAAGAAAATTCAGAGACAACAAGTTCAGTAATATTTAAAGAAATAATTTAGGTTGGCATTGCCATAACAGATTATAAAGCGTTTCATTATCAAAAGCATATGGAGCTAGATAAAATACAGAAAAGTGGATTGGGGGTGGATAAAGGAGGGAAACAGGAAGACTTAACATGAAATCCATTCAGTAGAAGTTTGTCTTTAATTAACCAAAGAAAACAAAGCTAGAAAACTAGGAAGGAGTTTGTTTCTCAATGACAATTTGAGGAAAACAATTTGAAACTACACAAGATACAAGAATTGGTCAGTTTTGACTTGGTTATCCCATACTGTTGGATTTCTATCCTCAGGAAGTTATACAACAGGAAAAACCACTATAGATATATAAGCATTCACAATGGTACTATTTATAATAGCAAATAACGGGGCGGGGGGGGGGACCTACTTCCCAAATAATATAGGAATGGCTAAACAAACTCTGGTATATTCATGTAGAGAAAATAGAGACTCTCAGCTCACTCTCCCAAACCATACTCATTTTACTCCACTTACCTGTCAGTGTTCTAGGGGCAGATCCAAGGGAGTAAAGGATGTCTTTGTCTAAAATATTTTATGAGTTTCCATCTGACACATTTCAATCAATATCCTCACCTTGAATTATATTTCCCCAATATCATTTAACCAGAAATTATTACACCAATATAACTTTGACCACTTCTCAATAATATCAATTAGCTTTAACAAAGAGATAATTACTGAAGAAGTTTAACAAGGACAGAATTACACAAACCTCAGAAACCTGAAAGCATACTCTTCCCAAGTCATGTGTCCTACCCAGGGTGGGATCCAACATTGATGTCCTCAGGGATGTCTCCTCACCTCTCCAACAGCTGTTGGACTTCGGATGGTTCTCCAGACATTCTGAAGTTCATGAGGTTATACCTTGGATCAGCCACCTCCAGTACCATTCATCTAAGATCAAGAAAGAAGAAAAGCGAAAGAGATGCACTGTGGTCAAGGCCACGTAGCAACTGTCTGAGAAGTTCCTCTGCCCAGAGCCTTATGGCATCTTTCTCCTCCCTCAGAAGCTGAGCTTTCATCACCTCACACAGTTTGTATACACACTTAGTTCCAGCTTAGCTCTGGTCCCCATGCAGTAGGTCAACAAAAATGAGATCAGAGGATAACTTCACATGTTCTGATGGAGCATATAAAGGGCTTCCTCCCCTCCCATACAGCACTTTCAAAAGCAGGCTCCAAGAACCTTGCAGTGGTTTGATGTCAGGCAGAGCCTCAGTTTTGCTTGCTTGCATGACTGGGTTCCTACTGGCTAGTTCCCATTACCCCATTTCATAACAGGCTGATAACACGTTATTGTTGTGCCATAAAAATGATGAATATGGGAAATTCAAAGAAATAGACTGGTGTGACATTACATATACTGAACCAGAATACCAAAAAAAATGAGTAAAACTTTGTAAATTAAAACAATTTTAAATAGACATAAAACACTGACCTAAAACATTGAACATTGGTTTCTCTTTCTTTTCTTTTTAACAAATGGAAAGCTACTAAAACGCAAGGTTGCTTGTACTATCAGCTGAAATCATTCGTGCAACTTTCTTTTAAATAAAAAAATCAGTGTTCTTATTTTCTGGTATTGTACATTGGAGGGAATTGGAAATATGCTATATTCTGTATAAAACAAAATATACTAATATAGTTTTAAAAAATTAAAATGTTTAACAAGAATGTAGAGAAGACCAAATATAAATGGAATAATTTAAAATTTAGAAAAATCTAAGCAGTATCTGACAATTGTCTATCTCTATGACATAAGCCTTTCTCCTATCGATAGTGATCTATTCACATATCCACACCTTATTTCACACTTTTACAAACCCCTACTCAGAATGCCTCCACTCTACATATCAGAATCCTACATCTTTTAGGTACTCTCCGACTTCCTAAATTGAATTGAGCTCTCAACTAATGCAGAGTAAAATGATTGGAGCCAATTTTTACAAAAACAGAACTATAAAGGACAACTAAGAAAGACTTTTGAACTCAGCTCAGTCAATGACAATCCATGATTCCAGAAGATGGTGAAGAAATATTCGATCCACCACCTGACAGAGAAGTGAGGAGTTCAAGGTGAAGAAATGAGGTAACATTTTCAGATGTGGTCAATGTAAAAATCTGTATTGTTTGACAAGTGTTTGTATCATTTCCTCATCTGCAAAATGAGCTGGAGAAGGAAATGGCTTTTTTCCCCTCATCTTGTTTATTAATTGATCAATAGCATGAAGAAAGTCACTAAGCACCTAATAATGCCTGTCACTCAAAGTCTTCGAAAGAGCTGCACACATGATCACAGCAAAGCACTATAGCAAGCAGGGGACAATGGTGGTCAGTGTGAAAATGTGCATTGTTTGATAATTCACATGATACAACAGTTTTGTTTTTCTTTCAACTGGGGGAAGGAGAGAGATAGGATTATTAACATGAGGTAAAAAGTACTAAGAAGGTCATTGGAACATTTTTTAAATGCACAGCAAAAAAAAAAAAAGGAAATCAGAAACAGAAAGAAAACCAGTAGGAAACAGACACAGAGGGCAACTTTGGAAAAAATATGCTGAATTTATTACATATTTTAAAAGAAAAGCAAGCTGCATATTATATCAATATGAGGTTTCATGTACAATTCTCTTTTTCAGTTCTATTTTGTATTTGGAAACGTTTATCTTCTTTTGTGTTTAACTGAAGAGCACATTTTTTTTCTCCCCCCTCACAAAGTGAGCTCTCCTACCCTGATCTCAGAGTTCTTCATGTTTAAGTGAACTCATTGGGCATTTAATGTAGATTGTTCCCCACTGTTAGCTTTCTTTTCACATTTATGTCATATTCTCAACAAGCTAAAAACTTCTTTGGGATTAGGCCTGCATGTCATTCTTCTTGTATCCCCTTAAGTATAGAGTACCACCTTATACCCTCCACCACCAGGTACATCTGTTCATCTTTCCCCTTCCCACCAGTCATGGACTGTCTCAGAACCCATCAGGGCTTGGATGAGATGGGAGTTACCAATTTAGTGACATGGAATTGACATCAGTCCTTACCACCTGCCTTGCCATAGCCTCCTAGGCTTGCCAGGCCTTGTCATCTGCCCTGTAGATTGCTCCCTCCTATCATCTAGCCTGCTGATGTCATCTAAAGACCCTTAGCCCTTACACTGTTGGGTCTTTCCACATGCCTTGTAGCTGAACTATCCTCCAATTAGAGAGTGAACCTTTTGAGGCCAGAGGACATCCCCCTTTTTTCCTCTGTACCCTCAGGACAAATACAGAGCTTAGCACTTGGTAAGTACTTAATAAATTTATATTCATTCATTCTACATAGCACATACTCAGTAAGTAAAAATTCCTTAAGCAGAATAATAACATTAGTAGGTGGAGGGTAGTTTCTGAATAAATATTTGTTAAATTAAAAGAAAGAACTGAGCAGAGAATACTATGAGTTCTATGGAAAGACACCAAAGAAGTAAAATATTTATTGAGCATATACCATGTGGAACACAGGGACTGGTATCATACAGACTGCACAATAAGATTAAGTAGGGGGTTCTGCCTACAGGAGTTGGCAGGTTTTATTCTTGAAAAGCTTACAGAGTAGGTGGGAGGAGACAGAACAAGAAAATACAAACACATATACACTATAATATAAAGAAACCTAAAAAAGCACAGATTAACAGTGAAAACCAGGTAGTAAAGAATCAGGAAGAATTAGGGGAATCAGGATCTGGATCAAGGGAGGAGATGAATTTTAATCAGGTGCATATATTAAGGGCACAAATAAGTAGGGGATGGGAAAGCAAAAAGATGTAGACAAAACACCCCAAGTAGATTTGACCAAGGAGGAATCATTTTGAGCTGAGGTCATTATAAAAGGCTTCTGGGAAGAAGTGACATCACATCTGGGCATTGAAGGAAGAGAAAGACTACCCAGGAGATGTGTGAGTGGTGCTTTCCAGAAGGTAGACAGGCCAGCCTGCATAAAAGCGGGGGATGGCACATTGAGTTCAGAAAACACTTAACAGTCCCCTTGGGTTGAGATGTGGGGCTTGTTAAGTGTGGTGGGATGTGTTAAGGCTAGATAGGACATTTAAGACCCAGATTATGAAGGGCTTTAAATGCCGTGTAAAGGAGTTTTTATTTTATCCTTCAAAGTATCAGGAGACATTCAAGTCCAAGACCTGTCCATTAAAAAACTTTAATCTTGCTTCTAAGCAAAGGATGGAAAGGAGAGGCAGGGAGACGAGTCAGAAGGCCAGAAACTCAAACTGGGGGGTTTGGAGAGGAATGGCCAGACAGTCAGAGGGACAATGAAGAGTCTGAATCTCTACCTCTAACCCCTTATTACCGTATTACCAAGGCCTGCATACCAATGGCAGGTATCTTAGTTCCCTAGTAAGTAGGAACTCTAGAAGAAACAGTGTTAAGTACTAGCTCTGGAACTAAGGCCTTGGGGTCAAATATCACCTCTGATGCTTACTAAAGATATGGCCATGGGCAAGTCTCTCTCCATCCATGGACCTCGGTCCCCGCTCTAGCAGTGAGGAGGTGGGCTTGGTGATGTCTGAGGGCATGTCTTCCTCCAGAGACAGGGATCTCTCTGAGCTCTAAGGGAGGCGATGTTCCCCTTGGCCAACCCACTTCCGGTCTCAGTTCTGCCCCGCCCCCTCCGGGTTCCGCCCCCACCGGGCCTCCTTCGCAGGCTCCGCCCCCTCCCTGCAGCATCGCCTTAGGGCAGCCTGCTCAGTGGACTCTCAGGCCCCCATTCTCTTAGCTGGGACACCCCTCTCCCACCCCCAGCGCTCTCCACTCTTGATGCCCCTCTCAGGGTCTCCCCTTACCCCCCCAGGCCTCGTCCTCCAACTTCCCCCTGAGGCCCCGCCCGCGGGCCTGGGTGACAGTTGTGCTGCTGCACGGCCCAACAGGCCTCGGCCTCCCTTGACCTGGAGCGTGGCAGGCACTCAGCAGGTAACACCTGGGGGGCGTCTGTGTGGGCGGGGTGGTGAGGAGCCACCTGCTGGGCCGGGCCACGTGGGGGGGTGCCTAGCGCCGGGGGAGCCCCGGGCCGAGGGCTCTCCCCAGAGGAGGAAGGAGCTTGTGTGCTTCACGCCTCCCGTGTGGGAGCTTCGGGGGTCCGGCCTTCCCTCCCCTCCCCCTCCTGGGCGGGCAGCAGCCTCCGCACGTGTTTCCACCCTGCCGGGAGGCGTGGTCAGCCGGGGAGGGGGGTGGCCCCCAGCTGTGTGTGCGGCCTTCTCCTGGTTACCGCCACTCCAGGAGCCGTCAGTTCGCGCAGTTCCTTCTAGCTTTTCCAGAATCCTCTAGTTCCACCTTTCTTACGTTCCCCAGTGGAGGGGCCCTCCCTCCATCCCCGCGATCCCCAATTCTGGCCCTGCAAAGAGGGTGTTACCGACGTGCGTGTACACGTGGGTGGAAGGTACTAGGAGTGAGGGCGGCTGGGAAAGGCTCCTTGGAGGCGGTGGAAGCCCGGAGACTAACAGCAGGAGGCCTCTGTCACTGGGTCTCAGACTCTACAGAGGGTATGTAATTTACTAGCTGTGGGACGACTCGCTTTACAAAAACCAGAGATTTTCGTGGTTGGGCCTGGAATTAAAAGGGAGGCATTGCCAATAAAGGCCTCATTTCTAAAGTCTATAGAGAAATGAGTGGCTTATAAGAATACAAACTGTTCCCCAGTTGACAAATGGTCAAAGGAGATGAACAGGCAGTTTTTAGATGAAGACGATAAAACGATAAACGTATGGGAAAATGCTCTAAATCACTATTGATTAGAAAAATGCGAATTAAAACAACTGAGGTACCACCTCACACCTATCAGATTGGATAACGTGACAAAACAAGAAAGCGAGAGATTTTGTAGGAGACCTGGGAAGACTGGAACACTAATGCATTGTTGGTAGAATTGTGAGCTAATCCAACTGTTTTGTAGAACAAGGTGGAACTGTGCCCAACGGGCTATAAAACTGTGCATACCCTTTGATCCAGAGATGCCACTATTAAGTCTGTATCCCAAGGAGATCATAAGAAAGTGAAAAGGACCCACATGTAGAGAAATAACTACAACCCTGGGCAAATCACTTAATCTCTTTTTGCTTCTGTTTTCTCATCTGTAAAATGGGGATAATAACAGCACTTACCTCACAGGGTTGGTGTGAGGATCAAATGAGATGGTATTTGAAAAGCACTTAGCACAGTGGCCAGCGCACATGACAAGTGTTATTATTGTTGTTAAAAATTGAGGGTAAGTTCTTAAGGCTGAAAATAACAGTTGTCCATGGTGCAAGAGTGGGACTGACACTTCTAGTTTCTGCTTTAAATGGTCCCCTGTAGTTTGATTTTAAATTCAGAAAGAGCTTTTATTCAACACCAAGATTTGAAATTCTTCCAGACCTTTGATTGTTATAGGAAAGGGCAGGTCTGTTTGGAGCTTCAAATAAAAAAAAAAAAAAATCAAGACAATCTTTGTGCTCAAGGAGCTCACACTAAGGGAGACTACATATTTAAAAAAAAAAGTCAACAGGGTATCTTAGTGAATAGAGCACTGAGCCTGGAATCAAGAAGACCTGAGTTCAAATTCAACTTTAGACACTAGCTTTGTGACTCTGGGCGAGTCACTTAACCTGTTTGCCTTAATCCACGGGAGAAAGAAATGGCACAGCACTGTAGTATCTTTGCCAAGAAGACACCAGACAGTATGGTCTACAGAATCACGAAGAGCTGAACACGACTGACAGACTCAACAACATATGAAAGAAAGGTCAGTTCAGGTTCAGATTGCAAGGTCCAGAAGTCCTGTGGGTGCCGTGGTGGATAGATCTTAAGGACCAGGAGTCCTAAGGCTATATGAGTAGGTGAGATGGCAGTGCTTTGGGACCTCAAAGTTTAAAGGCTGAGAAGATGGAGGGCCTTAGGATACAGTTGCAAGACAGATAGTAAGGTCTGTTGGTCCTTTTAATGGATAGAAGGAATGAAGTTGTTGTCTCCTGTCTCTTCCAAGCTGCTAGAGGGTGCCCCTCTGGGTGGCTAGTCCATCCTAGCCATCCAAGGTGGATTGTTAGTGGAGAGGGACAAGGAGGAAAGGTTCTCCAGAAATTAGTTAATGTAATCCATGACTTAAGTGAAAAGAATGACCTATTCTTCAACTTCACCTCAGCCATATACAAAGTCAGTCAAACTCTTGGATCTTGCCATTACCCACAAATGCATCACTTCTATGTTCATGAACTCCGAAATTCACTCATTTGATCACAATCTCTTGTGCTTTGTCCATACCAGGACCCTCATTCCTTCCCCCCTCTGTTTTTCCCCCCAGGCATCACCCATGCAGGAAATACACTCTCCCTTCCCCGTCTTGAGTGAACCAGTTTGACTCCACGTTGGCCTCTTCTTGAGTACCTTGCCTCCTTGCCATATCACTGATGTGGCCCTGCCAAGCCTCAGCCTTAAGTCACTTCCACTTATCTGCTGCCTTCGGTTGCTTAAAGAAGCTGAAGAAAATTATGAAACCATGCTGACCAGATCCATTACACATTTACGTAACAGAACTACAACTAGGTCCTCACAGTTTTTGGAAAGCTTTTCCTATCTCCCTAACTAACTATCCCAGCTCACCACAGAGGCTCTTCCAAATCTTCCATCCATCTTCAAACCTCCAATGGTTTCCTCTGCTCCCATCTTCTCAACCGAGAACCTTGCCTCCTTTTTTCCTGAAAGCTCCTTATTCCATCCTGTTCCTTTTCTTACATTGCACAGTTGCTTTTTGCCACTATCTCTTTATTCACCTTGTCTCAAATGAAGAGGTGGCCCTTCTCCTTGCCAAGGCTAACCCCTCTCTATGCAAGAGTGATCCCATTCTGTCTTCTCAAATAGATTACCCCCTTTGTCAGCCCCACTCCCTGATATAGCTTCACTCTCTCCCTGTCTATTGTCTGCTTACTACCTACAAACATGCCCATCTTTCTCCCATCCTCAAAAGACTTCACTTGATTCATCCATTCCTACAAACTCTCATCCCATATATCTCCTGCCTTTTGGTCAAAACTCTTTGAGAAGACCATCTATGATAGATGCCTTCATTTCCTTTCCTCTTACTCTCTTTTGAACTTTTTGCTGTTTGGCTTTTGACCTCATTATTCAACTGAAACTGCTTTTTCTAAAGTTACTAATGACAACTTCACTGCCAGATCTAATGGCTTTTTCTAAATCTTCATCCTTCTTGACTTCTCTGCAGCATTTGATGCTATTACCCATCTCCTTGATGTTCTCATGTCTTTAGGTTTTTGTGACACTCTTATGGTTCTCCTGCTACTTTTTTGACCTCTCCTTCTCAGTCTCCTTTGCTGGATCTTCCTTCAGGTCATACATACTAACCATGAGTATCCCACTGGGTTCTGTCCTGGGCCCTCTTCTCTTCTGGCTCTTTACTGTTTCATTTGGTGATCTCATCAGCTTCCATGAATTCCCTTATCATTCTCTGTGCTGATGATTCTTAGATCTATTTAGCCCTCACCTCTCTGCTGACCTCCTGTCTTGCATCTCCACCTGCCCTTTGGAATATCTCACCCTGGATGTCCAGTGGACATCTTCAACCCAACATATCCAAAACTGACCTCACTGTCTTTTCCCCCAACCCCTTCCCATTTCCAAATTTTCCCTAGTGTTGAGGGTACCACCATCCTTCCAGTCCCCCAGGCTCTCAACTTGAGAGTCACCTTCAACTCCTCATAATCTTTTGCTACCCATTTCCAATCTATTGTAATTTGATTCTGCCTTTATAATGTCCCTCACATCTTCCCACTATTCTCCTCTGACATTGCCACATCCTTGTACAGGCCCTCATCACCTCATCCCAAGACAAAATGATCTGGGCGTTTTCACTGGCTTTTCCCCATACCTAGAATACTCTTCCCTCCTCGTTTCCACTTCCTGGCTTCCCTGGTTTTATTCAAGTTCCAGCTAAAAACCTCACCTTCTCCAGGAAGCCTTTCCCAGTCCCTCTTAATTCTAGTCCCTTCCTTCTCCTGATTATTTCCCATTTGTCCTCTAGACAGCTTGTAGTAGACACTTAATATATGTTTGACTGACTCACTGAATTGGATTCTGATAAGACCTGAATTAATAACTATCAGCCCTATCATTCCTCATTCTCTATATTCCAGGACTTTTAAAACCTAGCTTAAATTAGGAAAGAATTAGCTCATGCCTGGGAAGATAGAATTAAGTTCTGGACTCTTCTGGCCAGTGAAGAGGGAGAAAGAAAGAGGGATCTTATTGACTTTTCTGATTGGAATATGCCTGTTGGGATAGTATCCCAGCAGGACTGAATATCCTGGACTTGGTATGGTGTATAATAATTGGCATAATTGAGTCGGCCTCATATTACTTTTCTTGAAATGTTTTCCCTTCTAGATGAAACACTGTTGTAAATGTGCAGCAGATATTGCTTCCAGGACATATGCACTTGTCTATCAACAATAATAAGGGCAGTTATTGAATGGAGAACAGTGAGAGGTGGAGAATGTGCCAAGTGTGACACTCCCAAGCTGTTGAGTTTGACAGCTTGTGTAAATCTCCCCCATGGTGGTTTGAAACGACGTGGCCTCTCTGTTTTTGAGGCCTGACCCTTCCTTGTCAGCTCTCCTCTAGATATATGCCCTGCAAAGATCTTGCCTGTGCTACTGAACTGAAGTGTGCATTATAATGAATTTTGTGACATGTCTTCCTCCTGTATCCTGTCTCAAGAAGTGAATTTCTCTCCTCCCCCCAATTATTTTCTATGTATGATTCCACAATGCTATTATTTTATTGCTTTGGTACTTGTTTTAGAATGTATTATGAAAGGAGTGTGGGTGTATAATAATATGAACAGGTAAGACTGGAAGATGAAAGGACAGAGCTATAAGCTTTTAGAAAGGCTTGGAACTAATTGGTACAAAAAGTGTGTGTGTGTGTGTGTGTGTGTGTGTGTGTGTGTGTGTGTGTGTGTGTGTGTATTCTAAATGGTTTCCATATAAACCAGTTCCAATACCTGATGATTACTGATGTTAACCTGAAAATACCTGCATCGTTCTGATTCACAGTAAAGGTGTTTATGCTAAAATGTCGAAGTATCACTCCAGGGGAGAACATTAATCTACCTACTAGAATGTTCTGATCAGAACATCTGAATAGTAAACCAGTTCCAGGTAGATACTAGATTAGTGGGAGTATCAGAGACATCAAGGCAAAGGCAATAATGACCTTTTTGTCTCCTTATTGCTCAGTGTTAGGTTTACCCTCTTTTTAGCAGGAAAACCTGTTAGACCTTAGAAATGCACCAGAGGCAAGGCGGCCAAGCTTAGTGGATAGAGAGGGGGTCTTGAAGCTAGGCTGTGACCCATCTTGTCTCGGTGACCTTGGCAAATCACTTAACCTCTCAGTGCTTTGGGCAACTTGCTAAGACTGTAAATTGACAAGAAGGGGCTAATCTAATCTGTCTTGGTAGGGGGAGTTTCATTATACTAGTGAAATCACAGGACTAGTCCCTATTCCTTACAATATACAAAATTGCTATTAAAGTTTTAAAAAATTTTACCTGAGATCAAACAGGGCTGAGGGTTTTTTTTGTTCCAGAATACTTATGAACGATCATTTTGTAGTTTTCAGTCCTATGCTTGTCAGAAAAATTTAGTTTTATTACAGCAACACTCTTCTTATCCCCTCACAACAAATCCTTGTTACGTGACACCCAGATGCCTCATAATGAATCCATCATTATGCATACTTGTCAACAGTGATGAGGATACAGGGGTGTAAAAACCTCTTTTTGTAAGAATCAGCCTTTTTCCAAATTGTTGCATGAACAGAGGCTTAATTGTGTTACCATGTAATGCTGTGGAGTGTAAGCAAAGAACAGTGGTGAGCTTTGGTCTTTGAACCACGTTGGAGGACTCTTAAACCCCTGTGTTGATTCTGCTACACTCTACTTACCTGAGTTCATCTCCTGCCTTTCCCATCTAGAGGAGAAAAGGGGTTATGGAAGCAGCAGACCCTCAGATGAGAAGAGGGGGTGGAGCAGTTGGTTAAGGCAAAGTTTGCTTTGAAACTGGAGCAAGGAGCAAAGCTGGGGAATAATGTTAGGTTGGCGGAGATGTGGCATTGGGAAAAAGGAACTTGTGATTAATAGCCTTATTTCCCCCTCCCCCCCAGTAACTGAGGGAAGAGAAGAAAGGAAAAGGAAAAGGAGTGGTGTGAGTAGTTAAGTTTTCAAACATACTGAGGAGGATGTAATACAGCAACATATCAATAGAAGCAGAGAAAGTGGATGGTGAGAATAGTCTAGGCTTGGGGATGAACAGTGATTGGGGATAGGAGCTGGGAGAGGAAGAGATCCAGAAGTTCAGATTTGGAAGGGAGTAAAGTGAGTCCAGAGTAGGAGTGATGTCTTGGGAAAGGATGGAGTGACTAGAGGTGACCATGTGGACTGAGAATAAGTTTAGGAAAGATGAGACACAAAGTAAAATGGAGACTTTAGGAGGTGTGGTCCGAGAGGAAGGAGAGCTGTCTCTGTGGAAATGAAACACGCTTAAAGCAGATGATGACTTGGAGTTGCAGGTGATGACTACAGTGGAGGCACAGGGTATTCAGAGGGACATTAACATGTCAATCCCAAGATAACAGCCACCTGGCTCTGATTTGGGGAAGGTCAGACCGAGGGAAGAGAAGGGGAACAAACAATACAAGTATTTAAAAAAAAAAAAAAAGCCCATGCCCTCAGGGAACTAATATTTCAATGGGGAAGGTCACTCTGAAAAGGAAGCTGAAAAGGGGTAGGGGTGAGGGTGGGGGTGGGGGGGAGAGGGGAAGCTTCATTTGCACAGCCTTCACCATAATTACCTCTCACCTGGACTGTTCAAATAGCCTCCTAGTTAGTCTCTTGCCTCTTGTCTTTCTCCCTCCAGTCCATCCTTCACGCCCAAACCAAAGTGATTTTATTATTATTTTGAGACGTATGTCCTTTATTTGATAACTCTCCCTAGGTCTGTTTTCATATTACAAAAACATAAATTCAAGATAAGATTTTTATTTTGTTATTCTGAACTTGACATAAATACAAACACTAAAAAATATGAGCACTTCCCTATACAAGAAACAGAAAAAGAGGATTATGAATGGAAACCCTGAATTTCCATTATGTACAAGTTGTGGGGTTTTTTAAGTGTGCTATGTAATAAATTTAGCAGATCAGTTCCAACTGCCTTGTTTGTGTTTTCTCTGAACCTTCTTCTGTTCTATAAATTTTTAAAAATCCTTTTTTGATAAGCTTATAAATTTTTGGCATAATTATCACTATCTGCCCTCTCCCCATAAATTCTTCAAAAATAACAACAAAACCCACAATACAACAAACTTTCCCTTGTAACCAATAAGCATAGTCAAGCAAAACTAATCCACATATCAACAAAGTAATTTTCTTAAATTGTATATTGGACCCTATCATTCCATTCCCAATGAATTCTAGTGATTCCCTATTACCTCTGTTTTAGGACAAATAAAAATTCCTGTATTTCTGTTCAAAACCTTTCACAACCTGGCCCCAACATACTTTTTTACATATTACTATTCTTCACAAACCCTATAGCCCAGTCAAATTAGCTTTCTTACCGTACCTCATATGCTGAATTCCATCTCCCACCTTTGTGCCTTTGCCCCAGCTGTCCCCCTTGACTGGAATGCCCTCTCTCCTTACCTCCCATTCTTAGAATCCCAGGTGTTCTTAATGGGTTCAGCTCTAGTGCCACCTCTTGCATGAAGCCTTTCCTGATTACCTCAGATACTAATGCCTGCCCCCAAATGATCTTGCTTCTCATCTGTCTTGTATATGCCTATCTATAGGTATGTTGGTTCCCTTGGCTAGATTGTAAACTTTTTAAGGGCAGGAGGTGTTTTGCTTTTGTTTTTGTGTCCTCAGCACACTGTCTGGCACATAGTAGGGACTTCAATGATCATTGAATGACTAGTTGGGGATGCAGTTGCCACTTCTGTGTAAGTTTCTGTGATTTTATGTATATTGGAGATTTCTGACATGAATGACAATTTAACAGTAAGAGGGCACATTGGAAAGGAAGGGCAGGGGAAGGGGAACTGGGGAACTGACAGCCTGGGAGAGCCGGGAGGATTGGAAAGACAATAGAAGTTGTGGTGAACACTGAGAAGTTTGGGTGGTGAGGCACAGGGAGAGATGGAAAGATAGGAGTCTCCAGACCTAGGACTGGCATGGTGGCAAGGGGCAAGGGATTAAGCTATATGGCAGGAGACCTGTGTCTGAAGCCTGGTGGCAAGAAAATCTGGGAGATTGGCTGGCAAGAGGTCTAAACAGGGTTGAGAATCTATTGAAAGAATTGGGAATCGTTTGGCTTGGGAAAGCACCTGGTTTCAAGTATTTGGAAAGCTGTCATATGAAAGAGGAATTGGATTTATTTTACTTGGCGTAGAAGGCTGAAGAAGGAGCAATTGGCGGAAATTGGGTAAAGGGGGGACATTTTGGCTTGATGTGAAGAAAAGTTTCCTAATACTTGAAGCTGTCTAAAAGTTGAATGAACTGCCTGGAGAGGCTTTAGGCTTCTCTTCACTAGAGCAGGGGTGGGGAGCCTATGGCCTCCAGGCCACACATGGCCCCTCCAGGGCCTCACATTCTGCCTTTTGACTGAGTCCAAACTTCACAGAACACATTCCCTTAATAAAGGATTTGTTCTACAAAACTTGTATTCGGTCAAAAGCCTGCACCCAAAGTACATTCGAAAGGCAGTCAAGATGATCACTTATGGATATTTTAGAGAATCCTTGTAGGTTGGGCTCCAGTGGGCTCTTCAGTCCTCTCCAGCTCTGTGGCTTTATGATCCCAGGGTGGTGGGGGGAGGGGGCGACGGGACCCGAAGTACCGGCAATATATTGTCACATGAATTTGATGAAGAAGGTGGAGAAATGGTAAAAGGGCTGATGTGGCTGTAGAAAGAGCCCTTCACCTAACTCAATATTAAAAGGACACATGCAGAAGGTGGCTGATAGAAGCATATGCTTGAGGAAGAAAAATTAGAGTATCGTAGACTCAGGAAAAGTAGTTTTAGGAAAACCAAATCTCAGAATGGGCTTCAGCTAATGGGGTAGCAAGAAGACCCTGAAAGGTAAAGGCTTTCTTAAGTAAGAAGCTGAATTGCTTAATTCTTCTGTTTTCTCAATGAAAAAGAATAATCTTCAGATTGAAGGTGCTACAATAAAGAGACTTTAAAGTTTTGTCCCTAAAAT
Organism: Gymnobelideus leadbeateri; assembly: GCA_011680675.1. NCBI lineage: Eukaryota > Metazoa > Chordata > Mammalia > Diprotodontia > Petauridae > Gymnobelideus > Gymnobelideus leadbeateri. The sequence goes on along the minus strand of WOXC01011043.1, from coordinate 710,049 downwards.
AGGCAGACAAAACTCCTACTACATATAATTTTAGGAAGCTTAGATCTCCTGTCCTATGGAAGTTACATCCTCAGAGATTGAAAGAGCTGCAGATAGAATTGGTGAATCACTGTTGGGAATTAAGGAAATTGTGGAGAAAAGAGAAGAGGTGCCTGAAGGTCGACAAGTATCTCAGCTTGCTTAAAAAAGGGTGGAAAAGGTGGACTCTGGAAACTATAAACCAGTGAGCCTAGCATGACTAAAACAGTTTGTGAGCACTTAGAAAGGAAAGTAAGTTGGTGTTAGTGATGAACACAGGTGCATTTGAGAAAAGGGAACCCGCTTTGGTTCCTAGCACAATTCATATTTCTTTTTGTATGGCATGTATTTATGTATGGTTATCTCCTGTACTGGATTATCAGATTCTTGAGGAACGGAGATGGTATCTTAATCATCTCTTTCTCTCTTCCAGAGCCTAGCACAGTGTTCTGACCATAGAAAGTACTAAATTGTTTGTGGAATTGGGTGAAGTAGGAGTTAATCATGAAAAATTAACTTCATTTTCTGTTTCCTAGGGTTACCAGATCAAGGAAATGCCTTGAATACATAAATTATCTGGGTTTTAGTAAACTCTTTACCAAAACGTCTCTCATGGATTTTTAGTTAATTGTAAAGAGTAAGTGAGTGTAAAAAGTGCTGATTAATGTTAACCTGGAAGGAGATTTCAAGGGAAGTTATAAAGGATCCTGAACTTGATCAACTGTCTTGTTTTACATTTTTGTCAGTTTTTTAATAAGCATATAGATGGTATACTTACCAGTTTTTTTGGATGACACAAAGCTGAGAGTGAAAAATCAGAATTGGAAATCAAAAATACTTGACAGGTTGAAATTACAGGCTAAGAAGCCTATATTGATAGAGAAAAATGTTAGTTTTGGCACACAGGTTAAAAAACCCTGAAGTATAAGTATAGGATGGAGGAGACCTAGGTTGACAATAGTCCACATGCAAGAGGGACTTAGGGGGCTTGATTACAACTTAATATGTCAGCAGTGCTAAGTGGATCTGAGGCTCTTTTCAGAGAAGTGTGGTGTCTAAAAAACTGTAGTAATACAGTGAGCTAGCTTGTCAAACTATCTGACTGCAGTACTAAAACAAGGCACAGGGAGACAAAACTCCAGTAACCCACACACGGGCACACTGCCAGTACCTGGAGGGTTTCCCCTTTCCTCTAATGTCTGACAACACTGAGCCTGTAGGCCCTCTGGGAAGGTGTGGGGGAGGAAAGGGAAAAGTGTTAGAAGCTGGAACCTATCTGGGACTTTGTTTCCTATTGCTTGGGAGAAAGGTGGGGCTGGAGGCAGTTGAACCCTTAAGGGAATGAGTGGAGAATGGGAACTAGTACAAGCTGAGAGAGACAACTTAAAATTGTTGTAGTTTGAATGGCAGGGTGCTGTGTGTGTGTGTGTGTGTGTGTGTGTGTGTGTGTGTGTGTGTGAGAGAGAGAGAGAGAGAGACACACACACACACACACTGGGGAGAGATGGAGACAGAAGTAGAGATGGAAAGAGGGACAGAGAAGGGGGAGAGAGGGAGTTGGGAAGGGAGAAGGGGGAGAGAAAAATAGAAGAGAGAAGGAATTTCATGGTTTGGGCACCTTGGAGAGGGGGAAAGGATATCCTTCATTTTAGGAAACAGCCACGTTATTTATTATCTACCCTACATGGACATTCCCTGGCTAGATTGTAGATTCTTTTTTCCCTTTGTATTCTTTGCACCTACAGATAGTGCCTGGCACAGAGTGCTTAATAAATGCATGTTGATTGATTGAGTTGCTGAAGTGTTGCAAAAGCAAGATTTCTCCTTTTTCCTTCCTTCCCCCCCCCCCGCCCCCGAACATATTGACTTTAGGCTGCTAGTTTGGACTTTATATGGCACCTTGGTGCTTTCTAGACTTCTAGAATTAAAGTACCCCTTTAATGATGCCTTTCATATGTCAGCATAGAAGCTGGTATGGCAACTTGCTCAAATCTCATTAGATGAGATCTGAGGATGGTATTTGACCTTTTCCTTCTTTGCCTGAGCTTTGTCTGCTGGTGCCAGATTGGAGAGTGTTCCAGTTTGGGGTTTTTAAAGACACAACTCTTCCCGGGGATATTGCTTTATTTGGGTCTTGTAGCCTGATTGGTGGGGACCTCATTTAAGAATAATGACAATTTGTGGTAATAGGTAATAGAAGTGAAAACCCATTTGGTTTTCCTGTACCTAGTGCTTGCCAATTAAATATTCTTGCAATTTCAGTATTTAAGTGTTGATGAAAAAAGCTCAGCCCTTTTCTAAGATGAGGAACATAATAAGGAAAAGACTGGAGAAAGCTTTGGGCAAAATGGAGAGGGGTGTCTTTGACTGGAAGCCATAAGATCCCTCTCATGCTTCCTTGTGAATTGACAGTACATGGGGGTGGTAGCAACTAAATCACGCTGTTTGGTGTTCCAGAAATGGGGCAGAATGTTTTTCAGTCTGCAATATGAATGCTTCTCTAGCTGCAGGAAAGTAATTATGCTTGCACCCCTGCTCTCCTTTCTTTAAAATGTCCAGTCCACGGTACAACACCCCACAGGCCTGTCTGGAGAATTCTGTCTATAATCCTTATGGAGTGCCTGCCTGAGGCAGCTCATCCAGTGGGACTGGTAATAGCCTGCTTACCATTTTTGTGTCTTCCAGGCTCGTTACCCTCCCCTCCCCCACCCATTTGAAACCGTGAATTAACTTTCTCTTGACTCAGGAATGGTGACTGGTCCAAGTTATGGAGACTTTCTCTCCAATCAGGAATGAATTTGGATAGTTAATCTCCAATTATGCTAGATTAATTTTGTCCTCATAGAAAATACAAGTAATTCTGTTGGTGTCCTTAATAAATTTGTCCACTTCAAAAGAATGTCAATTGAATATAGATATATGCCAAATAATTCATGGTGCTTTCATGTCTTTTGGAAGTCCAAAGCTTAGCAGAAGGTTATGGAAACCAAAACCAAGTAAATATGCTGATGAGACACTGAATATTCTGTAAAAAATGAAATCTAACATTGGAGCCACACAATTTCAGCCACTAAGCTATTCTGCTAAGGAGCTGACAACTGGTTCCCCAGATCTCTGCTTGTAAAACCTTAGATGCAGAAGTGGAATGGACTTTAGAGGTTCTCTCGGCTTTTCTCTTCTCTCCCCGCTCCACTTCACAGATGAAGGCCAGATAGGTGGTGAAGTGTGCCTCATCCCCAGCTAGTAAGTGACAGAGTGGGAATTTGAACTCGGGGCTTGGCATTCCAAGCCCAGTGGTTTCTTCTGTACCGTCACTCTCATCAGCGTCCCGTCTGCACTTAGAGCTCGTCCCCCAGAAGGCTTCGTTGTGCTTAGAGCTCGGCCCCAAAAGGCTTCGTTGTGCTTAGAGCTCGGCCCCAAAAGGCCAGAAGGGGCCATGTCAATGGAGCTTGTGTGCATGAGAAAGGCGAAAGTGATTTGGAAGCCTCAGAAGGGAGGTGCCTGGATTGTGGATTTCATTAAGTGTTGGGCTGGAAGCTTCTGTGGGGGAGGGCAGCACCTAGGCAGTTGTTGACTGTGGTCGTGGTACCTTTCCGTCCAGGGCTGGGGCCTGCCCGGAGCGGGGTAGGCAGGGAGCCCTGGGGAGCCCTAATCTGACCTGCTGAGGGGCAGTGGGGGTGGTCCTCACTGCCGGAAAGGCGAGTGCTGGGAGGGAAGGTTCTGCTGCTGCCATTGCTTGAGGTTGAGGCACAAGGCAGTGTATGCAAAGTGTTTGGGGGAACGGGGCAAAGTGATGGAGAACTTTTGGGGAGCTTTGGAGCAAGGCTCCTGTGTCTTGTGGGACTGCTTTGGGAGGGGACACGAGCCCTCAAGGTGCCTTTGAGACCCCAGGACGGGTCTGGAGGGAGGGGGGAGCCGGTGATAGGCCCCTCTCATCGCTACCCCCCAGCCCACCCCACCTCCCCCACCCCGGCCCATCCCAGAGGTGGCCCATCCCAGAGGTGGCCCATCCCAGAGGTGGCCCATCCCTGAGGTGGCCCATCCCTGAGGTGGCCCATCCCTGAGGTGGCCCATCCCTGAGGTGGCCCATCCCTGAGGTGGCCACTGGAGTCTGCAGCTGGAGGGAGGTCTGCAGAGGGGGCAGGGCGGCTATTGGGCGGCGCGCGCGCCCCCACCCCCTTCCCCAGGAGGTGGGCGGGGCAGGCTCACTGTCTCGGGAGTGACCACGGCGGCGGCCGCCGCAGCCGTAGCGGACCCCTTTTTGGACCCTGATCTGCCGCCCGGATACGCCGCCGCCGCCGCGGCTGCCACCTCTGCCGCCGCCGCCGTGGTGACGCGGTTCGCTCGCCGGCTGTGGCGTGGCGCGGTGTGGCGTGGCAGCTGCAGCGGGGCTGGGCCATGCCCCCGGGGCACGGCCAGCTCCCCTCGCCCTTGTGTGCCCAGCACGGAGCAGCGGCGCAGCGCGGGCCGTCCGGGATGGGAGCAGGCCCTGGGTGACTTAACAGTTTGTTGGGGAAAGGAGGTGGGTGCGCGCAGGCCCCGCCCCCGGCCGGCAGCCCGCCCCACGCCACGTCTGACCATCTGACCAGCCGTGGGGGCGGCCCTGTGCAGCTCCTCCCTGGGGCGGAGAAGGAGGCGATGATGGCGGGCGAGCGCCTGTTACTGGGGGATGACTTCCTGTCTCCGCCAACGCCTCCGCCGCTGCCTCCGCCGCTACCGCTGCAGCCGCCGCCAATACCCTCCCCGCCGCCGCCTCTGCCTCCATCCCCTTCCCCGCCGCTGCCAGAGCTCGAACCCGAGCCCGAGCCCGACCCGGAGCAGAAGCTCGAGGAGTCTTTGGCTCAATGGCGCTACAGCCACGAGAGCGACCGGCAGTGGGGGCTGAGGCGCGAATTCATCTGCCGGCACCTGCACAGCTACAGCGGCCCTGGGGCGATTGAAAAGCTGCTCTCCCTGTCCACCGCCTGGACGAACCACATCTTCCTGGGCTGTAAGTATGGCCCACAGTTGATGGAGAAAATCCTCCAGATGGCAGAAGGCATCCAAATCGGGGAGATGCCTTCCTTCAAAGTGGTGGTGCCCCAGCCCCCTAAAGTGCAGAAGCGGCCCCTCTCTCCACATGCTGTCCCGAGCCCTCCCAAAAAGAAAGCACCCCCTAGATTCCTGGTGAGACCTCGGTTTGAGCCTGTACATTTTGTTGCTAGTAGTAAGGATGAGGAGAGAAAGAAAGGTCCCACAGACTCGGGAAATGAGTGGGGAGATCCACAAGTTGACTCTATCAAATGGCCAGTAGACAGTCTCAAAAGTTATGTACGGGACAGATTCCGTGCCAGATTTGGAAAGACTTTATTTTCTCAAACTAGATTTTCTTTTGTAGAGAGGAAACCTACAACAAGCAGGACATTCTCAAACTGTGGGGACCCTGCCACAAATAGCTCATGTTCTCAGTCAGTTGCTGAATCTTCTTCTGCAGCAACATTTCCACACTTAATTTTAGCTACAAAGCAAAGTTTTATTGAAAGACTTTCTGGAGCTGTCCAGAGAAACCTCCCTAAGAAAGAGACGTCTCATAGATCTGAGAAAAGTAGCTATACATTTATATTATCTCGTTGCTTCCAGGCCTGTAAGACAAATCCTGAGTATATCTATGCTTCTTTAAAAGAAATTGCTCCATCTGACATCCCCAGAAGTAAGAAATTCCTGACTGATGGCTATGCCTGTGAAGTTAGATGCCAGAGTGTCTATTTGACTACAGGTTATGCTGGTAGCAAGAATGGATCTAGGGATCGAGCTACAGAGCAGGCTGTAAAACTTTTACAAAAACCCGTTGAAGTTAGAGTTGTTAAAAGAAAATTCAAACACACTTATCATGATGACTTAGTGGTATTTCCAGCTGGCTTATCTTCATATGATTTTCCTCCAGCCCTGAGGGTCCCAGAAGACTTTCTCTCCATCAGGAATGAATTTGGGCAGTTAAACTCCAATTCTGCTTTTGCCTTTTCCAAACGCTGGAATAATTTTGTCCTCGTAGAAAATGCAAGTGATTCTATTGGTGTCCTTAATAAGTCTGCTTCTTTCAACAGAATGTCAATTGAATACAAGTATGATATCATGCCAAATAATTCATGGCGCTGTCAAGTGTTTTTAGAAGGCCAGTGCTTAGCTGAAGGTTATGGAAGCAAAAAAACAAGTAAATATGCAGCTGCTGATGAGGCACTGAATATTCTGCAAAAAATGAAATCCAACATTGCAGCCACACAAGTTCAACCAGTAAGCTATTCTACCAAGGAATGTGGAAAGAGGAAAGATTTAAGGGACCGAGTAGTTTATGGGAATTCCTCAAATCCAGTATGCACACTAAACGATACAGCTCAGTTCAACAAAATGACTGTTGAGTATGTTTTTGAAAAGCTAACAGTCCTTCAGTGGAAATGTAAGGTAATGCTGGAGAAAGAATTAATTACAGAAGCAGTTGGGATAAAAAGGGGTGTCAAGCATGAAACTGTAGAAGAAGTTGTCAAAATCCTTAAAAAGACTAGGCCAACAGCCTTTAACAACCTGAAGAGAGGTACCATTGAAGATATGATCGCAAGAAATGAGATTCGGGGGCGCTCAGGTGATGATGGTTATCAACAAGAGATCAAAGAGGACAATATTGGAAATCAGCTTTTGAGAAAAATGGGCTGGATGGGTGGAGGTTTAGGGAAGTGTGGTGAGGGCATCTGTGAGCCCATCTCAGTCAAAGAACAGCATAAGCGAGAAGGTCTGGGACTAGACGTGGAGAAGCCAAATAAACTTTACAAGAGATACATTGACCAGATCATCAAAGACTACGCCCAGTCAGAGAGCCACACAGACTTGGTTTTCTCAACAGAATTCACCAGTGATGAGCGAAAGCAGATACATCAGATTGCTCAGAAGTATGGCCTTAAGAGTAAATCTCATGGAATGGGGCATGATCGGTATTTGGTGGTTGGTAGGAAAAAGCGTAAAGAAGACTTCCTAGATCAAACAAAACAAGAAGGCCAAGTTGGACATTATGACTTGCTTATGCCTCAAGGAAACTGAGGCCAGAAATGTTTGCTGTGTGAATGCTTAATTAAATTTTTTTTAATATTAAAGAAATGCTGCATTTTCTGGTTGCAGGACATATTAATTTTGAAATGTTTTTCTTTGCTCATTTCATAAAAAGCTTTCTTAGGAGAAATTGGAACCTAAAGAGCTTCATTTAATTGTACTAGTATAATCCTGAAGACAAAATAGTACTGTTATTGTGTCTTGGTATTACTAGCTCTTTCAGATATTAATAATTTGTAATAAAAACACACGTCCAAAAGGAAAGAATTGCTGCCATTTAAAATATGGTTCCCATCTTGCCATTGGAAAAGAAATTTGCGTTTTTTTTCAGAAGCTAAAGAATTTGGTGAAAATAGAGAAAGCTGATATTAACTGCAATAAAAGTAATTTTGATTTCTGGAATTTCCTCAAATGCCATATCATTTTGTATTTTATCTTTTTTAATTTGTGTGAAACTAGTTATTCTAGAATGTTAGAGTAAATTGTCTATAACGTGTGTATAAACCGTCCTTACCAGGTAAACAATATAATACTTTCTTAATGTCATTTTAGTGTTTTGAAACTATAATTGCTACCAAATGCTTTCCAGGATGATGGGAGTGAGTTATTGTATGTTAAGTCCATTTGAGTTCCAAATAAGTTAAGGTCTTTGGGCATTGACAGTATTGCTTAATTAGACTGATTGATGGAGACATTGGAAGAACTTTTTAAATTCTTAAAATCAAACTAAGAAAAGAAAGCTTAAATTACTTGTATTTGTCACCTTAGAGAATTTCCATTGTAACTTTCAGAGTGTTTGGATGTGTGGGACATCCAAGGCAACCACAGCTGTGTCACAGCTTTGTGTAGTGCTGAAGACACTTCTACTTGGTGCTTTGTTTCAAAGGACAGTTGACTCATCCCTCAAAAAGCTTACTAAATGTTAAAGAAAAATTTTGTACCATATTAACAGCTATTATTTTTCATGTACTTCTGAAGTAATATGTTTTCTGGAATGTAAAACCAATATTAATGAAACAAGTGCTCTTTTCAATAAAAGGGGGCAAAGATGAAAATAAAATGGTTTGTAGTGCTTTACTGGGCAGCAGAACAGCGTATTCGCATTTTCTCTCTGAAGCAGTGAAATTGTTAAACACACAAATGTTTTAACACTTGTTAAACTAACACTATATATAATAGTTAACTTTCAATTCCTGTCATGACATCTTGACCAACAGACAAGTACAACTTGATCAGTGTTACTAAAATAGAGTGTCCAGGACAAAGGACGTGATTACTCCACTTTCCACATCCTTAGCGTTAGCTTTAAGTTCCTATGGTACCTTTTTAAAAGACTGACAAACCAGGGGCTCCCTAGGGTAGTTTTCAAATAGTTTCTGAGTTTCAGTTGAAAGAACTAAAATTCCTTATCTGGGGGGGGGGGTGAGGGGGTAGAAAGACTTAGGTTGATAGCTTCCAAAAGGTTACTGAAAGGGTATCTGGAAGAAAATATTCAATTAACTCTGTCTTTTCGTGGGACAGAACTAGAACTAATGGGTGGCAGTTTGAGGGAGGCACATTTTGATTCTGTATGTGGAAACTCTGATACTGAGAGCCATCCCAAACTGGGATGTACTGCTTTGGGAAGTTGGGAGATCCTCATCGTGGAAAATATTTAAACAGAAGCTGTAATAAATACTTGTCAGATGTTGTAGAAGAGGATCCTGCACAGGTAAGAGGTGTAGCCGAGTCTTAAAACATCACTTCTAGCTTTAGAAATCTAGCTGGTCTGAGACTTAGAGAGTTTTGGAATTAGAAGGGACCTTTGTGCTTGTTTCTGGTGATTAAAATGGAGTTTTAAACATGAAGGTGCTGATACTTCTGAGGCTTTTTACTTTACTCTTTAAATGGTAAGATCTATATTACTGCCCTTCAGTTTCATTCAAAGGGCTGAGCTCCTGGAATAGACTATGACTCAAACTTTTCAAAGACCCCAGAGTCTTGCAGAGTGGCAACTGTGTTTCATAAAGTCACTTTGCTTGTATTGAGACTAAGACAAATTTCTCCTTGAGTCCAAGTGTAGGGATAATTGTGGTGATAATAACCTAATAGTCTAATAACCCTTTAAGACCAAAATTTCTTTTTTTTAAAATATCAACAGAGGTCCTACCCATACTCAAATTCCCCTAGTACTCCATATGTTTCATAAAAAAATAGGTCTTTTGAATTTGCAAACACAATTGATGCCATTGTGATAAAATCAAAAGGAGAGGCTCTCCTTGGTCAACATTTTTTAGGTATGGATCCTTTAGATTTGATTGGCTTGATTGCCAGGGTAAAGAGCTTGAACTTCCTTGGCAGGCAAGAGGGAGCCATTAAAGAGGGTTTTTTTTTTTCCAAAACAGTACACTGACATGGTCATAGCCTTACATAGGAATATCAATAATATGAAAGATGGGACAGGGGAAGAAAGAGGAGTTGGGTACTTGACTAGAGAGCATTAGCCATTTTCTGGGTGTGTCTTAATGGGGGTCCAATTTCTTCAGGGTCTTTATTTTTAAAAAGGAAAAACTCCAAAGAAATTTGCAGTTTAACTTTTCTGTTTTTACTGGGCTAACGTTGGAGAAGAAATTCTCGGAGCAGACTTCTTCCTCTGAAAGCTATACAAAAAGGGAGGGGTAGTTAGGAGTAGAAAGTATTGACAGAGACCAGTTCAGGGGAATAGGCATTTACATAGTACTTTCTGTGTGCCAGGCACTCCGGGAGGCATTTTTGCAAAACAACATCCCTATGAGGTAAGTGCCGTTTTACAGTTGAGGAAACTGAGGCAAAGGGAGGTTAGGTTGCTTGCCCAGTGTCTCACAGAGAGGTAGGTGATGCAATGGACAGAGCACTGGACCTGAAGTCAGGAAGACTATGTGTTCAGATGTGACAGTTACTAGCTGTTTGATTCTGGGCAAGTGATGTAAACTGTTTCAGTTTCTTCAACTGTAAAATGGGGATAATATTTCTAAAGCATTTAGCACAGTGTCTGGCTGGCACATAGAAAGTGCTATATAAATAAGTACTTATTTCCTTCCTCCCTTTCATTTATACAGCTATTAGGATTCTGAGGTTAGATTTGAACTCAGGTCTTGATTCTAGGCCCAGCAATCTATCCACTATAGCATACCAGCTGCCTTAATATAGGTAAGATCAGTGTAAACTTTGTAGGGACAGTGTTCTCAAAGATCAGGAGAAACCTGGCTGTCTCTGAGGCTAAAATCCAGTTCCTTTAACTTTGACTTCTTAATCTTTTGACTTTCCTTTGGATTTCTTCAAAAAGGATGTAGACATCCCTGTAGGTTACTGATTCCAGGTCGGGGCACAGCATCCTGAGCATAAATACTTAAGAAAACCAGGATACTGACCACTTTGCCCATTGCTTTATAGATTCCTAAGAGTGTGCCTTTCTAGCCTCTTAGTGTATGTTAGACAATAACATGCTCCTTGCTCTTCTTTATGTTACTCAGGTTTGTAAGAATGAGGTGTTGGATGTAGCTTTTTAAAATTTAAATAAAATATTCCACAGTAATCCCACTAACTTCAATTTGTATTTCCTTCTGACCTTCCCAACAAAGTCATTGAACTTAAACTTACCTTCCAAAAGAACTGCTTTCTCTCTTTGCATATAGTAATAAAGGACTCATTGCATGACCTGGATACCCAGCAAAATAGCCCATCTGATCCTGCTATTCAGCCCCCTGAAATTTTAAACAAACACTTTAAAACACTTAATTAGGTTAGACCACTACTAGACCATTTGAGCCTAACCAACTGCCCCATTCCCTCTAGTTCTCTGTAACTGCTGCCATATAGTTATGTTACTAGGCTCAGATCAATTAGCATTTGTAAATTTATTTGCTGCTTCCTACTGAGAATGTCGGATGTAAAAGTCTAAAAACATGCATTATACAGGGCTAAGGTCAAGCCAAAGCCCTGAAAAACAATGCCATTCTTCCCTCCCAAGGTTAACAGTGAACATATAATCAACTCTTTAAGCCATCTGGGTGCCTGCCTAATAGGTGTAGACCACATTTTCCAAGTTAATGAGTAGAACATGTAGGATAAAATTAAAAACCTAGAGAAGAGGACACATTGCTTTGCTTTCATCTAGGAGGTCCACTATTTTTATCTCGATAGATGAATAGTTTTCCTTGATTAGGTTTGGTCATCTATGAAAACTAATCAAGAACTCTATAAAGGTAGAAACCTAATTCAACAAATATTTAATAAGAGCCTTCTTTGTGTAAAGTACCTTGTTAGGTATGAGTTACAAGGGCAAAAATGAAACAGTCCCTGTTCTAAAAAAGTTTACATTTCTGGGGGTGTGGGGGTGGGTGGTGTGTGCAATAAACACAGAATAAGGGAATACTTAACAATGGGAACCAGAGCTGTGAAGGAAGCTAGAAATATTCAAAGGTGGAAATGAAGGAGAAGAGGTAGAGAGAGATCCTCTACCTGTAAAGCTACTGAGGCAGTAGATATAGCATGTTGAATTTGGGGGACTGAGTGTAAGCCTTTTAGGTTGAAATATAAAACATGCAAAGTGGAGTCATAGAATCTTTGAGGGATTTGTGAGAGCTACATCGTGGAGGGATTTAGATACTACCATAAGTTTGTATTTCAACTTAATTTCAAGAAACAGTAAAGGATCAACTTATGATTTCAGAGAAAGTAAGTATTGTGGAACATATTAAGTTTTAGGAATATTAACTTGGCAGCTGTGTGGATGATAAATTGGGGAATGAGGTAAGATTGAAAGCAGGTAGATGAAATAAGGACCTTTTGCAGTAGTACAGGTAAGAACAGCTAGGAGACCTGTCATGAGCACCCACACATAAATAATGACTGGCTGTGTAACCTTGAGCAAGTTACTTAACCCCAATTGCTTTAAAAAAAAAACACTATGTAAATTCTAGTTCTATTCTTATTATTCTCTCCTAACTCAATTCAACTTTCAGTACCTTCACCCTTTCCTGTTTTTCCATTCTATTACTCTTACCCTCTGGCCTCAATTTTATTTCTCCAGTCTTTACCATAGGGCTGATCAGTTCAACTACTTAATATACTCATACCTAACAAGGTACTTTACACAAAGAAGGCTCTTATTAAATATTTGTTGAATTAAGTTTCTACCTTTATAGAGTTCTTGATTAGTTTTCATAGATGACCAAACCTAATCAAAGAAAACTATTCATCTATTGAGATAAAAATAGTGGACCCCCTAGATGAAAGCAAAGCAATGCAATGTGTTCTCTTCTCTAGGTTTTTAATTTTATCCCATGTTCTACTCATTAACTCAAGACTGTTAGTTCAGTGGTAGAGTTGAAAGTTGAACTGAAGGGTCAAGGAATAAGAGAGGAGGAATTGGAGGCATTGAATATAGAAAATTTTCTAGAAGTTTGGCTAGAGATAGAGGATCATTAGCTTGAGATGGCAAGAGTCGAGTGAAGAGTTTGTTGTTTTTTAAGGGTGGAAGAGTTGTAGGTTGTGCCTAGCTGTAGGTAGAAGTGGAAGTATGGAGAGGTCAAAGGTGAGAGAAGAATTGAGGCAGGCTCCTAAAGTAAGAACTCTCAGCCTTTTTTGTGTTATGTGCTCTTTTGGTAGTCTGCTAAAATCTAGGGATCCCTTCTCTGAACAGTGTTTTTTAAAAGCATAAAATAAAATACATAGGATTACCAAGCATACTATTTATAATGAAATATAGTTATCCAAATATTTTTTAAAGAGTTAGTGGATAAAGAACCCCCTTTTAGAGAATTTGGGTACAAATGGAAAGATTAACCTTGGCCAGGAAAAGGGCTTCACTTCTTTATTGGAGAATGGGAAAAAGGAATTAATGGGAGACAAATTAGAGGAGTTTTTAGTAGTAGATTAAAAGATGAAAGCTCATACTATGTGGCTTTTACTTTCTCCATAGTGTAACAAGTCCACAGACTTGAATCTTATCCTGAAGAGGAGGCAGTGGGATGTTCTTGAGGAGAAAACAGCTGATTGACCTATATGGAGTGATAAAGTGCCTCCAGTCATGCTGTTGTTGAGGGATCATTCTAAGAAAGATGGACTAGTATAGGAGTCTTGAGAGAAGAATTGAAATAAATGTTTTGGGCAGTATGATATATAGTTAGTGGAGAATAAAGACATTGCTAAATAAGAGTGAGGGTCTAGATGAGGTTAGATAACCTATGTTTGTAATGAATCTAGTCAACTCAGCATGAACTTTTCTAGCAGGGATTCATCAGTCTTTGAGTAAGAGTATAGAACATAGATAGGGTTGGGCTTTGGCAAGATATTAATGGCAACAGGATAAGACAAATTCAAATTAAGAGGATATTAAGTAGTTGAACTGATCAGCCCTATGGTAAAGACTGGAGAAATAAAATTGAGGCCAGAGGGTAGGAGTAATAGAATGGCAAAACAGGAAAGGGTGAAGGTACTGAAAGTTGAATTGAGTTAGGAGAGAATAATAAGAATAGAGCTAGTATTTACATAGTGCTTTTTTTTTTTCAAAGCAATTGGGGTTAAGTAACTTGCTCAAGGTTACACAGCCAGTCATTATTTATGCGTGGGGGCTCATTTTCTGAGGCCGGGACCGATCCCAGGTCATCCCAACACCAGGGCCGGTGCTCTTACTCACTGCACCACCTAGCTACCCCTACATAGTGCTTTAATGTTGGTGAAGAGAAATGGAAGAATAAGAGATTGTGGTCAGAGAGAACTTCAGAGTTCAAAAGCATTGAGATAAAATAATTATTAAGATATAACCATCCATGTGAGGTAGAAGGAAACTATAGAAACTATAGAAAGTTGACAAACTGGGAGACCAAGATATTTGAGAGGTTTTCTGCATGAGTATTGAAGTCCCCAAGCATGAGAGTAGAAAAGAGTAGGAAGTAGAAAGACTGGGAGAGTTTTTTAAAACTCCTTTAGAAAGGAGAAAGAGTGTCCTGGAGGCCAGAAAATGATTGCAACAAAAATCTGAATCTTTTGGTACAGATGGATGATAGAATCCTTAAAGGAGGTAAGACGATGAGTCTAGAAGTGGTAGTGATGACAAAAGAGTATTTCTTTTCTGTTTCTGGCTTCAAAAGGAGAGGATTCTATGGTGGACAGGACTAGAGAAGAAGGACCTGAGCTGAATAAGAAAGAAGGAAATTGTGAAGGTGATTTTGGAGGGCCTTGGACTTATGATGAAGGCCAGATACTAAATTTGAGGAGGAGAAATTTGGGAAAATATGAGGAAAAGTCAAAGGGGAACATACAGTCTCCAGCATTCTCAAGCAGCACCAAACCAGATTAAAATTTGAGAACTACTGAACAAATAAAAATATAATTAAACCTTTAAAAAAAAAAAAGGAGGTCTCAACCTGAAGAATGAAAAGGATCAAGAAAAGGACCTGACAAAGTGGACTTATGAAGAATAAAGTAGTAAAGTAGTTTGGTAATGTAAATAAAACAAGTTGGTTAAAAAAAACCTCACAAGAAATTAATAAGTGCAGGATGAGAGGTAACTGGGTGATAAGATGTTAAGGAGGTGATAAAGGGAGTGTAAAAGTATTATTAAGGTACTTAGGAGGAGAGGTGTAAATACCTGGAAATAATTTAGAAAACAAAGATGAAAAGAAGACCAGTTTCATTTAGGTAGAAAGATGAAGGGCCCTAAAGAATACCTGGCTACATAACTGGCTTTCAGGATCAATGGGGTATTCTTAACAAAACCCCTGAAAAATGTTTTCTAATGTGGAGGGTTAAGGGGATGAAATTAAGAGGGAGGATTTGAAATGACCACCAAGACACCTGAAGAATTTTCCACAGAGGAGGAAGGAAGGAAGGATCTTTACAATTGGAGCTTAAAAACAGATGACTCTCATCTTAAAGAGGAGGCAGTGGGATGCTCAGTGGGAGGCAGAGGAGAAAGGAGCTGACTGGCCTCTGTTAAATGAAAAAATGCCTCCACTCGTGCTGTTGGTTGAGGGATCATTCTGTAGGATTAGAAGAAAATAATAATGGTGGTTGGTGATTCCCTGTTTGGGTTATTGACCTGGTTACAACAGAGAGATCTGTTACCTTTGCAGGAATTTATCCAAGAAGGATCATAGTACCTCCCAAGGCTTGTCAAAACACAAAACTACTAACTACCTTGGAGATTCATTGGGGCTCACGTGTTTCTGCCTGATGAAACCTATAAAGCACTGCCCAAAGATTATGAAGACTTAGAAATGAACCTGAACACTATGGGGACACAGGTGGTGTTTCATTGTTCCTATCAATTGAAGGCAGAGGATACAGAAGAGAACAGCTGATTTGGGAAGTGAATTGCTAGGTAGTGAATAGGATTTCTGGATCATGGCTTGAAATGGAGGCATGATAGAAACCTTCCCCGGGATGATTCAGACTTAACAAAAGTTGGAAAATGTGTTCATGTGTGTGCGCACATGTGCATGCGCACACATACACACACCTACATGCACATACACACATAATTATATATTTGCTTGATGTCTCACAAGTGTTTTCAAAAAGACTTTAAAAAGGAAGGAGGGAAAATTGCTTATTTATCTATGCAAAACTAGGCAGCATAAAGAACAACTACAGTTTAGGAAGAAGCATAGCAGTTAAGATGATCAGAAATTTGCAAGAAACAAAATCTAAGAAGTAAACCAGTAGGAAAAATTAATCTTTCTCTGTTTGCCAAAAACAGAATAATGAAGATTAGTGATAATTTTGTCCAGCAAAGGGAAATTCTGTTTTGTAATCTAAGTCTCATTAATGTGGAGGAACTATTTGCTGGGGAAGTGCTTATTCTTCCCTAGAGTTTTTGTTTGAGAAGGAAAGGAAAGCCAAACATGATTTGACCTTAATCCTAGATTTTGGGAGAATAAATGTCTAAGAGTTCAGAAGAAGGGTAGATAGGATTCTGTTGACTAAAATTCTGGGGAATTTAGGCCGGGAGGGATGGGAGATGTTCAGGAATGAAATTTTGAAGAATCAGTAAGGAAAGAAAATGGGAGACAGAAGTGAGCAGTATGTATACACAGAAAACTAACTAACCAACTTAGATCTTAAAAAGATAACAGAAAGAAGAAGAAAGCAAAGACAATACAGTGAATACAATATTGTAATAGTCTTGTAAGAAGAGTGTTTGGAGTGCCAAAGCCCCAAATGAGCAGAAGCTATCAAGGAAAGCTTAAGGACAAGAGTGAGGATTCAAGGATGCAGACCACTGCTTACTGGAGATAAAAGGATAGCTGACAAGAGGGAAGGTAGAAGCATTGAGTTTTTCAGTGACTTTGAAATGGGAAGGATAAAACAAAAACTATAGTACTTGGGAATAGATGCTGATTTAAATAATAAGAGGTAAAGAGTATCTAGCTGAGCTTGAGGAATTTAGTCCCTTCCCCTAGAAGTCCCCATCTTCAGTCACTGAAAAAACTGGCAGGTTTTATTGCTGAGCCACTGTTAATGATACTTGAAGCATTTAGAAAAAGGACCTGGGGGATGCTGACCTAGGGAAGAACACACTTTCTAGGAAGGGAATAGAATGCAGACTATAAAGTAGTGAGCTTGATATACACATACACACATACATATAGAATCTATACATATATGTACATGAATGAGGAACTTGATAAACACCAGATAAAATGAGCATTTCTATATACACTGGAGAACAGAAGGAAGGGATTCTACTTGAAACAGAATCTCTGTTAAGGAAGAGTTTGCTTTTAAAGTGTATATGTAGTAACTTCCCTTCATTGTTCTCATCATCTCACTAAGCTTTAACATCTCTCTATTTGCTGCTTGCCTGCTGCCTATAAACACACCTATGTCTTCCCCATTAAAATCCCGTGCTTTATCCAATCATCCCCAATAGCTGTGGGCCTAACCTCCTTGAGAAAGCCACCCGCATTGGCTGCCCCTACTGCATTTCCTCTCCTCTTAACCCACCGTAGTGGGTTTCTGTCTTCATTCTTAGCCGAAGCTGCTCACTCCAAAGTTCTCTGGGGGGTCTCCTCATTGTCAGATCTGTTGTCCTTTTTGACTGTTCTGCAGTCTTGACACTTAATTACCTGCTTTTCTTTGCTATTCCCTTCTCTCGAGGCATTATTCATGACTCTCTTTCTCTTGGTTTCCTGACATTTTTTCTGAACTTTCCTCCCTCTCCTTTGCTGAATCTTCAGTCAGGTGTCCTCTGCTAATATTCTGTCTTAGCTAAGGCTTCCTCAGTACTCTTTTACCTGGTAATATCCCATGGATTCAAGTGCCATCCTTATGCAGACTATTCTCAGATCTATTTATCCAACCCTGTCTTCTCTACTAATTTCCCGAATCTTATCTCCAGCTGCTTGTTGGGCATCCCAAGTGGGAAGTCCTATAAGCATTTTAAACTTGACATGTCTAAAACTGAACTCTTTATTTTCTTCTCAAACCCTTCCCTCTTTCTAATTTTTCTATTACTCTAGAGGACATCACCATTCTCCAGGATCACAATGTATGTTTCATCCTCAACTCCTCACTTTCACCTTCATATCCTGTCTGTTGCTTATTCCTGTCAATTCTACCTTAAGTCTCTTTCCATTCTAGTCTGTCTTCCACTAAGCTGTTAAAGTGATCTGTCTAAAATTCAAGCCTGACCATGTTATCCCTCTGTTCAGTCAACTCCAGTACCTCCCAGTTTCCTCCAGGATCAAATATGAAATGCTCTGTTTGACTTTTTAAATCCTTCATAAGCTGGCCACTTCCTACTTTTAAAATATTTTTACATGCACTTTTACTTTTTCCATGTACTTTTCCATGTACTCTGCCATCCTGTGACACTAGCATCCTTGCTGTTCCTTGAACAAAACACTCTCTCCCGATTGTAGGCATTTTCATTGGATCTTCCCCATGCCTGGAACATTCTCTCTTCTCATCTCTGCCTCCTGTCTTCAAGTTTCAGTTAAAATCTCACTTTCTTCAAGAAGTTATGAAATGAAGAGCTGCAGCTCTAATATATGAGGTTCTTTGTGATCCTAGGAATGTAGCAAGGGCATATACTATAAAGAGAAGTGTTTCCTGCTTATAAAGGCCTTCCACAAAATTGATTATCAAAGCTTTAAAAAAAGAAAAAAAGAAAGCATTATCATTCCTTTTTCCTTCGAATTAACAAAAAAAAAAAAACCCCGAAACAAACAAACCCAAAAAGAAATTGGGAGTGTAGGAGAATCCAAGCCATATTGATAGCTTTTTTTTTCTTTCAAGGTTTGGATCTCTGTCTCCCTATATTGAAAGGAAAAATATTTAAACTTTCAACAGCTGAACTACCTAAATCAGTTTGTAAACATTTTTGTTTTGGCATCAGTATCTAACCATATCAAGAAAGGAGAACCTGTTGCTGGTAGCTGATGAGATGTGGATTAGATATGGCACTAAATGTCAAATTTCTATGTTAGTCTGGCCTTCCTTATCAAGAGCAAGTAACAAAGTTCATGCGTTTAGACTCCCCCCAACAACTGCTCTCCCTACAATGACATTTGTATTTCTAAGAATAACTTGGCACTTTTAGACTGGAAATTCTATCCCAGTTTTAGTACTTATGACAACTGTACCTACTGAGCCATGTTCCTGTGCTGTAGGAAACTGCCTTGTCTTCTCAAGGGCTGATGAACTGATTTGAAAGAATCAATGCTAGTTCTTGTTCCTTTTCTCTAATCAGCAATGTCCAGTTACCAGAAACTTTTGTAACAAAAATTTATCCTTCACAAAACTTATGTTGTTTATTTTAAAAAATTAATTTATTAGTTTAGTTTCAGTTAACAAGATTCAATTCCATAGTTCCTTGATTTTCAAATTTCCTTTACTTCCCTCCCCCCTCCCCACATGACAGCATATAGTCCAGTATAGGATCTGCAAATGCATTCATATTAGACATTATTCCAATTACAAAGGCGTATTGTACTAGGTGGGATGAAAAATGGTAGAGAAGAAATCAAACCAAACAATGAAAAGAAAAAGATCGATTAGTTTGCTTCCATCAGGATTCAGGCTCAGTTCTTTCTAGTTATATCTCTGGATGGCGCATTTCTCACTTTCTTGAGTCTTTCGGGATTAACTTATATCACTGCATTACTGAAAAGAGTCCAGTCTGTCATAGTTGGTCATCACATATATGATATGCTGTGATTGTATACAAATTTCTTCTGATTCTACTCTTCTCACTCAGCATCAGTTTGTATAAGTCTCTCCAGGTAATTATGAAATCCGTCACCTCCTCGTTTCTTATAGCACAATAAAATTCCATTACATTCATATACCACAACTTGTTTAGCCATTCCCAATTGATGGGCACCCCTTTAGTTTCCAATTCTTTGCAACCACAAAAAAGGCTGCTAAAAATATTTTTGTACATATGGGTCTTCCTCCCACTTCTATGATCTCTTTGGGATATAACCCTAGAAGTGGTATGGCTGGGTCAAAGGGTATGAAATTATTTATAATCCTTTGGGCATAATTCCAGATTGCTCTCCAGAATGGTTGGATAAGTTCACAACTCCACCAGCAATGTATTAGTGTTCCAATTTGTCCACATCCTCTCCAGCATTTGTCACTTTCTTGTTTTGTCATCTTAGCCAATCTGACTGGAGGGATGTGGTATCTCAGAGTTGTTTTGATTTGCATTTCTCTAATTAATAGTGATTTAGAGCATTTCTTCATATGCTTATAGATATCTTTAATTTCTTTCTCTGAAAATTTCCTGTTCATATCCTTTGACCACTTATCAATTGGGGAATGACTTGTATTCATATAGATTTGGCTCAATTCTCTATAAATTTTAGAGATGAGTCCTTTATCAGAGACACAAGTTGTAAAAATTCTTTCCCAATTTCCCACCTCCCTCTTGATCTTGGTTACATTGGCTTTGTTTGTACAGAAGCTTTTCAATTTAATGTAATCAAAATTATCCATTTTGCATTTTATAATGCTAATTCTTGATTGGTCCTAAAGTCTTCCCCTCTCCACAAATCTGACAGGTAAACTATTCCTCATTTCCCAAATTACTTACAGTACCATCCTTTACACCTAGATCATGCAACCATTTAGACTTGATTTTCATATATGGTGTTAGATAATGATCTATGCCCAGTTTCTGCCATACTGTATTCCAGTTTTCCCAGCAGTTTTTGTCAAATAGTGAACTCTCATCCCCAAAACTGGGGTATTTGGGTTTATAGAACAATAAATTACATATTCATTAACTGCTGGGTCTCCTGCACCTAATCTATTACATTGATCCACTACTCTACACCTCTGCAAGTACCAAGCAGTTTTGATGACTGCTGCTATATAATACAGATTAAGATCTGGCATAGCTAGTCCACCTTCCCTAGCGTTTCTTTTCATTAATTCCCTTGATATTCTAGACCGTTTGTTTTTCCAAATAAATTTTGTTATTATTTTGTCTAACTCTAGAAAGTAGTTTTTGGTAAATTGATTGGTATGGCACTAAATATATAGTTTAGTTTGGGTAAAATTGTCATTTTTATTATATTAGCTCGACCCAGCCACGAGCAATTGATATTTTTCTCTAGGGTTCTCTAAGTATATCATCATATCATCTGCAAAGAGTGATAGCTTGGTCACTTCTTTGCCTAATTTGATTCCTTTGATTTCTTTTTCTTCTCTAATTGCTACTGCTAGTGTTTCTAGTACTAGATTGAATAAGAGGGGTGATAGTGGACACCCTTGTTTCACTCCTGATCTTATTGGAAAGGCTTCTAGTTTATCCCCATTGCATATAGTACTTGCTGATGGTTTTAAATAGATGCTATCAACTATTTTGAGGAAGGCTCCATTTATTCCTATACTTTCTAGTGTTTTTAATAGGAATGGGTTTTGTACTTTGTAAAAAGCCTTTTCTGCATCTATTGAGATGATCATGTGGTTTCTGCTAGTTTTATTGTTGATGTGCTCAATTATACTGATGGTTTTCCTAATATTAAACCATCCTTGCATTCCTGGAATGAATACTACCTGATCAGAGTATATTATTTTTGTGATAAGATGTTGGAGTCTTTTGGCTAATATTTTATTTAGAATTTTTGCATCTAAATTCATGAGGGAAATTGGTCTATAATTTTCTTTCTCTGTTTTATCTCTTCCTGATTTAGGAATCAGTACCATATTTGTGTCATACAAAGAGTTTGGTAGGACTCCTTCTTCACTAATTTTCCCAAATACTTTGCAGAGTATTGGAATCAAATGTTCTTTAAATGTTTGATAGAATTCACTAGTAAACCCATCTGTCCCTGGAGATTTTTTCCTAGGGAGTTCTTTGATGGCTTGTTTGATTTCTTTTTCTGAGATGGGGTTATTTAGGTAATTCACTTCCTCTTCAGTTAATCTGGGCAACTTGTGATTTTGTAAATATTCATCCATTTCACTAAGATTGTCATATTTATGTGCATACAATTGGGAAAAATAATTCCTCATTATTTTTTTGATTTCCTCTTCATTGGAGGTAGATTCACCCTTTTTATTTTTGATACTCATAATTTGGTTTTCTTCTTTCTTTTTTATCATATTGACTAAGGGTCTATCAATTTTGTTGATTTTTTCATAAAACCAGCTCTTAGTTTTATTTATTAATTCAATGGTTTTCTTAATTTCAATTTTATTAATCTCATCTTTGGTTTTCAATATTTCTAATTTAGTACTAAATTGGGGATTTTCAGTTTGTTCTTTTTCTAGCTTTTTTCAATTGCATGTCCAATTCATTGACCTCCCTTCTCTCTGCTTTAATTAAGTATGCACTCAGGGATATAAAACTTCCCCTGAGAACTGCCTTTAGTGCATCCCACGAATTTTGGTATGTTGTTTCATTATTATCATTCTCTTGAATGAAATTATTGATTGTTTCTATAATTTCTTCTTTGACCCACCAGTTTTTTAGGATTAAATTGTTTAATTTCCAATTAGTTTTTAGTCTATCTTTCCATGGCCCTTTATTGCATATAATTTTTATTGCATCATGATCTGAGGAGACTGCATTTTTTAAAAAATGAAGAACTCAAGAATAATCTATTATTGTAAGTCTGCCTTTGGCTCTTTTTTTTAAAAGGTCCTTTTTGTGGGGGACGGAGGGAGGGCTAAATTGGCTAACTTAAAACCATAAATTATTTTTAGCAGGACCTGTATATATCTGGCACATAATTATAACTCACATTTATTTAGTATTTCATAATCACAAAGCATTTTCTTGTTTATTTGCTCCTCTAATGATGTTTTGAAGTACAACGTACAAGTAATATCCCCGTCTATGAGACTGAAAGAAATGAGATGAATTGCTTAGGTTCAGAGTAAATAGCAGAGCAAGGGCCAAAAATGAAGTCATCTCATTTTAAGTCTAACGTTCTTTCTATTGTGTATGTTAACCAAAGGGACAAGAAGAAAATGTCAAAAGTCATGAGTTAGACTGACAAAGATGACAAAAGAAGAAAATGACGAATGTTGGAGTAGCTGTGCACTGTGGACATCCGTTCTTGGTGAGTCTGTGAACTGGTCCAGCCCTACTGGAAAGCAGTTTGGAACTATTCAAGAAAGCTAACAACTCTTTGTGCACTTTATATGATTTCTAGGGTTATATCCCTGAAGAAATTAGGAGGAAAAGTATCTGTATGTATATAAATAGTTACAGCAACTCTTTTTGAGCTAGCTAAAAATTGGAAACTAAGAGGAAGTCCTTCTATTAGGGAATGTTTAAACAAATATATACAGAAGTGCACTTGAATATTATTACTTCATAAGTAATTATTAAATGGACAATTTCATCATGTCCTCTAGGATGACATGAACTGATACAAAGCAAAGTGAGAAGATCGAGGAGACCAGTTTATACAATAACATTATAGAGGAAAACACCTTTGAAGGACTTCAGAATCCTGATTAATACAATGTTAAACAAATGAGTCCAGGAGAATGAAGATGAAATATACCATTGACTTTCTAGCAGAGAGATGATGAACTTAAATTGCAGAAAGAAAAAGACAGTTTGGGATATGACTGATGTAGGAATTTGTTTTGCAGCATATATATATTTAAGGGCTTCATTTTTTCTTTTTTTAAATTGGTCAATGGAGAGGTAATAGGAGGGACAGATTAATCAAAATGTTACTTGAAAATAAAAAATAATTAATAAACTACTTATTTTAAAAATGAAAAAAAATTTAGTGACATCTTTATTACATTATATGCAAGGGACCCTGAGGGCAAGTTAGGAGGCAATGTATTTTGGGCAAGTCAAACTACCACTCCTTCCTTGTCTGCCATCTCCCCCTAAATCCTGATCAACAAAACCCAGGACCCAGAACCCAAGAGACTTGAGAATAGCAGGCTCCTCCAGAACACCAGACCTCCCAGACCTAACCTGGCAGCAAGATTAAAAAAAAAATAAATAGTATTTTGTTTTTTCTAATTACATGTAAAGATTGTTCTCAACTTTTTTTTTAAATAGGGTTTTGAGTTCCAAATTTTTCTCCCTTCTTCCCATTCCCATTCCCCAGGACAGCAAGCAACGTAATATCAATATATGTGTAGTCATGTTGAATATATTCCCACGTTAGTCATGTTCTGAAAGAAGAAACAGAACAAAAGGGATAAGTCACCAAAAAAGTGAAAATAGTATGCTTTGATCTACATTCAGATTCTGTAGTTTTTTCTCTGGATGTGGACAACATTTTCTGTGATGAGTTTTTTGGAATTGTCTTGAAGGAAAATGTGAAAAATTATAGGTGATTCGATTCCAAGTAATTTTTTCTTCTCCTTGGAAATGAGAAAGACTCATGTTAAAAAGGGAAAACTTCTCACTTGGCTCACCTAAGTGTAAAGGTTTTTGTTTTTGTTTTTTTATATCAGTCTTAATGCTCTTTTTTATACTTTCTGTTTTATCAGTATTTTTGTTTTTACATTACATGTGCAAATTATTCTTTCTTTGTGAGAAGTCTCTTGTAATAAGTAAAACCAATATTACAAAGACTTAAACTAAAATTCGTGCAACTTTTTACATTTTTAGCACCCTCATCTCTTTTTGGGTAAATTTTTATTTATTTTAAAGTTAAATACAAAACATTTTGTACATGTAATGTAAAAACAAAACATAGAGCACAGCACCTTCTCTGAGCACAGTACACCATGCTAAGCGACCCTGTGCCATTTTCTCCCCTGTCACACAATTCCAAAGTTCTTGAGAGAGACCTTGAGATAGTCCTTGTATTGCTTCTTCTGACCACCATGTGAACACTCGTCCTGTGTGAGTTCTCCATTTTGCATTCGAACAACGTAGCCAGCCCATTGGAGTTTCACTCTTTGAAGCAAAATTTGAATGCCTGGCAGTTTAGGTCCTCAGTATCTGGTATCTTATTGTGCCAGGTGATCTTCAGAATCAATTCAAAGGGAAGCGATTCAGTTTCCTGGCATGGCTCTGGTAGACTGTCCAGGTTTCACAGGCAGACAACATTGAGGTCAGCACAATGGCTCTGTGGATCTTCAGTCTGGTGGGCAGTCTAAGACCTCTTCTATCCCCCACTTTCCTTTGGAGCCTCCCAAATACTGAGCTAGCCCTGGCAATGGTGCATCAACCTCATTATGAGTGTGTACATCCCTGAAGTACACAACCAAGGTAAGTGAACTTTTCCGCAGCATTCACAACATCTCCATTTGCTGTAATTTGTGGTTCCATGTATGAAAAGTGTGGTGGTAGCTGATGGAGCACCTGTGTTTTTTGGTGTTAATTGTTAGACCAAAATTACCACAAGCAACAGAGTTGATCCATGCTTTGTTGCACCTCAGCTTCAGAGGCTGCACAGCAGAAAATAGGAGAGGATTCAGTACGGAACAAGAGATTTACATTTCAAGAAAGCCTGCATAATAAATACCACATACTGTTTTCAGAGCTACTCAGCTTTTCTTTGCTTCCTTCTAGGTGTTCTTTTTTTCTCTGCTCCGTACTTTTTACTTTATTTCCCCCTCTCCCTTCCCCCCCTAAAGAAGGCTACAATTAAATGCAGATAGATATATGCATGTATACATATACACACATACATAGATATCTATAAACATACACATATACACTCATATACATCTATGTAAAACCATATTATGCATATTTCAAGTTGTCATCTCTTTCTCTGGAGGTGGTTAGCATCTTCTTTCATTTTTATTTTATTTTGTTTGTTTTTTTTTAACTTCTGGTTTACATTATTCATTTCAGCCAGATTTTGAGTTACAATTTTTCCCCATTTTTCCCCTACCCACCACCCCAGCATAGCAGTCCTATAGGATATCCCCTCATCCAATCTGCTCTCTCCCATCTCTTCTCCCATACCCCCTTCGACTTTTCCATTAGGGCAAGGCGAATCTCTGTGCGACAATGCCTGCATATCTTATCTCCCAATTATATGCAAAACCATATTAATAATAGTATTTATATATATATTTGGAACATTTAATTTTAGAACTTTGAATTCCAGATCCATTCCCTTTGTCCCTTGTCACCCACTCTTGCTGGGAAGATAAGCAATTCAGTATATGTTGTACATGTATAGCTATGTAAAACATTACCATAGTAGATATATTGTAAAAGACTGGCTATATTTCCCTCCCACGTATCCCACCCCCAACTTGGTCCTTTCCTATATTGATCCTGTCCCTTTTTTTTTAAAGCAATTGGGATTAAGTAACTTGCTCAAGGTTACACGGCTAGTTATTATTTATGTGTGGGTGCTCATTTTCTGAGGCCGGATTCAATCCCGGGTCATCCCAACTCCGAAGCCGGCACTGCTACTCACTGTGCCACCTAGCTGCCCCAGATCCTGTCCCTTTTCAAAAGTGGGTGCTTCCAACCTCCCTTCCCCCCAGCATGTCCTCCCTTCCATCATCCCCCCTCTTACTTCCCTCCCCCCTACTCTTCTGCAGGGTGAGATATCCCATTTAGTATGTATGTCGTTTTCTCCCTGAGCCAAATTCAATGAGAATATGGTTTTGCCTTTTTGCCTTCCTGTTCTTCCCCTCTCCTGCAGCCACTTCCCCTTGTGTCTTTAGCATCTTTTTCATTAGTTCAAGTTTTTCCATGTTTTTCTAAATCAACCAGCTTATCATTTCCTTTAACATAGCAATTATTCCAACACAATTACATCCTATCTAAGAGATTATGAAAATTTCTTCCCAGTTTTCTTATTCTATTCATGGCTTCCTAGGTTTTATTTATATAAGAAATTTTTAATTTAAAATAGTCATATACATTTTACACTTCAGCAATGCTCTCACCTTATAGTTTAAAGTCTGATACTCCTTTATCTTTTTTCCCTAGTTTCTTTGAAATTCCTGACCTTTTGTTCTTCCAAATGAAGTTTGTTATTATTTTTTCTAACTCAGATGATTTTTTACTAATTCAGTCCAGATGGCATTGAATAAATAAATTAGGTAAAATTGTCACTTTTTTATTATATTGGTTTTATCTACCCATGAACAATAAATATTATTCCAATTATTTAAATTTGATTTCATTTTAAAAGTGTTTTATGTTTATGTTCATGTAGTAGCTGTGTCTGTTTTGG
Organism: Gymnobelideus leadbeateri; assembly: GCA_011680675.1. Taxonomy (NCBI): domain Eukaryota; kingdom Metazoa; phylum Chordata; class Mammalia; order Diprotodontia; family Petauridae; genus Gymnobelideus; species Gymnobelideus leadbeateri. The sequence goes on along the minus strand of WOXC01011043.1, from coordinate 683,344 downwards.
CAGGTATACTCTCAGGTATTTTATATAATCTAGTCATTTTAAATGGTCTTAAACAATATTGAATAATATTGATGACAGTGTAGTTTACCTATTTTTCTCTTTTAATTAAATATATTTTAGCTTTAACTTTACCTGAAATTATGACTACTACCTCTGCTTTTTTTTGACATAATAAATTCTACTCTAGCCTTTTTTTTAATCTTTACATGTATCTCTCATTTTTACTGTGTTTCCTGAAGGTGCCATATTGTTGAATTCAAATATTTAATCTGTAGTCCATATCTGTTTTATGGGCAAATTAATTCCATTCACATTCTCAGGTATAATTACTTGTGTATTTTCCTCCTTCCTATTTTTCCACATATCCTTCTCACCCTATTTATCCTTATACCTCCTTACTCCATTTACTTCTAGCCACTACTTTACCCTCTTATTCCTTAATAAGAGTCCCTCCCTTTTCCCTTCTCCCCACCATCTCCCTGTCCCTCTTATTTCTTTCTGAATTTAGAAGACTTTTATACCCTTCTAGATATATGTTATTCTCACTTTAACTCATTTCTGATGAAAGTTCCAACACTACCTGCCCTCCTATGACTTTTTCCTTCTCTATTAGTTCTTCCTTTCATACCTCATTTGTATGAGATAAGAACTCCTTTTTGTCTTTCTCTACAGTTTTTTTTACAATCACCCCATCCTTCACAGCTCAGCCCATTACTTAAATAATGATGAGTCATAAGAGTACTAATAACATTTTCACATGTAAGAAGTAAACATTTTGACCTTATTGAGTCTGTTTTATTGGTTTTGATGTTTACCTTCTATTTCTCCTGGATCTCGGATGTTGAATTTTTTTTTTAAGTTCTCCTGTTTTTGTCACAAATACCAGTTTTCAATTTGTTAAATGTCCATTTTTTTTTTCATTCAGGATTATACTTAACTTTACTGGGTAAGTTACCCTTGGGAGTAGCCCCAGCTCTTTTGCTCTATGAAATACAGTGTTCCAAGACAGTGTAATCCTTCTTGTAGCTCGATGATATTTAAATTTTTTTCTTGTTATTTTCGGTATTTTCTTAAGCTGGGAGCTTGGAAACTTAGCTATGATATTACTGTGTAAGTTTTTCTTCTGGGATCTCTTAGGTGGTTATTGATGAACTAATTTCTATTTCTACTTTGCCTTCTTGTTTTAAAACTTCAGGGCAATTTTCCTTGATAATTTCTTGTAATATTGTATCAAGATTCTTTTTTTTTTGGTCATATCTTTCATGACTATCCCTATATTGTCTCTCCTTGATTTGTTCTCTAGATCAGTTGTTTTTCTGATATGTTTCACATTCCCTTCTATTTTTTCATTCTTTTGAGTTTGTTTTGTTATTTCTTGATGTCTTATAATGTCATTAAGCTTCCCCTTACCCAGTTCTAGTTTTCATGGAATTATTTTCTTAAGTTTTTGACTCTCTATTTACACTTGGTTGACTTTCTTTTCATAATTTTGATTTTTTTGGTTTGCTCTAATTTTTTTTCTAATTTTTCCTAAATGCCACTTACCTGATTTTAAAAGTCCTTCTAAAATTCTCCTAAAAACTTTTTTTGGGCTTGGGCCAAATTTGACATTTCTCATTGAAAAAGGAGTGGCTTTTTATCTTCCCAGATTTTTTCTGTTGCCATAATAACTCTCTATGGTTGGGTTCCTTCTCCTTTGCTTACCCATTTTTATTTTAATTTTGTTTAAAGTAGCTATTAATATAATCATGTTATAGTTCTGATGCCCCAAGCCTCAGGTCCTTCTCACTGTTATTTTCTGGGCTCTGTCCCAGGGCTCAGCCTTAGAAACTCCTCTCTACCCCTAGGTAGGGCAAAGAGGGGGCGGCTAGGCTGTGAAGTCAATAGAGCACCGCTCTGAGTGGAGAGGAGCCTGACTTGAAATCTGGCCCCAACCCTCAGGCACAAAACTAGTTGTGTGACCTTGGGCAAGTCACTTAACCCCAATTGTCCTCCAAAAAAAAAAAAAGAAAAATTGTGTGCTTCCAACTTCATTCCCCCTCAGCCTGCCCTCCCTTCCATCATCCCCTCTCTCATCCCTTTCCTCCCTACTCCCCTGTAGGGTGTGATACCCAATTTAGTGTGTACGTCATTCCCTCCCTGAGCCAAATTCAATGAGAGTAAGGTTGACCCATTCCCTTTTGCCTTCCTGTTCTTCCCCTCCATTGTAACAGTTTTCCCTTGCCTCTTCTATATGAAATAGTTTACCCCATTCATCTCTCCCCATCTCCTCTCATTATATTCCTCTCTCACCTCTTAATTTCACCTTTTACATATCATCCCTTGCTATTCAGTTGGTCCTGTGCCCTCTATCTATGTATACCTGTAAACATACATATATATACACACTCACATACGTATTCATACACCCATATACCCTGCTATATAGACATATATATGTATGTATACATATATATACACACACATATCTATTCCCTTCAATTATTCTCATATTGAGAAAAGTTTTATCAGTTACAATTATTGTTTTTCCATGTAGGAATGTAAATAGTTCAACTTTGATAAGTTCCTTTTGATTTCTTTTCCCTGCTTACCTTCTAATGCTTATTTTGCTTCTTGTATCTGAATGTCAAATTTTCTATTCAGCTGGTTTTTTCATCATAAATGCTTGAAAGTCCTCTTTTCCATCGAATGACCATATTTTCCCCTGAAACATCAGTTTTTCTGGGTAGGTGATTCTTGGTTTAATCCCAGCTCTTTTGCTCTCCAGAATATGATATTCCAAGCCCTTCAGTCCCTCAGTGTAGAAGCTTCCAGATCCTGTGCTATCCTGATTGTTTCCACAATATTGAAATTGTTTCTTCCTGGCTGCTTGTAATATTTCCTCCTTGATCTGGGAATTTCAGAACCTGGCTATAATATTCCTAGGAGTTTTCTTTTGGGGATCTTTTTCAGGAAGCAATCGGTAGATTCTTTCAACCTCTATTTCCCCCCTCTGGGTCTAAAACATCAGGCAATTTTCCTTGAGAATTTCTTGAAGGATGATTTCTAGGTTCTTTCTTTGATCATGGCTTTCAGGTAGTCCAGTAATTTTTAAATTCTCTCTCCTGGATCTATTTTCCAGGTCAGTGGTTTTCCCAGTGAGATATTTCACATTGCCTTCTATTTTTTCATTCGTTTGGATTTGTTTAATAGTATCTTGATTTCTCATAAAGTCACTAGCTTCCATTTGCTGCAGTCTAATTCTGAAGGAATGATTCTCTTCAGTGAGCTTTTGAGATTCTTTTTCCATCTGGGAAATTTGGCTTTTTAAGGCATTCTTCTCCTCATTGCCTTTTTGAGCCTCTTTTGCCATTTCAGTTAGTCTGTTTTTTAAGGTATTATTTTCTTCAATCAGGTTGTTGACTGTCATTTCATAATTTTCTTGCATCATTCTCATTTCTCTTCCCAATTTTTCCTCCACTTCTCTTATTTGGTTTTCAAAATCCTTCTTAAGCTCCTCTATGACCCGTAACTAGCTCATATTTTTCTTGGAAGCTTTTGGTGCAAGAGTTCTGATTTTTCTATCTTCCTCCTGTTCCATGCTTTTATCCTTTTTGTCCCCAAAATAGGAGTATAAAATTGGATTTCTTTGCTTCATTGCTTGCTCATGTTGCCACTCAATTACTTGACTTTTGAGCTTTTTGCCACAGTAGAACTCTGCTCCCAGAGAGGGAAGCTTTGTCCCAAATTGCTTGGTTTTTCTCAGCTGCTGGAGCTATTAGTTGGCTGCCCTCTCTGAAGCCTCCACTGGTTCTGGCACCTGGTCATATACCCCAGGACTTCCACCCTAGACAGTGATCCAGATCCAAGTAGGTTAAAGCAAGAGGAATTACCTCTCAAACTAGTTGCTTGTTCCCCCTACAATCTGCAGGCCAGGAGCTCTGAAGCATCCATGAGGCAGCAGCTGCATGGCCACCATACATCAGCTGCTTCTCCTTCCAGGGGCCGAAGGCTGGACCACAATCCCTCCCGGTTCTCAAAGTCCACACTGCACTGACCTCTCACTTTGTCCTTAGCATCTATAGGTTGATAATTCTGGAAACTGCCATAGCTGCTGGTGATCTGAAGTCCCTCCAGCTTATAAGTTTAATACTGATAGTGGTGTGTTGTCTCTGGTTCTTTTCAGCATAATGTAGGTTCTTTGTTAATCTCTTTTTAAATTTTTTAAAATATTTTTGTTGGATAAGATGCTTATAACTCTTTTTTTTGGATTCACTTAATTCATAGTAAAAAAAAACAATTTTATTTCCTCAGTTTAATTCTGTGTAGGTCTTTGTTTCTTAAATATATTTTCTAGTAAGGAGCAGATTGTAAGGTTTTGTTTTCTTATCCGGTCTCTTACTCTTTTTTGTTTAATTAGATTTTTTTAAACCATTCATAATTAACCTTATGAGAGTTAGCTTTATATTTTCCTTCCTTAGTCTTGATATTTATTTTAAATTATGATTTCTTTTCTTGTCTTCTACTGTAAACATAGTATGACTATGTCTTTTTAGTTTCTATAGTGTAATCTTTTTTAAGGTGACCTTATTCCTAGTGACTGTCTTCTCACTTCTATTCCTTTTCTCCTCCCATTTGTTACCCTCTTTCCTTTGGAATTTTACTGATTATTTTTCTTTCTTGCTTTTATCTGGTTATTCTTTCCTCTTTTTCTATCTCAGTGAAGTAGATTACACTTTCCTCTCTTTCCCTTCAATAAGTTCCATTTATTAGTTTTCAGAATTTCATTTTTGTACCCCTTTCCAGAAAGTATTTCTCTCTTCAGTCTTCACTATCCAGCCCTCCTTTCTACTTACTCTATGCCCTCATTCTATGTTTCGTTTCCCATATGTAGTCCATCTCTATTTTCTGTGTTCCACATGGAATCAAAACTTCCAAGGTATCAATTTTCCCCTCTCCCCTCTATGCTGTTTCTGCCACTGTCTCATAGAGCTTCTGCTATGGCTTCCTGTTTTCCATTGTACCTCACTCTCCCCAAAACACCAATTCCTACTGGTGATAGAAAGGGCATTGCCCAATGGCAAGACCCTCCTCTCCGCTTCCCAGTTATACAGCCTGTCACTCTTCCCCTGGTCACCTTCCTTCTCTGTTTGCCTCAAAATATCCTGGAGGCCATACCCTCTCATTCCACTAGGTGCCAGTTACTTTTAAGAACTCCAGTTCCTCCTCCTTTAACTCCCAGGCAAGACAACCAGTCTTTTCGATCCCCAAATCCCCACAGACCACACCTAACACAAAGTCCCCAAGTCCCTTTACAGAATATTTATCAGTGGGACTGCTTTCCCACTAACAAAACAAGTCCTTCTTTCTTTCCCCCTTTTTAGTCCTTCCCCAGCCTCTTCACACCCTGCCCTGCAGGCTTTCTTCTGGAGAGATCACAGGAGCCACCCTACTGACATTTACTACCCCTTGACTTGACCAGGGTATATCACATACTCCTTTTTATCCTTCTCCTCCCCTTCCATGCACCTTTCTGTTTTGTTATTTAGTGCCACAAAAACAACACTGATTCAGCTGTAAGGCAGGATTCCTAGGTAGGGTACTGTGAGATTCTGGCCATATCGCCCCAGGCCTGCCATTCCACCATTACCTCCTCTTTACTCCTGCTTTCCCCTGTCTTTGTGTCCCTTTAGAAAATAATCTCTTACTGGTCTCTCTTTTGTCATTTTGGCTGCTGGAATGACTTACCTCTCCTGTGCTTCTGTTGTCTGGGGGTGTTTGAGAAGCAAAGTATCTCTTCAGGTCTGCTTTTCTTTATGAGAATCTTTTGAATGCATCTTTATTATTGAATGTTATCTTTTTTCATTTATAGTTGTTCATTTTTTCAGAGTGGGTCACCCTGGACTACATCCTGACATTTTTTTTTACTCTTCAGAACACATTCTGTTCTCTCTGGTGTTTTCTGGTGGTGAAGAATAGTCATGTGTTATTTGAATTTCCTTTCATTTGTATTTGAAAATATTTTTCCTCCTAATAGTTTTCAGAAATGATTTTTCTCAGTGGAATTGTTAAATTTATGTATCTTAGAGTTTGCATCCTTTTTTTTTCTTGGAGGCTATCTATTAATTCTTTCAAATGGCAATTGTTTTTTATGTTCAGGGCAGTTTTCTTGTATTTTTATTTCTTTTTTTAAAATATTTTTATTTTTTCCAATTACATGTAATAATAATTTGTTACATTTGTTTCTTAAATTGTTGAGTTCCAAATTCTCTCTACCCCATATTCCCCTTCTTGAGAAGGCAAGCAATTTGATATAGGTTATATATATGGTCAGTCATAGAAAATGTATTTCCATCATGTTGTGAAGAAAGCACAAATCAAAAAACCCCAAGAAAAATAAAATTTAAAAATTTTGCTAAGATCTGCATTCAAACTCTACCAGCTCTTTCTCTGGAGATGGATAGCATTTTTCATTGTAAATCCTTCAGAATTGTCTTGGATCTTTATATTGCTGAGAATAGCTAAATCATTCACAGTTGATCGTTATGCAATATTGCTTTTACAGTGTATACTGTTCTGGGTCTGCTTATATAATTTTGTATCAGTTCACGTAAGTCTTTCCAGGTTTTTCTGAATGCATCACGTTCATCATTTCTTATAGCACAGTAGTATTCCATCACAATCATATACCACAGCTTGTTCAGCCATTCCCCCAATTGATGGGCATCCCTTTGATTTCTAATTCTTAGCCACCACAAAAAGAGCTGCTATAAATATTTTTGCAAATACAGGTTTTTTTTAAGTCTCTTTGGGATACAGACCTAGTATGAAATTGCAAGGTCAGAGAGTGTGCATGGCTTTATAGCCCTTTGGGCATAGTTCCAAATTGTTCTCCACAATGGTTGGATCAGTTTGCAATTCCACCAACAGTGCTTTAGGGTCCCAGTTTTCCCATATCCCTACCAACATTTGTAATTTTCCTTTTCTGTCATATTAGCCAATATGATTGGTGTTAGGTGGTACCTTAGAGCTATTTTAATTTTCATTTCTCTAATCAGTTGTGATTTAGAGCATTTTTTCTTCAGTGTTACTTTATTTTTAAATTTTAATTTTTTGTTGAAGGCCACCATTTGACAGGCAAATACACATATACTGTGTAACCATATTGTACATTCTTCTATTTATCCATTCTTTTTCTGGAGGTAGATAGCATCTTCCTTTGTATAGGTACTTAGTTGATTTGAATATTTATAATACTCTGAATATCTTAGTTATTCACATTTGTTCTTTTAATAATATTGCTGTTACTACATACAATATTCTCTTGTTTCTGCTGATTTCATTCTTCATTATTTAATGCAAGTCTTTCCATGTTTTTCTGAAATCCATATACCATACTTTGTTATCCCATTCCCCAAATGATGAGTATCCCCTCAGTTTCCAGTTCTTTGCTGTCACAAAGAGAGCTGCTATAAATATTTTACAACATATAAGTTGTTTTCCTTTTTCCCTGATCACCTTGGGAAAGAGTTGTGATATTTTGGGGTTAGTTTTATAACTCTTAGGGCTTAATTCCAGATTGTTCTCCAGAATGATTGGATCACATCACAGTTCCACTAACAACCTATTAGTGTCCCAGTTTTTCTATATCCCCTCCAACATTTGTCATTTTCTCCTATCAATTTAATTGATTTGGTAGGAGTGAGATGATATCTCAAGGTTATTTGAATTTGTGTTTTTCTAATTAATAATGACTAGAGCATTTTTTCATATGACTGTATAGCTTTGATTTATTTATTGAAAAACTGCCTATTCATATCCTTTGGTCATTTATTAACTGGATAATGACTCATATTCTTGTAAATTTGACAAAGTTCTCTATATATTTGACATATGAAACCTTTATCTGAGAAACTGTTTATAAAATTTTTTACACAAATTTTCTGTTTTCCTTGTAATCTTAGATTCATTGATTTTATTTGTACAAAACCTTTTAAGATTAACATAATCAAGATTATCCATTATTTATCTCACAGTATTATCTATCTCTTGTTTATTTATAAATTCTTTTCCTGTCCATATGTCTGATAGGTAATCTGTTCCATGTTCTTCTTATTCACTTAAGATATTTCTCTTTGTATCTAGGTCACGCATCCATTTTGACCATATCTTGTAAATGGTATCAGAATATTGGTCTATACCTAATTTCTGCCAGATTGTTTTCTAGTTTCCCTAACAATTTTTTTTTTACCAAATAGTGAATTCTCACCGTTTAATGAGAATAATTCTCATTATTCAAATAATGAATCCCCAAAATTTAAATCTTTACATTTATCGAACAAAAGGTTACTATAATCACTTATTGCGTATATTGCATGTTTATTTTGTTCCACTAATCTACCTTTCTATTTCCTAGCCAGTAGCAAGTAGTCTTGATAATTATTGCCTTATAATATAGTTTAAAATCTAGTACTAATAAACCTCAATTCTTTACAATTTTCATTAACTCCTTTGATTCCTTTTGTTCTTCAAAATGAATTTTGTTCTTTTTTTTGTAACTCAGTAAAATATTTTTTGGCAATTTAATTGGGATGACATTGAATAAGTAGATTAATTTAGGTAGAATTATCATTTTTGTTATATTTATTCTGCCTGCCCATGAAAAATTAATGTTTCTCAAGTCATTTAAAACTGACTTTATTTATATAAAAATATTTTATAATTATGGTCATGTAATTACTGGGTTCATCTTGACAGGTATACTCCTACGTTTTTATATTGTCTACGGTTATTTTAAATGGAGTATCACTATCCCTTCTTGTAGAGTTTTGTTGGTGATATATAGAAATTCTGGTGATGTATGTGGTTTATTTTATATCCTGCTCATTTGCTAAAATAATTATTTGTTTCAGTCTACTTTTTAGTTGAATCTCTAGGATTTTCCAAGTATAACATCATATTTTCTACAAAAAGAGATACCCAATGCCTTAAGACTTCTTTTTCTTCTTCTATTGCTATTCCTAGTATTTCTAATATGATACTGCATGATGTTGTTGACAATGGGCATCCTTATTTCACTCCTGATCTGATTGGGAAGGCTTCTAGCTTATTATCCCCATTAAAAATAATGATTGCTAATGTTCTTAGGTACATGCTTCTTATCCTTTTAAGGAAAAATTCAATTATACCTCTACTTTCAAGTGTTTTTAATATGAATGAATGTTATATTTTGTCAAAAACCTTTTCCAGATTTGTTGGTATAATTATATGATTTTATTACTTTTGTTATTGATATAATCAATTATTTTTAGTAGTTTTCCTTAGGTTAAACCATCCCTGCATTCCTGATATAAATCCCTCTTAGTCACAATGTATGATCTTTGTGATGATATATTGTTGAAGTCTACTAGTTAGTATGTAATTTTAAGATTTTTGTATCCATGTTCATTAGTGAAATTTATCTATAATTTTCTTTCTCTATTTTTGCTCTTCTTGGTTTAGGTATAAGCACCATATTTGTTTCATAAAAGGAATTTGGTGGGACTCTTTCTTTGACTATTTTTCCAAATAAAACTTTATGTAACATTGGAACTAGTCGATTTTTAAATGTTTGGTAAAATTCATTGATAAATCCATCTAGTTGATGCTTTTTTCTTAGGAAGCTCATTTATGGCCTGTTCAATTTCTTTCTCTAAAATAGGCTTATTTAGATACTCTATTTTCTTTCTGTTAATCTAAGCAGATTATATTAGAGCATTTTTTCATATGACTATAGATAGCTTTGATTTCTTTGTCTGAAAACTGCCCTGTTCATATCCTTTGACAATTTATCAATTGGGGAATTATATATTCTTATATATTATATATATAAATATATAATTTATATATGATATTATAAAATATATGTTATATAATAACATAAATATATATAAAATAATTATATATTCTTATATATAATATATTGTTATATATTGTATGTATTATATATATAATTGGGGAATTATATATTCTTATAAATTTGACTCAATTCTTTATATAGTTGAGAAATGAGGCCTTTATCAGACAAACTTGATGTGAAAAATTTTTCACAGTTATGATTACTAACTTTGTATTTCCCTCCATCCTGTTTTCCCCATTTATCCTTTTCTCCCACTCCTTTTACTCTGTCCCTCTGTAAAAGTGTTTTGCTTATTACCACTGCCTCCCCCAGTTCTCACTCTCCCTTCTATCAGCACTCTTTTTTCTTATCTTATAATATATATATATATATATATATATATATACATATATATATATATATTTTAAACATTTGATTTTAAAACTTTGAATTCCAGATCCATTCCCTTCCTCCCTTGTCACCTACCCTTACTAGGAAGATAAGCAGTTCTGTATAGGTTGTATATGTGTAGCTAATGCAAAACATTACCATAGTAGATATATTATAAAAGACTGACTGTATTTACCTCCCTCCTATCCCACCTCCCACTTGTTCTGTTCTCTACTTTAATCATCTCCCTTTTCAAAAGTGGGTGCTTCCAACTTCCCTCCCCCCAAGCCTGTCCTCCCTTCCATCATCCCCCCTCTCATCCCTTTCCCCCTACTCTCTTGTAGGGTGAGATACCCTGTTTAGTGTGTATGTCATTCCCTCCCTAAGCCAAATTCAATGAGAATAAGGTTTACCTATTCCCTTTTGCCTTCCTATTCTTCCCCTTCATTGTAACCATTTTCCATTGCCTCTTCTACATGAGATAGTTTACCCCATTCTGTCTCTCCCCATCTCCTCTCATTGTATTCCTCTCTCACCTCTTAATTTCACCTTTTAAGTACCATCCCTTCCTATTAAAATAATCCTGTGCCCTCTATCTATGTATATCTGTAAACATATATACACACATTCACATATGTATACATATGCCCATATACCCTTCTTCAACTATTTTCATACTGACAAAAGTTTTATCAGTTACAATTATTGTTTTTCCATGTAGGAATGTAAATAGTTCAACTTTGATAATTTCCTTATGATTTCTTTTCCCTGTTTACCTTCTCAGGCTTCTCTTGCTTCTTGTATCTGAATGTCAAATTTTCTATTCAACTCTGATTTTTTCATCAAGAATTCTTGAAAGTCCTCTATTCCACTGAATGACCATATTTTCCCCTGAAACATGATACTCAGTTGTGCTGGGTAGGTGATTCTTGGTTTTAATCCCAGCTCCTTTGACCTCTAGAATATCATATTCCAAGCCCTTCAGTCCCCCAGTGTAGAAGCTGCCAGATCCTGTGTTACCCTGATTGTGTTTCCACAATATTCAAATTATTTCTCCCTAGCTGCTAGTAATATTCTCTCCTTGATCTGGGAATTTCAGAACCTGGCTATAATATTCCTAGGAGTTTTCTTTTTGACATATTTTTTTTCAGGAGGTTATTGGTGGATTCTTTCAACCTCTGTTTTGCCCTCTGGTTCTAAAATATCAGGGCAGTTTTCCTTGAGAACTTCTTCAAGGATTATTTCTAGGTTCTTTCTTTGATGATGGCTTTCAGGTAGTCCAATAATTTTTAAATTCTCTCTCCTGGATCTACTTTCCAAGTCAGTGGTTTTTCAATGAGATATTTCACATTGCCTTTTATTCTTTCATTTGTTTGGATCTATTTAACAGCATCTTGATTTCTCATAAAGTCACTAGCTTCCATTTGCTCCAGTCTAATTCTGAAGGAATGATTCTCCTCAGTGAGCTTTTGAGATTCTTTTTCCATCTGGAAATTCAACTTTTTAAGGCATTCTTCTCTTCATTGCCTTTTTGAGCCTCTTTTGTCATTTGAGTTAGGCTATTTTTTTAAGATGTTATTTTTCGGGGCGGCTAGGTGGCGCAGTGAATAGAGCGCCGGCCCTGGAATCAGAAGGACCTGAGTTCGGAGCCGGCCTCCGACACTTAATCCGCACAAACAAAAACCTAGCCGTGTAACCTTGGGCAAGTTACTTAACCCCAATTGCCCTAAAGGGGCGGCTAGGTGGCGCAGTGAGTAAGAGCGCCGGCCTCGGAGTTTGGATGACCCGAGATCAGACCCGGCCTCAGAAAATGAGCACCCACGCATAAATCAAATGACTAGCCGTGTAACCTTGAGCAAGTTACTTAACCCCAATTGCTTTAAAAAATAAATAAATAAATTTAAAAAAAAAAAGATGTTATTTTTCTCAGTCAGGCCGTTGACTCTCATTTCATAATTTTCTTGCATCATTCTCATTTCTCTTCCCAATTTTCCTCCACTTCTCTTATCTGCTTCTTAAGGTCTTCTATGGCCTGTAACCTCATATTTTCTTTGAAGCTTTTGGTGCAGGAGTTATGACTTCCTCCTGTTCCATGCTTTGATCCTTTTTGTCCCCAAAAATAGGAGTCTAATGTTGGATTCTTCTGTTTGCTTTGCTTCCTTTGCCTGATCATGTTGCCACTCAGTCACTTGACCCCTGGACTTTTTGCCACAGTAGGACCGTACCACTAGATAGGTTTTCTTAGCTGCTGGGTTTTCTTAGCTGCTGGAGCTATTAGTTGGGTGCCCTCTCTGAAGCCTCCACATGCTCTGTCAAGCTGGTCACACACCCCAGGACCTCCACCTTCCAACCTAGACCACAATCCAGATCCAAGCAGGTTAAAGCAAGAGTGATTACCCCTCACACTGATCTCTTGGTCCCCCTACACTCTGTGGGCTAGGAGCTGAAGCTACCACTTGGTGGCAACTGCACTGTGGCTCCTCAGCAGCTTCTCACCCCCAGGGGAGGAGGCCAATGCACTCCCAGCTACTGGATCCCAAAGTTGACACTGCACTGACCTGTCACTTTGTCCTTAGCATCTATGTGTTGATAATTCTGGAAACACCACAGCTGCTGGTGCTCTAGAGTCTTCCCAGCTGGTGGTTGGTCAGGCCTGCCCTGGGGCTAAAACCTCTGGCTTTGAGGAGCTGGGGTTGGCTCCCAGGGCACTGTGCTGGCTGTTCCCTGCCAGCCTGCCAGGCTGTCCTCAGTGGGGGGTTAGCATCTCTGTGTCATTTTGTGGGTTCTACACTCCTGCTGATCTACATTTTTTCCTAGTTGGAAAATTATTTTACTCCACTCTTTTATTGGTTCTTCCTCTCCAGAATTCATTTTGGGGCATTATTTTAAAGATTTTTTGGAGGGGAATTTGGGAGAACTCAGGCAAGTCCCTGCAGTTAACCTGACATTATGGCTCTACTTCATCTTGTATTGTTTCTTACTTGATAGTATTCAGGGGTTTTTGCCTTGTTTTCTTCTGGAAGATCTATAATCCTTAGGTTGTCTCTGTTCTTATTTTCTTCTGGTAGACCTGTAATCCTTAGGTTGCACTGTATTTGAAGTCAATATATTTTGCTTGAATAGAGAAGATGTTTTCTCATAATGTCACTGCTTTTTTAGTTTCTTCTTCTAGATTGTCTTTTACTTTTGTGTATTTATATTCCCAGTTAGTTGTCCTTGCTTTGTTTCTTTGGTGAGACTTGCCATTGCAAGTTTTTCTGTTTTGCCAATATTATATGTTGTACAGGCTATAAATTCTGCTCTCACAATTCTCATTTCTCTTTCAAAGCACTCAGAAACAGCTTATTGTAGTTCCTTGTTCTCTTCAGTGTCCACAAGGTCCTCTGTCTCATCGGGTGCTGAATCCTCTTTCTTTATTTTCTAGTATTTATTCATAGATGCTTGAACTCATTTTCCAGATTTGGTGGTCATATTTCCTTTTGCTGTTAATCCATGTTGGTTTATTTTCTTATATTCAAAATCTTTTAGTTTTCTTCCTCCTCAGAGCTTCAGGAATTTCAATCTTTTTTCCCTTTATTTTTCCAATTGTTCACTTTCTGATTCTCTTCTCTCTAATGGTCATCTTCTTGGGGGCTGAATTTCAAGATGTCTTGGCTTCTTCCCTAATTGGTCATGGTTTACCAATACCAGTCTAAATTTCTGCTTCCAGTGATTTTTTTGGGGGACAGAACTGGCCATGAGTGGAAACTGGATTCTTTCCTTCAGGCTTAGTGAAGACCCAGGCACACAGCTCCCCTCCCGCACCCCACCCCACATATACTTGGTCTTCCTCAGTTCTCTGGCCTGATGGTATACATGGATGCTATTGCATCCTGGGCAGATACCGGTCATTTGGAATTTGGATCTCCCAGCTTTCTCTGAAACCATCCTCTTTATTATTTCTTCCAAGTAGGAAGGTGGGGACTGGGCTATGGGGTTAAAGTCTTTTTCAAGCCAATACCCATGCGTTGCCCCTTTTCCTTCATTTCTCTGCTCTTCTGCAGAGGTATTTTATAGCACAGAACATTGCTGAAGCTTTTACTGTTGAGGCCTCAGCAGACTTCTGCAGACTTGACATTGGGTCTTCATGGTACTAGGAAAGGGAGGGGGTAGCGATCAGAGTGTAAGGTTACGTTTTCTTGCAAACCTCTGGGCAGAGTAGCTAGTATTGCCTTGCCACCCCAGGTATGGTAGGTGGGGGGGGGGGCGGTGGTGATGAATCTGAGTCAGGCATTAGTTCGTTCTTAAAGTTTTTACCTTCTCTTGGGTTCCTAGTGTGCTAGACTATGGAGATAGCTGAAGTTGCTTTCTCTTTGACACACATTTCCTGTTTTTTGAGAGGTTTGAGGAGTCATGGGGATTAGAGAAAATGTCTCATCCTCTATCTTGTGTTAGATCATGTTGATGTTCCTTTAAGTGTATCAGTTATTTTTAATATAGGCCAGTGTAGATAAATTGTGATGTGAAGTATAAATCCTTCAGGTCATAGGTTATTTCACTTTTGTCTTTGTTTCCCTAATGTTTACATGGTATGTTGAACATATTAAGCATCTAATAAATACATAGTGATTAGTTAATTGATTGGAGGGAATACCCACATTGATAACATCACATATCCAGTAGTCTTATTGTTCTTAGAAGCCCAAGAATCTGTCATTCTTTTGCTTGTGAAAACTAAAATAATCACTACTTTTTGACTTTTTTTAGGCTGCTCAAACTTTTATTGACCCCTAGTGGTGGCAACATTTTCCTAATTCATGGATAAGCATCCCTGTTTATTTACATAAGGAAATATCACTTTGTAAGATTTAATCTCTCTCCTCACCAAGTTTTCTAGCCTTGGTGATCTTTCTTGGGTTCTTTTTAAAGAAGGTAACTGTCTTGATGTAAAAGGTCCTTGAGAGCTGGATAGAGTGAGGTAAAAGAGGGACAGACTTGGTGTGAGAAAAGGCCTTGGTTAGAATCCTGCCTCTCACAGCTTATCAGTTATACTGCTGTGGATGGGCAAATCATGTCACCTTTCACACCCTCATTGTCCATATCTGTGAAATGAAACTAATAACATCTACAGCTCTTAACTTCAAGTGAGATAATGTGTAAAAAGAACTTTGTAAAATAAACGCTTAATTAATTAAACCTTAAAAGCACATTATATCTGAAATTGGTTATTATTCAGTCACTACTACAATATCCATTTGTGCTGATTTGTAAGGTTTCTTTAGACTGGATAATGAATATGGGGGGCGGAGTTAAGATTGTGGAGTAGAAATGGCACTTCCGCAGATCTCCAAAATCATGTAAAAGGGGGACTCTGAATGACCTCTGGAGCTCCAGAACCCACAAAATGACACAGAGAAGCTAACCTCCCACTGAGGACAGTCAGGTAGCCAGGCAGGGAGCCGCCAGCACAGCACTCTGGGAGCCGAGCCCAGGTCTGCGTGAGTTGGAGGTTTTAGCCCCAGGGCAGCCAGACCAGCAGCTGCCTGGAGGGACCCCAGAACTCCAGCAGCTGTGGCATTTCCAGAATTACTAACACATAGATGCCTAGGACAAAGTAAGAGGTCAGCGCCCTATGGACTTTGGGACTGGTAGGAAGAGCTTGTGGCCTCTTTCCCCTGGGGGCAAGAAGCTGCTGAGGAGCCTGCGCAGATTGCGCCACATTGCCACTTTTCAGCTTCAGCCCCTGGCCTATGAATTATAGGGGGATCCGGCAATTAGTCTGGGGGGTAATCGCTCTTGCTTTACCCTTCTTGGATCGGGATTGCTGTCTGGGATGGAGGTCTTGGGGTGTGTGACCAGCTTGCCAGAGCGTGTGGAGTCTTCAGAGAGAGGCCACCCAACTAATACCTCCAGGAATTGGGAAAACCCCAGCATTTGGGACGGAAGCTCCCCTGGCTGGTGGCAGAATCCTACTGTGGCAACAAGCCTGAAAGTCAAGTAATAGAGTGGCAACATGCCTAGGCAAAGGAAAAAAAATAAACATAAAAATTCAGCATTAGACTCCTATTTTGCAAGCAAAGAGGATCAAAGCATGGAACAGGAGGAAGACTGTGAGGTCCGAAATCCTGCACCAAAAGCCCCAAATGAAAATATGAGCTGGTTACAGGCCATAGAGGACCTTAAGAAGCAGATAAGAGAAGTGGGGGGAAAATTGGGTAGAGAAAAATGAGAAAGATGCAAGAAAAGAATGAAATGAGAGTCAATAGCCTGACTGAGGAAAATAACACCTTAAAAATAGACTAACTCAAATGGCAAAAGAGGCTCAGAAAGGCTATGAGGAGAAGAATGCCTTAAAAACCAAATTTGCCAGATGGAAAAAGAATATCAAAAGCTCACTGAGGAGAATCATTCCTTCAGAATTGGACTGGAGCAAATGGAAGCTAGTGATTTTATGAGAAATCAAGATGCTGTTAAATAGATCCAAACAAATGAAAGAATAGAAGGCAATGTGAAACATCTCATGGGAAAAACCACAGAGACAATCTAAAAATTATTGGACTACCTGAAAACCATGATCAAAGAAAAAATCTAGAAATTATCCTTTAAGAAATTCTCAAGGAAAATTGCCCTGATGTTTTAGAACCAGAGGGCAAAATAGAGGTTGAAAAAATCCACGGATCACCTCCTGAAAAAGATCCCAAAAAGAAAACTCCTAGGAATATTGTAGCCAGGTTCTGGAATTCCCGGAGAAAGGAGAAAATACTACAAGCAACCAGGAAGACACAATTTCAATATTGTGGAAACACAATGAGGATAGCACAGGATCTGGCGGCTTCTACACTGAGGGATTGAAGGGCATGGAATATGATATTCTGGAGGTCAGTGGAGCTGGGATTAAAAGCAAGAATCACTTACCCAGCAAAATTTGAGTATCATATTTTTAGGGGAAAATATGGTCATTCGCTGGAATGGACTTTCAAGCATTCTTGATGAAAAACCAGAGTTGAATAGAAAATTTGACATTCAGACACAAGAAGCAAGAGATGCTTGAGAAGGTAAACTGGGAAAGGAAATTATTATGAACTTATCAAAGTTGAACTATTTACATTCCTACAGGGAAAAACGATAACTGTAACTGATGAAACTTTTCTTAGTATGAAAATAGTTAAAGAAGGGTATATGGGCATATAAATCCATATGTGAATGTGTGTATATATGTTTTCAGGTAGATAGAGGGCACAAGTCGAATTTAATAGGAAGGGATGATACTTAAAAGGTGAAATTAAGAGGTGAGAGAGGAATACAATGAGAGGAGATGGGGAGAGACAGAATGGGGTAAACTATCTCATATAGAAGAGGCAAGGGAAAATGGTAACAATGGAGGGGAAGAACAGGAAGGCAAAAGGTCATGGATCAACCTTATTCTCATTGAATTTGGCTTAGGGAGGGATTGACATACACACTAAATAGGGTATCTCACCCTATAGGAGAGTAGGGGGGGAAGGGGATGAGAGGAAGGATGATGGAAGGGAGGGCAGGCTCGGGGGGGGGGGGAGGGAAGTTAGAAGCACCCACTTTTGAAAAGGGACAGGATCAAAGTAGAGAATAGAACAAATGGGAGGTGGGATAGGAGGGAGGGAAATATAGTCAGTCTTTTACAATATATCTACCATGGTAATGTTCTGCATAGCTACACATGTACAGTATATATTGAGTTGCTTATCTTCCTTTTAAAACCAAAATTTTAAGAAATATATAAATACTATGATTAATACTATTGTGCATATAATTGGGAGATAAGATGTGCAGCCATTGGGGCATGAGGATTCACGTTGCCCTATTGTAAATGTTGAAAGGGGTATGGGAGGAGAGATGGGAGAGAGCAGATTGGATGAGGGGATATCCTGTGGGACTGCTATTCTGGGGTGGTGGGTAGGGGAAAATGGGGAAAAAATTGTAACTCAAAATCTGACGGAAGTAAATGATGTAAACCAGAAGTTAATAAAGCATTTGGAAAAAAATAAAGTAAATGAATATCATACTGAGGCTTCAGCCACTTTTTTAAAATTAAATTTGATTTTTTTTTAGTTGATGAAAATACACTTTCTCTCCTGCTCAACTCTCATTCCACCTCCTCTTCTTTTACCCATTGAGAAGGAAAAATAAAAGCCCTCTTAAAAAAATGTATAGTCAAGCAAAACATCATCCTCCATTGGCCATGTCTACAAACATACACATATGTGCATGTATACACATACGTACCCACATCTATCTCACTTTTCACTCTGAGTCCATCACGTTTCTGACAAGAAGTGGGTAGCAGGTTTTATGAGCCCATCTGGATTATGGTTGGTTAATTACATCCATTAGAATTCTTAGGTCTTACAGAATTGATTGTCTTACAAAACTGTTATTCTCGTGTCTTGGTTCTGTTCTCTTCACTCTTCCTCAGTCCACACAAGTCTTCCCAGCTTTCTCTGAAACCATCCCCCTCATTCTTTCTTTCTTTTTTTGCCTTTTGGAGGGCAATTGGGGTTAAGTAACTTGCCCAAGGTTACATGGCTAGTTCCCCTCATTATTTCTTGCAGCACGCCAGTCTTCCATCATATTCATATAGCACAGCTTGTTCAGTTGTGCCACACTTGAGGCACAGTAAGGTCTAAGATTTTCCAAACATCTGTTCTCTTTGTCCTTTCATAAATCTTAAGGGTTAATGCGTCAATATCTCTTATACCTGTGAAAGGCAATGTGGGACATTAAGAAGAGTCCTAGATTTGAGGTTAGGGATCTTTTAAAAATTATTTTTATTTATTTTATTAAATATTTCTAAATTACATGCAAAATTTTTAAAGATCTTTCTTTTTGCTTTTTTCTTTTTGGAGGGGGGAAGGCTGGGGGTTAAAATAGGGTTAAGTGACTTGCCCAAGATCACATGTCTAGTAAGTGTTAAGTGTCTGAGGTCACATTTGAACTCAGGTTCTCCTGAGTCCAGGGCCGGTGCTCTGTTCACTGTGCAATCTAGCCACCCCTTAAGATCAATTTTTTTTTTTAAAGTTTGAGGTCCAAATTCTCTGCTTCCCGCCCCTCCCCCTCTTTGAAAATGCAAACAATTTGATATCGGTTATACATATCTCCATAGTAACCATGTTGTAAAAGAAAACAGAATAAAACAATAAAAATAAAGTGAGAAAAGTATACTTCACTCTTCAAAGTTCATCATTTTTCTCTCTTGAAGGTGGATAGTATCTTTCAAAATGGTTCCTTTGGAATTGCTTTCTGCCTCAGACATTTTCCAGAAAAGAAACCTCAGATAAGTCACCCAGCCCCCAGAATCTGTTTTCTTATCAGGAAAATGGGGACAGGACAACATTGGTAGGGCTAGAAGGTTGGATTTGTGACACATGAGTCATCTTTCTGCTACTGCACATTGAAATCTCTGTTCTGCCTCATCTTGGATAAGCATACATTTCTTTTTTCTGTGCCTTACTTCATATTAGTAACCAGAGGGTATTTGAATAAAGTTACTAAATGAATGTATAATGAAGGAATACTTCATCTTTCAGGGAATCTTAACATATTAATGAGAAGAAAATCTTTGAGGAATTATTTTAATTTAATCCAGTTTTCATAATCAACAAATAAGCATGGTGTATCTGTGGCTCTTTCAGGCAACTGTATGACCATAAAGATTGGGTTAGTTGTAGAAGATAGTTCGTCTTTCTTATTCTTTCTCTGAGGAGGTCCTTGATAACTGTGTAATTATTATTATAAAGAATTTGCAGAGATGGGTCAGTGGGAACACAGTCATAGAGGTTTGATCATTATCAAATTATTCTGTTACCTGTTAACAGTAAGGTCTAAGATTTTCCAAACATCTGTTCTCTTTGTCCTTTCATAAATCTTAAGGGTTAATGCGTCAATATATTCAGTATTGTATCACCTCTAGCACAGATGTCCTTTGTGTATACTTTTAGTACATATTTGTTCCTCCCATACAGTTATCCCTTCCACATCACGACTTTCTCCATCATGGTTTCAGTATATTGTTGGTCAGCCTAAGAAATTAAATGGGAATTTTAGGGAAATTTCACGGAAGCTGTAGATAACACACAAAGGCCAGCAGATGACAAAAAAGAGTTTAGAAGCTCAGAAATGCATAAAATATTTGTATAGTGTTATATAATATCAATATGTTTTAACTTTTATTACTATAAATTTTTTGTGTTTTGATTGTAAGGGGGGCTCCCTGCCTGCTACTGTAATCAGGCTAGGGCTGGGTAAGCAGACAATTTTTTTTTAATTAATTTATTAGTTTAGTTTCAGTTAACAAGATTCAATTCCATAGTTCCTTGATTTTCAAATTTCCTTTACTTCCCTCCCCCCTCCCCTCATGACAGCATATAGTACAGTATAGGGTCAAGCAGACAATTTTTAGGGCACCTTTTTTTAGTGCCTTCTTCATGCCAGGAGATGAGCAGTGCAATCCTTAAAAGGCTTCTCAGACATCTAGGGGGCTGCCTAATCCCACTGCTGTTTCCAGTGAGAAGACAACCAGTCCTGTGACTTGGGCTGCCTTGTGCAGGGTTGTGACCATATCTCCCAGTGTTTCTGCACCTGCTGCTTCATCACTCACCTGTTGTGACAGGACTTGGAGATAGGTAAATGATGGCTTTTGATTTGTGCATAAATTGGATTTAAGAGAGTTGCATGAAGTCATAGGCCTCACCCTCTCTTCCAGAGTCATCACAGTCCAGTGAAAGAACAGAGTCAAGATGACTGCTGATGGTTCAAGATGTAGTAGCATCTTCAATGTCTAACCAAGCTCTAAGTGCTCCACAACTCCTGCTTCAGCCACCTTCACGGCTGTTGGAACAAGTTGCTCTCATCTGCCCATTTCACCAGGGGAAATTTTCACATGCTTGGGGTAGACACCCCCTTAACTCACCAACGGATTTAAGACCCCTCAGTTACCTTCAACCTGGTTTAGCCCATCTGCCTAAATGGTTTACTGGGGAGTGCCCACTGTGCATGCTGCTGCTTCTTGGAGACACAGGTGAGTTAGGTGGATCAGGTAGAGACGAAAGGTGGAAAGCAGCCCTCACGCCAGAGGTACTAGTCTTCCCTGAACATGCCTTGTTTGTGCCTGACCTGTGGTAGAGCATTCTGAGCTCTTATTGGACTGATCAGCCACAGTTGGAGGCATTGTAACTTGACTCTAACATAGTGATGTCATTTTGGTCCTCTTCAGGAACGAAGGACAACAACCAACCAACCATAAATATGCCCAGATTTTACAGTAAGGTATTGTAAATACCCCATAGGAGAAAAGGAAAAAGTTCAGACTTCTCTGGTATATAGAGAAAGCCAAAAAAACTTTACATGGATTTTCCAGATTATGGGGGCATCATTCCCCTACCCCCCGTGATGTGAAAGGGATAACTATTTTCTTTTTATTTTTAAACTAAATTAATTTTTAAATTAAAAATCTACCTCTACTTCTTCCTATTTACCTCTCCTACTTTGAAGAAAGAAAAAAAAACAAATCTTGTAACAAATATAAATAACCAAGCAAAAAATTCACTCATTGGCTATGTCCAAAGTCTGCACTGAGTATGTCACCTTTCTATCAGGGTGTGAGTAGCAGAATGCTGGCCTCTGGAATCATGGTGGTTGTTATTGTATACATTTTTCTTCTGGTTATGCCCATTTTACTCTCAACAAATTCTTACCAGCCTTCCTAGGTTTCTCTGAAACTATCCTTTTAAAAATTTCTTAAGGAATGATAGTATTCTATTACATTCATGTGTCATGATTTATTTAGCCATTGCTCATTTTAGAATCACCCCATTAGCTTCTAGTTTTTTACCACGTCATAAAGAATTTCTGTAAGTGTTTGTATATATATAGGTCCTCTTTTTTCTTTGCTCCTTTTAAAGGTATCAACCTAGTAGTAGTATGGCTAGATCTATGGGAGGAAATGAGGCAGCTAGGTGGCATAGTCAGTAGAGCACTGGACATGAAATCAGGAAAACTCATATTTGTGAGTTTGAATGTGAATCTGGCCTTCCTAGCTGTATGGTCCTGGGCAAGTTACTTCACTCCCTTGGTCTCAGTTTCCTCATCGTTAAAATGAGCTGGAGAAGGAAATACTCAAATATTTTTGCCAAGAAAACCTCAATTAGGGTCATGAAGAATAGGACACTACTGAACAACTGAAAGGAAGGAGACACACTTGATATAGCAGGCCCACCATTCTTATCTAGCGTGAGATCCCTTTTCCCCAAATGGCCATGGACACAAAATCAGCACAGCTGTTTTCCACAGCTGCCTAAGGATAAGGACCTTTGATCTGGGATATAGAATGACTCCTATCTCACAGTAATGTTTTAATCCAATAATGCTTCATCCATGAATTTATATTTCTACAAATGATGCCAGCATAGAAGAAGAAGGATAAGGTGAGGCACTAATGTAGAAATGGTATGGAAGGGAGGTCAAATTTGGTATTTCAGAAGTTCTGTCCTCATGTGGGGAACACACAAACAAAATAAAGAAGGAGCAAATAAAAGTATACCTATGGATCAGAAAAACATTGAGAATAGCCTAAAAGAGAAGAGAAATAATTTTAAAAATCAAAACAAATTCAAATTAATGGGATAGGACAGGTAGATTGGAATAGGTAGTATCAAGGAGGAGGCATTTTAGAAACTGACTAGCATCAAAATGTAATGGGAAACAGGCCAATAAATCTCAGGGACAAAATACTGACTTAAGACAGGGATAAAAATCAATACAAAAGGTAAGGAAAGAACAAACCTAACAATTATAACTTTAAATATGAATTGATTAAACAATCCAATAAAATGAGTTACCAGATGTATGATAAAATGAAATCCAACAATTTTCTACATATGTATAATGAAAATGAGAGGCTAGAACACTTTACTATTCATAAAGTCATTTAGAAACTAGGAATCATGCTATCATTCAAAGGAATGATATAAATTCACAGTATTGAGAAGTAAACAGGTAAATCTTTCCAGAAAATAGACAATGAGGCAATATCAGTACTAAGTATATATGTACCAAATAGCATACATTTAAATTCATGAAAGTTATCTGAATTTCAAAAAAGACACAGTAACACAATAATTGTAGGATTTTTTTAACATGGGAAAGAAGCTTGTTATAGGAAATCCCTGTTCTAATGAACTAAATCATATGAAATAACATTTTAATAGTCTTAAATAGTCTTTGTTCACTTAAATACTCAATTTGATCAATGTGGTTGTTTCCTCAAATAATACAAATCTTAACCTGTTGGTGACTGCCCATCATTTGTGAACCCATGTTCTCCCATAATTCCAATAACTTTCCTCCCAGTGGTTCACCAATCCTATTGGTCTTCTTTATGCTCTCTGTGTGTGCATAAACAGGTGAACTTCTCACTTTTACTACATGACTAGTCTATCTTATATTTTCTTAACCATACATTTTTCTGATGATACCTTATATTTCATTCTTCATAATTCTTTATTTCTAATGTGTTTCAACTTGTTCATCCCACAAAAACCTCTACATTGCCCTGTCAATGGTACTTATTTTTAATTCTTTGGAGATTCTACTGCTTCATTACTAGTATTTCTACAACAAGACTGGTAGAATATGAGGAATAAAAAGATGGACCTTTCTTTGTTTGAGGGTAGAGGATAAATTAGGAGTCATTAAAAGAACTTCCTTCTTTCGTTTGTAACTGTTAATGTTTCTCTCAGAATTGGACAATTCTAACAAAAATGAAAAGGAAGCAACAGAATTAAACAGAGAAGGTAGAACTGAAATGTCATATAGTTACTTCTGAATAGGAACATAAGACAGTATACCAATTTCTTAGCACCATATGGAAATTTCACAAAAATAGGTCCTTTGTGATGGCAAAGAAAAATAAAAGGGAAAAACATCTTTTACAGGACACAACACAAAATACTAATACAAGAAAAAAAAAAAAGGTAGACCTAAATAGAAACTTGCTGACATCTGAAAAAAAGTGATCAGATCAAAGAACAAATCATAAAAACTATAACCATGAAAGAGGATTTTAATAATGAAACTTTTCTGGGGCATAGCTTCCTCAGTCTTGAGAGGAAAAAAATTTCCCTTAAACCAAATAAACAAAATTAAAAAGAAAACTAGTTACAAGAATATGCAATTCAAAAAACTAGAAAATAAGCACCCAGAATCCTGTCAAGAGAAGAAACTTTGCAAATTAGAAGAAAATAGATAAAATAAAATATATGTGGATATGATTAATGAAACTAAAAGCCAATTCTTCATAAGATTAACAGAAATTTATAGATTATTTAGGAAATCTAATTAAGTTGAATATGGCAGAAAAAATTATCAAAATTAAAATGAAACAAGATGAAATCACAACAGAAGAAACAAAAATAATTATTAGAATGAGCTATTGTATGTATGCTAGTAAAATTGAAAATTTTAAAGACATAGAGGATTACTTTAAAAGTATGAATTATCCAAATTAGCATAAGTTAAAATAGAGATTTTAACACAGCCTCAGAGAGTGAAACTAAACTACCATGAAGGACCTCCTGAAGGAAAAAAGCCTTGCTTCATATGGATTTACAGATGAATTCTATTAAATGTTAAGTGTAGTCAATAATCTAGGAAGACTTGTATGAACTGATAAAAAGTGAAGTGAGCAGAACTAGGAGAATAATTTATACAATAAAGATACTATATAGACAAACAAGGAAAGACTTGGAAACTGATTAACACGATGGAACCAATCACAGTTCCAGAGGACTCGTGATACATTAAGACTTTCTACTTCCAGATAGAGAAGTGATGGACTCAGAGGGCAGAATGAAAAAAAAAAATTGGGACAGGATAGGATAAGGGGAGAGATCTGTATAGCTAATGTACAAATGTTTTGTTTGGCTCTGCAAATTTGTGACCCATTTTGTTTGTCTTGCTTTCTCAGTGAGTGGGGAAGGAGAAATGGGAGTGAGAATTTGGAACTGAAAAAATGAAATTTAATTTGAAAAAATGCAATTAATACCTTGCTACACAAATTATTCTCAAAAATTGAGAAGGAACATGTTCTAACAAACTAATTTTATAGTATACATATAATTTTAATATCAGGGAATAATAAAAAACAAAGCTATTAACATCAATGTTACTAATGAATAATAAAAGTTTAAATAAAATTCTAGCCAAAAGATTGTAGTAGTACATGCCAAAAATATTTACTACTGTGACAAACTGGAGGTTGTGCCAAAGTTGTAAAGATGGTTCAGCACTAGGAAAATATTAACAATTAATATTACAAATCGTATTAAAAAGCAAAAATACCCCAAACGTTTTATGTCAATAGATGTAGAAATATTCCTTTGACAAAGTATTTAACATTTATGGTAAAAATCCTAAAAAGCATAGACAGTGGGGCCATTTTTAATGTGATACATACACACACACACACAAACATATATACACATATATGTAAATATATACATACTGTTAACCAAAAGTCATGACTCCATAAAATATGGATAGTAATTTGATTTATTACCCTTCCATAATATCCAGTACTGGTATTCTTAATCAGAAAAATAAAAAAAAAAACCTAAAAACTAGAAGTCTTTCCAGTAAATACAGGAGTAAATTAAATATACCTCCTTTTCCCACTATTATTTGGTATAGAAATGTTATCTATAGCATTAAGATAAGTGAAGTAATCAGATTATCCTTATTTGCTAACAGAATGATGGTTTACTTAGAAAACAAGGAAAGAAACTAAGGCAATTAATAACTTGAATAGAGTAACAGAATAGAAAATAAATCTACAAAAATCATCAGCATGCCTAAAGGCCATGACAAAATCCTGGAGAATGAGAACATAATAGGTAAATCCCATTCAGAATAACTGCAAAATGTAGAAACCATCTGGGAGTCAATCTCAAAACCTGGCATTTCAGATTCTTTATAACCTGGCCCCTTCTTACTTTCCTAATCCTCTTACACCTTACTCCCCTCTATATATCGAGCTCAAACATGGCATTATTTCTTTCATACCTTTGCACTGGGGCTGCCTTGCATGCCTGAAATGCTCTTCCTCCTTATTTCTGTCTTTTGGTTTCTCTGGCTTCCTTCAAGATTCACCTCAAATCTCCTCTTGAAGCCTCTATTTTGTGAAGAATCCAAAGCTAGCCTTTATTCCCTTCACATTTCTGTTCTTGACTTTTAGACTTCAAAACTGTGCTGTATGCACTGGAAATTTTCTCTGTTTCCCATCTTTTAAATTATTTTTTGAGTGTTTACTTCCCCTATTAGAACATAAGCTCTTTGAGGTCAGGGACTTACTTTCTTTTTGCTTGTATTTGTATCTCCAGCACTTAGCACAGTTCTAGGAATTGGCACTTAATAAATCTGTGTTTCTTTCCTTCTTTAATATAATATTACCTATATTGCCATGGTTGTCTGAGTCTCCTTATTAATGTTTCATTGTTGTTTTTTGATATCCCAACTGCACCCATTCCCCTGACGATTTTCCTTCCCTCTGTCCTCAAATGAAAGCTTTCTGTTATAGAGTATAGTTAAGCAAAACAACTTCACACATCACTCATATCTGATAATATGTCTCATTCTGCACCTCTAGTACTTATCTCTTACCTAAGAAGTGACAAATAGCCTTCATTACTAATCTTCTGGAGTCTTTGTCTTTCATTGCATTGATGATAGTTCTTAAAGCTTTAAGAGATATTTTCCAGTATTATAGTCAGTGAATAAAATTTTCTCTTGTTTCTCCTTGCTTTGTTCTGCATTATTTCTAGTAATATTGCATTAGTATGCCTTTACAATTTCTGAAAATGTTGTTTTCCTTTCTTGTAATTTTTGACAATCTAATGGATAATATATGAAACCTGAGTAGTTTAATTTTCATTTCTTTTATCAGTAGTGATAGGAGCATTTTTATGTGGTTGTTGATAACTTGCCTTTTTTTTTTGAGACATGCCTTTGACTATTTATCTATAAACTCTTGTTCTGAGATATTTCTCTCTACTCCCTCCCCATCAGTTTATTGTTAAGATCAATGAGATAATGACAAGAAGATGCTTTATGAGCCACAAAGTGCTTAAGTGCTAGGTAGTTGGATCCTAGTGTATATGGAGGGAAGTATGCTGGAATATTGGAAAGATTGGGGAAGGCCAGGTGCAGAGAGCTTTACGTTGGGTTCTGGAGCGAGGAGGTGGAAGGCTATTGCAGTAATCCAAAGTAGAGGTAATAAAGGGCCTGAACTAGAACTGTGGCTGTAGGAGTAGAGAAAAGATAAGAAGTGTTGAGAGATACAAACAAAATCTGGCAACGGAATGGATATCTGGACTGAGATTGAGAAATAGAGGTTGTCAGTGTGGATGACTTGACAGATGGTGGATGTACCCTCTGTCATAATAGGGAATTTCAGAATGGGGAAGTTTTTGAGGGGAATCCTGAGAGTTGTTTGCTTTGATCATAGTTCTTTAGTCTTTAAAGTCATTTTCTTTTACAATATTATAGTCTGTGTATAAACTGTTCTGATTCTGCTTACTTTAGATTAGTCTTTGAAGTTGAAGAATTCTGTTTTGGTCATGTTGAGTTTGCGGTACCTATGGTAGGTACTCCCAGTTAGAATGATCAGTAGTCAGTTGATGATGTAGAGACTGGAAGGAGGAGAGAAACTACGACTGGATATATAGATAGGGTAATCATCTATATGGAGATGATAAATGATCCTATGGAAGGTGATGAGATCACCAAATGAGGGTATAGAAAGAGGGCATAAGATAGAACCTAAGGGAAATCCATAGTTAGTGGGCATAACATTGATGAGGATATAGAAAAAAGACTAAGAAGGGACCATCATGGAGGAGAACCAAGCAAGAACAGTGTACTGAAAACCTAAGGAAGAAGCAGGCGGGTGTCTCCAGAAGGATAGGTGATCTTAAATGTAAAATATTTCAGAGGAGCCAAAAAAGCATGAGGATTGAGAAAAGGTCATTATTTTGTCAATGAAGAGATCATTGTTAACTTTGGTGTTTTAAAAAAAATTTAATTAAAAATGTTTAATGTTTAAATTCTATAGTTCTGTAACTTCTAAATTCTCTCTTTCCATCCAACTGCCCCATATACATTGAGAAGGCAGTAAGTATGTCATCCATTATACATGAGAAATCATGTAAATCATTTTTATAATAGCCATGTTGCTTAATTCATTAGGGAAATTGGTTTATGGTTCTCTTTCTCTGTTTTTGATCTCCCTGGCTTAGGTATCAAAACTATATTTGTGTCTTAAAAGGAATTTGGTGGAATTCATTCTTTACCTGTTTTTTCAAATAGTGTATATAGTATTAGAATTAATTATTCTTTAAATGTTTGGTAGAATTCATTTGTAAATCCATCTGGTCCTGGGAATTGTTTCTTAGGAAGTTCACATGGCTTGTTCAGTTTCTTTTTTTAAGATTATTTATTTAAGTATGCTGTTCCCTCAGCTGTTAATCTAGGCAAATTATATTTTTGTAAATATTCACATGTTTCACTTAAATTGTCAGTTTTATTGGAATATAATTGGACAAAATAACTCCTAATAATTGCTTTAAGTTCATCTTTATTGGTTGTCATTCTACCTTTTCATTTTTTGTACTGGTAATTTGGTTTCCTTCTCTTAAAAATCAAATTAACCAATGGCTTATCTATTTTATTTTATTGTTTTTTTTCATAAATCCATTTTCTTGTTTTATTTTAAAATTTTTTTCTTTGAATTTGATTAATCTCTAATTTGATTTTCAGGATTTTTTTTTTTTGGTTTTTAATTGGGAACTTTCAATTTGTTCTTTTTCTAGTTTTTTTAGTTGCATCCTCTAATTCATTGACCATTTCTCCTAAGTACTGCTTTAGCTGCATCCTGCAAATTTTGTTATATTGCCTCATTCTTGTCATTATATTTAATGGAACTGTTGATTATTTCCATGATTTGTTCTTTGATTCATTCATTATTTAGGATTAGACTATTTAGTTTCCAATTAATTTTTAATCTATGCTTCTGAGGCTCTCTAATGAACGTAATTTTTATTGCATTATGGTCCCCAAAATGTACATTTAATATTTCTACATTTGTTTGTGAGGTTTTTGTATACTAATACAAGTTTTTTGTGAAGGTGCCGTATACAGCTGAGAAAAGGTATTCACTTTTCTATTCCCATTCAGCTTTCTCCAAAACTCTTTCATTTATATAATTTCTGAAATTCTGTTGATCTCTTTAGCTTCTTTCTAATTTATTGTATGGTTAGGTTGATCTAGTCTTGAGAAGAGATAAATTGAGATTTCCCTACCAGTATAATGTTACTCTCTAATTCCTCCTGTAGCTCATTTAACTTTTCCTTTAAGAATTTGGATACTATGCCATTTGGTGCATTTATTTTTAGTATTGATATTGCTTCATTGTCTATGGTACCTTTTAGCAAAATGTTGTTTTCCTGACTATTTTTTTAAACCAGGCCTAGTTTTGTTTCTACGTTGTCTAAGATCCTGATTGTTACCTCTGCCTTTTCCACTTTCACTGAAATATGATAGGTTCTGCTCCAGTCCGTCATTTTAACTCTTTATGTGTCTTTCTGTTTCAAGTGTGTTTCTTATAAACAACATATTGTTGGATTCTGCTTTTCTAATCCATTCTGCTTTCTACTTCTGTTTTATGGTTGAACTCATCCCATTCACATTTGGTTATGATTACTGTGTGTTTCCCTCCGTTCTGTTTTTTCCTGTTTAAACTTCTCTCTTTTTACTCTGTCCCTCCTGAAAAGTATGTTTTGCTTCTGAGCACTGTTGCTTAACTCACCTTCCCTCATATTTTCCCTCCCCTCTTCTGTGAGCTTTTTCCTTGCCTACTTTCCTGTTGGTTAATGTGGATTCTTATACCCAGCTGAGTTTGTGTATCTATATTCTCCATTGCTCACTTTGGAGAGAGTGATTTCAGTTAAATGGTAAGGTCAGAAGGCAGATTTCTGAGTGTTTTAGAAGAGAGGGTGGTAAGGAACTGAGATTAGATAACTTTTTCATGGAGTTTAGTTGAATAAGGAAGGAGAGATATTGATTGAATTGATAGCTGGCAAGGATGGTTGGATCAAATGAGATTTAAAGACCTAGTAGATAATGGAAAAATGAGATGAGAGAGAGCAGGGATGTTGGTGGGGGCAATCTGCTAGAGAAGATGGGAGGGGTTGGGTTTAAGGGCATATGTAGAAGGGTTGGTCTTGTCAAGGAAAAGGATCACTTTATTAGAAGATAGTAGGTGATGGCAGAGATGCCTTAAGTATATTATAACATTAGTTTAGGGAACAATGCGGTGATGGCTAACTTGAGACTGAATTAAGTTTGAAAATAGATTTATTCAGCATGGTTTCAAGACTTCCTATATCTCAGAAGAACATGTGAATAGGAATTTAGAATGTAGACATAAGAAGAAATGCAGGACTAGTGTGGCAAGACATGAGAGGTGGTACAATCAGAGCTCAAGTTGTCCCAGAAAAGAGGTTTGTATAGAGTTGAGCTGGTTCACTGTGGAGTGGAGACTGAGAAAGGAGCAGAATGTAGCCAGTGTAGGCATGCTGGTCTAGGAAAATATTATGAGGTGGAGGGATTAGAAGTCCCAATAAGGACAAAGAACAGGGTTATGAGTTGTAAGACATAAAGGTTGATGGAATAATTAAAAATTATGATCAGAGAAAATAATTTTGGAGTTCACAGACACTGAAGATAACATTTGTGGATGATAGGAATGTCAAGGGTATGACCATCTTTGTGTTTACATCAGATGGAATGGAAGAATAAGTGATGGGAATTGAACAGATTGAAGGACAGGGAAGTTAGGGTATTTAAGGGATTTGTGGGCTGAAGTCTATTCTCTGTCCCTTGTTTGGTCAGTAACTACTCTCCTATACAGAGTTATGGAAGGCATTTACTGCTTTGCTTCTCTAATTTATTAAATGGCCTTTTCTATCTAGGCCATATTCCCATTTGGATTTTATTGTGGCTTATGGTGTAAGATGTTGTTCAGAGTCTAATTCCTATCATGATGCTTTCCAAGTTTACTAGAAGTTTTTTTTTTTCTGAGTCCTTTCTCCAGTATCTGGAGTTCTTAAATTTTACTGAAAACTATGCCACTATGATGGATGGCTTCTGGTCTTGTATACCTAATCGCTTTTACATACCAATTTTCCTATTTTTTTTATTAGTACCAAATAAGTGGGTGGTTATTGCTTTGGAGTATAGTTTGAAATCTGGTACAATAAACCCTCCTTTTTCATTATTTCCCCTAACATTCTTAAACTTTTGTTCTTACAGATGAATTTTGTTATTATTTCTTCTAGTTCTATTACCCTTTGGTGGGTTGAGTGGTATTGCCCTAAAGCTGTAAATTAATTTGATCAGTTGACAAGCATTATTAAGTGCCTACTATGTTCTAGACACTGGGGATACAAAGAAAGACAAAAGACAGTTCTTGCCTTTGAGGCAAGAATGGGAGAGACAACATGGGAATAACTAGATACAAAACTAATATATACAGGGTAATTTGGAAATAATCAACAGAGGGAAGGCACTAGCATTAAGGAAAATCAGGACAGACTTCTTGTAGAAGATGATATTTTGTCTGGGATTTAGAAAAAAACAAAGAAATGAGGAAGGAGAGTATTATAGGCATGGGTGATAGCCATTGAAAGTTCTTGGAGTCAAGAAATTGAGTGTCAGTGGATTGCAGAGTATTTGGAGATAATAAGGTATAAGAAGATGTATGAATTACTGTCATTTTGAATATAAAACAAGCTGGGTGTATCCACTACAATGTACTACTACCCTTGCTATGTATAGGATATGAAACCTTTTCTAGAATTTTTTCTCAGTTAGATGACTCCTTTTTTTAAAAAAATAAGTTTTCATCTGTCTTTTATTTTGTAATAGCCTTCCTTCTTTCCCAAGAACCACCAATATAACAAATTTTAAAAAAGAAAGAAAAAGAAGAGGAAAAAATCAGCACAATTGATCAACATATTGAAAAAGTCCCAAAACATTTACAATGTATAATACTTGTAGAGTTCCCCACTCCATGGAGGTGTCCTCCCATATCTCATTATTCAAGTCACACTAGATCTTTATAAGTTTGCTACATTTGCTTTGGATTTTGGAGTTGTGGTTCTTTGCATTTACATTGTTGTAGTCATTGCTATCTTGTTTTCTTAGGTCTGCATCAGTTCATGTAAATCTTTTATCTTTGTATTCATCACATTCATCAGTTCTAACAGCACAATAATATTCAATTATATCCATTTACCACTGCTTGTTTAGCTGTACCCCAATCAATGTGCATCTACTTTGTTTCCAGTTCTTATTATCACAAAAAGCATTACCATAAATATTTTGATATTTGTGGACTTTTTGGTATATGGCAACTTTTTTCTTATTGATGACTTCCTTGGAGTATAAGCCCAGAATTAGAATCTCGGATTGAGAGGGTATGGACTTTTTAATCACCTTATTCGCATAATTTCAAATTGCTTCCAAAATGGCTGTACCATTTCACAACTCTTCCAACAACATATAGGGTGACTATCATCTCACAACCACTCCAATACTATTATCAGCTTTTGTTATCTTTGTCAATTTTCAGGATGCAAGATGAAACCTCAGGGTTGCTTTGATTTGCACTTTTATTATTATTAGTTATTTGAAGCATTTTTTCATGTAGTTGTGAATACTTCGTAATTTTCTTCTTTGGAGAACTATTTGTTTATATCCCTTGATCATTTACTTATCAACTGAAGAATGACAGTCATACATACACATTCATGCTGTATCTGTATATCTGTATCTTTGTGTGTAGATGCTGATATGTTTTAGATACCAAACCCTTGTCTACAAAATTTGATACGAAGTTTTTTTTCCCATTTGACCACTTTCTTATCTAGGTGTATTAATTTTGTCTGTGCAGGAGTTTGTCAGTTTCATGTAATCGGTTAGCAATTTTATCTTTTATAATTGCTTTTATCCCTCGTTTTTAGGTAAGACTTGCCTATACCTGTGACAGGTATGTGATCTGCTTCTTTTCTGATTTCCTCATAGCATGATCTTTAATCATGGCTGTTCAGGTTGCTTATCGATTTAGAATGTATCGTAGAATGTGATACATGATATTGGCCGAAGTCTAGTTTCGTCCAGACTGCTTTCTAGGTTTCTTAACAGTTTTTATTTACTAAGGATTTCTTTCTTGGTAATTTCTGTTTTTAACTTTATTAAAAACTGAGTTATTGAGTTCCATTATTTCTGATTCTCCCTTGTCTGGTTTGCTGCATTGATCTGTCTCTTCATTTATTTAACCAATACGAAATGGTTTTGATGACTGTTGCTTTATAATATAGTTTTGAGGTCTGAAGTGCTAGTCCCCATTTCTCACTACCTCTTTTCATCATTTCCCGTGATAGTCTAGATTTTTTGTTTTTCCAAATGGATTTTATTATTTTATAAAGTTCTGTAAAGTATGTACCTTAGTCATTTGGTTGGTACAGCACTTAAAGCACAAATTAAATTTAGTAGTGTTGTTGCTTTTAATGTTTTGGTATGAATATTCCTCTAGATTTTTGAGTTCTTCTTTAAGGAACACACTGTAATTAAATTCATATTACTAGGAGTGAGATTTTCCTTTTCATTATTGCTTTTGGGGTTTTATTATTATTATGTAGAAATTTAGTTGATGTTTGAGGGTTTATTTTGTATCCAGCTACTTTGCTGAAATTTTAAATGTCTTAGAATGTTTACTGATTCTCTAGGATTTACCAAGTGTAGCATCATATCATCAGCAAATAGGGATAGTTTTATCTCCTCCTTTTGTCTCCTGTCTTTTTACCTGTCTTTGTGTCTTAAATTTCTTCCTCTTGTCTTACTGCTGTTGCTAGCATTTCTAGAAGTATATCAAACAGGTAGAGTGGGCATCTTTTCTTTAACTACTGATTTCTTTATAGTTTTTGCTTTATCTTTTATTTGTGCAGAAGCTCTTCAATTTTAAATGATCAAAATTGTCTATATATTCTGTGATCTTCTCAATTCTCAGTTTTGTCATGATCTCTCTCCTTCCTATCCTCTGCCTCCTAGCTTCCCTAGTTTTCTTCAAAACTCACCTAAAGCCCTGCTTTCTCTAAAAAACCTTTTCATTCCCCCTTAATGTTAGTACCTTTCCTTTGAGACTACCTCCAATTTAACCTGTGTATATTTTACA
The DNA here is from genome assembly GCA_011680675.1 of Gymnobelideus leadbeateri. NCBI lineage: Eukaryota > Metazoa > Chordata > Mammalia > Diprotodontia > Petauridae > Gymnobelideus > Gymnobelideus leadbeateri. The sequence goes on along the minus strand of WOXC01011043.1, from coordinate 648,800 downwards.
TGGGCAGGGACTGGTTTTGCCTTTCTTTGTATCTCTAGCACTTACTTAGCATAGTACCTAGCACATAGTAGGTGCTTAGTAAATGAGGAGTGACTGAACTATCCATAGTTGCAAGAGCTGTCTCTTTTCTTGCTCTTCTAATTTGTTTATGTCGTGATTTTTTATATCTAGGTCATAAATTCATTTGGACCTTATTATGTTATATTGTGAGAAATACTGGTCTTCTAAACCTAAGATCTGCCAGAATCTTTTCCAAGTTTTTCCAAGAATTTTTCCTTAACCCAGTATTTGGAGTCCATGGGTTTACCAAATACAATGTTGTCATGTTCATTTGCTTCATCCAGTGTATTGTGTGCCTAATGCGTTCCACTGTTTTACTTTTTGTTTTTAAACAAGCACCAAACTCTTCGATACTTAACTGCTTTATAGTATAGTTTGAGACACAGTACGGCTAGGTTCTTTTCTTTTCCATTTTAAAAAATCATTTCCCTTGAGGTCCTCGACCTTTTGTGCCTCCGGATGGATTTGTTTATTTTTTTTCTTAGTCTATAAAGTAATTTTTTGGTGATTTGATGATATGGTACTGATAAGTAAGTTAATTTAACTAGTATTGTTATTTTTATTATAGTGAAACCCCATGAGCAATTAACCTTTCTCCATTTATTTATATCTTTCTGTGTATAGTATTTTGTATTTGTATTCATATATAATATATCCTGTGTTCTCGTGTGTGGACTGCCAAATACTGTATTCTTGTCCCATTGCTATAAGTAGCATTTTAAATAACTATATAAAATAATAGTGGTGATGATAAATATCTCCTCAACTTACTGAAAGGGTCTCTCTCTTTCTCTGTGTCTGTATCTCTGTCTCTCAGGTATAACGCTGTTCTTCTTGTTTTTAGATAGATACTTTTCCCCATAAAATTGTTATTCTATATAAAGCGATACAATTTATAATATATTTTTACATAAATGAGTGTTGTATCTTGTCAAGTTTTTGTTGCATCTGTGACGTGATTTTTATTGTTTGGGAGTCATAGTGCATAATCTTTTTAATACATTGTTGAAATTTATTTTCTGATTTTTGCTCAGTATTTTTGTGTTATTCGAAAAGGATATTCTAGTTTTCTTTCTCAGAACAAAATGGTAGAATCTCTTAGTTGCCTGTTTTAGTAAACAGTTTATGTAATACTTGAATTAATTGTTTGTATATTTAATAGAATTCATTTGTAAATTTATCTGCTCTTGCCTTCCCCCTTTTAGAAATAAAATTTCTGGCTTACTCAACTTCTTATTCTGAGACTGGGTTAGTTTAAAACCCTGCCTTCTGTTAATCTCACCATTTTTATGTAAATATCCATTTCTTTTTTATCAATTTTGTTTGCATGTGGTTTGGCAAAATAATTTCCAATAATTTTCTTTATTCTGTTGTTATAAATTCTCCTTTATCATTGTTAATACTAAGTTAGTTTTCTACTTTCCTTTTTTTTTAAAGAATCAAATCATTATTTTAATTTTCTTAATTTTTTAAAAAGCTCTAGTTTTGGTTTGTCAGTTCATTTTTTTTTGCTTTCATTTTTGTTAGTCTCTTATTTGATTTAAAAAATTTTTATTTTGAAGTATATTTGGGGTTTTGATTGGTTGCTTTTTCTAGTTAGTTGTATGCCCAGTGTATTGACCAGTTATTTCTTTCATTGATAAAAGCCTATAGAGATAAAAATTTTCTCTTAAGGACTACATTGACCTTACCTCTGATAAGGTTGTTTGGTTTAGATGATTTCATAATGGAAATCATAGTGGCTGGGGGAAGGAGTGCTTTAATCATAGAAGTCCAAGAAGGAGCTGAAGGGGAGAATCTCGACCTGGTGCTCTCCCCTGCTTTCCTAAATTTGGAGGGGAGGGAAGTCTACAGGAACACCATTAATTTGGATGTAGATACTAGGTTGTGCAGTGGATAGAGCACTGGACTTGGAATCAGGAAGACTCTTTTTCCTGAGTTCAAATCTGTCCTCAGACACTTATTAGTTTTGTGACCCTGGGCAAGTAGTTCATCCTGTTTACCTCAGTTCATTATCTATAAAATGAACTAGAGAAAGAAATGGCAAACCATCCCAGTATCATTGTTAAGAAAACCCCCAAATGGGGTCCTGAAGAGTCAGACAGGACTGAACAACAATTTCTTGGAAAGAATTAGTCAATATCCCATGCCTCACCTCCCTCAGCAAGGCATTCAGAAAAAGGAGGCTTGAGAAGGAGGTAGTTGCTGGTACAGATATCTCAATTCTAAGCCAGCGAGGCAGATCTGGGAAATTTTTAAAGAAAAAAAGTTTCAGGTAACGGCCAGTGTGCTATGTGCTTTGGACACTGCACAAAGAAAGGCAAAAACAAGGTCCTACCTTGAAGAAAAACTCATAATTGGAGAAAACATATAGATCACTAGGTACATAGAAGATAGAGAGTGTAAATGGAAAGTGATTTTAGAGAGAATGTATAGGGAGGGAAAGCAGGAGGGAGGGGGAGGCTTCTAGAAGGAGATGGGGATTGAAGTGAGTTTTGAAGGAAGGCAGGTATGAGGAGGGGAGAGCATTCTAGGCATGGAAGACAACCAGTGGAAAGGCCGAGATGAAGCCAGGATGTAGACTATCTCATGTAAGTGTGAATAAGAGACCAAGCAAAGGCGGCTGATAGTTATAGTGGATAGAGTCCTGGACCTGTACCAAGAAGACCTGAGTTCAAATCCAGACTTAGAAACTTACTCGTGACCAGAGGCAAGTCACTTAGTTTCTGTTTGCCTCAGAACTTCTTAACTTTAAAATGGAAATAGTAATGGGGTCTACTCCACAGGGTTGTTGTGAGGGTCCAGTGAGATGTTTGTAAAGCAGTGAGCCCTGTGTGCTCACTCCCTCCCCTCCCCCAAGGCATTTCTCTGTCTTCTTAGCTTCCTCCTCTGTAGAATGGAGACGGCAGGAGTGCCTTCCTCCCAGAGTGGGTGTGAAGATACAATGAGATCTGTCAATGCTCACTCTGTTCGTAAGAGGGTACCAGAATTGCTGAGTAATTAAGTGCCATGGTCAGACAAGGGCTTTAGGAACATCATTTGGGTAGCTGTGTGGAGTAAGGATCAGAGACTTGGAAGACAGAGTAAGAAGGCAAATTAGAAAGCTGAACCAGCATTCCAAGGAATAGATGATGAAGGCTTGAAGCAGAATGCTGTGTGAATAGTGAGACTTTGGAGGTACAAAGGATAAGGTTTCACCCCTGATTGGGTGTGTGCAGTGAGGGAAAGGAGTCAGCAAAGTCCAGGATAATACTTAGTTTGGTTCCTCAGCTGAAAGAGTAAGTTTAGAAAACAGATGGGCTTGGGAAGAAAGGTGATGGAATCACAACTAATCCATGTCTGCGCCTCCAGTGTTATGCATTGGTTCCTACCAAAAAATAAAAATTTAGGACCAGATCATATAGAAAGCCCTTAGCTGTGATATAATAAAAAGCAGAGTGCTGGGAGGAGGGTGAATGGGGATGAGGGAGGAATTTTTCCTTTGAGGTTTATACTTGTGCTAGAGTCAGGTTAAGCTATAACTTCTTTAAGAAAGATACTTAGCCTCTACAGCCACAAGTCCACCCAGGGATTGATGAGAGAAGAGTAAAGGAATTCCGTAGGGGATGGGGTAGTTGTATCGTTCTATTTGTCTGTTATGGGGGAGAGTGGGATGGAATCTGATTGGTTAATCACAAAGAGTTCTGTTTTGGATCTATTGAGCTTAAGGTGTCTCTGAGACATCCAGTTTGAAGCTACCAATAGGTGATTGTTGATAAGGGACTGAAGCTCAGAGGAGAGCTAGAATTGGGTCTTGGAGTCATCTGTAGAGACAGTAAACTCATAGGAACTGGGAAGGACTCAGGACAGAGCCTTGGAGAAAACTCAGTTAGGAGACATGATACGGAGAATGGGGACAACCAGAAGAGAATATTGTTGTGAAAATGCAAAAAAAAATGTTTTTAGGAGAAAATGGTCAGCAGTGTCAAATGCAACGGATAGGCTGAGAAAGAAGAAGGAAAGACTGTCTGATCTGGCAGTTAAGAGAGTGGGTCACTTTAGAGAAAACAATCTCAGTTGGGGAAAGGAAGGAAACAAATGTGCATTAAGTGTTTACAGTGTGCTGGTTACTGCGCTAAGCTCTTCACAAATGTCATATTTGATCTTCTCAACAACTCTGTTGATGAAATTGAGGCAGACAGAAGTTGTTACTTGCCTATACACAACCAGTGTAATTTGCACAACTAGTTAATGTCTGAGACCAGAATTTGTTTTCTTAAATCCAGTCATAACAGTCGATCACCTGAACCACTTAGCTGTCTGGTGAAGTTGGTGGCCAGATTGCAAAGGGCAGAAGGGTGATTTAAAGGCCAGGAAATAGAGGCAGTGAATGAAAAAAATAACTTTTTTCAAGAACTTAAGAATGGGAAAAAAGATATAGGTTCATAACTTGAGACTTTAGAGAGAAGAAGAGACTTGGCTTGTTTGAAGGCAGTTGGGAAGGAGCATGTAGCCAGGGAGAGGCTAACTGTGAGAAGAAAGAATGAGAATGGGAGAAGGGATAATTGCAGGTGTAGTCTGAAAAGGATGGGACAGGATGTCATTAAAGGCTTGCCCTTAGCAGGCTTGATCTTAGCTAGAAGTGCCACCTTATTAGCAGAAACTAGGGGAAGGATGAGACATCTTTATAATGTCTAGAGAAATCAAGGAAGATCTCTGGTATTTCAGCTGGATCATTTGTGGGGGAATCAAAAGAGGTAGAGTGTATGAGAAGATATGTGGGGTTTGCAATTAGTATCATCAGTGTAACTGGCCACAATGATGAAACCACAGATCCACTAGAGTATTAGAAAGCACTTAAGTAGAACTGTCCCCAGATTGAGTGAATTAGACTCAGGAACAGTTTCTTCACAATAGGAGGTCGCTAGTGCATACTTGTTTAAGAATTCCTTTTACTAGATCCCCAACAAGTGGCCATCCAGCCTCTTTTTGAAGACCTCTAATGAGGCATCTGCCTTTACCTCCTGAGGCAGCCCATTCCACTTGTGGATAATTATAGTTGTTATCTAGTTCTTATTTCCATTGAGCCTAAATTTACCTCTCTGAAACTTGTACTGTTTATTTCTCATTTTGCCCTCTTTTGGCCAAGAATAACAAGCAAAACCTCTCCTCCACCCCAACAGCCTTTCAGTACTTGAAGACTTGCTTCTCAGGCTCAGCATTCCCAGGTTCATAAACTGGTCCTCATGTAACATGGGCTCAGTGCCTGTCACCATTCTATTCACCTTTCTTTGGACATCTCCCTCTTTGAGTTTTAAAAATGTGGCATCTAGATGCAGCCTCAGATAGCAATAGGACCTCTATTTTCTCTGGTACAGGGAATCCCCAGGTGAAGAAACTCCCTCCATGATACTGGTTGACACCTCCTCAGCAGCTGAAGTTGCCTAGGGCACTGATTGATTTGGCTGAAGTTCCCAGGCAGTGTGTGTCAGAGCTGGGGCTTGACAAAAAGCTTCTTGGTTCAGGGGCACTTCTGCCATACTATCCATACTTCCACTTACCTTGAGTAGCATCCAGAACTGAATACAGTATAGCTAATGTCATCTGACCATAACTAAAGTCAGCGGGAGAATCTCTAGATGTAATCTAAGATCACATTTTTTTGGCGAGCAGACCACACAATTGACTCACTGAACTTGCAGTTTGCCAGAACCTTATCCAAGTCATAGCATTATAGCTATAGTGCTGTAAAGGACCTTGAAAGTAATTTAGTACAGCTCTTTTTCCTGATGAGGAAACTGAGGCCTAGAAAAGTGAAATGATTTGCCCAACTAAGTAGCTAAACTAGGATTCCAATCCATGAGCATTCTATTGCTCCATACTGCCTGGACAGCTGTGGTCAGGTAAAATAGGATAACTTCCTGTCAGGTGCATTTTAGGGAGGATTCCTATGTGGAATGTGAAGACTATTCCTATGTGGAATGTATAGATTAATTTATTTCTAAAGACCTGTATGTTCCAAGATTTTATTCTTCTTAAGGGTAGCCCCAATGGCTAGGTTTAATTTCCCTGCATTCTATACTCATTATTTCACCTATTCATATTATTTGACCATTTTGAGTCAAGAAAATTTGACTGTGCTTCACAGATAAATCTGTTTCCCAGTCTCTTGGAGTAGTCTTTCAGGTTTTCTTTTTCCAGCTACAGTGATGAACAATACAGTAGACACAAACAGACACAAATTCACAAAATCCACACTTGAAGAAACTTTCTCCCTGGGGCCTATGGGAAGATCAAGGGGAAGGAAGAAGGGAGGGAAAGGCTTTAACAAAGGTGATGTGGAGGAGGGAAGAAGTTAGAACCTACCTAGGTTTTGTTTTCAGCATCGTGAAGAATGAGCAGTCTCTCTCTTGGAGGGGAAGAGGGTGGTTTGATAATATAGGAGGGCTCTAAGAGCACCCCACCTGTGGGAGGGCAAGGGGAGTGGGTAAAAGCAGCAAGTTCCTGCTCTTGAGCCTAGAGCTGCCCCCCAGCTCCAAAGGAAAGGCATATAAATATGAGCAGGTATTCTTGTACTTAGGAGAGTGGGAGGGGGTGATATCTCCATGTAGAGCATGTCCTTCCTAGCCCTTTCTCTGTATGGTAGATGTGTAGAATGCCACACTGCTTGACTCTTCCCTCAAGGCTCTCCTGTCTCTCTATCACCCTATAGCATGATGTTCTCTCGCCAGTTTCTGGTAACTATGGTGTAAACCGTTCACCCCAACTGCCTTTCTACAGCATATGCCGATGTGTCTGCTCATTGCAGCTTGGGACTCTTACCCCCAATCTCTTAAATGGTTTCTATTCTCAAGGATAGGGAAGTGTCTCCTATCTTCTGGGCAGGGTCTAAGAAATTGCCTCTTAAGAATTTCTCCTGTCCTGGACTTTACTTGAGTCTAACAGAAATATTCCTTTAGCCCTTTCTTTCCATGGTTCTAGTAAACTCATCAGCCCTAGTTACTCCCAGATTTGGATTAGCCCTTAGGCCAGGATGAACGGGACACTTCTCTTACCTGCTTAAAAGAACCACTTGTTAAATTCTCATTGTGAGCATTTATATCTCTGAAATCTGCAAATGTTACAAAGTCAGCCCTGATTTATTGTTTTGTTGGTTGTCTAGAATTAAGGAAGTGGTGGAGAAAATGTTAATAGGGTAGATTAAATTCTCTCCCTCCCTCTCCCTCTGCCCTCCCCCCCCCCTTGTTAAAAACTTACTAGCACATCCCTGTCTATAAGGTTCTGTGTGGAGCTCTGGTGCCCTCTAGACCTCAAGTTGCCTTTGACATCTTCCTTTCCAGATTTCAAAAATTAGGGGGCGGTGGGGGGTGGGGTGGGGTGGGAATAAACTAGATTAACAAAAATGATGGCATAGTGTGTTTTGCCATTCTGGTGTTCAGGGTATGAGTTCCTTGTCTCTTTTAGAATGATGAAGTCTCTTAACAAATGATGGAAGTGAAGACTTACTTGACTTTAGATACCTGGGTTTCCTTGAAAGCATACTGATTCAACTTCAGTGTCCGCGTCCTTACTATTTGCTTTGAATTGTGTCCCCTAAATTAAGAATGAGAAAGCTTTGGGAGGTGGCTGCTTTGGGGAGAAGGAATATGATCATTCCTATATTCACCCAACAGATTAGCCTTTGGGAGTATTACTAGTAACTAAATAACATTGAAATGGGGCAGAATGTCTTTTAGTCTGAGATATGAATGCTGCTCCGCTCCAGGAAATTAATCATGTTTGCCCCACACCCCTACTCCCCCCCCCCGCCTTTTTTAATGTCCACACTACAGTACAACACCCCACAGGCCTGTCTGTAGAATTCTGTCTATAATCCTTATGGAGTGCCTGCCTGAGGCACCTTCATCCAGTGGGACTGGTAATAGCCTGCGTTGTGAAAAAATGGTTTTCTTATCTTCTAGGCACAGAATTTTTTTTCCATTTGAAAATATGAGTTGCCTTTCTTTCCTTTGATTCAAAATCGTGACTGCCCAAGTTAGAGGCTACTAATTGACAACTGGTTCCCCAGATCTCTGCTTGTAAAACCTTAGATGCAGAAGTGGAATGGACTTTAGAGGTTCTCTCGGCTTTTCTCTTCTCTCCCCGCTCCACTTCACAGATGAAGGCCAGATAGGTGGTGAAGTGTGCCTCATCCCCAGCTAGTAAGTGACAGAGTGGGAATTTGAACTCGGGGCTTGACATTCCAAGCCCAGTGGTTTCTTCTGTACCGTCACTCTCATCAGCGTCCCTTCTGCACTTAGAGCTCGTCCCCCAGAAGGCTTCGTTGTGCTTAGAGCTCGGCCCCAAAAGGCCAGAAGGGGCCATGTCAATGGAGCTTGTGTGCATGAGAAAGGCGAAAGTGATTTGGAAGCCTCAGAAGGGAGGTGCCTGGATTGTGGATTTCATTAAGTGTTGGGCTGGAAGCTTCTGTGGGGGAGGGCAGCACCTAGGCAGTTGTTGACTGTGGTCGTGGTACCTTTCCGTCCAGGGCTGGGGCCTGCCCGGAGCGGGGTAGGCAGGGAGCCCTGGGGAGCCCTAATCTGACCTGCTGAGGGGCAGTGGGGGTGGTCCTCACTGCCGGAAAGGCGAGTGCTGGGAGGGAAGGTTCTGCTGCTGCCATTGCTTGAGGTTGAGGCACAAGGCAGTGTATGCAAAGTGTTTGGGGGAACGGGGCAAAGTGATGGAGAACTTTTGGGGAGCTTTGGAGCAAGGCTCCTGTGTCTTGTGGGACTGCTTTGGGAGGGGACACGAGCCCTCAAGGTGCCTTTGAGACCCCAGGACGGGTCTGGAGGGAGGGGGGAGCTGGTGATAGGCCCCTCTCATCGCTACCCCCCAGCCCACCCCACCTCCCCCACCCCGGCCCATCCCAGAGGTGGCCCATCCCTGAGGTGGCCCATCCCTGAGGTGGCCACTGGAGTCTGCAGCTGGAGGGAGGTCTGCAGAGGGGGCAGGGCGGCTATTGGGCGGCGCGCGCGCCCCCACCCCCTTCCCCAGGAGGTGGGCGGGGCAGGCTCACTGTCTCGGGAGTGACCACGGCGGCGGCCGCCGCAGCCGTAGCGGACCCCTTTTTGGACCCTGATCTGCCGCCCGGATACGCCGCCGCCGCCGCGGCTGCCACCTCTGCCGCCGCCGCCGTGGTGACGCGGTTCGCTCGCCGGCTGTGGCGTGGCAGCTGCAGCGGGGCTGGGCCATGCCCCCGGGGCGCGGCCAGCTCCCCTCGCCCTTGTGTGCCCAGCACGGAGCAGCGGCGCAGCGCGGGCCGCCCGGGATGGGAGCAGGCCCTGGGTGACTTAACAGTTTGTTGGGGAAAGGAGGTGGGTGCGCGCAGGCCCCGCCCCCGGCCGGCAGCCCGCCCCACGCCACGTCTGACCATCTGACCAGCCGTGGGGGCGGCCCTGTGCAGCTCCTCCCTGGGGCGGAGAAGGAGGCGATGATGGCGGGCGAGCGCCTGTTACTGGGGGATGACTTCCTGTCTCCGCCAACGCCTCCGCCGCTGCAGCCTTCTCTCCCGCTGCTGCTGCAGTCCCAGCCGCAGGAGGCAAACCTGGAGCAGAAGCCCGAGCCCGAGCCGCAGCCACCGCCGCCGCCGCCCCCGCCTCCAGAGCCACAGCCACAGCCAGAGCCTGAGCCGGAGCCAGAGCCAGAGCCGGGGCCGGAGCGAAAGCAGGAGGTGTCAGTGTCTGAATGGCGCTACAGCCACGAAAGTGACCGGCAGTGGGGGCTGCGGAGAGAATTCATCTCCCGACACCTGCAGAACTATACCGGCCCTGGTGAGTCTGATCAGCTGCAGTCTCTTTCCACCGCCTGGACGAATCACGTCTTCCTGGGCTGTAAGTATAGCCCCCAGTTGATGGAGAAAATCCTCCAGATGGCGGAAGGCATCCATATCGGTGACATACCTTCCTATGAACTGGTGGTGCCTGAGACCTCCAAAGGGCAGAAACGACCCGTCTCCCCATATGCAGGGCTGAGTGGTACTAAAAGGAAAGCAGTTCCTAGATTCCCCCGCTTTGAGCCTGTACATTTTGTTGCTAGTAGTAAGGAAGAAGAGAGGAGGGATGATCCCATGGACACAGATGCACCATGGGCAGATCCACAGGCTGACACTTTAAGATGGCCAGTAGACAGCAACAGAAAGTATGGTTCCCGAGAGAGTCGGCCTCACCCTGCAGTACCCAGAATGATATCAAATACTGGAGAACCGGCCACAAGTAGTGCATTTCAACGCTCAGGCTTTTACTCACCTGGGGAATCTTCCTTAGCAACAAAATTGCCAGAGTCAGTGCTTGCGGCAAAACAAAATTTGATTGAAAGACTCTCTGCAACTATCCGGAGAAATCTTCCAGATTCAGAGTTGTATCTTGGCCCTGAGAAAATGAGTTATACATTTATATTAACTCGTTGCATCCAGGCATGTAAGACAAATCCTGAGTATATCTATGCCTCTTTGAAAGAAATCGCTCCAACTGATATCCCCAGAAGCAAGAAATTCCTGACTGATGGCTACGCTTGTGAAGTCAGGTGCCAAAGTGTCTATTTGACTACAGGTTATGCTGGCAGTAAGAATGGATCCAGGGATAGAGCTACAGAGCAGGCCATAAAACTTCTGCAAAAATCTGTTGAAGTTAGAGTTGTAAGAAGGAAATATAGACATACTTATCAAGAAGACCTAGTGGTGTTTCCAACTGGCTTATCTTCTTACGATTTTCCACCAGCCCTAAAACCCTCTGAAGACCTTCAGTCTTTTAAGAATGGACCGGGACCATTAAGTTCTAGTTCTGCTATTGCCAATTTCAGACAGTGGGCTAATTTCATCCTCATAGAAAATGCAAGTGATTCTATTGGTATCCTTAATAATTCTGCCTCCTTCAACAGAGTGGCAATTGAATACAAATATGATATGATGCCAAATCGTTTATGGCGATGCCAAGTGTTTTTGGAAGGTCAATGCTTAGCCGAAGGCTATGGGAGCAAAAAGACAAGCAAACATGCAGCTGCTGATGAAGCATTGACTATTCTGCAGAAAACACAATCTAATGTTACAGCCACACAAGTTCAGACAATAGATTATTCTCCTAAGGGATATTCAAGAAAGACTGATCTAAAAGACCTTGTCGTGTATGAGAATTCTTCAAATCCTGTATGCACTCTCAATGACACAGCTCAGTTCAACAAAATGACTGTCGAATATGTCTTTGAAAGGCTAACGGGCCTTCAATGGAAATGTAAGGTAATTCTGGAGAAAGAATTAATTGCTGAAGCAGTTGGATTAAAGAAGAGTGTCAAGCATGATGCTGCAGAGGAAGCTGTGAAAATCCTTAAAAGGACTCAACCAACTGTGGTGAACAACCTGAGGAGAGGCACTATAGACACAGTAATCTCAAGAAGTGAAATTCGGGGCCGTTCAGCAGAAGAAGCTTATCAACAGCAGATCAAAGAGGACAATATTGGGAATCAGCTATTGAGGAAAATGGGCTGGACTGGTGGAGGTTTGGGGAAGTGTGGTGAGGGCATTCGTGAGCCCATCTCAGTCAAAGAGCAACACAAAAGGGAAGGTCTGGGGCTCGATGTGGAGAGGCCAAATAGAATTTCCAAGAGAGATATCGAACAAATAATCAGAAACTACGCCCGATCGTCAAGCCACACAAACCTGACTTTCTCAACAGAATTCACCAGTGATGAGCGAAAGCAAATACATCAGATTGCGCAGAAGTACGGCCTTAAGAGTAAATCTCATGGAATGGGGCATGATCGGTACCTGGTGGTTGGAAGAAAAAGGCGCAAGGAAGACTTGCTGTATCAACTGAAGCAAGAAGGCCAAGTTGGACATTATGAGTTGCTTATGCCTCAAGGATTTTGAGGCCAAAATTGTTTGTTTTGTGAATGGTTATGAAGGCAGTTTTTTTTGGATATGAATTAAATAATTTAAAAAGAAATGTTATGCTTTCAGCTTACAGGAGATATTCATCAAAAAAAAAGTTCTACTTTGCTTATTTCATCTGATACTTTCTTGAGAAATTGAAACTTAAAATGTTCTGTTCAATTGTGCTAGCTTAATATTGACAACAAAGTAGTGCCAGTAATGTGTCTCTGATATTACTAGTTCTTTGAGATTTTAGTAGTTTGTAGTAACAAAAACATATGTCTGTGTGAAAGGGAACTGGTGACATTGAAAATATGGTTCCTTGTTGTTTGCGCTTGGGGAATAAATTTGCATTTTTTCCTAAAAAGCAAAACATTTTGGAGAAAATGTATAGAGTTGATATGAAGTACGATGAAAGTTTAACTTGATTTCTAGGATATCTGAAAATGTCGCACCATTTCGTACTTTTATCTCTTAATTTGTGTGAACCTAATTATTCTAGAATGTGTTATCAAGTAAGTTGTCTATGCTGTGTGTATAAAAATGTCTTTAATAGCTAAACAGTATGATGCTTTGCTAATGTCAGCTTTAGTGTTGTAGGCTATAATTTCTGCTACTTGCAGGATGATGGGAGTGAATTACTGTACTTTAATTACATGTCTGTCCACATGAGTTGAGATAGTTCGGTATTGACATTTTCCCTGTTATCCCTACTTGAGAGTCATTGCAAAGTCTTTTAAAACTCTTAAAAATCAAATTGAAGAAATGAAGCTTAATGTGTATTTGTCACTTTAGTAGAGAGTCACAGCATCTTTTCATTGTGATTTCCAGATTGTTTGGATGTGTAGAACACCTAAGGCAACTGCAGTGTCGTCACAACTTTTGTATAGTGCTGAAGATAGATATACTTGGTGCTTTGCTTTAAAGGATGGTTAACTATTCTGCTCTCAAAAAGCTAACTAAATCTAAAAGACCAAGTTTGTACATATTAACAGCTTTTATTTTTCGTGTATTTCTCAAGTGGTATGTTCTCTGAATGTAAAAACTATATAAACAAAATGAGTGAGCTTAATAAATGGAGGCAAAAATGAACAAAATCGAGGTGTGTTTATTTGGGCAGCACTATAGCAGCTGACACTGTCTTTGGGGGAATAAAGTAATTAAATCACAGGGATTTTTTACACTTGGGAAAACACATCAAACTTGTATCTTAGTTAACCGGTCTTATCAACATATGGTAGTTAAAGGATTAATGAAACTTGATTTTCAATTATTAATATAGTGCCCAGAACAAAGAATAATAACCTCCTTGTCCCTGTTGGCCATCTACTGGTCAGATCACATCTAGAATATTGTGTTCATTTCTGTGTAATATAATTTAGGAGAGATATAACTATATTAATGGGTTAAGAGTAGTAATTCTGTATGGTCCTCTGGGTCAAGTAAAAGAACTCTAAGAATCATATGCATGGGTTTATGTTTAGGTGAAAGTAATTGGCTTTCAAGCATAGATGGAGCACCCTGAAAGAAGACTTAATGTTTCAAAGAGTACAACTAGGAGCAGTGAATTTTAGAGGCACAGGTTTTGATTTCTTTTAAAGACCTCTTATCCATTAAAACTTCCCATGTTGGAATAGATTGCCATGTGAGGCAGTGTAGTAGGTCTTAATCCTTTAAATTTCCTGTGGATCTCTTCCAAAGCATATGGACAGCCTTTTATGATATTGTTTACAGACTAAGATGCCATATTCCCAGAATGTAGTTTTTTAGAGTGAATAGAGAATTATTTCCTGATCCCTATATAGATTTACACTAGTATGTCTCTGTCTCACATCTTAGGATTATTATTTTCTTAAGCCTTTTAGTATATATTAAATAGTTCCATACTGCTTGTTGTTGCAAATGTTTATTTTAAATCCAAGTAGAAAATATTCTGTATTCATCCTTCTAGCTTCATTCTATTTCCTTCCTGCCTCCCTTAACAAAGTCACTTTATGGTGGAAGCCTGTATTCTAAGATGTCTGTCTCTTTCCTTATAATAGTGAGAGCCACATATTCCTTGGGCACTCAACTATTTTTTCAAAATGTTTTTTTTACTGTTAAAACAGTAGGGCCTAATCACTTTGTACACCCTAAATGACTGCTAGCAGGTTCACATCAATTAGTTATTGTTAGTTGATTTCCCACCCCAAACTGAAAACATGAATTGTAAAGGTCTAAAATTATCTCTTGTCTCGGTCTAATATCAAGCCCTGTATCTTGCTCTGGAGAACTTTTATATCTTCCATCCACAGGTTGACACTCTTATTTACGTAGCAACCTAATTGTTTTCTATGCAGACCACATTTGAGAGCTTAAGATCATAGAGCTAGAAGGGCCTTTAGAAGCCTTCTTGTCTAACCCCCCCTCCACAAACATGAATTTTGCAGGTGAGGAAATAAGACCCATAGGGGTTAAGTGACATGTGTAAAGTCAAACATACAGGATAGAATCAAAACTAAAGGAAATGAATTTTCTCTTTATTTACCAGTCCTAGTTTAAGTAACTTGAATTCTTATACATCAGTGGTTCCACTTTACTAATTTTGATCATTGATGATAATGAACTCCCTGTAAAAGGTAGAAACCATCTTGCTTCTATTTCTTCTGCATGCCTTCACTAAGTATCTGAAATGAAAACTCATAAATTTCATAGTCACTTATTAATACTAGAGTATCTTGTCTTTCTCATGCCACATCATGCATTTTACTATGTATTGAGAGCATTCACAGTGGTCACAGGCTTTCTAGGGTGCCTAGCCTTGCATAACAGTCAATTCATAGTTAATTAAAACTTCAAAGACAAGAGCAGCTAGAATCCATTTGAGTGGCTACATAGGACTTCTTAGCTTAGAAGTGTCCCTTTGTATTCCTCTTTTCTCCTCTCAGAGAGCCACCCAGTATTATAATTTTTAAAAGAAAAAAAGGAAGAAAGGAAAAATCAGCAAAACTGATCAATATATCAAAAAAATTGATAATATAGTGCAGTGTTCCCCTTTCACTGATGGATCCTCCTCCCACCCATTTTACAAAGGAATGGAGGAAGGTGTTTTCTCATTTCTTTTTTGAGGCCATAATTTGTTCTTTGTAATTTGTTTTGTAGTGGTGGTTCTTTCCATTTCCATTGTTTTAGTCAGCTGTGATTATTTCACTTTGCATCAGTTCATGTAAATCTTTCCATGCTTCTTTGCATTAATCATGTTTGCCATTTCTTATAGCATAGTAATATTCTATTATATTCCTGTACCATAATTTGTTTAGTCATTCCCTATTTGTTAATTATCTACTTTTGTTTCCAGTTCTTACTACCACAAAAAGTGCTGCTACAAATATTTTAGTGAATAGGGGGGCCTTTCTTATTTCAGTGACCCTCTTAGGGTATGGACATTTTAGTCACTTTATTTGCATAATTCCAAATTGCTTTTTTCAAGTAATTGCTAATTCTTAGTTCCACCAACATTGTCAGTATTTCCACAACTCCTGTAACATTTACTGTTCTATCTTTTGTTATCTTGGCCAATATGTTGGGTGTAAGGTGAGAAACCTCATGCTTGTTTTTGATTTTAATCTCTCCTATTATTAGTGATTTGGAACACACTTTCATTGGAGCAGCATTCTAATTAGTTTGCAAAGGTGGATAAGTAGTAACTATTGTAACACATGAGTAAATGAAGTTGAGAGTAACTGACAGGCCTCAAGCCTGTCAGTGAGTTGGGGGATGTCAGCCTCTAGCATGTGAAAACCTTCCCTGGTGAAAGGGGAGAATGAGAACAGTTTGTTCTGAGAAAACTTCTTTGATTGAGTTACAGAATCAATCAAAGGCATAAACATGGCGTGAACAATTCCTAAACCCTTATTAAATCAACTAATAAAGGTATAAACTAGATAGGAAAGGAATGAAAAATAGATGATGCTACAAGGAAATGGTTTGTGGTTGAGAATCTGTCACGCCCTGTGAGGCTTGGATAAAACAGTGAGCCATTCCAAAGATCTAGTGCTGGCATAGCTCCAGCTGACTCAAAGAGGGAATTGCTTGGAGTAGGAAGGATTCTCATCCTCTCTCTCCCGCCCCCACTAAATGATCTTAGCAACACTGAAAGGTTGAAAAAGATTTGGACTTGCCATTGGCAATGGCAACAGGCTGTGTACCAGGTCCATCCGTGGCTGATGATACGATCTACATCAGGATCTTATATACCCATCAAGGAGTGGCAGCTTCAGAGCTCTTCAAGAGCACTGACCTTGATCTTTGGAGCCCAGTAGAGAGCCACATCAAAGTATAAAGTGCACAGAAGAAAAAGGAACTTAGAATAACCCAGAACCACGAGTTATCTTTTAGCTATATGTGTTCTCAAGTCCACTCTCCCCAGGAGCTTTGTGTGTACAAGGAGAGAGAGTCACAGATTTTTAGGGCATGTTTTTGTGCCAGGTGTTCTTAATGTACCACTTCAGTATATACTCCTTTCTAAAAGCTAATTAAGTGGCAGATTGGTAATCAGTGGTGGGGAGGGAAGGGTCACACTGCATATGGGCTCATGAACAGCAGTAAAGTCCCCTATCTCTTCAGGGTTCCCCTTAAAACCTTGAGGGGGAGTAGTCAGCCAGCCTTAGACCTTCCAGTGGGAATTGGGGAAAGGAGCCCCAGAAAGGGTACTACAGATATAAAACTGGAGGCTGAGACTATGCAAATATATGACATATCTAAACCTAGTGCCCATAGAGTTTGGTGTCAAGCCATATACTTTGCCTGGATGATCCAATATTGTTATAATAGTTTTTGGACTTAGGATTCTTCTAGTATTCAGCTCCCACTGCTAGCGTATTCTCTCTGAAGAGGGGAATAGGTGTAAGAGAATAAAGATTGTATGTGAAGACCTTCATCTGTAGCAATGCTGTAATAGAGTAGAAATGGCCTTATTCATATTGCAAAAGTTTCAGTTAGCATTCATTTATGACTTCCAAGCAACAGTGGGAGGAGTAGAACTTGTGAAGAGGACCAGAGAATGAATTTGAGGAGGAGAAACTGAAGAACACTCGTCTCTGGGTCATGAGAAAAGAGGAAGTCTTGTCTTTTACAGTGGAAAGAGCAGCAGAACTGAAGGACAAGTCACTTATCCCTCCTGGGCCTTAGTTTCCTTATAAAATGAGAAGGTTGGACTAGATGGCCTCTTATGATTCCTTGTAGCGCTACGTCTGTGTTTCCTATGAAGGGCTTCAATGTGAAAACCAGAAAAAGGGTTCTAAAAGCAGGGGGAAAACCTGACCTGTGTAAGGAGTTTGGAAGAATGTGCCACAGAGGAGTAATGGCAAAATAACCATCATTAAGTTCTTGGAGTTAAGTAACAGATATGAAACTGTTCCTAAGGAGGATGGAACTGGACCTGCTGAAGAAGAAACAAGTACTTGTTTTCCCAGGTTTGATAAGGCTACCATAGCTTTCTCCCACTCTAAACATAGGGGTTGGTCAATGAAGAAGGAAATAAGCACATGCCAGGCAGTGAGGATACAAATACAAAGAAAGATAGTCTCTGCTCTCAAGGAGCTTCTATTCACACACAAGGAGAAGACAGAAGTCCCCAGGTTTTGTTTGAAGCTAGAAAAGGCAGGAATATGTTTGGGAGGAGAATGAAAGCAAAGTATCCTGGGCCTTCACACAAAATGGACCTCTAGGAGGAGCTTCCCAATGGGAGGGGGAGGAATATTTGAGGATGAGTAGGCCACTGGGATAGTAGGCTCTTCAAGGGAAAGGACCTGGTACTGAAGGTAGGTCCAGGATGGGTTGGCAGCAGAAATGATGTGGTTTTGAAGTCCAGAAAGTCAGGGGCAGGGACTAGAGAAGAATGAAGGCTAGTTGAAATTAGAGTTAGGAATTACAGGAATTAGGCACAGTTTTTGTCTTCCTCTTCCATCCCTATCCCCAATATGTGATAAGCTCTGGCCTCTCTTCTTTCCCTCCTCTGACAAGGATGACCTTTCCCTAAAAAGAGACACAGCTGACTTCCCTTATGCACCCACCCGGTGGGTGTCTCAGACCACCTAAGTTGCCATGCCCTACTGGCCTGCTGACCAGATATGTTTTCCTGAGGAGGAGAGGGAGGTCAAGTCTACCAGAGCTGAAGATGAGTGCTACTGTATCTTTGTGGCAAATAATTGCTGCGTTAGAATAAAGCAAAACTCTTTTTGTCACCTGCCCAGTAACTTATGAGTATCTCGTTTGGTCCCAGAATTGAGACCAAACTAAGAAAATGCTGAACTCTAAAACAGGGAATGTGATATGGACCCACAGGGAGGGTGGAGAGGAGGCAAGGCAAGAGGAGAACCAAAAGAAAGAGAAATGCTGGTGGTGACTTCCTGCTGGGGGGGGTGAGGCAGCTCCTCGTCAGGCCGACAGCAATGCTAGTCTGCTGTTTCCTGGGTCGAGGATCCAAGATATGGTAGAGAACCTCCAAAGGCTTGTCAAGCAACATAACTTACTGTCTATTTCTGGTGATTTATAGAGGCATAAATTATACCACTTAGGTATCTAGGAAGGATTGCCAAAAATGACAGACTATTGGAGGATAGAGCCAAAATGGCAGAGAAAAGGCAAGGGCTTGCCTGAGCTTTTCTGAAATCCCCTCCATACAACTTTAAATAACACCTCAAAACAAACTCTGGAATGGTAAAACCCACAAAAGAATGGGCTGAAACAATTTTCTAGCCTAAGACAACTTAGAAGAAGGTCAGCAGAAAAGTTTATCCCACTGGGATGAGAGTGGAGTGCACTCTACCAGATAAACTAACAGTAGGCCTTGGGAATGCCTGAATCAGTGGTGGCAGCGACTGCTTCTAGAGCTCTCAGCCCACACATGGTAAACGGTTGGTCAACTGGTCAGAAGGAAATTACAAGGGTCCCTTTGCTGGCATTGTGTGTAGGACTTTATTGCATTGCCCATAGGTGGATCTGAGTCATAGGCCTGGGATATAGTGCCAGGGTAAAGAAGAGGACCGGTATCCCAGAGCTTTCAGTTGCAGGGGAGCAGAAACACTGGTCACAAGTCCAGGGCAGGAAAGAGTACTTGTGGTTGCTCACAGACCAGAGCACAGGCCAGGAGAGTAGTAAACATGCCTCTCCTTAGATCATACCCCTTTGGGAGAACTGAAAGCTTACAAATACCCAGAACTAGTTCTGAAAACAGCTCCACAAAACACCTGAAGCTTGATAAAATGACTCTTCCAGCCCAGGAGTAGAGCCCAATTTTAATATAAAGGTAAAAGTCAAGAAATAGACTAGGAAAATGAGCAAATAACAACAAAAGATCCTTGCCACATAAAGTTACTATGGTGACTATAGTGACAGGGAAGATGAAAACATAAACTCAGAAGAAGACAATAAAGCCAGAATTGCTGCAGCCAAAGCCTCAAAGGGAAAAAAAAATGAATTGGTCTCAAGCCCAAAAGAAATCTTGGAAAAGTTTGAAAAGGATTTAAAAAATCAAATAAGAGAGGTAGAGAAAAAACTGGGAAAAGAAATGACAGTGATACAAGAAAATCATGAAAAGTCAATAGCTTGGTAAAGGAGGCCAATAAATTCCTGAAGAAAATAACACCTTGAAAAGCAGAATAGCCCAAATGGTAAAAGAGGCACACAAATCCACTGAAAATAAGAGCTCCCTAAAACACAGAATTGGCCAAATGGAAAAATATGTACAAAATTTCAGAAGAAAAAAACTCCTGAAAAATTAGAATTGACCAAATGGAAGAGGAGGCACAAAAGCTCAGAGAAGAAAATAATTCCTTAAAAATTAGAAATAGGCAATTGGAAGCTAATGATTCCGTGAGATAGCAAGAAACAATAAAACAAAAGAATGAAAAAAGAAGGAAATGTGAAATATCTCAGAAAACCCACTGACCTGCAAAATTGATTGATAATTTAAGAATTATTGGACTACTTAAAAACCATGATTTAAAAAGATTATAGATACCATCTTTCAGGGAAAATTACCCTGATATTTTAGAACCAGAGGGTAAAACAAATTGACAAAAATCTACCAGTCACTTTCTAAAAGATTCTAAAATGAAAACTCTCAGTATTATTATAGCCAAATTCCAGAGCTCTCAGATCAAGGAAAAAATATTGCAAGCAGCCAGAAGGAAACAATTCAAATATTGTGGCACCACAGTCAGGATGATAGAAGTTTTAGCACCTTGTACATTAAAGGATTGGAGGACTTAGAATATGATACTCTGGAGGGTAAAGGAGCAAAGATTACGACGAAAAAGCACCTACCCAGAAACACTGAGCATAATCCTTCAGGGAAAAAAATGTATATTCAATGGAACAGAGGACTTTGAAGCATTCAAGATGAAAATACCAGAGCTGAATAGATTGTCTGACTTTCAAATACAAGACTCAAGAGGAGCACAAAAAGGTAAACATGAAAGAGGAATTAAAAATAATTCAATAAGGTTAAACTGTTTACATTCCTACATGGGAAGATGAGACTCATAACTCCTAAAAATGTTCTTGTTATTAGGGCAGTTAAAAGGAGTATATGCAGACAAAGGGGCACACAGATTTGCATTGAATGTGATGGAATGATCTTTAAAAAAAATAAAATTAAGTGGTGAGAAAGAGGAATACCCTGGGAGAAGAGGGAAGGGAACAGTAGAGTGGAGCAAATCATCTTACATAAAATAGGCACAAAAGAACTTGTACAGTGAAGGGGAAGATGAAGGAGGTGGGTGGAAGCCCTTGAACCTTACTCTCATTGAAAATGGCTGAAAGGTAAAAACTCATATACTCAGTTGGGTGTAGAAATTTGTCTTACCCTACTTAGGAAAGTAGGAGGACAAGAAAATAAGGGGGAGGGAGTTAATGGGTACTCAGACTGGGGGAGGGGAGGCAGCAAGGTGCAGAACACTTTTGAGGATAGGCAGAATGAAAGGAGAAGGCAGGATAAATGGGGGAGGAGATAGGTTGGAGGGAAATATAATTAGTCATAAGTGAAAAAATGTTTACAGCAAGAATCTCTGATAAAGGTTTCATTTCTTCCATATATAGAGGTTAGTCAACATTTGTAAAAATAAGGCCATTCCTCAGTTGATAAATAGTCAGAGGACATAGTTTTCAGACTAAGTAATTAAAACTATCTATAGTCCTATGAAAAAATGCTCAAAATCACTGTTAGAGAAATGCAAATTAAGACAGCTGTGACATACCATCCTTCATCTGTCAGATTGGTAATATAATGGAAAAGGGGAATGACAAATGTTGGAGGGGATGTGAGGAAATTAAGACACTCATGTATTATTGGTAGAAATATAAACTGATTTAACCATGCTGTAAAGCAATTTGGAATTATGCCCAAAGGACTATAAAACTGTGCATACTCTTTGATCCATCAATACCACTCACTGCTAGATCTATATTCCAAAGGAATAAAAAAGAAAAGGATCTATATATACAAAAATATTTGTAGCAGGTCCTTTAGTGGTAGCAAAGAATTGGAGATTGAGGGGATGCCCATTAATTGGGGAATGGTTGACTAAGTTATGGCATATGATTGTGGTGGGATACTGTTAATAAGAAGTGCTGACCAGAATGATCCCACAGAAACTTGGAAAGACTTACATGAATTGATGCAAAGTGAAATGAGCAGACCCAGCAGAGTGTACACAGGAATAGCAATATTGTATACTTAAATGTATACAATTCAATGTATACAATTGAATGTATACATCCACTTGTGAATGTCTTAGCTATTCTCAGCAATCCAATGATCCAAGACAGTTCTAAAGGATTTATGATGAAAATTCTACCTATTTCCAGAGAAAGAACTGATAGAATCTGAATGAAGATCAAAGCATACTTCTTAAACTTTCTTTTATTTTTTTGGTCTGTGTTTTCTTTCACATCATGTCTAATATGAAAATATGTTTTATATGACTACACATGTATAACATATCAAATTACTTGCCTTCTTAATGGGGAGAGGGGAGAAAATGAGGGAGAGAATTTAGAACTCAACATTTTAAAAAATGAATGTTAAAATTGTGTTTAAATAATTGGAAAAATAAAATATTAAATACTTTTATAAAATGACAGACTATTAGGAAGGAAACAGGTGGTGTTTTATCACTAATACTGATTCGAGAAGAGTTTCAGAAGAGCGGCAGATTTGGGAAATGAACTTGCACTTAAGAAGCTGGTGTTAGAAATGAGATTTATGTAGCATAAATTTTAGAAATGATAGGATCCTGGTTAATGATAGAATGTACTTCCATAAACGCTGGCAAGAATACAGGTGTCCTGAGTCTGGCAAATCTAATCAAAAGGTCTTTAAATTGAAAGGGAAGGGAAAGGGAGAAGAGGTGCCTACCTATAATCATCAGGCTTCATATTACAGAGAATAGCTACAATGTAGGAAGAACAGAAGTAGAAGTTCCAGAAATAAAACCCACAGATGTCAGTGCAAATGTGTAAAAAAGCAAAGGACATTAGAGAGCTCAAAGTAAATAAGCAAATTTGATCTCATTGGTATCCTTGATACTTGTGTAGGAGAAGACCCATTGAATGAAATACGGCTCTGAATGGGTATACCTTATCCAAAAAGAACTTATTACATAAAGGGGGGTATTGGTCATTGTGGGAGGAGTAGCATTACATTTTATTAAGAAAAAATCATGTGAGGAAATCTAGAAATTGGAGTAAGGGAATGTGGTAGAGGAACTTTTGTGTAAAGATCAATAATGAAAGCAGAAACAGAAGCAATGTCATCAAAATATAAGGCCACCTAGACAGGAAGAGCAAACATGAGAAATCTGGGAAAGAAATAAGAAGTCCTTCCTGGAGGCATGATAAAGTAGATATAAGAGACTTTTCAGGGATGGATAAGTTTTAAATCTGTGCTGAAAGAACAGCAACTACATTTTGTTGTCCTGTATTAATTCATATTTCATTCTTTAAAAGGTAAAGGGATAAATGAAGGGAACTTCTCTTTTTTTGGAGGGGGGTTCTGACTCTCATCAAGAGGAATGGGGGAATAGGAGGGGTGGAAATGATGGGAAGGAAGTTGGAAGGGGGTAGAAATAACCATTCCATCTTAGAACTTGTGATTGGTAAAAAGAAAGCCATCCAGAGCTGGACACGCACCTCAGACTGTAGGAAAACAAAGAATTTTGAAAGCTTTAGATAAAGGATATATTGGATCCCATATCCTAAAAATTTTCAGAGGGCCACAAAGACTGAGAAGCTGATAAACTTAAAAGAAAAAGAAGAAGCTGCAATAAGACAGATGATGATATACAGGGAATTTTTGACCAACCTAAAATTTAAAGATATGTACAAAAAATGGAATAGAAACATAAAATGAATACAAGAGCAGGAATAAAAGGGCTCTGATCAGAGCAAATATCAGGAGAATGAAAGCTCAAAATAAGTCGAGGCTGGTGAGGAAAGCCAAGGACAAAGAAACAAAAAGGTGTTTTTATTTTTTTTTAATTTTTAAAAATTTTTTGCTTTTTGGAGGGCAGTTGGGGTTAAGTGACTTGCCCAAGGTTACATGGCTAGTTTTTGTGTTAAGTGTCTGAGGCTGTATTTGAACTCAGGTCCTCCTGACTCCAGGGCCAGTGCTCTTTTTACTATGGCAAAAAGGTGTTTTTAAAAATCTATTTTGGTGAAAAGGGGAGGATCAAAGAAGATGTACCATTGTTCAGGGTGGAGAAAATGATGATAACTAAGGAGTCAAGACACATCTTGATCTTACTTTGCTTCTGCTTTCTCTGCTAAGGAGAATGACTTTTCTATGGAAAAAGACACAACAAAACTGGAAAATGGGGATTTGATGAGCACTTAGCTGCCTTCAGTTAAGTCATCATCCCCAGACCTCTGTACTAGAGTACTGAAAGAGCCATGAGATGTGATTGCTGAACCATTCACTCTCTGTGACCTTAAAATGATCACAGAGAACAACTAAAGTACTATAGGCTTAGGTAAGGGAAAATGTTCGACTTTTCAAAAAAATGTAGAGTAGAGTAATCTGTAGACTCTAAGCCAGTGAATTTTATTTCAATTCCTGGCAGAATTCTAGAAAGCTGTATTTAAAAAGATGAATATATCAAAGTAGAGTTGGTGATAACAAAGAACCAGCATAGCTATGTTATGGAAGAAATATCTCTTCTCTGAATTCATGTGGTGAGTTGTTGTTTGCAAGTAAATTAGATTTAAGTGAGAAAGAGTCTCAAAGCCTTGCTTTCTCCTCCAGAGTCATTTGGGTCCAGTGCAAGATATAATAGATCAGGACTACTGGAGGTGGCATGGATGCAGTGGGAGAATTTGGCTCTTTTGAGCTCTTTCCCAGATCTCAGTTTGACTGAAACAATGCCCTTACAAGTGATTAAGGCTAGGTAAGAGATGAGTCAAAGAATGGCCTCTTTGACATAGTTTTAAAAAGAATGATCTGGGGTGGCAGAGTCAAGATGGTAGAGTAGAAACAGGACTTCCAAGGGGCTCCCATTTCCACCTCCCCCAATTCATTTAAAAGGGGACCGAAAAAACTTTGGAGCTACAGAACCCACAAAATGACACAGAGAATCTAATCTACTGAGGACAGCCCTGCAGGCTGACAGGAATTGGCCAGCACAGCACTCTGGGAGTCAAGCCCAGTCCCATGAGAGCCTGAGGTTTTAGCCTCAGGGAAGCCTGACCAGCCACGGGCTAGAGGGACTTCAGATCACCAGCAGCTGTGGCAGTTTCCAGAATTATCAACACAAAGATGCTAAGGACAAAGTGAGAGGTCAGTACACTGTGGACTTCGGGATCCAGTAGTTCGGGAGTGCAGTCCGGCCTTTTTCCCCTTCAGGGAGAAGCTGCTGAGATGCCATGGCCCATGCAGCCGCCCCCATTTGGGAGCTTCAGTTCCTGGCCTGCAGACTGTAGGGGGACCAAGCGACCACTCTTGCTTTAACCTGCTTGGATCTGGATTGCAGTCTAGGGTGGAGGTCCTGGGGTGTGTGACCAGCTTGTTGGAGCAAGTGGAAGCTTCAGAGAGGTCACCGAACTGATACCTTTGGTAGCTGAGAAAACCCTAGTAATTTGGGACAAAACTCCCCTCTCTGGTAGCAGAGTCCTAATGTGGCAAAGAGCTCAAAAGTCAAGTAATTGAGTGGCAACATGAGCAGGCAAAGGAAGCAAAGCAAGCAGAGCAATCCAACTTTATAGTTCTGCACCAAAAGCTTCAAAGAAAAAAATGCAAGGGGAGGCTAGGTGGCGCAGTGAGGCGGCCCCAGAGTTGGGCGGACCATGGATTGGTTCCAGCCTCAGTACTTAGCACCCACACATAAATAACTAGCCGTATAACATTGAGCAAGTTATTAACCCCAATTTCTTAAAAAAGAAAAATACGAGCTGGTTATAGGCCATAGAGGACCTTAAAAAGGATTTTGAAAACCAAATAAAAGAAGTGGAGGAAAAATTAGGAAGAGAAATGAGAATGATGCAAGAAAATTATGAAATGAGAGTCAATAGCCTGAGGAAAATAACACCTTAAAAATAGACTAACTCAAATGGCAAAAGAAGCTCAAAAAGGCAATGAGGAGAAGAATGCCTTAAAAAGCCAAATTTGCCAGATGGAAAAAGAATCTCAAAAGCTCACTGAAGAAAATCATTCCTTCAGCATTAGATTGGAGCAAATGAAAGCTAGTGACTTTATGAGAAATCAAGATGTTGTTAAACAGATCCAAACTAATGAAAGAATAGAAGGCAATGTGAAATATCTCATGGAAAACTCCACTGACCTGGAAAATAGATCCAGGAGAGAGAATTTAAAAATTATTGGACTACCTGCAAGCCATCATCAAAGAAAGAACCTAGAAATCATCCTCCAAGATATTCTCAAGGAAAACTGTCCTGATGTTTTAGAACCAGAGTGCAAAGTAAAGGTTGAAAGAATCCACCAATCACCTCCTGAAAAAGATGCCAAAAAGAAAACTCCTAGGAATATTATAGCCAGGTTCTGAAATTCCCAGATCAAGGGGAGAATATTACAAGCACCCAGGAAGAAACAATTTCAATATTGTGGAAACACAATCAGGATAACACAGGA
Organism: Gymnobelideus leadbeateri; assembly: GCA_011680675.1. Classification (NCBI taxonomy): domain Eukaryota; kingdom Metazoa; phylum Chordata; class Mammalia; order Diprotodontia; family Petauridae; genus Gymnobelideus; species Gymnobelideus leadbeateri. The sequence goes on along the minus strand of WOXC01011043.1, from coordinate 622,737 downwards.
TCTGGCAGCTTCTACACTGGGGGACTGAAGGGCTTGGAATATGATATTCTAGAGGCCAAAGGAGCTGGGATTAAAACCAAGAATCACCTACCCAGCAAAACTGAGTATCATGTTTCAGGGGAAAATATGGTCATTCAGTGGAATAGAGGACTTTCAAGAATTCTTTTTTTAAAGCAATTGGGGTTAAGTAACTTGCTCAAGGTTATATGGCTAGTCGTTATTTATGTGTGGGTGCTCATTTTCTGAGGCCGGTTTCGATCTCGGGTCATCCCAACTCCGAGGCCAGTGCTCTTACTCACTGCGCCACCTAGCCGTCCTGACTTTCAAGAATTCTTGATGAAAAAACCAGAGTTGAATAGAAAATTGGACATTCAGATACAAGAACCAAGAGAAGCTTGAGAAGGTAAACAGGGAAAAGAAATCATAAGGAACTTCTCAAAGTTGAACTATTTACATTCCTACATGAAAAAAGGATAATTGTAACTTATGAAACTTTTCTCAGTATGAAAATAATTGAAGGGAATATATAATTTATATCTCTATATAGGAGGGTATATGGGCATATGAATACATATGTGAATGTATGTATATATGTTTACAGGTATACATAGAGGGCACAGGACCAATTGAATAGGAAGGGATGATACTTAAAAGGTGAAATTAAGAGGTGAGAGAGGAACATAATGAGAGGAAATGGGGAGAGACAGAATGGGGTAAACCATCTCATATAGAAGAGGCAAGGGAAAATGGTAACAGTGGAGGGGAAGAACAGGAAGGCAAAAGGTCATGGATCAACCTTATTCTCATTGAATTTGGCTTAGGGAGGGAATGACATACACACTAAATAGGGTATCTCACCCTATAGGAGAGTAGGGGGGAAGGGGATGAGAGGGAGGATGATGGAAGGGAGGGCAGTATTTGAGGAGAAATGATAGAAGCCAGTATTAAGTAAAATCTCTTGTGGCTTTTTTAGAAGTCCTTGATAACCTAACTAATTTATTGCAACAATTTGAGAGTATTGCTAACAATTGTGTCTAGCCCTACTATGATTAGTGAGACTGTGCTGTTTGAAGTAAAATCCTTTTGAGCCCCTGAAATTTCTTTTTGAAATTTGTTTTCAGGTTTGTTGCATCCTTGGGCCAGTGTTTCATTGCTTCAAGAAAAATGCCATGGGGCAGCTAGGTGGCACAGTGTATAGAGCATGGGCCCTGGAGTCAGAAGGACCCGAGTTCAAATGTGACCTCAGACACTTGACACACTTACTAGCCATGTGACCTTGGGCAAGTCACTTAACCCCAATTGTCCTCCTCGCAAAAGCAAAAAAAAAAAAAGAAGAAAAGAAATGAAAAAATGCCAGCAGCAAGAAAGAAAGAAAAGAAACGAAAAAATGCCAGCAGCTCAGTGAGAGTGATATCAGAGATCTAAGGCTAGTGGATATCTGTCCCTGGGAATACGATTGGGACGTTGAATTTAGGAAGGCTAAAGTAGAACATTCTTGACTCTGTTTTCCATATAAGAAATCTTCCCGCTTTGTTAATTCAGAGCCTGTCTATGGTATCCCGTCATGCACTTGGCTGCTTAAACTATTCTTACCTGAAACTGAAGGGTGCTAAAGATGCTTTATCCTGTTATACATATAGAGTTGTTCTGTGCTCTTGGGCTTTGTACTGGAAGACCAGTATTGATGCCATTATAATTATGTCCCCACTTCTTCCTCTCATAGCAAATCTCTCTAACCAGGACAAGTTCAGCTGTGATTTTTCTGATGGATGTGGTTGTTGTGGTACCATATCCTAAAAGACAACTAAGTAAATTAGTATTTGGCCTTGTCATCTGCCTGTTTATAATTATCTGTATTTGTATATTGAAAAGAGTCCTCATACTTTTTGGAATATTCTACTATAATGTAAGAGTTTGTGTGAACACACACCAATACATACATATATAATGTGTATAAAATGTATATATGCATGCATTGTGTGTGTATATATATATATATATATCAATTACTTTAAGCTGAAATAAAAAAATCTTCAGTTTTGTTTTAATGAAATGAATTTTTGGGTAATCAGTACTCTTAGGGGAAAGTAACATGTGTCATATTTTGAGTTGCCTTTAAGAGAAATCCAGTTTTGCTTAGGTTTGTTATTAATTCCAGATTGACACATGTATATAGATAATTGAAGTATAATTTGTAACTTAAGTAAATTAATTTGTATATCAGAAGTCATTCTCCTATGAAATGTGTCCCATTGCCTATGTTTTTATTTGAGGATTAGATCCTTATCAGTCTGTACTCAGCCTAATGGGGGAATTGAATTACATTGGAAATATATTGGAATTAAATTGGAATTAACTAAAATTAAGTGGTATTTAAAATTTGGAGTTGTAAATAACTGCAAAATTGAGTAAAAATTTTGAGAAAGCAACAACATCACACAGTTACATATGTAATTCAAAGAGGTTTAAGAATTCTATCTTCGGGGCAGCTAGGTGGCACAGTGAATAGAGTACCAGCCCTGGAGTCAGGAGGACCTGAGTTCAAATCTGACCTCAGACACTTGACACACTTACTGGCCGTGTGATTTTTGGCAAGTCGCTTAACCCAAACTTCCCTCCAAAAAGGCAAAAAACAAAACAATTTTATCTTCTGGTATTTTAAAATATTTAACTTTTGATGTCTCCATTTGTATTTGAATTTCTTAACTATATACAATTTTGCTAACTTACATTGTAGGAAGTTAAATGATAATAAGAGTCACAGATAATCTAGAAAAGCATTCTCAGCCCTAGCTTATATGTCTACTTTGATAAATATTAAATCTTTAACCAGAAGAATTCACTTTCTAGTCAGATCTTCTTAGATTCTTTTTAGAGATTCTTCAGCCTATTGTCAGCAGTGTTTATGTCAGGTACAGAGTTTAGGTAAAGGTAAAAACCACAAGGAGTATTTAAAAACTGAAATTCTGAGAACTTTAAAGTGAACTATGGGGGCGGCTAGGTGGCGCAGTGAGTAGAGCGCCGGCCCTGGAGTCAAAAGGACCTGAGTTTGGATCCGGCCTCAGACACTTAACACACGCACAAACAAAAACCTAGCTGTGTGACCTTGGGCAAGTTACTTAACCCCAATTGCCCTCCAAAAAAAAAGCAAAAAAAAAATAAAATGAACTATGGATTCTTAATTTAATATCAGAATCACAAGGTTTGAGCTGGTTATAACAGATTTTTGGAGAAGTAATGTTTAAAAGAAGTTGTACTAAACTATGCTGAGATCTGTTTTGTAAAAAGATTTTTTAATAAGAACGCCAAGAATTTTTACAAGGAATATGGAACCAGAGACACAAATCAGACCACTTCAGAGCTGCCCTGAGGGATTGCAGGATATCTAAGAGATTTCCCAGAGGAGACTCCTATGTATGGGACATCCGAGATTCAAGATGAAATGTGCTGATAAAATGGACATTGGGAGGAGGTTACTGGGACACTAGGAGGCTTGATGTTAATGTTAATGATCATTGTTGTATTACTTTGGTTTTGGTTGCACCATATCTATGTTTGCTGAGTTTTCTTAGTTGCCTTGAGAAATGTAAATCCCCTTTCTAAATTTAGTCCATGATGTAAGATATTCTTACTATAGCTTGTGCTATGATTAACCAGTCTTGTTCTTCTTCTTCATCTTTGCATTAGTTACTGTGCTAAAGCCTGTTTTGAACTTACACTGGAAAAAAAAAAAAACTTGTGTGAGTGTGCCCTACTGTTAATGATGATTATGGTCAAGATCTTATAGGATTAGATTATAGATAAATTATACATACACACACGTATATGTGTGTGTGTGTATATACATACACATACATATAAGACACATATATAGTTATATATTGATCAGAGGGGGAATTGAAAAGATTAAAATTGATTCTGTATCATTTATTTATTGATCCTATTTATAAATAATTGATTTTGTCCTGTAACTGCTTAAGACATGGTTCTTTATCTCTGAACTAAGTTCAGTGTTCACCTGACCTGTAATGGGTTAAGTTTAAAAATCCAGCTCCCCTGCTTAAGAAAATTAACTAATCTTGGAGAATGTGTATGAACAGAAAAGGAGTTTGGCCCCAAGATCTTTACTTCATCAAGCTATCCTTCAAGGATAACTCGTTTGCTGTGCAAAAGTCCAGGCCACTATGTCATACCTGCATTCAGACAATGAGCATTTAGTCTCATGAAGAAAAGGGGTGGGGGGTCTTTGCTAGTCTGCATTACCGGACTTCCAGCCAGTCATGTTTTTCCCTGTGCCTTAGCACTGTAACCAGTTATGTTACTCTTAATCCCATGATGTCATCTATCCTGTTCTGTTCTTTGTTCTGTACTTACCAAAACTGATAAAAAGGGAGCTGTTCTTTTTCTTGGGATCTTTGGCATAAATGGAGGCAAGCCATTGACTCATTTATTGACAAGTACTATAGCCCTGCTAATACATACTATTTTGTTCAGAGATTTGCCTCAGTGTACCCTTTTGTTAAATTCAGATTGTGACATGTGGACAACATATTGTAAAAACAAAAGAATTTTCAAAGACTTAACTCTGATCAAGGAATTTGCCAGTGGTGATTCTAGGCTGCATGGCTCCTGATAGAGCAGTAATGGAGTGAGGCTGTGGAATGAAACCTGTTTCTTAGACATGGTCAGTTAGACAGGAAGGAATTTATTTTGCTTGACTACATATTTTTTTCTTGATTGGGGTATAGAGTAGAAGGAAAGAAAATTGATTTCTATTAAATAAAAAAAAACAAAGCAGAATAACTATTTGGTGCTGTTTACATATGTAAAAGTAGGTGACGCTAAGAATAGCAATAGCTGGCATTTATAGAGCACCGTGAGGTTTCTGGGAGGTGAGTGCTATTATTTACATTTTACAGATGAGGAAACTAAGGCAGTTAGAGTTTAAGTGACTGGACCAGGGTCACAGAGCCATTAAGTGTTTAATGCTGGATTGGAAATCATCTTCTCAGCAACAGTTCCAGTGCTGTATCGATTGCACCACCTAGTTGCTTCTAGTTATAGGTTCCCAAAGCGAGCAATTCCACCCCCTGGGGGTGGTGTTATAACACTGGGCTGGTGGGGGGGGGCAGTAGTAGCCTTGGGTGCAATTGGGTGGTATAGAATAAAAATAAGGGGGCAATAGAAGCATAAGGAAAGAAGAAAAGCTGTGAAAATTTTGAAAAACTCTGCTTGTTTCATCTGTTATATAACAGAGTTAAAGTCTTAGTGATGATGTTATTTTCCAAATAAACACACAAAATGCAAGTTGTCACCCATCAGTGGTCTAGTCTGCTGGCAGGTCTTAACAAGCAGGTGTTAGCAGGTGAACATGTTGATTGAGGTGGGGAAATCTGGCATGCATTGGCAGAAATATGTGTGTGTAATGACTTGTACTATATGGTTACATCAAAATTGCAATGCAGGAAGAAAACCACAAATTTATAATAACTTATTCAACTTAAGATGTGTCTTTTTAAAAAAAATTATGTGTTTTTTTTGAAATGATTTAATTTTTAAAGAAAACCATTAAAGAGTTAAAGAAAGTAGATTTCTACTGAGTAATGTTTTTTTGAAAAGGGGGTGGCAGGCCAAATAATTTTTGGGAACCTCTGTTCTAGATCAGTGAAATAGATAAGGAATGATCAGGGAAAAAATTAACGAAATAATTCAGTCTTAGATAAATGTCAGAGTATCAATTCCTTGGGAAAGAATTTACTATTTGACTAGAATTTCTGGAAAAATTGGAAATCAGTTTGGAAGAAATCAGCTGTAGACCACCATCTTATATGAGATGCCACAATAATCTCAAAATAGACATATGATCTGAACACTAAAGGTTACACCTTAGGAGAGAGAAGGAGATCAAGTACCTGTCACAACTATGGCTAGGGGGAGATATTTTAAATTCAATTTTAAGTTCCAAATTCTCTCTATCCCATCTCCTACCCATTAAGAAAAACAAAATCTGTTATAAATATGTATAGTTGAGCAAAACAAATTCTTGCATTGGCCATGTCAAAAAAAAAAAAAGTTTCAGTCTGCTCTCTGAGTCCATCTGGAGATGGAGAGTGTGTTCCATCAATTTCTCTGGAATTGCAGTTGGTTTTAGTATGTTGGTCAGAGTTCTTAAGTCTTCCAAGGCTGTTTCCCTTACTGCATCATATAGATTATGTTTTCTGAGTTCTGCTCACTTCAGTTTGCATTAGTTCACATATGACTTCCTGGTTTTTCTAAAGCCCTCCACCTCATCACTTCTCACTGCATAGTAGCATTCCATCACATATACATACCCATGGCTTGTTTAGCCATTCACCAATTGATGGGCCCCTTTAGTTAGCAATTCTTTGCCACCACAAGCAGGTGTTATAGATATTTTTGTACAAACAAGTCCTTTTCCTCTTTCTTTAATCCCTTTGGGGCATGTACCTAATAGTGGTAATACTGAATCAAAGGATATGCGTAGTTTAATAGCTTTGGGGGCATGGTTCTTGTTCTCCAGAATGGCTAGACCAATTCATTGCATTCTCTACTCCACCAGCAGTTCATTAATAGATCTGTTTCCCCATAACCCCTCCAGCATTTGACATTTTTCTTTTTTTCAACTTTGCCAATGTGATGGGTGTGAGGGGATACCTAAGAGTTGTTCTAATTTGCATTTCTCTAATTATAAGTAATTTAGGATATTTTTTAATATGGCTTTTGATATATTGAATTTCTTCCTCTGCAAACTGCCTATTCATATCCTTTGACTGTCTTATATAAATAGAATCAATCCCCTATATATTTTATGAATAAAACATTCCACAGAGAAACTTGCTACAAGTTATTTTTTTTCCTAATTACCTATTTCTAAATTTAACTACATTGTTTTTCTTTGTGTACCTTTTACTTTGCATAATCAAAATTTTCTATTTTGACTCCTGTGAACCTTTCCATCTCTTGTTTGGTCATGGACTTCCCCTATTTATTGCTCTGACAGTTAATTTCTCCCATATTCCTCTGATTTGTTTATTATGTCACTTTTATGTGTAAATCACCTATTTGTAGTTTTTCTTAATATAAAGTATGAAATGTTGGTCTATCCCTTGTTTCTGCCAGACTTTTCCAGTTTCACCAACAGTTTTTGTTGAATAGTGAATTCTTGATCCCTTATCTGAGATCTTTGGGTTTGCCATATATTTGGCTAATAGGCTCTTTTGCTCCTGTGTATCGTATAACCTGTTCCACCGATCAACCTCTCTTTCTTACCTAGTACAAAATTATTTTAATGATTATGGCTTTGTAGTGTAGTTTGAGATCTAGTTCTGCAGGCTACCTTCTTTTTCATTAATTTTCTTGATATTCTTTACTTTTTTATTCCTCTAGATGAATTATTATTAGTTTTCTAGTTTTCTGAAGTAATTATTTGGTAGTTTGATTGGTATAGCACTTAATAAGTAAATTTAGGTAGTATCATCATTTTTATTATATCAGCTCAGCATTCCCATAAGCAATTAATATTTCTCCATTTATTTGGATGTGTTTTAATTTTAATTTTTGTAAAAAATATTTTATAATTCATATAGTTCCTATTTATCTATAGATTTTAACAAGTATTTCATACTGTCTATAGGTTTTAAAAACATTTGATTATATAGGAAGAGCCTCTCTATAGGTTATTCCCATTACAGATAATGCTTTAAGATAAGAGTATGTATTTAACATACTCTTTGTCATTTGAAGAAAAACTTTATATATTCCTATGCTTTCTAGTGTTTTTAACAGGAATGGGTGTTATATCTTGTTTTTATTTTGTTTTGTTTTGTTTTGTGGTTTTTTGTTTTTTTTTTTGCTTTTTTTTGGAGGGCAATTGGGGTTAAGTAACTTGCCCAAGGTCACACGGCTAGGTTTTGTTTGTGTGTGCATTAAGTGTCTGAGGTCGGATCTGAACTCAGGTCCTTCTGACTCCAGGGCCGACACTCTACTCACTGTGCCACCTAGCCGCCCCCGGGTGTTATATCTTGTCAAAAGCTTTTTCTCTATAAGATATAATCATATGATTTTTGTTAGTTTTTATATTAATCTAGTCAGTTATGTTTATGGCTTCCCTTCAACTCTGTATTACTGATATAAATCCAGCTTGGTCTTAGTGTATATATTCTTTGTGATATATTTTTATAATCTCTTTGCTAATATTTTATTTTAAAATTTGCATCAATTTTCATTAGAAATATTGGTCTACAGGTGGGAGGTGAGATGGGTGGGAGGGAAATATAAGCAGTCTTTTACAATATATCTACTATGGTAATGTTCTGCATAGCTATACATGTACAACACATACTGAATTGCTTATCTTCTCAGAGGGAGTGGGTGACAAGGGAGGAAGGGAATGGATCTGTAAATCGAATTTTTAAAATTAAATGTTTCATAAGATGTCCAGGCATTGGGGCTCAGAAATTCACCTTGCCCTAATGGCAAAGTCGAAGCGGGTATGGAAGAAGATATGGGAGAGAGCAGATTGGATGAGGGGATATCTAGTGGGACTGCTATTCTGGGGTGGTGGGTAGGGAAAAAATGGGGGAAAAATTGTAACTCAAAATCTGGTGGAAATGAATGATGTAAACCAGAAGTTAATAAAGCATTTATTTAATAAAAAAAAAGAAATATTGGTCTACATTTTTCTTTCTCTGTTTTTGACTCTCCCTGGTTTAGATTTCAAGACCATATTTGTGGCAGAGAAAGCATTTGGCAATACCTCTTCCTATTTTTCTTCAAAGTTTATATAGTATTAGAATTAACTATTCTTTAAATATTTGGTAGAATTTGCTTATAAATGCTGGGCCTAAGGAATTTTTCTGTGGGAGTCCACTTACGGCTTATTCAATTTCTTCTAATAAGATTCATTTTTCAAAGTACTCTATCCTGTTCTGTCAGTTTGGGCAATTTACATTTTTGCAAATATTCATTCATTTCATTTAGATTATCAATTTTATTGACACATAATTAGGAAAAATAGCTCCTAATTTCTTCTTCATTGCTTGTTTTTTTCCTCTTTTTTGATACTGGTAATTTGGTTTTCTTCCTTTTAAAAACAAAACAAGTTAGCTAATTGCTTATCTATTTTACTGTGTGTTTTTTTTTTAATCACTTAGTTTTATTTAACAGTGGATTTTTGGCTTTCAATTTTGTTAATGTCTCTTTTGATTTTCAGGATTTCTATTCTGGTATTTAATTGATGTTTTTTAATTTATTCCCCTAAGCACTGCTTTGGATGCATTATAATTGGCAAAAGATGAATTTGATATTTCTAATCTTCTACATATGTTTGTGATTTTTTATGCCTTAGTAAATGATCACATTTTTTACTACAAGTGTCATGCAGATGAGAAACAGGTATTTTCTTTTCTGTTCTCATTCAGTACCAGTTATAATGCAATTAAGGAAGGGCTTCTGAAGCAAAGATTAAAAGTTAATTGGAATAATAATTTGGGGTTCAAAATAATTGAACCCCAAAGAGTGGTAAGTCAAAGAACATTAATCATAGGAATCATTAATAATTTCATTAAAGAAAATGACAAAAATGAGACAACATATAAAAAATTGGAGAACATGTATCCAAAGCAGTGTTTAGGGGAAATTTTGTAACTCTAAATGGTTTCATTGATGAAAGAAAGAATAGATCAATGAATTGGGCATGCATATAAAACCTAGAAAACCAATAAATTGAAAAACATCAATGCCAGAGTACTTTATATTTTATCCTAGAGGGAGCCACAAGAGTTTATTGAGTAAGGGTTGATATGGGCAGACCTATGCTTTAGGAAAATCACTTTGGTGGCTGACTGGATTGATTGATTAGAAGCAGAGATTTGAGACATTAGACCCATAATTCAGACATGGAGTGATGAGGGTCTGCACCAAGGTGGTGGCAAGTGTTAGAGGAGGAAAAGGGCTATATATGATACACACTAGGAAGATGGACTCCACAAGCCTTGGCACAAGATTGCTATAGGGAGGTGAGAGATGGTGAGAGAAGGCTGTGAGCTGGGGAGACTTGAAACATCACAGAGTGGTACCTTTGAAAGTAACAGAGAAGTTAGAGAGGAGGATTTGTGGGGAAAGATAACGAACACTTGTTTGGAAATGCTGTTTGGGAGTCCTACAGGGCAAACAGTTTTAAGATGTCCATGAGAACTGGACATATAGTTCTGGCAAGCACTGACATAATATATGCTTGTTGATGTGTCAGAAGCAGAGCTACAAAAACAATACACATAATGGCTACAAAATTACAAATGAGTAAACAAAGAAATTGAACACTAGTTATGACCAGGCTTGGCCTGTAAGACACGAGAAAATGTCACTCCTTCCCTGAAGAGTGGGACTAGAGGTGTGAAACAATGCATATGCCCTCAGACTCAGTTGATGTATTGGTTTTGTTTACTGAACTTGATTCTTCTTCTCTTTTTTAAGTCTTCATGATGTTCCTTTGGGTTCCAATGGAGTGGGAAAGGATATATTTGGTACTCAAGATAACATAAAACCAAAAGATCTCAATATCAGTTGTTTTTAAAAGAAGAAGCTATGCAAGAGCAATGTTATTTCCTTACATGAAAGATTATTAGATGAACAGGTGAGGGGAAAGCTGTATCTAAACATTTTTAAAAGGTCTCATTCTAGACTTGTGGGAGATAGGGAGATCTAGATAATAGTATAGGTAAATTTAGTTAGGTAAATTTAGATCTAGTTAAATGGGGAAATCAAAAGAGCAGTCATTAATTGATCAAGGGATTTAGGCTTGGTCCTCTCCTGTTCAATATTTTGAGCAATAATATAGATTATGATATAAAGGATGTGCTTATCTAATTCGCAGGTGATACCTAATGGGGAGGGAAACTAAAATAAAATTTTTGTTAGATTTCATTGATATAAGCAATTCTTGGTGAAAATTATTTCACCAATTTCACTCTACCAATACAGACAGCAAGTGTTCTCCACTTTGTATTTTTAGAGTTACCTGGTCCACTAAAAGGGTCACTCCAGAATGTGTTCAAGGTAAGACTTAAACCCATGTCATTCCAACTTTGAAGCCAGCATAACCACATTGCTTCTCTTATCGAATGAGGGTGAGTATTCATAAAGATCTCAGTAGGCTAGACCCTTAGGCCAAATTTAATTGAGTATAAAAGCAAACTCGATTTTGAATGATCAACTTCACATTTACAAGATGGGGGAGTTGTGGCCAGATGGCAGTTCATCAAAAACAGTCCTGAGGTTTTAGTGGACTGTGAGATCAAGATGTTATCAGTGGTAAAAAAAAAAAAAAAGTTCTATGTCCACAAGTAATCAAATTTCAATTGGGGCGGCTAGGTGGCGCAGTGAGTACAGCACCGGCCCTTGAGTCAGAAGGACCTGAGTTCGGATTTGACCTCAGACACTTAACACACAAACAAAAATACCTAGCCGTGTGACCTTGGGAAAGTTACTTAACCCCAATTGCCCTCCAAAAAGCATAAAAAAAAAATATGTTATCAGTGGTAAGACAGAACAACTTCCCCCCCGCAAGAAAAAAAAAACCTTAAGTTCCACCAAGAGGCACAGTGTATCTATACCCTGCCCTTGTTGACCACATTTGGAATATTTTGTTTGTTTATAGGCATGAAGTTTTGGGAAGGATATCAGTAACCTTGAGGGCATCTTGAGAAAGGAGACTAGGAAAATAAATGATATTAAGCTCATGTCATTTGAGGTTAAGCTATGGATAGTAGGGATGTTCACCGTGAGGAAGAATAAATTTAGGGGAGACAATAGCTATTTTAAGGCATTTGAAATGTTGTGCAGAAGAGGGATGTTCTCCTTGGGCCGAAAGAATTGGAAGTAAGAGAAAATTTAGTTTGATTTGAAGAAATGTCCCCTAGCACTAAGAGCTATCCTGAAGCAGAATGAACCACAGCAAGAGATAGTGGTTTCCTCATTATTACAGATCTTCAAGCAAAGGCTGGGCAATATGATAAATTTTTATAACTCTGAGCTACTATAATTGTAGTGATAACTTTTTGTCTGATATAAATTCTATAAAAGAGAGAAAGAACACTGACAATTAAGAAACCATTATACTGTCCCTGGGCTGTCTAATTAATTGTTATTTGGATATAACTGATTAAATCTCAGGAGAGAAGAGTGGCTGGCAGAAGGTAATGGGGCAAGAAAAGTCACCTTAAATCACATCCCCAGGATATAGAAAAGGCCTGGGAAGAATCCAGCTCAAGCACTTGGCAGAAGAGCTAGCAACAAGGCCTAGCTAACTTTACCTTCCACAGTGACATTCACCAGGCTGCCTTCATCTACTCCCGAGGGCTTGACGTTTTTCTTCTCCATAGATGACTCCCACTTGGCCTTTCTCTGAGCTCCATGTCTCAGTTTCCAGCTTCCAGTTAAGTATCTTTATCCTGATGTCCAGACAAAACCTCAATCCAGAATATCCAAAATAGTAATGACACCATCATTTTTACAGTTGCTTAGACTTGAGACCCTGGTGTCAGCTTCAAGTGTTTGTTCTGCCTCAGCACTTCCTCCCCCACAATCAGTAACCACAACCTCTCATTTTAATTTTCCCAAAATCTCCTAGATCCACCCTCTTCTTTAAACTGCCATGTCTACCATTTGATGTTCTGTCATTACTGTCACTCAGTCTGTTGTAATAACTTTTCATTCATCTCGGCCTGCCATGCCTCCTCTCATCAATTCTCAAAGCCTTTGTCAAAATAATCTCAGTGCACAGGTATGCTTAATCAGCTTCCCTGCCTAAAACCCTATAGTGGTTCTCCATTGCCTCACAAAGAAAGTTAGCTTGGCATTCAAGGTTCTCGCCATGTAACTCCCAACTACCTTTTTAGTCCTATTTTTCATTATTCTCCTTTACATATTCTTCAGCCCAATTGGCCTACTGGCCATTCCCCAACAAAGGGGAAATTCCAAATCAGGATCCTGGTTGGGATGATCCTTTGGGTAAAGACATCTCCCTTTCAATAGATGAGTAAGGAAAGGAAATTATAATAGTATCTGATTCACATAGCTCTTTTAGGTTTGCACACTTCTCAGTGGAGTTTCACAACAACCCAGTGAGGTAGATTACAAGTATGTTTATTTTATAGATAAGCCTTAAGTGAGATTTATCTGTGGTCACACAGTTGGTTAAGTGTTGAAACCTGACACCATTCTAGCACTCTATTCACTGACACATCCATTAGGATTAAGAATATAAAGAAACTAGAATGGCACCAATAATATCATTTCAGTTTGAAATGATCAACAGGATCACAGCTTTGGTGCGAAGTATCTCTTGGACTAACTGAAACAAACTGTAAACCCCAAAGGAGCTGCTGGCGTGCCTCAGCAAGAACCTGGGGCCTGGTGTCAAGAAATTTGCCTCAGAGAAGTCACTGAAGAGCTCCAGGCCTCAGCTTATTCATCTGTAAAATAGACTCTGTGTCCCATGTTTTAGTAAGGAAATTTCATTAATTAAAACATCCTCATGATTTTTGTTCATTTCAATTAAATTTCAGGCTTTAGTATCAAGTACATTGTAACTTTTTTAAAAAGTCCATCTCATTACCTATTTCGGATAGGATCAAATGCCACAGGTGTCTGTTTTCCCTAACTTTCTTGACACATCCTCCCTCTATTAGATGATGTGGGCCATACTATTGGTCCTTCTGTCATACCCTTCAGACTCACCTCCCCATTCCCATGACCTGCCGATGTTCCTGAGGGAACCCTGTGTCTTTCCATCTATCCTGTATCTGAGCCCTTCTATATCTCTTGTTGCCCGATTCAAGTGTGAGCTCCTTGGGGGGAGGGACTTTGCTATTAGTAACCAGAAGTACTTGGTACACAGTAAGCAAGTAATAAATGCTTTTGTATTCATCCCCCCACTCCTAATAAAATGCTTTTCCCTCTCTGACAACTTATTTTCAATGATGACACGACCAGCGACCCAGAATTATAACCCTGGTCATCTTTTATTCTTGTTTTTCTTTTAGATTCTAAAGCCAATCAGGAAAGACCTATCCCTTCTCTGTAGGCAATATCCCTTCTATTGATCCCTTCCTCTTTACTCACTTGTAGAGTAAACCATCCCAAATTTAGGCTCTCAATATTTGAATGAAAAATGTAAGTGCTTGCTGTATGCTACATACTCTGCTAAGTCCTAAGGATACAAATGGCAAAAATGAAACTTCTGGCACTAAAAAGCTTGTATCATGATAGGGGAATATAACAAACACGAGAGAGCTGTAACCAAGGAAGGGTATTTTGGTTTGAGAAATCATAGTGATGGTGTGGGTAGCAATAGGGTAGTTGACCAGCATGGCTTTTAAAAAAATGATGGTAAATTTATTTGACCACTGATCTTGGAGCATGGGGTGGGGTGGCTGAGTGCCACTACAAATGGCAGAAAGCTAGAATGGAACATGGTTATAGAGTAGGTCCAGTCATTCTACCTTGATTTGCTCCAGTCTTTACAAAATGCTGTGTTTAACATTCAGAATCCTTTGTAACCTAGTCCTGCAAAGCCTCAAAAATGTTTAATAAATTTTAACTTAATTGATTAATTTTAGTCAAAATGACAAGACTACAGGATATCTACCCAAGAATTTTAAAAGGAACTCAAAGGTGAATATATGAAACTGCTGGCCAAAAACACCCTTGGCTCTCTAGTACAAATGGCTAGAATACATTAGTATTAATAAACTGATTTCTAACAGTTCCAGAGTTGATATGAGGAAAAATGAATCGTATGTCCATACCAGGCAAACTGGTGAATATACCATAAATCATATAATCATGAATACTTAAAAGCATGGGGGGCAAGGCCACTGGGCTTTTGTAAGAACAAATTTTACTTATTTAGACTTTCAAAACCTTTTTGTCAAGATTCCTCAGCAAAGGATATTAAAAATCAAATCACTGTGGAACTAGTCTTATTTTGTTATAAAGAATGTGCAAAAGAACCAAATAACGCAGATGAGCTAAGAGAAGGGCACGTGATCATCAACAGCTAGGTGGCAGTTGCAATTCAGTGGAGACAAATTATGGTTAATATGTTTAGAGAAAAAAACCCCAACTGTACTTAGTTACAAGCTAGGAAACAGTACAGGCCACACTGCAGACTGTTCCCTTCCGACAACTGGTTCCAGTCATTATAAAGACTGCAAAAATACATCAAGGAAACAAAAAAAGACTGAATATTTATATATAAAGGGAACTGAGTTGTAGGCTTGCATAGGGAACCAGTTATGTGACCAGACCAGCTTCCAAGAGGTCTAAAGTCCCCATTTTAGGTAAAGCTTCATCTAAGAGGAAAAGGGAAATGGGGCCTGAGGGAAATTCTCTACTCTTATCATTGATAGAGGTAAAGGAACAAGCCTTAAGTGCCTTGGATGCACCAGGCACTTTGCTAAGTGCTTTTGATGGGGTCCTTGTGATATATATATGTCGGTAGTATCAATCTGTAACATCAGTTTGTAAATGGGGTGCTTTGGGATCTATGTCTGTAAAATCAATTTGTAAAAGCAGTCTATAAGATCACATTTCCACCCCCCCAGCCTCAGAGCACTGACTTTGCCCCTTCCCCCTTCCAGCGCTCTGTCCAGCAACATCTCATGACCTGTTTATCTCTGTTTGAAAATAAGTTATGTAAATGTTATCTCCCTTAGTTAGAGTGGCCAGCCCCACCATGAATTCTTCAATACCTTATCTATAGGGTAACTCCTTAGTCAATTATAGACCCACACTGTCTCTGATGACCTTGGTGGGTGGCAGACTGGGCACTCTTTAGTGACGTATCAGGCCTAGAACCACACCTCCAGCTAGACCCCCTCTTGAGCTATTTCCCAGTGAATCATGGGCAATACACCTGCGCAGTTGATATTAAAAGTGTATGGTCCTTTGAGCACTGACCACTCCTTAACTCCTCCCAGATCCCACCCTTACTCACCTAGTTAGCATAATTGACCCCTTAAAACTATGCCTGCAGCCTCTGCGAGTTTGCAGGTTCCATAAGAATCTAGCCCGCTGTTCTCTACAGCGTAACGTAACAATAAACTTTACAATTTCGGCTTCAAAGTCTGCTTGAGCCTGGTGAATTCCTTCCAGACTGGATTCCAGGAGAGGTTTCCCTGGCAGAACCACTTACCCTCCCCCCCTTCTTATACCCTTCCCTCTTCACTTTGACAATGATTATGTTATTTGATCCTCACTATATCCAGGGAGGTAGGTGCTACTTGCCATTTCAGTTGGGAAAACTGTAACTTGACCAGAGTTACACAGCTAAAAAATGTCTGAGGCCAGACTGAAAATCAGGTCTCACCTGATTTCAGACCCAGCACACTCTCCACCTGTACCACCTCCCTGCCTTCTTATACACCTATGGGAAGCAAAGACTTAGGGTCCAGACACATAGTAAATAACCTGCTTCCTGCCCCATCCCTAAGAAAGGAGAATGGAGATAAAAGTTAATAAAGACAGAGAAGGCTCAGCAGTAAGTTGAAGGACCAATCTGAGGTAGTTCTGAAAACTCAGACTGCCCCCTTAACTTAGACTGGAGGGGAGAGAAATGATCACACTGCCAGAAATCCCACCAAATATCCCAATTTGAATAGAGTGGGATGGCTTCATTAATCATTCTTACGCCAGAAGCAAAACAATCTCATTGAAATAAATAGTAATAGCAGTGACTAGACACAAGGACAATAGGAGGTATGACAGCAGTTGGAAAAGGTTGAGGAACAAAAGAAAAAGGAACAAAAGAAAAACTGAGTCAATCTCTTAGAACCAGAGGGCCAAGGAGAAATAGAAAGAATTCACCAGTTACCTCCTATAAGAAACCCCCAAATGAAAACTCTCTGGAAGAAGACAGTCAAAATCTAGGCTTCCAAGTCAAAGAAAAAAATACTGCAAGCAGCCAGAAGGAAAAATCCAGGTTCTAAAAAGAAACAGGATCATTGTGATTTAGTAGCCATCACTATAAAGGAACAGAGCACAGAATATGATATTCTAGAAGGCAAAGGATAATAACTTACCCAGAAAAACCAAGAAAAATCCTTTTTAAAGGGGGAGAAATGGACCCTCAATGAAATGGAGGATTTCTAAGCATTACTGATGAAAAGACCAGAACTGCATAGAAACTATGAAGTTCAAACTCAAGAGTCAAGAGAAACATAAATGGGTAAAATATGTACAAACAATCAAAAGGGACTAAACAAGGATAAAGAATTTGCATTCTAGTGTGAGGAGATGATACCTGTGTTCCCTTTGAAGCCTATCATCATTAATGGTCATAGAAGGAGTCTAATTGGACAGAGAGCCTGGGAGAGATTCTCTTAGGACTTGACGATCTTAAAAGAAAAGTGGAAAGAGAGGAATAAGAAGATACTGGGGGGAGAAAGGAAAAGGTTAGGGGAAACTATCCCGCATAATCAGGGGGCACAAGTAGAAGTCTGTATAAACAAGGAGGAAAGGACAGAGGGGAGGCAGCTGACACTTGAAACTCTCATCTGAACTGGTCAAAGGCAGGAAGAATATACACAGAGCACAGCTAGATACAGAAAGATTTCATTCAATAGGGAAAAAGGGAGGGAAGTGTGAGAAGGAAGAATTAAAGGTAGGTGAAAGGAGGGATCAGTTCTGGGCTAAACTAACTCTAAGGATATACAAACATTTTTATAAACTTTTCTTGAGGTGGCAAAGAATGGGAGTCTGAGGAGGTGCCCATCAATTGGGGAATGAGTGAACAAATTATGGTATATGAATGGGATGGAATGCTGTTGTGCTGTAAGAAATGATGAAGGGAATGGTTTCAGAGAGATAAGGGAAGATTTGTATCAACTGATACAGAGTGAAGTGAGCAGAACCAGGAAAACAAGTTTATAAAGTGATAACTGTATGGCTGTATTATACCTAACAGAGAGGTAAAGGACTCCTAGTGCAAAATGAGACCAATTATGGGTAGAAGTATGTATTTTTCCTTTAGACGTGGCCAATGAGGAAATTAATTTTGCTTAAGTATGTGTTTTAATGGATTTTGTTTTTCTTTTGTTGTGTCCTGGGGAATAGGTTGGGGTGGCAGGCAGAGGGGAAGGATTTTTGCTGATTGAAAAATAATTTTTCCTAAATATCTTTGTGAAGCAGTTATTGATTACAATGAAGATTTTTCATGTAGTTGCCTTTTTCCATGCACCACCATTGTAATTTAAACAAATTTCTTATCTGCAGCAAGGACATTCACTTTTAAATCTGAGATAACTGAGTTTTATTATTCAACACCTGATAGCATTCAACTGCAGTGCTACAGATCCAGACGCCTACAGCCACACCAGCCCTCTGCTTCCATGGGGAATCTCTTCAGGAAATGCCCAGAATGCCTCCATGGCTTGTGCTTGATTTCCTCACAACACTTATCATGTACCACAGCACTCAAGGACGACGACAATGGGAGTCCCACAGCCTGGCGTATGAGCAGCTCGGCATCGGGCTGAACCCATCACTGTTGGCAGCAAAAGCAGAGCGCCACAGAAGTGGTGACAACGACACACTCTTGGGTCCTTTTTCTGTCAGCTGAGGCCCTTCTGGGCTCCTTCTCCTCTGGTCCCTGTGACGTTCAGCCAGGATTCGGGAGTGACGAGGAGGATTAAAAGGGAATTAACTTAGTCAGAGTCTGAGCTCTCATTTGACTTAGATTTGTGCTTTCTTTTCTTCTTCCTTTTCTTCTTCTTCTCCTTCTTCCTTTTCTTGTGTTTTTCCTTCTTCTTCTTTCTCTTATGCTTCTCTTTACATTCTGAGGAACTAGAAGTACTGCCGTCTTCATCTGAGGTAGAATCCTCCAGTAGCTTCTTTAGCTGTTGTATCCTAAACACATAAAGCTAAGGTTAAACCAAGTCTTTTTAGAAAATACAACTCGTGCTACCTCATTCACGTCCTTTATTTACCAAAGCCAAGTGTTGAATCGTTGTTCTATCAAAAAACTTAGCATAACAATAACTCACAAAAACAGAAACTTATAGAGAGAACCATTTGTGGCTTACGGATGAACTAAATATCAGATTTTCTAGATACCTGTGAGTCTATGCAAAGTAGCTAGCCAACCAAAGGTAGCATATAGCCATTAATTTTCAAATTAGTAAAATCTAAATCTTTAGATGCTGGTAAGGCCTTTAACAGCTCTAATTGTGGACTTCAGGCCAAGATGGCTGCCCAAAGATGAGGCAGGCCAACCAGCTTCCAGAAATTTATTCTAGCATAACCTTGAAGCTAGTATCAGACTAAATTAAGAAAAACAGTGAGAAACTACAATAAGTACTTCTTCCCTAGAACTGTACAAAAATTCTTCCAAAAGGCCCTGGCTAATAATTTCCCTCCTCACTAACCATCTCTCTCTTCCCTAGTACTGGTGTCTCCACAGGGGACCAGGGATGAGATGGACACACAGTCTCCAAGGTTTTGTGTA
Source organism: Gymnobelideus leadbeateri (assembly GCA_011680675.1). Classification (NCBI taxonomy): domain Eukaryota; kingdom Metazoa; phylum Chordata; class Mammalia; order Diprotodontia; family Petauridae; genus Gymnobelideus; species Gymnobelideus leadbeateri. The sequence continues at coordinate 603,212 of WOXC01011043.1, read as the reverse complement.
TGGAGGCAGCAAGAGTCAAGACTTCCCCTGAGAAAGCCCCAGAGTGGGAACTTTGGAAGTTCCAGGGAGCTGAAGCAGGCTGTTTCTAGTGCAGTGTTTCAGTGCCTTGACTAGATTAGGACACCCCAGGTACAGAAGTTCTAAAGTCCCTAACATTCTGTCCTGAGAGGTCAGAGAGGACCTTGAAGATCCAGGACTTTGAATTTCAAAGACTTAGGTGGACATAAACCTGGAAGGTGTTCTGAACACCCCACCCAACAAAGTAGTAGCAGAGGGCAGAGCTTGACTGACACAAAACCCTAATTTAGGAACTAAAGTTGAAAATAGTTGTAAATCAAAGAAAGTACTGACAGGTATAAAAAACTATCCCCAATCTAAAGATCCTTAAAAAGAAAGCATGACGGGGTGGCTAGGTGGCACAGGGAGTAGAATGTCGGCCTTGGAATCAGAAGGACCTGAGTTTGGATCCGGCCTCAGACACTTAATGCACACACAAATAAAAACCTAGCTGTGTGACCTTGGGCAAGTTACTTAACCCCAATTGCCCTCCAAAAGGTGCAAAAAAAAAAAAAAAGGAGAAAGCATGAGTAGAACAACAAGCAAGAAGAAAATGATTTTCCAGAAATGATGTATATAGAAAAAACGAAATAAGATAAAAGTTCTGCAGGAAAAAATTAGGAGAATAAAGGGTTTAACACAGAAAGTAGTATATCCTAGTCAAGAAATGTAATTCCTTAAAACAAGAATAGACCAAAGAGAAATCAGTGGCTCTATAAGATAGGAAGTTAAACAAAACTAAAAGATTGGGAGAAAAAATGCAAGATACCTGATATAAAAAAGATCTGACTTGGAAAATAGGTCAAGGAGATAATTTAAGAATGAGTGTACTTCCTAAAAACAATGATTCTTTAAAAAAAAACAAGATGTGAACACTGTATTTTAGGAAATCACAAATGAAAGGGCCAAATGAAGATAAGAAAGAACAGACTAATCAGCTCTGGAAAGAAGCCCCAAAGGGGAGAGTTCTAGGCATGTCATTCCAAATCCAGAACTCCCCCACACAAAAAATACTAAAGCATCCAGAAGGGAGGAGTTGTAGTACCAAAGAACTACTGTAAGGATCACATGACACCTGGAAGCTTCTAGAAATGAAAGAAGATCTTTTAGTACAATATTCCAAAAGGATGAAAAAATAAAGCTTATAAGCAAGAAGAGCTTAGCCTGCAAAGTTAAGGGTAATCCTTCAGGGGAAATAATGGACCTTTTATGAAACCAGTGACTTTGAAGCATTTTTGATAAGACCAGAGCTTAGCAGGAACTCTGAAACAGACACAAGAGTCCAGAGAAACCTAAAAATGTAAATTTATGTGAGCAACTGGAAGGAGCTATATGATGATTTAGTGCGAACATTCTAATGGAGGAGAAGTAAGTGTAGGTGTCCCTTAAGAACCTTAATATATACAATAGGTATTGAGAGTTAACTAAGAAAAACTGAGGTCCTGTGAGTGGATGCAATTTGTTCAAAGATCAGAAGGATAGAAAGAGAAGGGAGGGTGAGAAGAAGGTAGAAAGGAGAAAGAGTGGGGTAGAATTGATATTTCTTAATAATGGGATATCTGAGAGGAGTATACAAACACCAATGGATTGTTGTGAAGATGTAATGAAGTAATATTTGTAAAGTGCATTGCAAATCTTAAAGTGCTATATGAATACTAGCTATCATTATTACCATCTGTACAGTGTAGATTTCCTAGAACTTCATAACCTCTAGTGGCAGGACCCACATATTCTCCAGCAAGACTTAACGTCAAAGTACTAGAAAAGACAAGGCCTTGCTGACCTAGGAACTGAGCTCCTCAATAATGATCCAAGGGTCTCTTGACTTAGAAGTTTCCTTCTTATTTTCTTCTTTTTTTCCCCACCTTCTATACATATTTTTCATTTATTTCATTAAATATTTCCCAGTTATATGTAAAATAATTTTTAACATAATTTTTAAAATTTTGAGTTTCAAATTCTCTCCCTCCTCCCCCTCCCCATTGAGAAGACAAGCAATGTGATATCAATTATACATGTGAAATCATACAAAACACGTTTCCATGTGTTACTAAAAGAAAGGCAAGAAAAGTAAAGTGAAGAAGTCATGTTTCAGTCTACACTCAGACTTCACCAATTTTCTCTCTCGAGGTGGATAACATTTTTCATCATGAGTCCTTTAGAATAATCTTAAATCACTGTACTACACTGATCAAAGTAGAAAGTCTTTCACAGTTGATCGTTGTTACAAAACTGCTGTTATTGTGTGTTCTCCTGGTTCTCTGTTCATTTCACTTTGTGTAAGTCTTCCCAGCTTTTTTTTTTCTGAAACCACCCTGCTTGTCATTTCTTATGCCATAGTAGCATTTCATCACAATCATATGCCACAACTTGTTTGGCCATTCCCCAATTGATGGGTATCCCTTCAATTTCCAATTCTTTGCCACCACAAAAAGCTGCTTATAAATATTTTTGTACATATAGGCATTTTTCCTTTTTCTAAAAATCTCTTTGGGATACAGACGACCCAGTAGTAGTATTACCGGGTCAAAGGATATTCACAGTTTGATAGCCCTTTGGGCAAAGTTCCAAAATTTTTCTCCAGAATGGTCATACCAGTTCCTAGCTCCACCAACAGTTTGTTACTGTACTAGGTAGTATGGATTGACAAAGAGGACAGTGAGTAGAACCAGGAAAGCAATGTATACCAGGATAGCAAAATTAAAATGACAAAACACATCTCTAAAGGATCTTATGTTATTACCCCCTGAAAGGGTGGGGACAGACATCAGGTTCACAGACAGGCTCTTTTGGACATGACAAAGTATCTATACCTATTTGTTACAAGAGCTTTTTTTTCCTTTCTCTTGGTTAATTTGGTTGGGGGGGAGGGGGAGGGTGAAGGATCCAGGGCAGGAGGCTAGCAACAGAGATAACAAAAAAAGAAGTGAGCATTATACCATTCAAGTACAAAAGTGAACAGAAGTTCTGAAGGAAGCACAGACCAGCAGGGCAGTTCTGAAAGCAGCATGAAGTAAGCAGTATGAAGTGGAGATTTAGGGTTTCATGTAGCATCTTCTTTGGGTGTTTGCTCATGTATGGAAATGCTTTTTCTAGGCATTTAAATCAAGAATTAAGAAAAAATTTAAGGCCCAAATTTTATTATTTGAAATTTCAAGCAAATGTCATTTCATTCAGAAAAGCCTTACCTCACATCTTTTTCATGACGTTTATTCTCCCTTATAATGTCATACATGGGGTCTTCATGTGCCTTTAGGAACAGAGAAGAATGAGATCTCATGAGGCATGTCTGGCAATTAAAAAAGTAAATTCTTTCAATGAAAACCTGTATACGTCCTATTTTTTCATTTGAAACCTGCGGTTCTTTTCCTAGGAACTTTTCTTCAGTATTTAAAGGACCTCTGGTTTTGTTAATGTAAGGTACTCCCTGCCCTCATCCAGGTTATAATCCTTCTAGGACTTGGACTCAGAGTAATTCTGATGGAAAATTTCACCACCCTGGGATGAGCTTGACATTAAGCTTCGCTTTGCTCAGCTTTAAGGAATCCAGCACTATGGGGTACTAATATTTGATAGGACCTTTTAGAAGCAAGTAGCTGAAACATGAGAATCTGAGCTGAAAGCAGCTTGTTAAGAAATTAAATATATGCTGACTAGTTTTTTAAAGTATCTGAGATTAAACCAAAGAAGAGGCTATTTCACTTATGATGAAAGTTCAAGTTTGGAGATCTTGAGCCATTTATGCTTCTCTCAGAGAAGAATTCTAGTTGGTTCAGTGAACATGAAGAGAGTGGCTACAAAATATCTATTAGCAAAGTCTGAAAGAAAAACCAATCAGGCACAAATTAAACCAGAATTACTTAAAGAAATGAATCAAGACCTTTTTTAAGTTTAAAAATGTTTTCATAAATGAAATGAAAACACTAGAGGAAAAAATTGGAAAAGAAAGTGAGTTAATGAAAGAAATTGGGAAGGGAATAAAGGCTTGGCACAAGAGGTTCAAAACCTTGAACAACAAACACCTTAAACGTTAGAATGAACCAAAAAGAATCTAAGAATCTAATGATTTCGTAAGACAACAAGAAATATTAAAATTAAGAGACTGAAAAAACAGGAAAAAGAAGTAAGGCATCTCATACCAAAAACGACTATCCTGGAAAACAAATCAAGGGGAAAAAAATTAAGGAATAATTGGACTACTGGAAAATCACAACCAAAAAAGATATGTTTTGAAAAAAATCTCAAAACTGAGTCGCTCCCTTAGAACCAGAGGGCCAAGGAGAAATAGAGTCTACTAGTCACCTCCTATAAGAAGCCACCAAATGAAAACTCTCAGGAAGATGACAGTCAAAATCCAGAGCTTTCAAGTCAAAGAAAAAATACAGCAAGCAGTCAGAAGGAAAAAAATTTAGGTACTAAGAAGACATAAGATCACACATGATTTAGCAGCCATCCCTATAAAGGAATAGAGAGCATAGAATATGATATTCTAGAAGGCAAAGGTTAATAACTTACCCAGAAAAACTGAACAAAATCCTTTTTAAAGGGGGAGAAATGGACCCTCAATGAAATGGAGGATTTCTAAGCATTACTGATGAAAAGACCAGAACTGCATAGAAACTATGAAGTTCAAACTCAAGAGTCAAGAGAAACATAAATGGGTAAAATATGTACAAACAATCAAAAGGGACTAAACAAGGATAAAGAATTTGCATTCTAGTGTGAGGAGATGATACCTGTGTTCCCTTTGAAGCCTATCATCATTAATGGTCATAGAAGGAGTCTAATTGGACAGAGAGCCTGGGAGAGATTCTCTTAGGACTTGACGATCTTAAAAGAAAAAGTGGAAAGAGAGAGGAATAAGAAGATACTGGGGGGAGAAAGGAAAAGGTTAGGGGAAACTATCCCGCATAATCAGGGGGCACAAGTAGAAGTCTGTATAAACAAGGAGGAAAGGACAGAGGGGAGGCAGCTGACACTTGAAACTCTCATCTGAACTGGTCAAAGGCAGGAAGAATATACACAGAGCACAGCTAGATACAGAAAGATTTCATTCAATAGGGAAAACGGGAGGGAAGTGTGAGAAGGAAGAATTAAAGGTAGGTGAAAGGAGGGATCAGTTCTGGGCTAAACTAACTCTAAGGATATACAAACATTTTTATAAGCTTTTCTTGAGGTGGCAAAGAATGGGAGTCTGAGGAGGTGCCCATCAATTGGGGAATGAGTGAACAAATTATGGTATATGAATGGGATGGAATGCTGTTGTGCTGTAAGAAATGATGAAGGGAATGGTTTCAGAGAGATAAGGGAAGATTTGTATCAACTGATACAGAGTGAAGTGAGCAGAACCAGGAAAACAGTTTATAAAGTGATAACAATACGGTAAAGACAATTTTGAAAGACTTGGAAACCCTGTTCAGGTTAATGATAAACTAGTATTCCAGAGGACTAATGATGAAACAAACTGTATTACACCTAACAGAGAGGTAAAGGACTCCTAGTGCAGAATGATTCACTCTATATACAGACATATATATGCATATATGTATACTTAAATTTAAAATTTTTTTATACATGGCTATTGTGGAATTTTGTTTTGCTTGATTATATATGATTATAAAAAGAGCTTTGATTTCTTTGTTGTTTTCATTTGGGGAATAAGATGAGGTTGGAATTGAGTACAGATTTTTGCTGACTGAAAACAAAAAATAAAAATTGGGGGCAGCTAGGTGGCAAAGTGAATAGAGCAACAGCCCTGGAGTCAGGAGGACCTGAGTTCAAATCTGGATTCAGACACTTAACACACAAAAAACCAGCCGTGTGACCTTCAGCAAGTCACTTGAAAAATTAACAAAAGTTATATTCAAAAATATAAAAGTAGTAAAAATAATTAGGAAAGATATCTTTGTTAAAATTTATTTCTTTAAAAGGTTAGTTTTAAAGCATTTTTCTGTTTAGTGCTTGTTTACAGTTTAGCTTTTGTGACTTTAATAAAGATAAATATTTGATGTAAAGTAAGACTGAAATTTCTCATTACAAGTCTCTGGAGGCTTTAGTTTAAAATCCTTTGCATCTCTGGTTAGGAGGCAAAGGCTTGAAATTCAGATCACAGGACCAAGGTACTGCCTTCAACTTCAAGATATCTGGTAGAAGTTACCTCATCTACATAGGAAGCTATTTGCAAAACCCTTTTAGGGAATTTCAGTCTCTAATATGAAAGAAACAGGTGATATCTTTATAATACCTGTCATCTTGCTAAGTTCCTCCTGCTTAGTAATATAGGTCAGAAGAGTGACAGAAGATTTTTCAGAGAATTGTACATGGTAACTTTAACTTCAGCTTCCTCTAGTACAAAATGGAAACCTAGGGCTCTGACCAGAGGTAGTCCTTCCTGCCAAGGTCAACCATTCTATGTGTATCCTTGAGATCGTCCTCTCCTGTCTTTATCAGCACATTTATCACCCTTCAGTCTCTTCTATAAACATGATGAAATCTCTCCCCAGACCCTACCACTACTCAAGCTTTTGTTCTGTATTTCTCTTCTTTTTAACAACCGAATTTGGGGGTAGGAGGTAAAGAGGTTAGGTACACTTGTTGCCTCTACTTCCTTTCCTCTCATTTCTCAGTCCTTTGCATTATACCTTCCAATCTCATCACTCAACTGAAACTGCTATCACCAAAACCAGTGCTTTCTTCACTGCCAAATCTGATGGCCTCTACTTTCATCTTTCTTGACTTCTCTGTAGCATTTGACATGGCTGACCATCCTTTCCTTCTAGATACTCTCATTCACTCCTTGGGTTTTCATGACAAGGCCTTTTTCTCTTCTTCTGACACACTTGTCTATCGGCAGACTCATAAGCTCCTGTGGTTTTAATCAAAATCTCAATGTAGATGACTGCCAGTTCTTTATCTCCAGCCCTAGTAGTGTTCCTGGGCTCCAGTCCCCTATCACTAACTTCCTAGTGGACTTTCCCTAATTCCCATAGGCAGTTCAAGTTCAACATGTTTAAAACAGAACTCATTCTTGTTCTCCCCAAATCCATTCTCCTTACAATCCTTCCTACTTCTACTGAAACCACAGCCACCCTTCTCATTACCCAAGTTTTACAAACTCATTTCATCATTTCTCTTTACTCTTCCTTATTCTACATCAGTTGTCAGTCTTGTTGTTTTTACCTTTATGACATCTTTTGTTTCCATCTCCTTCTCTCTACTTATGACACCATCCTAATTAACGCAGACCTTTGTTACCTCTCTCCTGCACTATTCCAACAGTTTTCCAAGCCTCATGTCTCACCCTTCTATAATCCATCCTCCTTTTCACTCCTCAGTTAACTGTTATCCCTCTGTTACCTCTAAGGATCAGATACAAATTTTTCTCTTAAGCATTTAAAGGCTTTCCATGATAGCCTGGCTCAAGCCTACCTCTACCCCTCTTTAGGCACTTGTAGCAGCAACCACACTGGCATCCCCAGGATGGCTGCTAGCACAAGTTCTTAGATCTGCTTTACTAGGAATGACTGCTGTTTAAGGGATCAACAATCTTTTTAAATTACATTCATTAGTTCAGGGGACAAGTCAGCACCCTGAACTTCAGAGAAAATACAAGTAGAGAAATAAAGACCAAATGATAGGGCTCTGCCTTCATCAAAGCAATATTTTATATACATCCTTGGATTCAGAGAGCCTTTACATCTGAGTAGTCGGGGAGCTCTGAACATACGACCACTCAGAATCTTGACCAGGGAAGCACAAGATCCTTCTCATAAGTGAGCCTCCAATGCAAAATACCAACTCAGAGTATATACATGACTTCTCAGAGCCAGAAGGCGTCACAACCCTTCTAAGACTCAGTGCCTAATTAGAAATTAGCAAAAGGTTTGAAAGCCTTCCTACAAGCAAGCCTCCCCTAAGCAAGCTTCCCTTAATGGGCTCCATTTGAGGCCTATTAATGGGCAGGAAGATCTTATATCCCATTAACATTACAGCACTGCACATAGTCCAGGCCCAGTGGTCTTCTTGGAATATGGCACTCCATTTCCAGTCACAGCTCTAGCCACAGGATTAGTTCCTCCTCATGTTTGGAATACACTTTTCTCTACACCTCCACCCGTTTTAAATTCAGCTCTCAAGTGCCAACTTCTACACAAAGGCTTTCCTGACAAGTAGCCAGGTGGCACAGGCAGATAAGAACAGTGAGCCTGCAGTTCAAATCTGGCACCAGACACTTCCTAGCTGTGTAAACTTGAGTACTTAATCTTTCTCAGCCTCAGTTTCCTTAAATGTAAAATGGGGATAATAATGAAACTTCTCAGAGTTATTATGAAGATCAGATATTTGTAAAGCCCTTAGTACAGTGTCTATCTAGCATTTGGGAGGCTTGTTCCCTTCCCTCCTAATGGCTCTAGTTCTACTGCCCCCTCCCCAGATGCCTTGCATTTATTTTGTATACCTTTATATGTGTTTCTCTTGATAAACTATAAGCTTCTTTTTTTAATTAATTAATTTTTAGTTCTCAACATTCACTTCTTTAAGATTTTGAGTTTTAAATTTTTCCCTCTCCCTCCCTAAGATGGCATGTAATCTGATATAGGCTATACATGTACAATCATATTAAACATATTTTTACATTGCTCATGTTGTAAAGAAGAATCAGAACCAAAGGGAAAAACCACAAGAAAAAGAGAAAATGGCATGCTTCAATCTGTATTCAGATTGACAGTTCTTTCTCGGGATGTGGACAGCATTTTCCATCTTTAGTCTTTTGGAACTTTCTTAGATCACTGCCTTTCTGAGAAGATCTAAGTCTATCAAAGCTGGGCATCCCATAATGTTGCTGTTAGACTATAAGCTTCTTTCGGATCTGTTTCACTTTTGTATTTTTATTCCTAACACTAAATACAGTGACTGACAGAGTAAGCTTAATAAATGCCTTTTGATTGGTATTATAATGATTTAGTACTAAACCTCTGAGATAAATAATGATATGTAACGATATAGTAAAATATAAATAGTAAAAAAGAAAACTTTTGTGGTCAACGGATATGAATAAGAAAATCTGAAATTGCTAATAATCAGAGAAATGAGAATTAAAGCCGTTCTGAGGCATTACTTCACATCCCATCAGATTGGTAACAGGATGGAAAAATTCACTGTTAAGACTGTGATAGGCAGACAGGTATACAAACTGTAGGTGGAATTGAGAATTTGTCTAGCCATCCTGTAAAACAATTTGGATTATGCAAGAAGTTTACTAAGCTGTTTTTATACTTTGGCCAGGAATCCTGCCACAAGGCTCATACCCCATGGAAGTCAGTGACAACAAGAAATGACCCAGATGTATAAAAATACCTAAAGTCTTGCTATTAGTGAAGCAAAAAGCAGAAAACAATACATTGGCTCACACTGAACAAACTCGGGTATCATAATGCAATGAAATCATCATACTATGAAGAATCATGAATATGAAGAACAAGGAGAAACTTGAGAGGACATATAAACTGAGTAAATAGAGTAAAAACCAAAAAGGACAAAAGAACAACACATACGGTGACTACAATGATGTAAATGAAGACAATATTAACAGGCAACAGAAACTCAGGTCCAATACAGTGGTTAATGTAGGTCCTGTATTTAAAAAGTTAAAGCTCCATGGTTTTTTTAACAACAAAAAACTACCAATGTGAAAAGTGACATAGAGCCTAAGTTGTAATCACTCTGTTAGCGGATTCTGCTTGACTGTTTTGGGGAAAACATTTTGTAGGACATCAGTAGGGACGTGTGTGCTGTGCAGAATCACATATAGTGCCAGCAGAAAGTTAACCTTCTCTCAGACAAGTTATCCTTCAGAGCCACCAAAATTCAGTATCTGGAAAATATGTCTTGACAGAATTTTATACTTACTACTCTGAATTGTTCTAATTTCTGATTGCCCTTGATAAAGAACGGGCATTCTTTGTCACCTGTTCTGTGTCCGTACCGTTTACAGCGCCAGCCTAGAAGCCAACAGGAAAGTCAATATTTCAGTAACCCCCCACACATTGGTTACACAAGACAGACTTTCAGTCACATCAAGTCAGTCTTTATAACATTCACATTTTGAAAAGTAAATGCAACTGACTAATTATGTAAAACGTACATAAACAGAGTGAGCCTTTTCTCAAGAGACTTTTTAATAAGGGGCTATGTAAGGTGGCTGTGCCACCAAGGTCCCTTCCACTTGTGAATGGCTCTAAATAGTCTAAAGTTTTTCCTTAATATAAATTTGAGTTTGCTTCACTGTGTCTACTACATCTTTCTCCTAGCACTCTCCTCCTCACAACACTTAAAACACTTGAAGACAGCTATCCTGCCACAGTCCCCTTTCTTCCACCCCATGCCCCAAGTCTTTTCTTCTCAAAGCTAAGAATTTCCAGTTGTCTTTGACAAAGTGGAAAAAGCTTTGAACTAAGTCTTGAAGGAAGCTAGATATTCTAAAAAGCTAATCCAGTGTTCAGTAAATTACCTATGTATGGGAAAACCATGGATAGAAATTCACAAATGGATGACACTGTAGATTTTCTTAATGATTAGAAAGATAGAGTTCACATACATTGCATAACCTTGACTTCTTTCCCCAGGGGCATCCAGAGTCCTTTAGTTGGAGCATGAGCCAGAAATTCTCTGGCATGTTCATTGCCCGGTACATCTGGTATACAGTCTTCTGGCTTGGTCTCATCTTCCTAAACAAAAGGAGAAATCTGTAAACAAAAAGCCAAAAGTACCAGACTTTTCTTTAAGTTGTTTTAGAGCACATCTCACTATCCCCCTGATGGAAATAAGAGAAGAGGAAGAAACCCCTCCCACATTATCCCTTTAAGGTAACTCCAAGTGAAGGCAAATTGTATGTACCACAAAAGAGAGAAAAATATGAGGAAAAATTAAATTATTTCTATGAAAAGAAACTGATGTTTTTAAATGTATGTATAACAAAGTCACAATTCAAGCAGAAAAGAAAATTACCCAAAAACAGACTAGAAAAAATAACACAGATCATTTCTAAGTCAGATTCTAAAATCAAAGCATGGCTTTCTGAAATTTAAACAGTATTTCAAATAGAAACAGCTCCTTTCACCTAGAAGGATGCTGCTATTCTTTCCAAATTCTGGATATAATGCTTGTTAGAAATGTAATTGTTTCAATAAATGAATTCTTTCTCTAGCCTTTAACTGAGGATAAGTGTGATATCAAAAGAAAACACTATACTGTGACAATGTTTATGCTAAATTTATTACTAAATACTAGAATAATTTCAGCACCCAAACAGAACTCATTTCATGGTTAGTGGATAAGCACCAAATGAATGAATTATTACATAAGTTAGCAATAACATTATTATTATCACTTGTCACAATGTTTCCTATGGGTAAGGGGGGCTAAGTGTTTTATAATTCTCATCTCATTTGCTCCTCACCACCCTGAGAGGCAGCTGCTGTTATTATCCATGATTTACATATGAGGAAACTGAAACAAACAGAGGTTAAGTGACTTGCCCAGGGTCATGTAGCTAGTGTCTGAGGCTAGATTTGAACTCAGGTTTTTCTGACTTCAGGCCCAGTGCTCTCCACTGCACCACCGAGCTGCCTCTTATCTAGTTTGTAGCATCCATCTGGAACCGTCATTCTTGATTTAATAATGGACTCACTTCTACATTTTAATAAGTGTCTGCCTAGGGCTGGGCACACACTAATCCTAGAAAGAGCACTCACCATTCATTTGCCACTCACTCAATCTCTTATAGCATCCATTCCAATCCCATCCTGTGGTTTCTTAACTGCTCAGTCTTGTGGTCCTCATTCCTTTAGACAGGGATAACCAGCTCCTCCTAGACAAGCTCTCCTTGGCTCTCATGGCACTGCTTTCTCAGTTCTCTTCCTGCCCATCTGACTCTTCTTTCTTAGGATTGTTTGTTGGGTCTTAGTGCTCCTGCCCACGAGGAGTGGGTGAATACTGTCTCCCCTCCTTTGGTTACTTGTTAGTTGCAGATGGCTCCCAAATCATTTTTCTTTATTGACCTGCCATCCTGCATTACTGACTGTGTGAAGGGCATCTCTGCCTAAAGATCCCGAAGTATCTCACCTCACTCTCCTTCCACACGTTCATATTTCTGCTGATAGCACTACCGCCCTTCCAGTAACCCAGGTCTGTAACCTTACGCATTCGTAACGCATAACTTTCCTTCATGCTCCTGATCCAAGTCCCCACATCTTGTCAGTTCTACCTTCATAACCTCTCCATTCCCACAAACTCGAGCCCTGCTTCAGGTCCAACTCACCTCTACCCAGGAATACTGCAAGGGCCTCCGCCCGATGAATAACATCCCATGCAGCTGCTAACTGATATTTCTAAAACACAGGATTAGCCATGTTACTCTTCTGTTGGGAATCTGGGGTGGTACCTATTGCCTTGAGGCACTGAGGACAAAACCAACCCCTCGCACACTCCTAGCCAATCAGATTTTGCAGGTCAGTGTCTCCCTATGGTCTAGGTAACCTGTGTTTGATGTCTCTACTTCCAAGCACAACCCAGTTAACTACTACATGAATCCTATCAAGATCCTTCCCCGGCTGTTAGTGCCCTCTCCTTTCTGAAGCAAGTACTTTGTAGCACTGGCTGGATACTTTGTATCTGATTTGCTTATCTGTGTATCTGCTGTTTTATCTCCTCTCAGTGGAATAGAAATTTCTTGAAGTTTGGGATGATTTCATTTTTGCCATTGAATATCCAGAATTTATTAGTAAATGTCTTACACATAGTCAATGGTTAATGTGTTTTTTGAAATTAACTAAATTTTCTAACAATTAGACAATTAACCATTGAAACAAATTTTTCAAGAGGTAGTAGGCTCCCTATCATTTTAAAAGAAAGGCTTTAAGTTTGTTTGAGACAGTGTAGAAAGGATATTTTCACTGGAAAAGAATACTTCCTGCGTGCCTTCTCACTGCTAAGGCACTGAAACCTAGCCAGGGAGACTAGTCTGTATAATAAAGTACTAAAAGGTCCAGCACAGTCAACATGAGGAGATTACAGCACAGAAGGGAAGTACAAAGAGCAGTAGGGAAAAGGCAGTACAAGATGGCAGTGGTAAGCCAGCCTCTGACTACAAGAGGAACCATCACTGATCATCGGATCAGGAACGCTGAAATTCCCGTGGGGTTTGTGGGTAGATTTCAGAGAGTACATGAACTTGGTATGAAAAAAATTCTTTTAATGTAACTGGTTTCCTCTGAAATCCTACATATTTTATTTCATGCATTTAAAGAAGGGCTCCGAGGCTTCACCAAACTGCCAAATTTGTCTGTGACATTAAAAAGGTTTCAAGCTCTCTGGATTCATTCACAAAATTAAAAAAAAAAAGTCATTGGCAGCAGGGCAACAGCGTTACCAAAAGTGCCTCAAGAATTATTATACTATCTTATAATTATCTGATTTTATAAAAATTTACTCAAAATGCAATTATTTTTAATGATTAGATTATAAACTGCAAAAGAATGAACTATACTCACCTTGATAAGTCCAGGAGGAGGTTTTTCATAACTGGGGGGAAAGGGGAAGAAAGAATCCATCAATCACATTAATATAGCAAATGACAGTCTAATTTTAATTACTTTTAGCAAAAAGAAAAATAAGGCCAAAAAGTTCGTGTTCAGACTCAAATTAAAAAAAAAATAATTCCAATCAGATGATACAGCTCTTTCTAACCTTGAGTTGGAAGGTCAGAAGATCAGAGGTTAAGATCTGGAAGGGATCCCCAAGGCCATCTAGTACTATGAGAACTGAAGCAAACAGGAATGAAGAAACTTAGGAGCTGAATGACCCTGAGCAAGTTTTAACCTTTCTGAGCCCGTTTCCTCATTTGAAAAATAATGAAAGCCCCAAATAGGTTTATTGTGAAATAAAATGAGACGTAAAATATTTTGCAAAACTTTCGCACACTGTATAAACTGGCTATTACTATTTTAAAAGTGGCTTTCAATTGTCAGGTTGTGTGGAAGATGTGACAGGATTATAGGGTCATTTGAGAAGTAATGGTTCTGAACTGGGACCTGCCTTTAGACTTTGCTCTGCCTATAACAAACACAGGCTAAAACTGCCTCCCTCTAAAACACTGGCTACTCTGTGGGGAGAGTAAAGACAATGTAAAAATGGATTGAGGGGCAGCCTTAAGAGTTAGGAAGACCTGGCTTAAGCTCATCCTCGGACACCTTCTAGCTGTGTGACCTGGGGCAGGTCATGGTGCCCATGTTACAAGGATACTGCCAAACTCCATGAGATGCTTGGGTGAAAGCAAGTCAGATCATCCGGAGGCACAAGAGGGGCAGCTCCTTAGGAGGACAAACCTTCAGGACAATGGAACTACCACACTTCAGCTTGCACACAGAAGCATCCAGATGTGAGCACAGGAGGCAGAAACAGCACTACACATACACACACACACACACACACACACACACACACACATATATGTATACAGATGTATACATATAGATGTATGTGTGTGAGAAAAACGAGATTAAAAATAACAGAGATAAGAGGATGGAGAAGAGTTACTTTTTTTATCTCACAATTGCCTTCAGGAAATTGTTTAGTTTTCAGTTGTGTCTGACTCTGACCCCATTTAGGGTTTTCTTGGCAAAGATAATGGATTTGCCATTTCCTTGTCCAGTTCATTTTGCAGATGAGGAAACTGAGGCAAACAGGGTTAAGTGACTTGCCTAGGCTCACACAGCTAGTAAGTGTTTGAGGCCAGATTTGAACTCAGGAAGATAAGTCTTGCTGAATCCAGACCCAGCACTCTATCCATCACCCCACCTAGTAGCCCTTCAGGAAGTTGCAAAGCTTTATGATCCCAAATAACACTGTTATACTATTCAGATTTTTAAAAAAATTTTCAAATTACAAAAATCCATCATTCTTTCTCTCCCACCTTCCACCACCCTCACTGAGAAAGGAAGAAAAATAAAAACCCTTGTGATAAATGTGCATAGATAGTCGAGTCGAAAAAATTCCTGCACAGCTGAGTCCAGTACACCTCTCAGTCTGTACCCGTGGCCCCTCACCTTCCTATCAAGGGTAAGTAGCATGCCCTGTCTGGTCACTGCGTTACTCAAAGTTCTTCAGTCTTTCAAATTTAGTTTCTAGTTCTTTGTCATCACAAAAAGAACTGGTATAAAGTGTTTGTGTATCTGCCTCTTTCCTCCTCTTTTGATCTCTTTGGGGTGTAGACTTAGTAGTGTTTTCCCAGTTCATTAACTTTGGATATAATTCCAGGACCAGGTCCTAGCTAGCACCAGCACAGGTGCGGCTCCCTCCAATCTTTCTGTTCAGCCTTTCCAGTCTGATGGGCTTGAGATAGAGTCTTAGAGTCACTTCCATTTCTCTGCTATAGTTTCTTCACTGATTTAACCATAACTTTTTTTTTCAGAGAAGGGAAACAAAGAACTAAAGAACAGAGTCTTGCTCTAGGTTTAGAGCTAGAAGGATCCTCTGAGGCTCCAACACCTTCACTGGATGATAAAAAACAAAAGCCCAAAGAAGTCAACATTAGACCACATTGTACAAGTCAGGATTCAAACCCATGAACCTACAGTTGGCGTAAGATCACACACTTGCTTCACTACTAAACCCTCCGTGTATGGGCCATATGTCAATTTGGCAGGAAAAAAAAAACTTTCCAAAAGAAAAAGACTTTCCAAAGAGGGAAAAGACAATGTTATTTCCTTTGGTGACAAGTGTTTTCAAATCCAGCTTCCAAGTATTAACACTGGAAAAGACTGAGTAAGTAAGTAGCCTCTCACCTAAAGAAAACATATATGACTGGCTTGCAAGGGACAGCTGATGCTTGGTCCTAGGTCCCCCCAACCTTACTTGAGCTATCCTCATGGATCCACACTTGTGGCCTTCTCTATAACAAAGGTTTTGAAATTAATTTTTAAACTTAACTAAAAACCTATAAGCCTTGAAATAAGTACTTGTATGTTGTCTGTTCTTCTGGGTTATCATTTTTTTGGCGGGGGAGGAGGCGGTAATGTGATTTCCAGAGCTCTTTACGTTTCTCATACTTAGAGTATTCCATTTAATAATCCCTTACCTATCGGACACTTAAGTTAGTTCATTTTATTTACCCTTTGCTGCTATGAAAATCTTCGGACAGTTAATCTCAAATGGGATACTTAGATGCAGGCTGTGGCAATGAAGCCTAAACTACTTTACTTGGAAGGGGGGGAGGTCACCAGACAGACACTGTACTAGAAAAGGACTGGTCTTCTTTTCTCACCATGTGGTACAAAGGGAAGTTCTTGATTAGGAATCAAGAGGCCCTGGGTTCAGATCCCAGCTCTGTCAATGATCAACCCATGTGACCTTCAGAAAGTCACTTCCTCAGTTACCTCAGTTCAATTGAACAAGCATTTACAAGGTATGGATTATGAGCCACACAATAATAATCAGAACAGCTGACATCCACACAGCACTTCTCATGTACCGTGCAGTCATTTGAGCCTCACAATCCTGGGAGGTGGATGCTGGTTTTATCACCCCTTTTACAGTTCAGGAAACTGAGGCAAACAGAGGTTAAGTAACTCGCCATGGGTCACATAGCCAGTGTCTGAGGTCAAACTGGAACTCAAGTCTTCCTGACTCCAAGCTTGGTGCTCACTTTCTGATACATAAAGACAAAAAAATGTCCTTAAAGAGCTTTGACTCTACTGGAGACTGCAAAATGAGTTGACTTCTAATGTCCCTCCCAGCTATAGAATCTCTGACCTTATAATCCTTCTTTCAGATGTGAAAAGCAAAAGACACCAGAGGGACAAAAACTTCAGCCTGACTAAGAGCACATATTATTGTCAAGTGTACCAATACAGTCATTTTTTTTAGAAGGCTGCTTTCCCAAAACAAATTTTAAATGGTTTTTCTAATGAAAGCTAATGAACAGATAACAGCAGAAATTTGTTTAAATGTGGGAAGAATATGTAGACTAGCTGCTGGCTTTAATTTGAAATGTGAATAAAACATCTGAGGGGACCAAAAGAGGGCCTTGTTGTAAATAACCAGCAAATCAATTAAACCACAAAAACCACAAAAACAAAATGGGGATAGCTATGGGCTCGATCTGTGGTTCACTGGAAGAAAGAACTCTCAGACAAGGAAGCATCCTCTATCACTTCAGAGCAGCGTATTGTCTCCAAATTTCTGTCTTAAGGACATGGCCAGAACACTTAGAAAACTGCCCAGACACACAGCCAGGATGGGTCAGTCTAGCTAGCTATCTACACCACCACAGTTTCTACACAACATCTAGCCCCTTTCCCCCTAATACAGCATGATAATTAAACAGTAACCACAACAATGTGGAAAAGGTATTGTTAAAAACAGCTGTCCATTAAATGTCATTTTTATAACTCCTTCCACTATTTTAAAGAAAGAAGCATGCCCCAAATTGCAAGTGTACATAGAATTATTTATTCTTATTCTAAGTCTTCTCTGGTTTGCGTTGAAAAGTAAATACAGTTTCCCTTGCCAATACAACCTGCTTTCCAAGACTAGCTGGTCATCACACTGTTAGCCATGAGTTAGTAAATTCTTTGGCCACAGAAACATAGGAAATAGAAAAGCTTGTTAAATGGTCTTTGGTCCAGTTTGGCCCCTTTCTGCTTTTGCCAAGACAGTGGTAAGGTGGCAGGAACAAAGGAAATATGGGGATCAGGATTCACAGATAGTCTGTAAATATGGATTTAACTCTTGAAGCTCTAAATGTATGGTCTTTGGACAATGATCAATAAAAGCTTTTAGAATATTGAAGGAACTGAGTCACACCCAATTTCATTATGAATGAAACCTGAAGACACAGAATTTTGAGTTCAATGGAAGAAGAGCTCCTAGATTCTCCTAAAGGCAAAAAACAAAGGAGCTGTCCAGGGCAACACTGTTTCATGGGACAGTGACCTTGTGGTCATCTAACCTTGCGGCTCATAACAGACTGCCATGAAAAGCAGAGAATTTCTGAAAGAACTTTACAACATCACAGGATCACAGACTGAGGGGGGGCGGAGCTTGGAGATCATCGAATCCAACCCCTTCACTTCTAAAGGTGGGGGAAACAAAGACTCAAAGAAAGGAAGGAGCCCCTCCACTGTCACAAAGGGAAGAGAATGACGGACTTGGGGATAGAAGCCAGGCCCTCTTTCCATGAGGCCACTTTATCTTGAAATGAACATTTTTGACCAGCAAGTCACAATCTTCCTCAATGCTGGGTAACTTGCATTTGAAAGTGGGCGTAGAGGGAGCACCATTAACTATTGGAAAATATGGTGTAGAAACAAAAGAGACTAAATGACTGCA
The DNA here is from genome assembly GCA_011680675.1 of Gymnobelideus leadbeateri. Taxonomy (NCBI): domain Eukaryota; kingdom Metazoa; phylum Chordata; class Mammalia; order Diprotodontia; family Petauridae; genus Gymnobelideus; species Gymnobelideus leadbeateri. Next base: position 584,771 of record WOXC01011043.1, on the reverse strand, counting down.
GACTACTTGGAAGCCTCATACCTGGATATAATGAACACTTCAAGAAAATGCTGGAAGGCAGTCTGTGACAAATGAGGGCAATGGTTCTGTCTTAGAAACGAAACAACTTGTCACAGATCTGGGAGCTACTTTACAATCACTGTCAGTTGATAGTCTGATCATCAACTGGTGAAAAGCAAAGGCTAAAAACAGTATAAAATCAGAATAAGTCAGTCAACAAGCATTTCATGAAGCACCGACATTGAGCCAGGCCCTGTGCTAAGCACTGGGGATACAGAGAAAGGCAAAAGATAGTCCCTGCCCTCAAAGAGTTCCCAGTTTAATGGAAGAGACAACATGCAAACAACTAAATACAACCAAGATATACATAGGAACAATTTGGACACTGGAATTGGGGGAAAGGGGGACAAGCAAAGGCTTCTTGTAGAGGTGGCATTTTATTTGGGACTAGAAGGGAGCCAGGGAAGTAAGGAGGGGGAGATGAAGAGTGAGGAGAATCCCAGGCTTGGGGGAATGCACTGAATTGTAAGATGGAGTATTTTGTGCAAAGAACAGCAAGGAGGCCAGTGTACCAAAGAATACTGGGGGGACCTTGGGGTCGGGAGAAAGGAAAAAGGAATAAGGCGTAAGACATTCAGGTTAGGAGAGGGCCTGGACCAAGGTAAGAAGGGCTTTGGACACAAATGGAGGATTTTATAATTGATCTTGAAGGTGATAGGGAGCCACCAGTTTACTGAGTAGGTGGATGACACAGTCATATCTGTACTTTGACACCTGAGTGGAGCTTAGACTAGAGTGGACAGAGCCTTGAGGCAGGGAGTCCAGTCAGCAAGTTATGCAGTTGTCCAGGCATGAGGTAAGAAGGCCTGCACTAAGGTGGTGGCAGTGTCAAGTAGAGAAGGGGAAGCATACAAGAGATTCGATGAAGGCAGAACTGCCAGCACTTGGCAATGGATTATATAGGAGGGGTGAGAGAGACTGAGGGGCTGAGGATAACATCTGAGGATAACAAGTTTTGCTGGGGTGACTAGATGGAGGCTGGTTCCCTAGAAGATAACAGTGAAGAAGAGGGGAGGAACTCCATGTGGACATGTCTATTGGACATCCAATCTGAAATGGGGTCAGATGAGAGGTTGGGGCTGATGGGTAGATCTGAGAATCATCAGCATGGAGATAATCATTTAAACCATAGAACTGATGAGAAAACCAAGTGAAATGGCAGAGAGGTAGAAGAGCAGCCGACCTGGGGAAGACTCATGGTTAGCATGTGTGACCTGGCTCAGAGCCTGGCAAAGAAGACTGAGAAGGAAAAGGAGAATCAGGTAAAGGAGAAGGCAATTGCTGGTGTCAAAGGCTTCAGAGAGGTCAAAGAAGGACAGTGACAAGACCATCACTGATGCAGTCGCTGCTCCAGAAACCCCAAATAATCATACAAGACATTACTGATGCAAACCACAAAATGACAAGTGTAGTTCATGCAAAAGGTACCATGAAGAGGAGGCCAAAAGGGCAAAGCAACCACATGGGCTTTTTGCCATTCAGAGAGATGTGACAGCCAAAGACAAGTCATTCAACAAGCTTCTATTGTTTATTATGTGCCAAGAACTGTACAAAGCTCTGAGAAAACAGAAAGGCAAAAGAAGCTGAGTGTGCCACGTTCAGAACATCAGAGGAAGGTTACTGTACGAGGGGTGTCACCTTACAAAAAGACTAAAGACAGGTTATTGGGGGTAGTCCTCCTTTCCATATGAAAGTGGAAGCACAACAAACAGATGTGAAATGGAACAGCTCTCCAGTCTTTTCTGTGGCCATATAATTTCATGCGTAATGAAAGCAGAATCACTGTATTTAATTTCTGCCTTATTAGTACCGACCCCAGTGTCAAGGATCAAGTAGAGAAAAGCAGCTAGACTTGAGGGTATAATGGAAAGAACCCTAGATTTGAGTTAGAAGGCCTGAGTTCAAATCCTGACTCTCATACTTACTGTGTTAGTCACTCAACCTTTCTAAACCTCAATTTCCATCTTTGTAAAATAGACTAAAAAGGTTACTTTAAAATGCAAAAGTTCTGATCTACGTACTTACAACAGAAATTCTTGCTTGAGGCAACATAATTCTAAAAGCATACAGGAACTGATTTTTAAGACATCTTATGGAATCACAGGATTTAGTTAAAAAGAACCTTAGAGATCTCCTTACTTTTCAGATAAGAGAAATAAGATGCTCACATCTGTAGATTACATCATGCAGTGAATGAGTAAAGGCCTTGGTTTGGAGTCTGAGATCTTTAATTCAAATCCAGGGTCTCCTACTGTATGTATGACCTTGGCAAGTCACTTCCACATTCTAAGGTCCCCTCCAACTCAAAACCCTATGTACCCGAGGTTTGCTGGTGACTCAAAGTACCATGGAAAGACGCATAGAGACAGGTTGGCTTTGGGTTACATCTAAGCTTATATATCTATTATATGTATATTCTTTTCTGAGCCCTAGGCTAGCACACAGGAGCACAGAACTCAAAACAATAATGCCTTGCTAATGTTTAACCAAAGCAACACGAGTAGTCTGAGGAAAGTGTTGTGCCAGTCTACCATTTGTATCCTCAGAAATAGAAGACTGGCACAGAGCCTTGTTCTAGATGTTGATATTGGATAGGTAGGTGAAAAGGTCTGCTTCCTCTCCACGTCTAAGCTTACTGTCCTCCTACTGCATGAGTTACCACCAGTGTACTACTTCCCCTCTTCCCTTGGCCCTCAGCCCCTGTGATGACAGGGGTCAGACTTTTGAAGGGCAAGCCAACTCCATCCTTGTGAGATTACACTTATTGTAGCCTCTGAGAAGCTACCCACTCACCTCCAACAAATTTGCACCAGGCACAATAATGGCTAGTTACAACTGGGCCCATTCTACCACAAAGGTACTGTCTGACTTAGAAAATCATTTTGTGACAGATTCCATGACTACAAATTCCACTGCTCTATATACCATGTAAGATATAATGTAAAAAAGAAACTTGGTCCCTATCTGAGCAAATATTAAAAATGCAAGTATGCACACAGTAGAAGGAAACATTTTCACAGAATCTGAAAGTCAGAGGAACCCCCACCTAGTCTTAATCCCCTCTATAACAGATCCAAACAAGCAGTAAAATGGCCTTTGACTGAAGACCTGCAGGGTGATAGAGAGTCACTTGAGAAAGGGAGACAAGAGGTAAGGAAGTCTGAATTCTCAGAAATATATAAGAAGGGTTAGGGTTGTGATTGTGGGAGTGGATGGAAGGGAACGTAGATGAGAGACATGATTTTGATAGGAACAGCCAGATTTGGCGATGGACTGGATATGTGAGATGAGTGGGCTGAGTGGGAACAAGGACCCGAGGATGACACCAAGGCTGCCAGCTGTCGACCTGGGAGAATGGTGGGGCCCTTGACAGTGACAGGCCAACTCGTAAGAGAGGAGAGATAGGGTTGGGAGTGGGGCAGAGATAGTTCTGTTTTAGATAGGCTGAGTCTGAGATGCTGAATAGGCAACAAATTCAGGGTATCCAAAAGAGAGTAGCTAATGGAAAACTGAAAGTCAGGAGAAAGGTTAGGGCTAGATATATAGACCTAAGCATTACCTATACAGACATCAACCAATGGGAGCTAATGAGATGACCCAATGAATCAGTATAGAGTGAAAAATGAAGAGGGCCCAGGACAGAAGCCTGAGAGGCACCCACAAACTGTGGGCATGACATGAATAATGAACTGGCCAAAGCCACTGAGGGGTGGCTGGATGGATAGGAAGATAACCCGGAAAAAAATATCATCACAGAAACCTAGAGGGAGAGGGGCCAGAATCAGCAACGAGGTCAAGAAAAAAGGAATGTGAAAAGGCTTCTAGATTTGGCAATTAAGAGAACACTGTCCACTTTGGAGTGATGAAATCAGAAGCCAGAGTACAGAGGATTTCAAAGAAAGGAGTGAGACTGGATGGTAGCTGTCGTGGAGGACAGGAGCAAGCAATGGCTTTCAAAGTGTACAACTTACATTTATCTTATTAAACCTCATTTTGTTAGACTCAACCCAGTGTTGTCTGGCAAGATATTTTTCAATCCTGACTCCATCATGCTTTGAGCTAGCTTATCCCTCTGGTCCATCCATAAACTTGAAAAACATACAATCTGTGCATTTATCCAAATCACTGAGAAAAATATTCAGTAACATAGACACAAGCACAGCAGCCTAAAGGCTGCCTTCAAGGCTGAAACTGATCTGTCAGTGCCTCCTCTTCGGGTATTTCCAAGTTAGGACTTCTAAAGTGTTCATGCTTCCTGGTCTTTAAATCACATACTTGATAAAAGCATCTAAAAACATTTCATTTTTATTAAGAACATGATCACCAACAAACATTTCCATATGTAAAGCAAAGAAGAGCTTTTGTTACATATACTTGCTTTTAAAAGTAAAATTTAACAAGATGGCAAAAAAGGACCTTCTGAAGGTTTTTGTTTTCTTCTCTGTATTTTTTAATGCTGCACTGATGTACTTTTCCTTAATTCTGGGGAAATGTCTTTATCATTTCCTCCCATAAAACCAGCTTTGGCTGGTTCATTATTCATGTCATGCCCACAGTTTGTGGGTGCCCCCCCCCCCGGCTTCTGTCCTGGGCCCTCTTCGATTTTCGCTCTATACTGATTCATTGGGTCATCTCATTAGTTCCCATTGGTTGATGTCTGTGTAGGTAATGCTTAGGTCTGTATATCCAGCCCTAACCTCTCTCCTGACTTTCAGGTTTGTTGCCTATTCTTCCTTGTACCAAATAAAAATAGTCAAGAAAAGCAAACCAATATATTTGTTACAGCTGAAAATCAACATCTCTTGTTCTGTTAATGTACCTTCTGCACCAAAAGCTTCAAAGAAAAATATGAGCTGGTTACAAGACATAGAGGACCTTAAGAAGCAAATAAGAGAAGTGGAAGAAAAATTAGGAAGAGAAATAAGAACGATGCAAGAAAATTATGAAATGAGAGTCAACAGCCTGACTGAAGAAAATAACACTTTAAAAAAAAAGACTAACTCAAATGGCAAAAGAGGCTCAAAAAGGCAATGAGGAGAAGAATGCCTTAAAAAGCCAAATTTGCCAGATGGAAAAAGAATCTCAAAAGCTCACGGAGGAGAATCATTCCTTCAGAGTTAGACTGGAGCAAATGGAAGCTAGTGACTTTATGAGAAATCAAGATGCTGTTAAACAAATCCAAACAAACAGAAGAATAGAAGGCAATGTGAAATATCTCATGGAAAACACCACTGACCTGGAAAATAGATCCAGGAGAGAGAATTTAAAAATTATTGGACTACCTGAAAGCCATCATCAAAGAAAGAACCTAGAAATCATCCTCCAAGAAATTCTCAAGGAAAACTGCCCTGATGTTTTAGAACCAGAGGGCAAAATAGAGGTTGAAAGAATACAGCAATCACCTCCTGAAAAAGATGCCAAAAAGAAAATTCCTAGGAATATTATAGCCAGGTTCTGAAATTCCCAGATCAAGGAGAGAATATTACAAGCATCCAGGAAGAAACAATTTGAATATTGTGCAAACACAATCAGGATAACATAGGATCTGGCAGCTTCTGCACTGAGGGATCGATGGGCTTGGAATATGATATTCCAGAGGTTAAAAGAGCTAGGATTAAAACCAAGAATCACCTACCCAACAAAACTGAGTATCATGGTCCAGGGGAAAATATGGTCATTCAGTGGAATAGAGGACATTCAAGCATTCTTGATAAAAAACCAGAGTTGAATAGAAAATTTGACATTCAGGTACAAGAAGCAAAAGAAGCTTAAGAAGATAAACAGGGAAAAGAAATGATATGGAACTTATCAAAGTTGAACTATTTACATTCCTACATGGAAAAAGGATAATTGTAACTTATGAAACTTTTCTCAGTATGAAAATAGTTGAAGAAGGGTATATGGGCATATGAATACATATGTGAATGTGTGTATGTATGTTTACAGGTATACATAGATAGAGGGCACAGGATTATTTTAATAGGAAGGGATGATACTTAAAAGGTGAAATTAAGAGGTGAGAGGAATACAATGAGAGGAGATGGGGAGAGAGAGTATGAGGTAAACTAACATATAGAAGAAGCAAGGGAAAATGGTTACAAGTGAGGGGAAGAACAGGAAGGCAAAAGGGAATGGATCAACCTTATTCTCATTGAATTTGGCTTAGGGAGGGAATGACATATGCACTAAATAGGGTGTCTCACCCTATAGAAGAGTAGGGGGGAAGAGGATGAGAGGAGGGATGATGGGAGGGCAGGCTGGGGGGAGGAGGGAAGTTGGAAGCACCCACTTTTGAAAAGGGACAGGATCAAAGTAGAGAATGGAACAAGTGGGAGGTGGGATAGGAGGAAGAGAAATATAGTCAGTCTTTTACAATATATCTGCTATGGTAATGTTTTGCATAGCTACACATGTACAACATATACTGAATTGCTTATCTTCCCAGTAAGGGTGGATGATAAGGGAGGATGGGAATGAATCTGGAATTCAAAGTTTTATAATCAAATCTTTAAAAAAATATACAAATACTATTATTAATACTATTTTACATGTAATTGGGAAATAAGATATACAAGCACTGGGGCATAGCGATCCACCATGCCCTACTGGAAAAGTCAAAGGGGGTATGGGAGAAGATATGGGAGAGAGCAGATTGGAGGAGGGGATATCCTATGGGACCGATATTTTGGGGTGGTAGGTAGGGGGAAAACGGGGAAAAAATTGTAACTCAAAATCTGGCGGAAATGAATGATTTTAACAATGAAGTTAATAAAGCATTTGGGAAAAAAAAGAAATGGAGCTCAGTCTAGCATCCAAATAATATCTCCTATAAATCTGAGCCTAAACAGAAATGAAATAAAGACATTTGACAGAAGAAAGGGAAAAAAGGTCAGCAAGTGAGTGAGGAGAGCCAGAACTAGGCCAAGTCTTTCTCTTGGCTCACTGCCAGGGACTGTAAAGAAGGTGTAGCTGGGATTTAACAGGTGACTACAGATGCAGGGTCTTCTGAAGGCAGAAAGGATGCCATGAATGTGAGAAGAGTTCTAAGGCCATTCAGCAAGCATCAAGTTACTGTGTGCTGGCAGGCACTGGCAAAACAGACAAACCTGAACCTACCCCTGCACTCTAACAGGAGATACAGCACACACACCTGAACACATACAGGCTATGTGCAAAATGATTACAAGGAAGATTTAGAAGAGCACCCTCCCTTTGGAAAGAGGTGCCCCAGCAGTCTAGGGAAGAGGGTCAGGAAAAGTTGGAACAATCACAGGAAGGAGGCAATGGGAGATGGAACATTCCATGTGGGAAGTAACCAGTGGGCCGACTAGAATGCAGGATGCAAAGGGGGACCACAGAGAAAAGAATGTGGACAACGGAAAAGCAAGGAGCACTGGGCCAGGCTGTGAAAAGTTGGAGATGCCTACCAGAGACCTTTCTATCTGATACACTCAGAGGAGCCAGAATACGGCCTGCTGCCAATTGCCATTTAGAGATCCTGCCCATCCACTCTCACCCAGTAACCTCTCCTGCTCTGAGGGTCACCCAATCAGGCTTCTTGTCGCTATCATCTAGTGACCCTCAGGACACTCTCCTTCCTCCATCAAAGAGTCTGGTGATCTGCTCATTGTCTTTCTCCCTTCCCAACCCCTACCTGATAGCAGGGGCCTGAACACGAACATTAATGCTCCCCCAAATACTCTTTACTTCAAGTTCTACAATCTGTGCATTCTCATCACCTACTGTTACACTCTGCCTCTACTATAAAGAGAAGAACATCCTTGTGACTTTGCCTTCACCCACTTTCAAGTTCATAACCTGAACTCCTTTATCTGATCATAATCTTTTTTTTTCTAGAAATTTTTTTACTGTAGGTGGAATGGGACACATCTGGATACAGTAAATTAGATGATTCCAATTTTGTTGGCAATATCTAAAACATTGTAGTCTGGAGCAAGATGGACATAGGCCTTCTTCTCTCCATCAGGCCAGATCAGTGTGTTGACCTTGGCCACATCGATGTCATACAGCTTCTTTATGGCCTGTTTGATCTGATGCTTGTTGGCCTTGACATCCACAATAAAAACTAGGCTGTTGTCCTCAATCTTCTTCATAGCAAACTCAGTGGCCAGACTCATGGCATAGTGATCAAGCTTGTATCTCCAAGGGGCACTTTTTCCTAGGGTATTTGAGCTGCCTTTGAAGTCTTAGTATCTTGGGTAGCTGGAAGGTGGGGGATTTTCAGATTTTCTTTTTGTGGCTATCGACACCCTTCAGTACCATCTTCTTGGCCTTCAAAGCCTTGGACTTAGCTTCTGTCTTGGGGGGGCAAAAGCTACCTTCTTTGCCTTTGGTGCCATCTTAGGGGAAAGGGCTCTGATTATAATCTTTTATCTTCCATCTTTCTTTCTACCTCCCACTGTGACTTCCAACCCTCCATTCCACAGATTTTTCCCTAGGTCATCAGCCTTGTACTGTCTATATTCCCCCTTTTTATTAGCTGCTTTCCTACAACCTGAAATCATGCCTCTGTCTCTCCCATTCTAAGAATAAAACGGTCAATTGATCCATCCCTCCTACTAGCTATTACCCCACAACTCTCCTCCCATGTGTGGCTAAACTCCTTTAGAAGGACATCTGTAAAAGCAGCCTCCACTCTTTTCCTCTCCTTTTTAAAACCCTTTACAATCTGGCTTTTGATCTCATCATTCAACACAATCTGCTCAATGATCTCTTAATTTGACAAATTTAGTGGCTTTTTCTCAATTCTTACCTTTCTTGACTTATTTGTAGCATTTCAGACTGTCCATCATCCTCTTGCCCTTGACACTTTTTTCTCTAGGTTTTGTTCACTGTTCTGCTACTTTTCAGCCTCTCCTCAGCCTCCTTTACTAAGCATGGGTATCCCACAGGGCTCTGTCCTGGGCCCTCTTCTCCTCTCCCTCTATACTTTCACTTGATCTCATCAGCTCCCAGATTCAATTAGCATCTCTATGCTAACGAGTCTCCTCACTATCCACTAGCCCTAACTTTTCCGGTGACCTCTAGTCTCAAACTGGATGTGGAGGAGATACCTTAAAGTCAACACGTCCAAAACTAAACTTTGTCTTTTCCCTAACTACCCTATAACTCTTGAAGGTAACACCTCCCAGGCCCCCAGGCTCTCACACTTGACTCCTCACTCTCTGATCCTGGCCAAGACTTTGACACATGTCACATGTCTCAGATATGCCCACGCTCTGACACTATCACCCTGGTGTAGGCCCTGATCACCTCCTTCCTGGACCACTTCAATAATTGCTGGTGGGTCCACCTGCCACAGGAGTCCCCACACCACTTAGCTGTCAAAATGCTCTACCTGAAGTGTAGGGACCACCAGGTGGCGCCATAGTGCATGGAGCACCAGGCCCAGAGGCAGGCCCACTCACCTTCCTGAGTTCCAGTCTGGCCTCAGACACCCACCCATTAGCTGTGTGAGCCTGGGCAAGCCACCTAATAGTATTTGCCTCATCTGTAACATGAGAAGGACTGGCCAGCTGCTTCAGGATCTCTGCCAAGGAAACCCCAGGTGGGGTCACAAAGAGTGGGACATGACTGGAAAGCGACTGAACAACAGAAAGCATAGCCCTGACCACCTGTGTCACTTTCCCAACTCCCCATTCAGCAAACTAGTGGTTCCCTCCAGTCCTCTTCCATTTCACTCCCGCTCCCTTGGGGAGCACTCTTGGATCTTCTCCATGTTCCTCCACCACGAGGCCCAAGTGGCTGTTCTGAACCTGCCCTCACCCTCTCAGGTGAGGACTGAGGCCATACCTTGAGACCCCCCACTCATCCTTCAGTCACCCCTGTGACTCCTCCATCCTCAGTGGACTTGACCATCCCTGCTAGCCATAACCCCTTCTCCAGGATCACTAATGATCATGTGCACGGTCTGCCTGTGGGCCCCTCCTCTTCTGAGGTCTCCCCTCCCCTCCGGACCCGCCGGCCCTTCTCAGCATCAGGCCTCTGGCCAGGCCGTACAACTCGGCCGGGCCCCCCTTTCACCATAATCTCTGCAGCTCCGGCAGTGCAGCGATCATTCCACACCAGGTCCAGATCTCCCTTCTGAGCTCCAGCCCTGGACACCAAATGCCTGGGAGCCATCCTTTGGTCAGCCAGAGCCCATCTGTTAGCACATCTCCCATCGCCCTGCAGCGCGGTGCCGACACATGGTCCCCGGGGCCTTCTCTGTCCTCCCCTCCCTCTGGTGTGTGTGGGGGGGCAGGCAAGGACTTCTGGGTGCCAGCCAGCACGTGCGTGCCCTGGCCGGAGCGCCCGCCTTCCACGCCCGGCTCAGCCTCCCCAAGGCACTAATGCCAGCCCTCCCAGGGCCCTCCAAGTCTCGGCTCACGCCCCGCCATGTGCGTGCGGCCTGGGGTCCGCTCCTTGGGGGGGGGGGGCCTGGTGCCGTGACCAGGCTGGAGGCACGGGACAGGCGGGTCAGAGGTTGTCCCGGCCGGTGCACTCCTGGGTCTGACCAGCGGCTGGCCTCGGGGGCTGCTGCTGGCCCACGCACGTGCACGGGGCCAGGGCCCTCTGGGGGGCCTGGAGCGGGGAGGGACCCCAGGCAGAGTGGAGTCCGGCCGTGTCACCCGGCCAGCCCAGCAAGCAAGGGCAGCACTCTGGGCCTCTTCGGGCTGGGGCAGTGCGGGTGGGGGGAGGGAAATAACGGGGGAAAGAGGCTTTCCCAAGGGTGAGCAGGTTCCAAGCCCGGCTGGGGGATGGGCCACAAGGCTTCTCTCCTCCTGGCCTCAGTTTCCCTCCGGTGCTACAGCAGGGGGGCGGTGACGGAGGGGAGGAGGCCCCGCGGCCCCGGTGGGGGAGGGGAGGAGGCCAGCGGCGCGCGCCCCGCCCCCGCCCCCCTCCGGCCCGTCACTCACAAGGACTCGAGGTGCTGCAGCTGCTGCCGCTGCTGCGCGTCCCGCCGGCGCCGCTTCTGCTCCTGGCGCCGCTGCTGCTCCAGCTCGGCCGGCTCCCGTGCCCGCTTCGGGGGCGGCGGCATGGCCTGGCCGGGCCGGGCCAGGGCTCCCCGCGGCGGCCGGGGCGGAGTGGGGGGAAGGGCGGAGGAAGAGGAGGAGGAGGAGGAAGAAGGCGCCCTCACTTCCTCCAGCCGCCCCGCCTGGGCCCCGCCCCGTCGGGCTCCCGGCCCCGCCTGCCTCCCGCCCTCCTCACCCGCCAGTCCTCGGGGCTCGAGGCCTTGCAGTGACGGTGCGGCCGGGGCCGGGCACGTGGCCGTGACTCGGCGGTGGGTCCAGTGACGTGCCCCCCCCTCCCCGCGCCGTGGGGCCCGGCCGCGAGGCGCTGGGGGGGGGGGGGGGCCCTCCCTCCGCACGTGATGCAGGCCTTGGCTGGGTGTGCGCCCCCCTCCCCCAGCCTGGAGCCCCAGGGGAAAGCGCCAGAGTGGGCCGCAATCTCGGGCCTTGACTGGGCCCTCAGCCCGGCCGCAGTTTTCTGGGGAGCGCGCCCTCTTTTGGTGATCCACGCGCGTCACAGGCTTTAGTGCGGGCAGTGGAGCAGGAGATCTCGTCTGGCAATTTGGTCTCCGGCTCCTCTGCCTGGCATCGCGCGTCTTTAAGACGGGGATGAAAGTGGGTCTGCCAGTCTGGTGGTCATGCCCTTCAATAGAGACATTCTTTAGGATTTTAAATAGCTTAGCCGGGATTTTATCATCTCTACCGGCCTTACTGTGAGCAGTGCTTCCTGGGCCCGCAGGACCGCATCCCCAGGGTGTCAGTAATGGTCACTTGTGATGTGAAGGTCTTTCTTGCATCATCTTGCCACCTCTTCTTACTCTCTTCTGCTTCGGTGAAGTCCCTCCGTGTCTGTCAAGGGCATTTTTGCATGAAATCTCTCCATGGAATCTGTCATTTTCTTAGAAATCTTTTGTCTTTCCCATTTTATTTTTTTTTTATTTCTTTGTATTGTTCTTTAAGAAAACCACCTTATCTCTCCTTACTGTTATCTGGAATTCTGCATTCATTTGTATGTAGCTTTCCCTTTCCCTCTTTCCTTAGCTATTTGTAAAGCCTCATCAGTCATTTTGCTTTCTTGGGCTTCTTTTGGTGGGGGGGGGGGGGGCATGTTTTTTGTCGCTGCCTCTGTTACAATATTGTGAACTTCTGTCCGTAGTTCTTCAGACACTCCTTAAATCTAGTCATCACTTCCACTTCATAGTCATAAGGCATGTTATTTAGATCATATCTATATAATCTGATGGTTTTCCCTATTTTCTTCAATTTAAGTCTGAATTTTGCAATAAGTAGCTTATGTTCTGAACCACAGTCAGCTCCAGTCTTGTTTCAATGGACTGTATAGAGCTTCTTTGCTCTTGGCTGCAAAATATATAATCAATCTGTTTTTTATGTTGACCAATCTGATGATTTCCATGTGTTGAGTTGCCTTTTGGGATGTTGAAAAAGAGTGTTTGCTTTGACCAGTGAATTATCTTGACAAAGCTGCTTCATTATGTACTCCAAAGACAAACTTGTCAGTTTTTCCAATTATCTTTTAATATCCTACTTTAGCTTCCCAGTCCCCTATGATGGATGTGACCTTTTCTTTTTTGGGTGTCATTTCTAGAAGATGTAGGTCTTTAAAGAACTGATCAACTTTGGCCCAGCTGCCAAATGAGTACTGGGGCTACTTGTGATTGTCCTCCAAGTCCCCACTAGTGTGTTGACCTTCTGACCTGAGGGGCTCATGTTCTGATGTTCTCTTTTATCATTTTAGTACCATCCATGGGGTTTTCTTGGCAAAGATCCTTCTTTGATGGATCACCTTTTGTCAGAACTCTCTACTGTGACCTTTCTTGGGTAACTCTGCACAGCATGGGTCAGAGTTTCATTGAGTGACACAGGTCCCTCTGTCATGAAAGGCAGAAATGCCCTATACTATGCACTCTGTGATCTCATCATCTTCTATGGATTTAAGTACCATCTCTATGCTGCTGATTCTCCAATTTACTTATCTAGCCTTCCCTCTTTGCTGACCTCAAGACTATTCTCTCCAACTGCCATTCAGACACTCAAACTAGATGTCCAATAGATGTCCAACATCTTTAAAATGTCCCAAACTGAACTCACTATTTTTTCCTCATACCAGCCATCCTTCCAAATATCCCTGTTAGTCTTAAGGTCACCACCATGCTGCCAGTCACCCAGGCTCACAACCTAGGTGTCATATCTCTCATCCTCCATATTCAATCTGTTGTCAAGGCCTGTTGATTTCACCTTTCCACCTTCTCTCAAACATGCCTCCTTCTCTTCTCTGACACTACCTCCAATCTGGTATAGACAAGCCCTCATCTCCTCACAACTGGACAGATAGCCTGCTAGTGGGTCTGCCTGCCTCAAGTCTTTCCCCACTCCAGTCTGTCCTCCATTCAGAAGCCAAAGGATTTTCCTAAAGTTCAGGTCTGACCATGTCAGTCCCTGACTCAGTAAACTCCAGTGACTCATCCCTCAGCCAGGATTCCTAGAGAGCCCAGAGAGAATCTAACCCACCAGAGACTAGAGACAAAAGGAACTGAAAGGAAAATCAATATAATGGGACACCAAGGAGGACTGCTCCTTAGTAGCCGCTTCAGCCTTGGTTTGTACAGCTTCATAAAGCCCTCCTAGAATACTCAGGCAATCGACAGCCTTATGAGCCCTGGACTGGACCAATAACACAGGGAAAGCTGATTACTTAGATTCCTGCATGTTCAAGCGGCCATTAGTGCTTGAGTGCTGGTTTGTGGTCCTTGCAGCTAACTAGCTAGATGCCCCTTCCCCCCCAAGGAAGAACAAATCTGATAGTTTAATCACCCAGTCAATTTCTAAAATATCCTTTCTTCCTGTGCAGTTCCATCCTGTTCTCCTCTCCCCCATACTTCTTTGGATTATAACCAATTGAGGCTACACAATATCGATGTTCATTCAGGTACTTACATAGGGCAAGGTGGAGATGACTGGAGGTAGGGCTGGCTGGTTTGGATATTTCTTTAGATGGGATGTTTCCCAGTGGGGAGAGGAACTCACAAAGTGGGAAGAGGGGGAAGGGAAGATGTGGGTGGGGAGATATCTTTTAGGGTTAGAAGGCTGATGTTTATACAGAGTCAGAGAGGTACTAACAGCCTGGCTAGCTTAATGTACTGTGTATCACCCCCTAGGACAAAGAGAAAAATCTTGAATCTGTTACAAGGTTGAGCTGAAGTGCTCATCACGTGAGATCCCTAACGAGCTTCTTTGCTCAGCGACTTCTAGGGTGGTTTCTCCTCTTGGTGACCTGAATTAGAGAGGCTAGTCCAGGGAATAAAATCTTTTACACATAACATCAAAGTCTAACAGTAACTGACATACTCATTCTACTAAAAAAAAAAAATCTAACATATACACGAATTGGGTTGCAGTTTATTTAGTTTCTGTAGTTTTCACAATATTCATTAGTCAGACAATTTACCCTATAAATCATAAAATTGTTTCCAAATATTTCTTGGTGTTGTAGAACTTTTCATTTTCTTTTTTTTTAATTACTTACTTTTACTTTTCAACATTCACTGCTATAAGATTTTGAGTTCTAAATTTTTTCCTCCTCCATTCCCTTCCCCCTCCCCAAGACAGTGCAATCTGATACAGGTATATATATATATATATATATATATATATATATATATATATATATATATATATATAATATGTTAAACATTTCCACATTAGTCATGTTGTATAGAATTAGAACCAAGGGAAAAACCATGAGAAAGAAGAAACACCAAAAAAAAAAAAAAAGAGAAAATAGTATGCTTCAGTCTCCATTTAGTATGCTTCAGAACTCCATAGTTCTTTCTCTGGATATAGATGGTACTTTTCATCATAAGTCTTTCAGAACTGTCTCAGATCATTGTATTGCCGAAAATGGCTGTCATTTACAGTTGATCATCATAAAATGCTGCTTTTTCTGTGTACAATATTTTTCTGGTTTTGCTGTTTTGCTCACTTCACTCGGCATCAGTTCGTGTAAGTCTTTTCAGGTTTTCCTGAAGTCTGCCTGCTCATCATTTCTTATGGAACAGTAGTATTCCATTACATTCATATACCACAACTTCTTCAGCCATTCCCCAATTGATGGGCATCCCCTCAATTTTCAATTCTTGGCTACCACAAAAAGAAATGCTACAAATATTTTTATACATGTGGTTCCTTTCCCCTTTTTTATGATCTCTTTGGGACACAGACCTAGGAGTATTGCTGGGTGGAAAGGTATGCACAATTTTGTAGCCTTTGGGCATAACTTTTTATTTCCAATAACCAGTCTGCTGTACTGTTTATCAAACCCAAAAGAACTTGTTGGCAATCCAGAACATATACCTTTTAATACCTAACCCAGTCATTAATCAGAAGAGCACTGTTTTCTAGATAAATAAGTAATAACTAAAAATGTTAAAACCACAGCATTCAGATCAAAAGAGGAGAAAACCATCATTAAAATAACAAAAATGTATCAAGCTATTTGGTAGCATTCCAAAACTCAACAGTGCTACATACGATATTTTCTACAATCACAATACCAGAAACTATAAAGATAACACTAAAAATACATGCATAAAAACTAAATCCTGGGCTTTTGACTCCTGCTGGAGATTCTCATGCCCAGCAAAGATTAGGGTCCTGTATTGTCTCTGAGTGAAAAGTTATGAGTTTTGTGTTCTCTGCTGTTGGGAATCAAAATTGAATTTCATTTAAAAATTTTAAGAGAACCTTTACTATTTCTGATTGCCTTTTAATTGAACTTCATTTCTGCACTGTCACTATAGACTAGCTTTAATTCCTTTTCAACCTCCTCTTTTTTCCTAATAAACTCTCATTAAGCGGTTCAGATCACACTTTATATTACTCCTTACATGTTGATTGAGTATTTCACTTTCTAATATTGTTCATTTTTCTCTGCTTTCAGCCCATTTTCAAAACTAGTTTCCTTTTACTCCATTGAATCATTTTTGCATATTAGTCCAGTTTTCTCATACATCTCAAAATTCATTGCAAAGCTTTGGTCAGGGCTGAGCCTTTCAGGTTTAGTGGCAGTTTTTCATTTTGCCCTGTAAAAATCTGACATTTTGGGTTCTTATTTCTGAACTTGAACATAAGATTCTGGCCTAATTCCTTTGGTGACTTTGAAAAAAATTTTATATATTTCCAATTACATCTAATAATTTTTAACATTTCTTGTCTCTCCTCCCCCTCCCCTATCCTTGAGAAAGCAAGCAATTTGATATAGATTATACATGGGAAGTCATCTAAAACATATTTACATTTTAGCCATGATGGGAAAATAAACACAGACCAAAAAAAAAAAAAAAAAAAACCACAAGAAGAAAAATAAAGGAAGTTTAAAAAAAAGCATGCTTCCACCTGCACTCAGAATACATCACTTCTTTCTCTGGAGGTGGATAGTATTTTTCACCAGTCTTTAAGAATTGTCTTAGATTATTGTATTGCTGAGAATAGCCAAGTCATTCACAGTTGATCATCATAAAATACTGCTGTTCCTGTGTGCAATGCTCTCCTGGTTCTGCTCATTTCACTTTGCATCAGTTCATGTAAGTGTAGCAGCAAGCACCCTAGATGGCTGCTAGCACAGGTTCTTAGATCTGCTTTTCTAAAGGAAAGCAACTCAGAAAGAGTTAGCAATCTTACTTTAATCAAACATATGTCATTTACCTAGTTCAGGGGGAAAAGTTGGCACCCTGAATTTCAGAGAATACAAACAAGTTACAAGCAAAAAAAAAACAAAAAACCACAGAAAATAACACAATTCAACAGACAGGGCTTCTAACTGTCTGACCATCACATCCATACAGTTAGTTACCAAAGAGAGGAGCTCCAGCATCTGGGTTTTCAAAGCTGGGGGCTCAACAGCTGCCAAGAGTCTCATCTGGCCGAATCACACAACTCTTCCAAAAGTGAGCCCCAAAGCAAAACCTCACCTCAGAGTATATATGCCCTTCTTCAGGGTGAGAGAACATCACAACCCTTATGACCCAGTTGACTACAAAGTAACAAAAGTTGTGCCTTCTTGAAAAACAAGCCTTCAAGTAAGCTTCTCCTGTGGGCTCTGCTCCACCCTTCAGCAAACTTTTCCCACCACAGGCTCCATGTGACCACATTCAACCTATTAGGGGTTTCAAATTAGGGAAGGTCCTCAGATTCACCTAGGCTTATTAAGGGGCAGGGAAGATCTTCAAATTACCATTACCATTACAGTAAGTCTTCCCAGGTTTTTCTGAAATCATCTTACTTACCATTTCTTATAGCACAATAGTATTCCATCACAATCATATACCACAATTTGTTCAGACATTCCTCAATTGATGGACATTTCTCAGTTTCCAATTCTTTGCTACCAAGAAAAGAGTTACTATAATATTTTTGTACATATAGGTCCTTTTCCTTTTCCTTTGATTTCTGGGATACAGACTTGACAACTTTGTTTCTAATTTACTTAGATAATTAAATTCTGGTAAATGATTTAGAGAGGCTAACTGTATTGTGGTAAACCCAACTCTGAAAATTAAATCTTGCCATTTTTTTTCTTAAATGTATTTGACATTGCCTTCAAAGTCTTTGCTTAAGGTAATTTAAACAAGAGAATATTTAAGAGAACAATATAATACCTGCTAGGTGGTTCTTAGGTACTACATAAGGTTTAGCTTCTGGAAACTTAAAACTACAAAACAGCTTTTTAAATTTCTTAACTTTTGGAGTCACCAGATACAAAACTTTTAAAGTGGTTTCAGTTCTGTGTAGACTATACATTGTTTTACTGAATGGATATCAACACAGAACATAGAAAACATAGGAAACAAGTACTTTCATTGCTAACAAATTCAATCATACACACAAAAATTTAGAATATATTCTTAATTTAAAGGTTAAAGGTTAAAAATTGAAGAATCATTTTTTTTTTGTGGGGGGCAAGGAACTTTTTAGCCGTATCATTTTGTCTAAGAATTTGAAAGTTTCATTTCTCTAGTGGATAAAATCATTCCCTTGCCCTACCTAAAGAGCAGTAAAGTCTTTTATTTTCCAAGGAAGGGAGAGAGTGTGAGAGAGGGACCTGGGTATACTTGTTTGCAAATTTCATAGAGTCCCTGCTTTTAACAGTCTGAGGGAAGTACACTCTCTGAGATGGTTTCCTTCCATTGGCTTCACCAGCATGCAAAAGGGGTCCATGATATAAAAAAAAAGGTTAAGAACCCTGCTCTAAACAGCCTTTTCAGTTAGCTGTGAGTGCTATCAAAAGTCGGGTGATTATTTTCTATTGTTTCCTATTTTCAAATTCTACTTGAATTTGCAGCTGGATCTGGGACCTTTCCTTTTTCTGTCAAACTGATTGATGTTCAGGGAAAACTTTAATTCAGTTCATCAGTTCAAGGTGGTAACTGATGGATCCTGGAGAGTAGAAGAGTAATTTTCAGAGTGGATTGGGGAAAGAAAAGGACACTCTATGGTTTGCCTTGGTCTTGTTCCAGGGAGAGGTGTCTGTCACAGAATATCAGAGTTGGAAGGGGGCTCAGAGGCTACCTGTCATAAACATATCCAAACAGAAATCCTTTCTACCGCACACTTGTGGTCATTTACACTCTGTAGGAGGAATTACAGAGGAAGGTACTACCTCCCCCTTCCAATTTCTGTCCCATCTGCACAGGTTCTGCCCATGGGCCTACCCCATTAAGACCTGTTATGTCATGACTGTTATACAATATGTCACCTCAATCATTAAATTTGCTGTTTATTTATGCCTTTATTCAGGTCTTTGACAGATATATTATATAACACCAGGGCTAAGGATGGGTCTTTCTAAATTGACATCAAACCCTTACTAATTTTAGGTCCAGACATCCAACCAACCAAATACCAACAGCACTTCTCCATCTTGTCCAGAATAGCATAAAAAGCCTCCGTAGTCAGTTTAAAAACAAGACATTTATTAAGCCCCTACTATGTGCCAAGCATTTTGCTAAGTGCTGGGTATACAAAGAAACCCTCCCCCCAAAAAAGGCTTTGTGCTCGATGAACTCACAGTCTAGTGGAGAAGGGAACAATGTGCAAACAGCTCTGTACAAACAAGTTATGAATAGGATCCATTTTAGATAATCAGCATAGGGAAGGCCCCAGAATCATCTCTTCCATTAAACCAGGAGAAGCTCCTAGAGAGCAGGGACTTAAAAAACAAACCACAAAACAACCTTTCTTTGTATCTATTAGTTTAGGGGCAGATATGTGGCAATGAGTAAGGTGGGGCCTGTCTAGTCTCATGTTTACTATTCTGAAGAGGACCAATGACACCATGGGTCGATGTCTTGACTTGGGTGTGAATTGGATTTCAATGAGGCAACACTGCACAAAGTCATCAGCCTCACTCTTTCTTCCAGAAACTGAAGTCCAGTGGCAGACAAAAGTCAAAACTACTTTCGATGGCCTGGGATGCAGAGGATGACCTTAGCATCTTCAAGTCTGATCAAGGTCTTAATGCTCCACAGTGCCTGCTTCAGCCAACTTCATGGCTATTAGAATAAATTATCTTCATCCTTCCATTCTTCGGGGGGGGGGGGTCTTCAAGTTCTTGGGGATAGATATCCCCCTAACTCACCAACAGGTTTGAGGTCTATTGGTTACCCACAACCTGGTTTAGCTAATCTGGGTGTGGCTGACACACACTCTTCTTGGAGCCTCAGGTGAGAGTTGGGTGAAAGGTGGAAACCAAAGGGGGATGAGCAAACCTGAAAAGGGCTGGGCAAGCCCTCATACCAGGGGTGCTGGTCCCACCTGAATGTCCAATGTTTTGACCTACCCATAAGCAGTTAATATTTCTCTTTGTTTTTATGTCTCTATTTCTGCAAAGAGTGGTTTATGCAGTCCTTGGATGTATCCTATCAGACTGACTCCCAAATATTATAAAGCTTCTGTAGTTACTCTGCATGGAATTTCTCTTTCTAGCCGTCCCTGCTGGGTTTTATTGGGCACTTACTAGCTATGACGGAGAAGTTATTTAATTTTTGTCTGCCTCAGTTTCTTCATCTGTAAAATGGGAAGAATAATAGTATCTACCTTCCAGGGTTGTTGTGAGGACAAAATGAGATATTTATGAGGCACTTTGCACACCTTAAGGCATTCATGAAGGGCTTGCCATGAGCCTTAGCTTAGCATGGTGTGTGGCCCTTAGTAAGTGTTTAATAAATGCTTATTGACTTGATACCTTGAATTGAATTGACTTGACTTTGAATCAGTTCATAGAAGTCTTCCCTTTTTTCCGTATTCATACTTTTGGCACAGTCACATTCCATCACTCTTCTGGCTCCCAAGGTTTTGGTGTTTCCTAAATACTCACCTTCCACTTTGTTTCCAGTTCTTTGGCTGTTACAAAAAGTGCTCAGCAGACCACACCTTCACAGTCACACTATGGATGGAAAGGGGTAGTGGATACAAGAGCCCACTAGGCAGACCGTTGACTTTAAAAACCACTGGATTCTTAAGCAAAATGCCTCCTTTATGGCTCTTTGGGAACAAGGGGCCTCCGTTGAGCAGTTCCAGAGGTCTAATCTTCTGATCATTAATAGTTAGCCAAGGCATAAAACAGGGACACATCTCTCAGGAATGTTCACATCTTTCTTGGAGAAAGTTCCAAGCAGAGGGATATCAGCAGTGAGGTTTTTCAAACGCCTGTTCCCAGAGGAAATTTTCCTGGATGCACCTAGTCACCAAGCATCCTGGTGTGTCATTTTCTGTACGTGGTAGGATATGGGGCTTGGAGCCAAGAAGAACTTAGGTGAAATCTTACTCGGGTACTTATTAATTGTGTCACTTTGGCCAAGTTATTTAACCTTTTTTATTCTGTTTCCTCAGCTTTGAAAAGGGCTTAGTAATACTTGCAATATGTGAGCTGTGATCCCAGGATCTTGACTTTGGGTGTCACTTCCTTTCCAAGCTTCAGTTTCTTCCTCTGTAAATGGGTACAATAATACTTGCAGCACCTACTATATAGGGTTATTGCAATGAAAATCCGAAACAAATCAATTATGGTTCTTCCAGGGCCTTCTCAATGACTCCCCTGGACCGTCTGGGGCCATAGTCCTCATGGGAAATACCAAAAGTTTAAGGAGCCACCACCAGAGCCTTCCAGAGCCACTGCCCGGGGCCAGCCTTGGACAGAAGGAGGGGGCTGCGTCGGGAGGCTCCCCATCCCTGTCTTGGACAGCTCCCATCCTTGGGAAGCTCTGCGCCCCACTCTGTTCTGGGCTCTTACAGCCGAGCAGCCTTTTCTTTTCTGCCCCGGTCTTATTCATCAGTGAAGTGGAGAATATGGAGCAGCCGGGGCGGCTGATCAATGTGCCTGCCCCGGGCGCTGGAGGGGCCGGGATATAGGGCAGGTCCGCGCCACTCCTCGGGCCCTGGGTCTGGGCTCCTCGGACTCTGGAGCGTGGGCTCGGGTGGCGGCTCTGCCCCCCGCTTCCCGTGTGGCTTTGGCTCAGTCCCCTTCCCTGAGCCGTCCCACGCCCACTGATGCTGTCCGGGATGCCAGTCTCAAGAAGACCCCGCGCTGGGCTTGCACGGGGGTCCGAGCCGGGGGCTGCCCCGACGCCTCGGCTCCTTTTCACGCGCCCCCCCACAGTTGCCCGCCACGTGGCGGGGGTCTCGAAGCCACGGGCTAGGGGCCGGTCCAGGCTGCCTTCTCCCACGCCCCTTCTCGGTGGGCCGCCGGCCGGGCGGAGAGGAGGGCCGGGCCGCGGGGATCCCCTCCCAGGTCTCGGCTGGCCAAGACCCGCCCCGGGGAGGAGAGAGGGGGCCGGGCCGGGGAGGCGGAGGCCCAGGCCCCGGGAAGTTCTTTCCACGTTTGCAAAGTCTGCGGCCGCAGCCCGCGCCGGGACCAGGCCCTGCCCCCTCTCCCGGCCCCCGTCCCGCGTCTCGCCCGGCTGGGCACCGTCGGGGGCTGCATGACCCGCGCCGCCCGGCCCCGGGGCCCCCCGGGCTGGCCCCGGCCCCCGCCGTCCGCTCCCCGGCCCTCGCTGCTGCTGCCCCTGCTGCTGCTCGGCGTGGCGGGCCGGGCGGCGCCGGGCCTGGGCCCCGAGCTCCAGGTGGAGAGGCGCTCCGTGCCCGAGCGGTGCCCGCGGACCGTGCGTGCCGGGGACTTCGTGCGCTACCACTACGTGGGCACCTTCCCCGACGGCCGCAAGTTCGACTCCAGGTACGGAGGGGAAGAGGGGGAGGAGAAGGGAGGGGGGCGCCCCTTCCCCCCTCGGGGGCCCCCAGACGCGGAACTGGAGTGCTCCCCTGCCTCCTGGGCATAGTCCTTTGGGACGTGCTGGGCCCGGAAAAGGCGCCCCTCCCCCCGGACCCCCCACCGCACTCCCCGCCTTCACACCGCACAGTGCTCATAGAACGGATTTAATGAATGTTTTGGGGATACAGTTGAATCAGGAGAGCCCTGGATTCGAATCCTGCCCCTGACATCAGCTGTGTAAAAAGCCCAGCCCCTCGAATCGTACAGGGATTCTCCTTAGAGCTTCATATGCTCAGCAAGTGGTCCGCAGCCCCCCTGGAAGACCTCGGCTGCCGGGCAGCACAACCCCGACTGCCGGGCGTGTCCCGAGTCTAAATCAGTCTTTCCGTAGTTCCCTCCCTATGCTCACGGCGCAACCCTATGGGGGGCCAGGGGATGGCGGGGGGGGGGGGGGGGGCGGGGTGTCTTATTTTCTTCCAGGTAAACAGCCCACTTCCTTCAGCCTTGCTCCCGGAGCTTGGACTCCGCACATTTGGGTTCCCGCACCTGGGAATGCTCCCCACCTTAGCATCTCGGTCCTCCTAGGTGTACCCCAAAGGGCCGAGAAGAGAAAGGGGGCCCAGGTGTGTGGTGTGACCGTAGTAACCAGCACCAGCCAGTCCCCGAACTTGTCTTCAGCTCATTTGATGCTTGGGACCACCAGCCTGCCTGGGGAGTCCCATGAGAACTTGCTGGGGCAGGCAGGGTTCTAGCTCTGGTCCTTGGGGGCAAGTCCAGCGCCTGATGTCCCAAGACTGACTGGACCAAGCCAGCCTCTGCCATTGTGGGGACCCTTTACATTGCTGCTTTCTGAATTTCACCAGATTAGATTCAGTCCAGTGTTGCGGCCTGGGAGATACCTTGGGTCTGACTCTGTTAGCCCTGGTGTTGACCATCCTTCGGGGATTGGAGTCATCTGCAGACTGGACCACCCGGCCATCTATACATTTCTTATTGGTCAAGCAGAATGTCTTAAGCACCTATTGTATGCCAGAAACTTCACATGAAAACTTCTATACAGCCGGGTAGAGATGGCAGTGATCCCCCTCCAGAGACAGCCTCTCCTTTCACCCTCTTCTCTGAGCCTTGATATCCTCATCTCCAAGATGGGAATGCTCCTTGCAGTGCCCACTGTCTGCCAGGGGAGCTGAGGAGACAGAAAATGAAAAACAAGGTTATTCCTGTCCATAAGGAGCTGCATTCTATGGGGAAGTCAGGGCTGCCTCTCTGGCTGCCTACATCCCACCTATTAGTACACAGAGAGAGATATAGAGAGTAGGGATATAGGGTTTCTCTTCTCTTTCCTTCCTTCCTTCTTTCTTTCTTTCTTTCTTTCTTTCTTTCTTTCTTTCTTTCTTTCTTTCTTTCTTTCTTTCTTTCTTTCTTTCTTTCTTTCTTTCTTTCTTTCTTTCTTTTCTTCCTTTCCTTTTTTGGCTTTGGCCCTAGCATAGGCTTTGCTTTGGAAAGGAAGAAAGAAGCTAATTGCACATTGAAATATAGCCAGTGTGCAGAAACATAATCACTTCCCAGAATAATTTTTTAAGTTACTGGTTGGCTGCATGTGGGCAGTTGATGCTTCTGCTCTGGGGCATCATGGATTTCAACTTTCAGAAAAAAGCTTTGAATATCCTTAATCAAGTGCTCCTCCCCTCCCCAGGCTTTACTAAGAGGCAGAAGGGATGGGCTTTTGATGGTGAATGGGAGGGGTGTTGGCACCCCAGGACAGCAGCAGTTTGGGTGATGGCTTTTTCCCTCAACTCCTAGCCTCCCCATGTCTTAAGTGGTCCCCAAAGCATTTCAGAGAGAAGTCTTGAGGATTATCTTCCTCCTCACCTTTAGTTGGGGTGCCCTGTGGAAGCTACATGGTTTCTATCCAGACCTCTCAACCTTTACTATTCTGCTCCAGCCCTGGAAGAATCACTGAGTTTCTGAGGCAGAAGGGATCTCAGTCCAGCCCACACTGGAATCCTTACTACCACATACCTGACGACTGGTCATCCATGCCATCTATATGCTTATTATTAATCTGATAAATATATACTAATTAAGTACCTATTATATGAATATAAAAAGTATTAACAGTATAGGACCAAATGGTCTTTAAGCCCCCTTGGAGGTCTTCAAGCAGAGGGAAATCTTCTAGGGGTGGGGAAACTTCAGCCTTGAGGCACATGTGGCCCTCTAGGCCCAAACTTCACAGAACAAATCCCCTTAATAAAAAGATTTGTTCTGTAAAACTTGGACTAGGTCAAAAGGCTGAACCCAAGGACCTAGAAGGCCACAGGTTCCCCACCCCTGTGACGAGCCCCTTTTGAGATGGCCCTTTCCATTTCTGGACAGCTCAGATTATTGGGAAGTAACTAAGAGCCTCCTGTGGTCACCTCCTGCATTAGGACCTAGATGTGGAAGCTTCATTTTCAGAAAGGAAGGACATTCTTTAACTTAATAGATTTATCGTCTCTTCTCCCAGGTTTCTGTGTTCAACTCTAACTACTCTTAACGAGTGCCTGCTGGCCGGCAGTCTGCACCTGGGTGTCTCCCAGGCATTTCAAACTTGACATGTCCTGAATGGAATTTATTGTCTTCTCCACCCTATCTAGGAAGCTGGGTTCAGAATCTCTTGCCAAATTTTGATATTTCTCTTGAGGAAACTGCCAGATTCATAACTTCAGAGTCTTACTTCTCTCTCTTCCCCTCCCCATGTCCAATCTGCTGCCAAGGCTTGGGCCATTCTGCTGCAAGGGCATGGCCTGCATCTGTTATCCCCTTCACTCATACCCCCAAGCCCCACAGACCCTTAGTGCCTCAATACTCTTGTATTTACCACCTGGGTTCCTCCCAGGAGGATTGCATGTCCTTGTTTTTGGTTTCTTCTCAATGGAAACCATCTTTCCTAATTGGCAAATTCATCTTCTTAAAACACTGTCCTTATCATATATATCATTAATCCCCTTGCTCAGAAATCTTCATTGGCCTCTCCTTGCCTCTAAAACAAAAAAAGCAAACCCTCCATTCTGCTATTTAAAACCCTTTACAATCTGGCTCTCACCTCTCCTTCCAGACTTATTTCGCATTATTGTCCTCTGAGTTTTTAGCCAAACTGGCCTTTGAGCTGTTTCCTGACCTTGGCATTCCATTGTCCGTTTGTCTCTAGCATTTGTGTGGACTGATGAAATTTGCTTCCTCCTCCCTTCCCACAGCTGGGCCTTCACATCCTACTCAAGCCTTTCCTGACATGCCCCACCCCAAAGTTGTGAGCTCTGTGCTCCTTTCTCAAGTTCTCTCATCATATCTGTTTCCCTGCCATACAGGCTTCTTGAAGGCACAGGCTTGGCATCTGGCACATAGGTGTTAGATTGCATAAAACTAACAAGTTTAAGTGCAGAATTCCCCTGAGTGAGCCCCATGAAGACCAGCCCTCAGGACTCTAACCCCTGAGTGCCCCCCAGGTGCAGGAGACAGCTCTGTATTTGTTCCCCCCAGCTTGCTTCTGCTTCTGCCTTGACTCTTTTCTGTCTTTGGCCCCCTGTTCTCCCCATTTTCATGTTAGCAAGCTTTGATTATTCCTGCAATACTTGCAGCCAGATCAAGGTGTGTCCTGGTTTTTCTTCTCCATGTTATTTGCCCCATTTATCCCTCTTTTTTCTCATGGTTTCTGCTCTAGGTTACGCTCTTGGAATCCCTTCCTTACAGGTCTTTCTGCCTCTTCTCTCTCCTCCTGCCCACTGGGAAACCCTCAGCGGCTTCCTAGTGGCTTCAGACTCCAGGATGCCTCCCAAGGATGCATTACTTCATGTGATTCAGGGCCTGCTTGTCAAGGGTTCCTTCTTTCAGAAACTGCCTAGGTGTGGGCCGGTGTGAAACAACTTGAAATAAGGATCCTCACAGGCTGATGGGGAGACCTTGGCCCCTACACGATGGAGAGCAGCACCAGGCCTGCAGTGAGTGACTGCCCTCCATGTTTGTGTCTCCTTCCTCCCTGAAGCTCTGGTTTTCTTTAGACCTCAGCCTTGGTAGTGCCTTGTAGAAAAGACCTTTTCTGATCTCTCTCCCCCAACTCGTTTTACACACACACACACACACACACATATTTTAACATATATTTTATATATAATATGTATTTGTGTAAATATCTTATATACAGATGTATATGGACATGTGCATATAGATATAATATATACTCATATGTATAATTGTACTCTATGTGTGTGTCTACACATATATAATATGTAGACTGTGTGTGGAAGGAGAAAGAAAATTTCTCTAAGGTTAGGAGATTGTTGGCATTCTCATTTAATTTGGTTCGATAAAAATGAGTGCATTTGATAAAATGAGTGGAAACCTTTAAAACTTGAAATGCAGAAAAAGATGAAAGCAAGGATGAATTGCTGACTTTTAAATGGAGTCATTTTAAGGGGAAAACTATCAGCATCAAAGAACATGTTCAGTGAAATTACTGGCTTAGTTTTTAATCTTGGGGGTTGGTTATAGATTAGTACAGTCACAAGGCAAATGGTAAGGCCTTTGAGAAAATAGCATTTTTTTAAAGTTCAAGGATTTACTGAACTCTTGCTATAAAATGACTGCTGATCCAAGCACTGATCATTTGTCTTTTCAGAATAATAAGCAGATCAAGTTTTCCCGTGTCAGAGAGGAAAACAGCAAAATCTGATGAGATACAGAGCTTGTAGGAACTGCAAATATTCATTTATTCTTTGACTAATTTCAGTCTTACTCAGTTCCGTGAAAATGTATATGTAATAATGCTTTTCTGGCTTATTATTATATGGCATTTTGAGATTTTAAAAGAAAGGAAAAGCATTGAGTTCAGGGCAGGATAGCTTGGCCATCACCAGGTACTGACCACCATGAAAAGCATTCTGTGCCCTTCGGTTAATCCATTTACAATCCATGAAAGAAGCCTTTTTCTTTTCTGCATGAGTTAATTTTAGGATAAGCCACAATGCTATTACAGTAACCTATTGGCCAGCTATCGATAATGGGAGTTGGCTCTGTGGTCAGAGGTGAGTTTCTGGCTGTACAGAGTCAGGGCAGCCTGGTGGATTGAGGGCACTACCAAGGTGGGAAGCCCTTCCTCCATAACTACCTTTGATCAATACTCCACATCTGCCTTCCTGTATGTGTGGTCTCTCCTCCAATAGAATGTAAGCTCTTGGAGATCAATCGCCATGTCCCAGGAGCTTATTAAATGCTTAGGATTGATTAATTGATCTCCGATCAAACCTTCCTCTCACATGCCTGGTCTGCCACTAAGGAGTTTTGATTCAACTTTTGGCCCCTAGGTGTCTGGCTAAGTTTTTAAGTTAACCATGAGTTGGTGGTCTGCATTTCAGGACACTCCCCCTCCCCTCAAAATGATGTGTTCCAAACCAGTGTTTTCAGGACTTTTCTAGGAGGCCTTTTAGGTTGTTGTTGTTTTTTTTTGTTTGTTTGTTTTTTGGTGGTGGTGGGAGGGAGGTTGTTGCTCACTGATCTTAATTATATATTTTTATTGATTTTTAATTTTTTTCTACTCAGTGTTAATGCTCAACTGAGTTTTGATATTAGGTGTTGTTTAAAGGGAATTGACATTTAGTTCTGCAGCAGCTACTTAAAATAAAAGGAACAGTGTGATTTCACTTGGATTACAAAGCCTTCTGACTCTGCCCAGACACATTCACCAAGTCTCTCCCAGCCAAACTTCTCATTTCTGGCTCTGATGTCTTTGGGGACATAAATGTCCCTTCCTTTCTCTTTTATTCTTCCCCTTTTCATTCAATATCATTTAAACATTTATTACACTACACTGGGCACCCAGGAATACCAAGACAAAACTGAAATAGGTTCTGCCTTCCAGGAGTTTCCATTTTGCTAGAAGGACATAATAAGTCAGTAAATAAATATAGTTTTTCTGGACCATTATGATAACTTCCCTACAGGCCTTTCCTTAAAGGAGGGAAAATCTAGAGGAGGATGGGGAGAGCACTAGCAAAGCTGGGGTGGGATCAGGGAGGGGTGGGAGCTGAGATGAGGAGGAAAAGGTCCTGGGAGGTGGAGGTTGGGGCCAACAGTCCTAGGCCTGAGGGACAGCCTGTGTGGGCGGTGGCTTCTAGTTGGTCAGAAGTCCAGTTCAGCTGGAATGTAGGGCTCAGAAACGGCTGATATAACTCGATGTTTGGAGAGAGGCTTCCTGTCTGGGGCACAAGGAGGCCTTGTTTGTCCTTGTAATTACTATAGCGGCCTTGGGCCCACCAGGGCTGGACTGTGGCCTTACCAGGGCATCGTCCCTGAGCAGAGCTAAGAACAGGGGAAGGAGTATGGCGGGAGAGGTGACCTTGCCCGCCATCTTTCTTATTCATTCCTGGAACTTCATCCTTGCCAAGGAAGAATAGCAATCAATGTCCAGTCTCTCTGTGCGTCTAACAATGGCTCTGTGAAGGGGATACTGTTTTTGTCCCCATTTTACAGATAAGAAAACAGGGTTTGAGATGAAGTGACTTTTCTAGAGTCACCCAGCCACCAACTGGCCAGGGCTGATGTGAGCCTGGGGCTTCCTGACTTCAGTCCCCAAGTTCTACTGTGTCACCCTGCCGAGTTGGCTCCGTCAGTGAGTGCTGGGTCTGGAGAAGAGGAGATGAGTTCAGATAGCTGGGTGACCCTAAGCACGTCATTTAACTGTGAAATGAGGAGGGTAACAGCACCCTGCCTCCTGGTGATTTAATGAGAGAGTTTCTGGCCCTTAGTGCTTAATAAATCCTCTCTTCTTCTCTCCCTCCCTTCCTTCCTCCCCCACCCTCCTTCTTCCCTTCCTCCTCCCTCCCTCCCTCCCTCCCTTCTTCCCTCCCTCCCTTTCTGCTTTCCTCCCTTCCTCCCTTCCTCCTTCCTCTCTTCCTCCTTCCCTTCCTTCCTCCCTTCCTTCTTACCTCTCTCCCTCCCTCTCTCCCTTTCTCCTCCCTCCCTTCCTTGCTCTTTCTTTTTCTCCTTCCTCCTTTCCTTCCTCCTTTCCTTCCTTCTTTCCTTTTCTTCCTTTCTTCCAAGTGATCCTAAGAGCCTTGGGTCACATTGGATCTGAGAGAGCCAAGGGAGTAATGAGAAATTTTGGAGCCAAGCCAAGGGTTGGGTTCCACTTGAGGGTCAGACGGCCATGCTTGAATTGGCTTTTGGCTTGATGTGGTCCCTGACTAGAGATTTAGCTTGAGGGCTCACTCCAAGCACTGCCTTCTGACGCCCCTTCCAGCTGCTTCTGCCTTTCCTATAGATCACCATTTAGTCTCCTACTCCCTGAGGACAAGGACATTTCCTTTAGTCTTTTTAACTTCAGTGCCCAGTTCACTATAGATGCTTAATAAAGGTTTCTTGTTTGAATGAAGTCAAACCACTGAGGGTTGGAGTTTTTGTCACTGGGCACCCAAGATTTCACCAGAGACATGCAGGGCCTAGTGCCAAGTGACGGAGGGCACCTTTGTTGGCTGCCACGTTGCAGGGACAAGGCAAGTTGTGGCTGCCTGACCTCATTTGGGGAATTAAATGCAGCTTGAGCTCCAGGCTGGGGCCCGAGTTTGATAA
The DNA here is from genome assembly GCA_011680675.1 of Gymnobelideus leadbeateri. Taxonomy (NCBI): domain Eukaryota; kingdom Metazoa; phylum Chordata; class Mammalia; order Diprotodontia; family Petauridae; genus Gymnobelideus; species Gymnobelideus leadbeateri. The sequence continues at coordinate 554,813 of WOXC01011043.1, read as the reverse complement.
CAGCCTTGAAGAGAACTGCTTTGGTGTAGGATGGGTTTTTTTCTTCTTTTTCCTTAATCCCTCCTACTCTAAGGTGCCTTTAATTAAGAAAGGCATCCTAACTGAGCTTGAGAGTCCCACTGTCTGGAGTGTTATGTGTGTCCTGCCCGAGGCACCAGGTGTTAGGAAGGATGCTCCCAAGAAACCGGGACAGTAAGGGTCCTGAGACCATACATAGCATGTGAGGACTTCTAAAGAAATGGGGGGGGGGGAGTATGCTGGAGAAAAAAAGCATGAAAAGGGGCCGTTATGTCTGGCCCTGGGAGGTTCTAATAAAGATTTGTTGATTGATAATAACTCTCTTCTGCTCTCTGAAGGGCAGTCACAAGGACAAATGACTAGATTTGTTCTTCTGGGTCTCAGTTGGCCTGATGTCTGACAGAACTTCCCAATAAATAGAGCTTTCTAGCAGTGTGATGGAGGCCAGGGGTGGAGCAGCCCTCTCTGGAGGTCCTTGGCCAAGGCTGGATGCCCACTCATTGGGTGTGTTGTGGAGGTGTGGATGGGTTAGATGGACTGCCCTCAGAGGCAGGAAGATTTGGGGTCCTAAGACCCCAGATACTAGCTGTCTATGTGACCCTGGTCAGGCCCCCAGCCTCTTTCTGCTCCAGGTTGTTTTTTTTTTTTTTAATTTAATGAAGCAACTGATACACATGGCAGGCACTTAGAAATGCTTGTTCTCTTCTCCCCTTCCCTTTGGCCTCTGAAATTCTGGGATTTTCCAGGCCTTAGCTTCCTCCTCTGTAAGTCCTCTTCCAGCCAGCACTCAATCTTAGGGCTCCAATAACTCACACCCTGAATCTCAACTCTTGAATTGTTTTCATGCAGGAGCCCCGCCCATTTTTTGAGCCTTTTACTCTTCAGCTGTCTGAGGAGGCTTGAAAGAGAACCAGGAGAGAGATGAAGGCTGAGCTCCCCCTCTCTGTATCGGTGGCTTCCCAGGTGGCAGTGACATCATCCCTGATGCTGCAGGCACTAGGCAGTGGGAACTGGGAAGAAAAGCACGTTTTTAAATGGGTTTCTAGCATGAGAATTGCAGCCATTTTCATATGTGTTACATCTGGGGAAATACTGGTGCATCGCCTGGTCTCTATTAATAGAATTGGCTGGCTTGAGCATGGGGGCAGCTGGGGATACGCTTCTAGCTAATGTTCGGGAATTGCAGGCTGTGGACCTTTTGGACCTCAGTGTTCGGATGGGGCTGACTGAGAATTGTCCTGAGTAGAGAAGCTTCTGGTGCTTTGGTGCTTGCATCATTTTGGGGGCTAAGGGCATTGGGAGTTCCACTTTGAGGGTATTTATAAAGGAAGAGTGGAAGGGAAATGGAGGGTGGAGATTCGGATTCAGAGTGGAAAGGACCTGACATCCAGCTTCATGCTTAACTACTCAGCATACCACCACAGACAAGTGGTTCCCCAGTTTCTACTTGAAGATGTTGGTTGTGTTTGGGGAGACCCACTATCTTCCCAACTCAAAATTTTAGGAAGTTTTCCCTTATGTGGCGCCCAAATGTACCTGTGCAGGATAGCCCTCTGTTGCCCTGAGTTCTGCCCTCTGGTCCAAGCAGAACAGGACTAATTAATCCTCTTCCCCAACATATCCCTTCACATACTTGAAGAGCTTTATGTTTGTTGCCCAGTCCACTTAACGTTCGTTAAGCTATTAAGGCCAGGCTCTCTGATAAGTGCTAGGGGTACAGTTAAGAAAAAGTCAGCCTCTGCCCTCACAGAGCTTACAGTCTGAAGGGGGAGACAACTCACAAAAGGAGACAGGAAGGTGGGGGGTCACCAGGGGTACCTGGTGTGGGACCATGGAGTTGAAAGCAGACAGGGCAGCAGATTCAAAGTCAGCTTCTGCCCTCTATAAAGGAAGGCATTGGGAGGAGTTTGGTGATCTGCCCTCCAATCAGAGGCAAGATACCCCTAATTCTGAGCCCCCTCAAATTTGATAAGCATGCTATGTCTTCCATTCAGCAAGCCTTTACTAAGGCACACCCCTACTGTGTGCCAAGTGCTATGGTCAACCCTGGGTCGACTCCTTCACAAGGAGCCAAATTTTAGGGCAGGAGTTGGAGCAGAGGAAGGTGTAAGAAGACTGGGAAGGAAGGGTCCTAGTTATAAAATGTTTCATAAGACAAACAGAATTTCATATTTGGTCTCAGAGGCAGTAGGGAGCCATGGGAGTTTCTTGAATAAGGGTTTGACCCGGTCAGACCTTGTCCTTGAAGATCACTGTGGTGTCTGAATGAAGGATGGACTGGAGTGGGGAGGGGAAGATACTTCAGTCAGAGAGACCAATCAGGAGGTTATTTGATTAGTCTGGGTGACAATGGAGATAGTAAACAGGTGGCCTTTGGATCAGGAAGAGCTGAATTTGAAAATCCCAACAACCCCCTCCTTGGTGGTAGGGTCTGTGGCACTTTTTCTTTCTCAGCTTCAGTGTCTTCATTGGTGAGATGGAGATCAAGACAGCAGCCGCCCTCACAGGGTTCTTTTTTTTTTTTTTTAAAGCAATTGGGGTTAAGTAACTTGCTCAAGGTTACACGGCTAGTCATTATTTATTCGTGGGTGCTCATTTTCTGAGGCCGGATCTGATCTCGGGTCATCCCAACTCCGAGGCCGGCCGCTCTTACTCACTGGGCCACCTAGCCGCCCCTTTAGGGCAATTGGGGTTAAGTAACTTGCCCAAGGTTACACGGCTAGGTTTTTGTTTGTGTGGATTAAGTGTCGGAGGCCGGCTCTGAACTCAGGTCCTTCTGATTCCAGGGCCAGCGCTCTATTCACTGGGCCACCTAGCCGCCCCCAGAGGGTTCTTAATGATGTGAGGAGGGAGCAAGGAAGGCTGTCCTCCAGAAAAGAGGACAGCGTAGGGTTGCATTGGCTCACCTCGGGTTCAGAGTGGAGGAAGGGGGAGAGTGCAGCTAGTGCAGGGTGGAGAACTGGCCAAGAGAGGCGGAATGGTGATCAGTGGTGATCAGGCAAGGGGATTCAGAGATCATGAGCACGGAGGTGGTGCCAAGATCAAGGGTAGGACCATCTCTGCATGGGTCCAAGTGGGGGAAGTGAGTAAACCAGGGAACTGTGAGTGTAAGGATATTTGAAGGAGTAAGTCCCCTAACACGAGGGCAAGAGTAGAAGAGAGAAAGTACTGTGAGCCAAGCCCTGAACTCACTGAGAAAAGAAGGGATGTGTGCTGGAGGCTGGGAGATGACAGATACCGAGAGTTAATGAAAAAGGAGGGGAGGCTACTGAATGATCATGGGAGAAGGGTAGCAGTGTTTCAATCCTCCGGCCTTGGCCAGTGAGTCAGGGAATGGGTAAAAGTGCAGCCAGTGCTGGAAAGGGAGGCCAGGGGGGCTGTGTCATTAGGAGGGAGCCTGGTCTCACTGAGAACCAGAAGATGGAAGGAGTGGGAAAGGAAGAGATTCAAGATGAAAGCAAGTTGTTGCCTATGCAGCCAACATTTCAGAGGGCACAGTGGAAGGGGTAGGTGGCTTTAGTGTGGGACACTCTGGGGCTTGACTTGAGGGGAATAGGGGACACAGAGCAGTTTGAATGATGACATCTGGGGGTTCAGAATGACTGGGATGGAGAAGGTCTGACCAGGAGGAGTTTGTTAATCATTGGGACATTAGTTCAGGTAGGTTCTGGTTGTTGTAGGGATTTGGATTCAGGCAATTCATGAAGGTAGCAGCCCTAGTGCTGGGAGCTGAAGGAATCCTTGTAGTCTGTGCAGGAGGCCAGGCTGGAGTCTGATAGAAGGGCCTTTCTTCTCTTCCCTGGACGGGAACACTTTGTTTCTCTGTCCAATAGTGTTCCTCATCATCGCTTGGAAGGAGACCAGGCAGGACTGAATGGTCTGAGGTCTGGCATACCTTCTCCTCTCTTCACATGCCCTCCCTTATCTGCCCTTGCTTTCAGTCAGTCAGTCAATGAACCTTTTTAGTACCAGCAGACACTCTTACTCATCCAGTCTAAGCTGGGCATCCACACTGGTCCCTTGACGGATTCTCCCCTTCTTATTTATGTCAGAAGAATTTGTGTTTTGGTTGTCAGAATTTCATTCCTTTAGAAAAACCTTTTTGTTGATACCTTTTGTTTTCACATTACCTTCAGTAAATGTGTTCCTGCCCTCTACCAGTGAGGCAGAACAGAAAAGGAGGTAAATGAAGAAGCTGCCAAGTCAGTCGTCCCCTCGGCAGGAGAGGCTGGAACCCAGAGGTCCCTTCCTCAGAGGTTTCCCTCCCTCTTTGGCCATGTTTCCCTGGGCAGATTGAGGTTATGAGGGCCTCCTATGCCTCCTAGTCTGAACTCCTCAAGACCACCTCTCCCCCTTTTTGAGGCTACATTTCCACTTCAGCATTCACTCTAAACTGGGATAGTCCCTTCCCACCACTTCTTCCTCCCTTCTGCCCCTGTTTCTGCTGGGCCCACCAGCTTCTCTGCATCGGCAGGCCAGATTCAGAAGAGCACTTCCTTTCTCTAAACCTTCCGTCTTTTGGAGAAAGACAGACGATTAAGGCAGACATTAGCACCTGTCTTTCTGCTTTCAGCAGAGGTATAGATAGATGGGAGGCCCCGCTTCCCTAGATCATGTTTCCATTGGTGACTTCCATCTCAACCTCTTCCTCCAAATCAGGTCTTCACTGAGCACACGTGAAGCTGATTTTGGCTGACTGGATTCATTTGCTATGTTTTTAGTTCATCAATGTCTATGCTGTGGCTTTTAGATGATAGCATCCCATATATACAACGTTCCATTTTCTTAGTGACTAAAACAATTGGCATCTGTCAAATACATTAAGGATATTGAAGTGTTCCTCATCCAGGCTCTTGCTTAATCCCTTCACCAGCCACAAGAGGTGGGAGCTGCAGGCATCATCAGATCACAGGTTTGGAATTGGAAGCCCCTTGGACTGGGGATTTAGAACTGGAAGTGACCTGAGCTTGCTGGACCAACTCTTTAGTTTTACAGATGAGGAAGCTGAGGCCCATCGAACATAATTGACCAGCCGAAGGTCCTACAGGTTGCCACAGAGGTGATATTTGAGCCCAGCTTCTCTGCCCCCCCAGATCCGTAGCCTTTCTTCTGGGCCATGTGATGAGGGAAACGGAGGCTTAGGGAGAGACTTGTTCAGGGACCCACAGAAGGCAGGTGGCAGTGGCAGAATGTCTGCCCGAGCCTTGCTGACTCAGAGTCCAGAGTTCTGCCTCCTGTACAGGGTGTAGGAGGTGTTACACAAATTGTATCTCACCTGATCCTCACCTTGGGTGGGGATGAGGGATGAGCACTAAGGGACTGATGCAGAAACTGGGGCTCCGAGAGGTTAGAATGACCTGGGTCAGATCACATGGCAAGCTGGTGTCAGAGGCAGCACCAGGGACAGCCCATCCCCTGAATCCCCTCCATCCCTGGTCCCTGAGCTAGGGCTCTGCCCTGGGGAACTCTCTGTGTCTCTGTTGCCGAGTGAAGGGCTGTTTCCTGACACTTCCCTTTCTCCTTTCCATAGCTATGATCGGGGCTCTACATTCAATGTGTTTGTGGGGAAAGGCCAGCTGATTGCAGGGATGGACAAAGCCCTGGTCGGCATGTGTGTGAACGAGAGGAGATTTGTGAAAATTCCTCCCCAGCTCGCCTATGGGAGTGAAGGCGTCCGTGAGTATGGCTCAGAGATGATTCGTGGTAATGACTAAATAAACTAAAGGCCCCTGGCCAGGGGTGGGCCCTTAGGCCTTCTGATCATGCCATCTGCTAGCATTTATTAAGCACCTACTATGTACATGTGCCTGGGCATACAGAGATAGTTGTTAAACAAGCCCTTACTCAAATAAGTAGCAAGAACAGCTTCTTCCCTCAAGGAGCTTAGGTTCTAATGGGGAGATACCACATACATATAGAAGTATGTACAGAGTAAATGTAAAAAGATTCTCTCTGTACATCAATACTAAATAATTGAAGATGACATAAGTGAGGGGGGAGGAAGCTGGCAGCTGAGGGAGGAGGTGGAATCAGGAAGAGCTTCATGTAGAAGGTAGTGTTTGGGTGGCAGGAATGAGGTGGAGGTGAGGAATGGCTTCAGCAGGTGTGTGGGATGGCCAGTGCAAAGGCACGGAGATGGGAGAGGAAGTGATGGCTGAGAGGAATAGAGAAGGCCGGTTTGACAGGAGGATGGCTGTGGTCAGGGTGGGAATAGCTTTAAAAGCCAAACGAGGGAGTTTGTGGTGAATGCTGGAGCAGGACGCAGAGAAATGCCCCCATGACCCATCTCAGTATCACTTACTTGGCAGCTTAAAAAACAAAAGGGATTGGGGCGGCTAGGTGGCGCAGTGAGTAGAGTGTCGGCCCTGGAGTCAGAAGGACCTGAGTTTGGATCCAGCCTCAGACACTTAACACACACAAACAAAAACCTAGCCATGTGACCTTGGGCAAGTTACTTAACCCCAATTGCCCTCTAAAAAGCAAAAAAACCAAAAGGGATTGTTGAGCTCCTGTGGCCTCTGGGGACTCCAGCTCGAAAGGCAGACGTGTGGAGGTCAGGAGGGGCTCCCAGGTTCTTGTCATCATTCCCCATTTCCTGGGCTCCTAAAGTGTATCAGGATACTCTGCAGTATTTGGGAGAGTTTCCTGGGTGGAATGCAGAGTGTGCTTTGGCAAACAGAACGGGAATGGAGGCTTAGTGTAGTGACGTTGTCTCCCCCCATCGTAAGCTCCTTGAGGGTGGGGGCTGTGTGTCACACAACTGAGTGCTGAATAAATGCTTGTTGATTATCCATTGAGTAGAGATCGGAGAGCAGTTGCTGTGATTCATGAGGGTAGAGATACTGGAGCATGACCGTGAACGTGTTTGAATTGTTTGTGCCACGGGTACCAGGAGGCCAGGGTTTAGTCCAGAGGGGAGTCTTGTTTGGGGTGGATCACATGGTTCCTGTACAGAGCGGGGAGGCAGGTTCACTTGGTCAGGGCTTTCAGGCTGGGTCCCAGTACTCTACTGACCCCTCAGAATAGTTCTTTGGAGAGCAGGGAGGACAAAGCCCCAACCAGATGGTGCTAGCCATGGCCTGGGCCCAGACCCATGCATGTGCACACTCACTGAATTCTGTCACTTCCAGCTGGAGGTGGCAGCCTGCAGGCTGGTGTTCCCCTTCATGTTCTCTCTCCCTTTACTATTCAGTCGTGTTTGATTGTGGCCCCTTTGGGGGTATTCTTGGGAGATATGCCAGAGGGATTTGCCATTCTCTTTCCAGCTCATTTTACAAATAAGGAAATTGAGGTAACCACGGTGAAGTGACTTGCCCAGGGTCACACAGCTAGTAAGTGTCTGAGGCCAGACTTGAATTCTGAATGATGAGCCTTGACTTCAGGCCTGGCACGGTAGCCACAGTGCCACGTCCCTGCATGGAGACTAACAGGGCCTCCTAACCAATGATTCTTTTCGTGCCAGTCATTTCGACTCATCCAGAAGGAGCCAAGCCATGCCACTAGCTTTTCCAACGTCCTTTTCTTTGGAATGATATGGGAATGATTTAAACAGACTTCTGCCTTTTGATTTTTTGGCTGATTCTTGGAGGTTTATGAGTGGGAGCAGCCGGGCAATAGTCTCAGTTTTGCCTCATTTTGCATCTCTAGCCGACGTCGTTCCCCCTGATTCCGTGCTGCACTTTGACGTCCTCCTGATGGACCTCTGGAATTCCGAAGACCAAGTTCAAGTTCACACTTACTTCAAGCCAACTAACTGTTCCCGGACGATCCAGGTGTCAGATTTTGTCAGGTATCACTACAACGGCACATTCTTGGATGGGACTCTGTTCGACTCTAGGTAAGATCTGCTTTTTCCCGTGAGCTCAGGTAATTGCTATGTTGCAAAAAAAAGGGCAAGAAATATAAAGAAAGTAAAAAAAGTCCATTCCAGTCTGCATTCAGTTTGTCAGTTCTTTCTCTGGAGGTAGATAGCATTTTCCATCATGAGTCATTCGGCTTTGTCTCAGATCACTGTACTGATGTGAAGAGCTAAGTCATTCAGAGTTGATCATCACAGCATAGTGTTGTTACTTTGCACAGTGTTCTCCCAGTTCTGCTCACTTTACTTTGCATCACTTCGTGTAAGTCTTCCCGGGTTTTTTGGAGAGCATCCTGTTCATTGTGTCTTACAGTCCAGTAGCATCACATTTCATTCATATACCACAGCCATTCCTCAGCGGATGGGCATCCCCTAAATCTTCACTTCTTTGTCCCCATAGTTCCTTTTCCCTTTTGTTTGATCTCTTTGGGATATAGACATATTTTGTACATACTTAAATAAGATAAATAAGATATTTAAATATTTATCATCCACCTTGATAAAATAAATGCAAGCTGTCAGTTGAGCATCAGGACCTGGTGGTTTTTTGTCTTGGTGACCCCAGGGCCTAGTGATAGGCAGTTAATAAATACTTGTTCTTTGGTTTCTTCATAAGCTTCAGGAATACTCATTGAGGAGTTGGGAGCAGATACTCCTTAGAGTATGGGGTCATGTGACTAATGGACCAGTGGAGTGATTGGCCATGAAGATTCAGGACTCACCTCCTCTCACGTTTTGTTTGATAGCCACAATCGGATGAAAACTTATGACACCTACGTGGGCATTGGCTGGCTGATCCCCGGGATGGACAAAGGCCTCCTGGGGATGTGTGTGGGGGAGAAGCGGATCATCACCATACCACCTTTTTTGGCCTATGGAGAAGACGGCGATGGTGAGTTTTCTCCTGTCCAACCCTGCCAGGCTTAAGATTGTCTTTGGAATATTTGGATTTTGGAAGGCAAGTGGAAGTCTGACTAAGTCAAAATAGCATATGGTAAAAAGTATTCAGCTCCCAAGGCCACTCCCCAGTTAGAAATCCCTGGGGAATGAGTGGCCATCATATGCTCTTCCCTCTTGCCTCCCCTCCTCTTCTGCACCATCTTGTCACTAGATACTGTCACTGGAGCTGACTCGTTTCCAGACTTCCTTCCTCTCTCTTCTTCCCATTCCTCAGCTTCTCCAGGCTACACTGGGTGTATTGACAGAGCTATGAATACACTCCCATTTGCTAATGGCTGCCAGGAACCATAACGAAGGCAGCGTGTCAATGCGATGGTTGAATGTAGGAAGTGCAAAGATTATGCCTAATCCACTCTTTCTCTGATCACTTGCAAATTTGAGCTAAAGCCGAATGACCGAATCATTGCAAATGTGGGTCAAGGTGCTATTTGTATCCTATTGGGAAAGATAATTCATTTATCATTAATTTGTTATAAACACATTTAGTATTGATCTCACTAATTTGTCATTGGTGATATCAGCATCCTCCCTTGGCTGGTGCTTCAGAGCAGCTTGGTGAAGTGGGCTCAGCTTCCTCCCTGGTCCAGCCCAGATATGCAGACCTCCTGCATCATTCTGGTAGATTCCTGCCCTTGCTGAGAGGCAGTTGTGGCCAAAGCTGTGTAAGAGACCTCAGGGCTGGTTATCTAATCCATTTTTAAAATTTTACTTTATATATTTAAATTTTTTAATTGGATATGCTAATTTATTATTTATTTATTTTAACCAGCTTTTTCTTTGAAAATTTTGAGTTCCAAATTCTCTCCATCCCTTCCCCCCATGGAGAAATATGATGTCATTTATATGTGTGAATCACCACTCTGCCTTCCTGCCCTTTGGCGCCAGTCCGTAAATCTGACTCGTGACAGCCTCTCAGATACTTGGACCTGGAGCGTGCAACCTGGGTTCGAATCTGGCCTCAGACCCTTCTAGCTGTATGAGCCTGGGTAGGAATATGAGCATCTTGAGGACAGGGACCGCCACAGTTCTGTCTGCAGCACCTGGTACACAGCGGGCACTCACCGAGTGTTTGCTGATTTGCCAGCAGACACACAGAACAACTTTTCAAAGACCCAGAGTTTCCCTGGTGTGAGAGGCTTCCCTCTGGCCCTTAGGAGAGGTTTTCCTCATATGCTGTAGCCACATTCTTTAGCTGGGGTTCCAGACCTCCAGGGATGAGCCTCCTTTAGTGAGGCAGCCCCCCTCCTATATCACTACCCCTCTCTGTGGAGTCTTTTTTTAAAGCAATTGGGGTTAAATAACTTGCCCAAGGTCACACGGCTAGGTTTTTGTTTGTGTGGGTCAAGTGTCTGAGGCCGGATCCGAACTCAGGTCCTTCTGACTCCAGGGCCAACGCTCTACTCACTGTGCCACCTAGCCACCCTTGTGGAGTCTTTCTTATCAGGGAGGCCGGCCGGGGCTGGCAACCAGCCGTCCTGGGCTTTGGGAATCCAGGGGCCTCCCTGGGCCCTGCCAAGACATTGGATGCATGTGTACAGGACACACAGCACTCTCCAGGGGATGTTTGTGAGTGTGTGTGTGTGTGTGTGTGTGTGTGTGTGTGCGCGTGCGCGCGTGCGAGCATAGGTAGAGCTTCCCTCCCTGACCCACCAGAACAGAGTTGGATGCCTGGCTCAATAACTCAGGGACTAGACGTTTTTCATCACATAAGGGGTCATCAGCCCCTGGTCATACATGCCCACACTTGTTCATGTGCTGGCTTTCCCTGTGTCTAGGAGAAGGTGAGGCATGAGTCATAGTGGTGTGGCTGCCTCCATCCAGCTGGCGCCCACTCACTTAGTGAGATGTCTGGCTCGTGCCCACTCCCCAGCCTCACTTAGTAAGACGTCCAGCTGGTGCCCACTCCCCTTAAGTGAGGCCTCACTTAGTGAGATGTCTGGCTGGTGCCCGCTCCCCAGCCTCACTTAGCGAAACGGAAAGGAAGGTCGAGGAGTGTAAAGATTGCAGATCAGTTAGTCTGACATGATTAAGGGCTGAAGAATGATTTTTATAGCTAGCTGCCACTCTCAGTTATCCACATACAGGTGTATACCCAAGAAGGTGAATATCCCCGGAGGGCTTTTATCTTGGCATGATACTTGACACATTTTGGACCAAACCTGCATCATGATTTCATTGATATCAGAAACTCCCTGTAAGGAAACCCCCTCTGCCAGGGCTTACTGGCTGCCGCTCGGTATCTACTGACCTTAGGGATAGACCCAGAATACCATTTGGATTTTCTTGAGTCAGTGAACATTGTTTAAAGAGTTAATTACAGTTTGCTTTAGGGCTAGTAATTTTTCCTAGTCTGCCATAGATGAGAGATGGAGTTTTGCCTTTTTCTTCTGAAAAATTGGAGGTTTTTGTAAATAACAATTCCCTATAATCTTTCTTTTTCTAAGGCTTCTTAATCATCTGTTCTATACTCAGAAATTTGTCTTTTTTAAAAACAAAGTATATTTGATTTGCTCCCAATTACATGGAGGCAATTTGTAACATTTATTTAAAAATTTTTTTTGAGTTCCAAACTTTCTCTGTCCCTTCTTCACCTCCTCCCTCCCCAAGGCAGTAAGCAATTTGATATAGGCTACATATACGCCATTATCTAAGACATTTCCTTTATTATCTGTGCTCAGAAATTTGGAATGTGCTGCTACTGCCTTTAATGTCTGACTTATGCTGTTGAAAGGCATCTGGAGTACCACAAGATGCACGCAGCCCCGTGTATCTGCCTGTGTGTGCACAGGCATCCACACTTCTCCCTGTGTCCCCCATAGTCCCCTTCTCTCTACATCCTGCCCCCCCAACCAAGGGCTCTGGGCCTCCCTGGTCTAGGTTTGGTCCTGAGGGCCTGACCACTGAGTGATTGTTGTCCCTATCGACTTCTTGGAGATCTGCATGAAGCTTAGGTGAGGCCCAGGCCCCCTGTCCCCACATGTGGGTACAGCTCCTTCTTGCAGTGTGGGCACAGGCTAAGAGACCATTTCAGTCACCACTGGAGATGTATGAGATGCCGAGTGGTCAGTGCTCAAACAGCCCATCAGACTCCCTACTGAAGGCCTTGGTTTTGTGTCCTGGCCCCCAGGAGAAGGGAGGCCCCTTGAGGGCAGGTCAGGGCCCACTTTTGCACCTTGCCCAATGCCCGGCATGCAGCAGGCACTCCAGACCTCGAGGGGAGAATGAATCCCTGACTTGGGACCCTAGCATAGATAAGAGGATAGATCGTTGTGCCTCAGTGGTCATGGCGTGACACCCCCCTTCCAACACCCCTCCAGGCAAAGACATTCCTGGGCAGGCCTCTCTGGTGTTCGATGTGGCCTTGTTGGATCTGCACAATCCCAAAGACAGCATTACCGTCGAGAACACGTTTTTGCCTGAAGACTGTGAGCGCAGAAGCCGCCCTGGGGACTTCCTCCGCTACCACTACAATGCTTCCCTCCTGGATGGTACCTTGTTTGACTCCAGGTAATACAGCAGCCTTCCCTGCTGCCAGTTAAGGACTGTTTTCTGCTGGTCCCTAGGCCAGGGTCTGTTTGTGGGAGCTTCTGGCTTCCCATGAGGGTCTGGCTTGCCATTCTGGGTGCTCTGCTCCCAGCCCAGTTTTCATTTCCCACCTCTCTGCATTTGCTCTGGCTGTTTCCCCTGCCTAGAATGCCTCTGCCTCTCACAGTCTCTGTGTCTTTGCAGTTCCACGCCGTCCACAGCAAAGCCTGCTCATGCAGAGCCTGGGCCTGGGTCCCACTTTGGGGAATGCCCTTGATGTGAAAGCCCCAGGTTTATTGCTGTACAAGGCCACCAAGCTAAATTCTCACTTGTCATGTCCATTATCGATCTGATAAATCCTTTTGGTGCAGTAGGACGAGATGCACTCCGAGGGCCTGGGCTCTCGTCCTTATGCTGTTCCTGATTATGTGTGACCCTTGGGTGAGTCAGTCACCTGGTGCCTGCCTCAGTTTCCTCCATTGTAAAGTGAGGGATTCAGCTCTGAGTTCTGGGATGCTGGGCAGCTCTCACAGTCTCTGGGATATGAAAGTGATTCCATTTCTGTTCTGTTTTTAAAAAAAAACAAACTATTTTGGAGCCACCATTGCATTCATCTTCCTTAGCACCTGTACCCTGTATTTGTTTCTAGGGATTTCTCCTTATCTGTGCTAAATTCCTTCAGGAAAGGGGTGAGCAGCCTCTGGGAGAGGCTGACTGACTGGTAGCAGCAGAACAGAGGTTGTCTTGGGTTTTGTGTCGGGCTTCTTGCCAGTTCAGGGGGAAAGATGTCTCCCACTTGCTGTGAGATTATCGGGATCCCCAGACACCAGCTTGGCTTGCTGCCTGGCAGGGAGAACAAGGAGGAGCCAGGCCAGCTGGGATGGGGGCGTCGATGATTGATTGGGTCAGCCAGCCCAGCCCTTCATTTTGTGGAGAAGACACTTCCTTGAGATGGAGTGACTTGGGCCAGGTTGTCCCTTCTGGGCCATAGATGAGAACATTTTCAGAGTGGTTATTTCTGGTTGTGATGTTGACCACTAACACACTTTTGAGTGATCTTGTCAGTGATGATTGTTTAGGAGGCGTAAAGATGGAAGTATCCTAGAGAACCATCCTCTTGACCATGAGGTCTTGCCGTTGCTGTTCTGTGCTCACGGCCCCATCCTCCCTGGACGCTGGCCTTCTACACTCATGTCCTTCTCTGCTCTTGGTCACGCTGTGTTAATCTTCCTGAGTTGTTGCTTTTTTGATTCACTCCCCCTGCTCCAGACCTGCAGTGAATCCCCATTGCCCTCAGGATAAGGTCCAGCTCCAGCTTTAGAAGAGTGTAAAACTCTGCAGCGTTTCCAAGTTGGCAGGGACCTCAGGGACTGTCTGGCTCCCCGTGAACCTCAGGCGCAGCAGCATCCCAGGCCAGTGGTTGCCCAGCCTGGGCCTGCAGACCCCGGGGAAGCACATCCTCCTGGCCTTGCTTATCATGCCTTCTGTTGGGGCCTAAGCCCTCCATCCAGTCAGTGCAGCAGAGTCAGCCCTTGGAGTGCAGAATGAGTAGATGTGGGACCTAGGTTTGAGTCCCAGGTCTGACCCCGGACAAGGCAGGCCCTTCCCAGGAAAGTGGGGGCAGAGCTTGAACTTGATTGTATTGGGGGGGGGCCTCCCAACTAGGGCAGGGGAGATCTTTCTTGACCAGGTCAGTTTGTGTGTTTGCCCAGCTATTCCCGGAACCGCACATTTGACACCTACATTGGGCAGGGCTATGTGATTGCCGGCATGGACGAAGGTTTGCTTGGTGTTTGCATTGGGGAACGACGCCGGATCACCATCCCACCTCACCTGGGGTATGGAGAAGAAGGGAGAGGTGAGCATTGCTTTTACCCTCAGACCTTCCCCAAGTCTACTGCCTGTGTTTCAGGAGCTAAAAGGTTTGAGAAGCTGCATTCCAGGTCAGAACACAGACACAAAGGGCTCTTTGTTCAGTTCTTCCCTCTACCCTCTCTGTCGTCCAGCCACCTATTGAGCATCTCCAGTCTCCATGCCTTTGCCCTGGCCATAGCCCACGCCTGAGTGCTCTTTCCTTCTCACAGCAAGTAACAGCTTGTAACAGCAAGCACCCTAGCATTCCCAGGATGGCTGCTAGCACAGGTTCTTTGATCTGTTTTTCTAAAGGAAAGTAACTCAAAAAAGGTTGACAATCTCACTTTAATCAAACATATATATCATTCACTTAGTTTAGGGGAAAAGTCAGCACCCTGAACTTCAGAAAATACAAACAGAAATTAGAAGCAGACAAAAAATGCAGAGAAAATGGCACAATTCATCAGACTGACAGACGGGGCTGCTAGCTGTCTGACCATTATGTACCTGCATACATAAGAGAGAGAAGCACCAACATCTGGGTTTTCAAAGCCCAGAGGCTCATCTAGCCTAATCTAGGCAACTCTTCCCATAAGTGAGCTCCAAAGCAAAACCTCACCTCTTCAGGGTCAGAGGACATCACAACCTTCATGCCCCACTTGACCCACTGCCTAATTACAAAGTAACAAAAGGTGTGGGCCTTCCTGAGCAACAAGCCTCTCCCCAGTCAGGCCCCGCCTCTTGGGTTCCACTTGAGGTCCATTAAGGGGGAGGGAAGATTTTCAAATTCCCTTATTAGCATTATACTCAGCTCAGCTCAGATCCCACCTTTTTCAGGAGGCCTTTCCTGGCCTCCTGCCCTTTCGCCTCTAAGGCCAACCATGTATTTACTGTATGTGTGTGCCACGGAGTACCTACTGACCTGGAGGGCATCTCTCCCATTCAGATTAGGCCAGGGTGTATTTATTTTTTCCTTTGTATCTCTGGTGTATGGCCCAGAGTAAGCCCTTAGTGAATGCTGGCTGTTTGATTGCTTACAGTCACAGGTACCAAGGAGAAGCCCTTCTAGGCTGCTTCCCTTCCCCCTTCTCTTTAAAAAAATCAACTAAGCAACATTTATTGATTAAACTCCTACTGTGTGCCAGCTGCCATCCTGGGTGCTGGAGGCACAAAGCCTGAAATGAGACAGGAAAAGGGGCCTGTTTGCTGGGATGTTTCCCTCCTCAGACGGTTTTTAGGTGCAAGGCAAAATTCAGTGAGTGGTTGCCTTTGGGCACAGGCAGGCCCCTGTGGTCTCCTCCATAGTTAGCAATCTTGCCCAGCACCATGTTGCTAGGCCATGAGACCAGGGATGCATTTGGATGGTCTTGGAGCTCCTCCCTCTGCCCTTCCTCAAGCAGGACCTTAGTGCCTTGGGAGTGACATCTGTGGCCCAGCTGAGCCAGTGGGGAAAGGTCCTGGGGGCTGGGATACTTGGGGGTCCCTCCCCAGCCATGAGCTCTCCCCTTTACACTAAGGTTGAGGTGCTCTAGCACAGTTCAGGGTGGGGGGGCCAGCACCAGATCTGGGTTCTGGGGTTCCTGGCTAGGCCTGGGAACAGGGGGAGGAGCTGCCTTTTGGAGTGGGGTCAGCTGGGAAGGGAGGCGGGGTGTGGTGGGCAGAACAACTTCATTCCTCCTTTCATTCCTTGTTATAATGGAGTCAGGAAGACCCCACATCCCACCCCTAAAGCCCACTCTCCTCCAGATTTGCGTGTTTGTGTGAAAACCCAACATCCTCGCAGTCCTCCATGTCATCCTTTTCCCTTTCGCTCCCCCAAAGTCTGATCCTTTGCCTTGTCTTCTTGACCTTCACAGCCTCTCCACTCCATGCTCTCACCCTCATGGACTTTGGCCTTGCAATGGCCTCCTCCTTGGACTCCCTGCCCCCAGCCTCTCATTCCTCCTCTTCCTCTTCTTTCTAGCTGCTGGTGTCCCTGTGTCTGAACCATGAACCCCAGAGTCCTCTGTGACTCAGCTCGGGCCACCCTTTCAAGACCAGTCACCTGCCCCAGGCTTCCATTCCCACTAGCTGCTCTGGGACCATGAGCTTCCCCTCCTGCTCCTGTCCCTTTGTACAGACCAGGGGCCCCAGGAGGCCAGAAGGTCTCCCTCTTCTCCACTTGCACCTTCGGGAGCCCTCGGTGTCCCTGAGGCTCTGCTGCCAGGCTCTGCCAGCAGCTGCTTCTCACAGGCACATTAAGTGACCAGGGCTTCCTTACCTGCTGGCCTGTGGTAGCCCATCCTTCCCTCCCCCCACCCAGAGCACACCCCTAGGGCAGGGCTCAGCCTGGCTCTGCTCCCACCTGATGCCTCTTCCTCCTCTGCAGGGAACATCCCCGGTTCTGCCGTCTTGGTTTTTGACATTCACATCATTGATTTCCACAACCCTTCAGACTCCGTCAACATCACTTCATGGTACAAGCCCGACAATTGCTCGGTCCTCAGCAAGAAAGGGGATTACCTCAAGTATCACTATAATGCCTCCCTCATGGATGGCACAAGGCTGGACTCCACGTGAGTGAGCTCCCGGGGACCACAGGGAGGGACAGCAGAGGCTCCTGTGTTGTATGGGGGCAGCAGGGCTCTCAGAGGTGCCTGGGTCCCACAAGTCATTGGGTCCCTCGGGTAGTTTTAGAGAATGGAGGTGCCCATGACCTTGGAAGGGGAGCCCTTCCTGTGTCTCAAGGACAGTGTAATCATGACCCCAATGTTGTATGCATATGAAGGATTTCTGTCTTCTTCATCTAGGAACAGAGTCATGGCTTGGCCCTGATCCTCAAGAGCTGGGGGACCCTGAACCTTCCGGGCCTCCTGGGGCTGACCTGCATTGGGGGAAAGAGTTTCATCACCTTGGGAGAGCTTGTGGGGTAGGGAGGCAGGAAAATTTCCCCGGGAAGGCTGAGTGGCCCCTTGCCACTGTTTGGAGGATGCATCCTGACCTGCATCCGCCTGGGACCAGGCAACCAACAACGTCCTTGCCTGTGCTGTGGTCCTGTGATATGGAAGGAGTGAGACCTTGACCCTGGGGAATGGGCCTTTTCCTGCTGGGAGGCTTAGGGTGCCCCCATTCCATCTGAGCCCATTTAGTTCATTCACAATGTTCCTCAGAGGAGTCTCTGTCCACAGTAATTTGGGATTTGTGACACTGTTATATATGCCTTGAACTTCACTCGTATGTAGCTAAAAATATCAGAATGAGATGGATTTACTGAGATCTTGCTTCTTTGGGGTTTAAACCTTTGTTTTTAAATAATGGACACAGGGTCTTGCCTGTTATGAGAAGGAGGGATTGTTTTTTGTGGTTAGCTAGACACTAGGTCAGCAGTGCCTGGCACTGTGAAAAGCAGCCTGGAGAGTGTAATTGGATGTTTCAAATGATATTCCCTTAAAAATAAAACTTAAATTTTGGGAGAAGACTAAAGGTGACAGAAAAAATGACCTTAAGTTAGAGGAAAAAAACCATGAGAGAAATGACGCCGATATATAATGCTAAGAGCATTTTCCAGTGGATTTAGACAAAGCTTTCCCCAGAGACAGACTACAAACTATAAGTGACCATCATCCAAGCAAAGTACAAATTAAAATGATTCTGAGATGTCTCCTCATGTCCTGCCAATTGGCCAAGAGGACAGACATTGAAGGAATATTATAATTTTTATTATATTGGTTTGGTTTACCCATGAGAAATTAACATTCCTCCAGTTATTTAGATCTGTTTTTATTGTGTGAAGAGTATTTTGTAATGTGTTCATATAGTTCCTGAGTGTGTTTTCCTGACACTTGGTTCATAGACTCCCAAATATTTTATCCTGTTTGCAGATACTTTAGGTGGAATTTCTCTTTCTAACTCTCCCTGCTGGGTTTTGTTGGTACCTATCTAGCTTTAGAGCCATGATGCTGTGCAGGCTACTCAGTCAAAGTCCCTTGTTATGGAGAAGGATGCACTGTTCTGGCCAAGAAGGAATTTCTCATCTTTACAAAAAAATATGGTTTGAACCCTGCAGAATGTAGGTTGATTTCTGGTGCAGTTGTCCTCCACATCTCCCAGTCACAGGAGGGATTGTCCCTTGTTCTCCCTCTTCTCAGGCTTTCTCTTTACTAGGCCAGGCAGGCCTCCCAAGCTTGGTGCCCAGGGCCATCAGTTCAGCATAATTTACATTCATAGCTTCTGAAGCTGAGACTTCATGAAGCTCCTGAGGATTGTGATCTGTATCAGTGGGCGGCAGGCTTGGGCCACGGTCTGTCATACAGCCAAAGCTCAGGAGGGCTGAAATGATGAGGTAAGCTGTGGAAGAATTAGGGCTGGCCTTGTGCTGAGTGGATCATCAGCGGGTGGCACGTTGGGAGAGTTTCTGAGGCCCATTTCAACATGATAGGTTTCCTTTACCATCCACTCTTTGGCTTTATGCATTTAAAATCAGTACTCAGAGATGGGGATGCCCCCCTTGCCTGAGCCTTAAGAGTCACTGACTCACCCAGGGTCACTCTGTCAGTGTGTGGTAGCAGCAGGACTTGGCCTCTGGCTTTCCTGGCTCTGGGGACATCTTGCTGTATATTTTGGGCAGCAACAGCGTCAGACAGATTTTTAGCACAGCTCTCATGGATTTCAAGCTCCCAAAATGCTTTCCATGATCCCATGCAACTTGTGAGATTCAGAGGCAGGATATGAACCCAGGACTTACTGACTCCAGTGCTCAATCCACAGTGCCCCACTGGGTCAGATTCAGTAGTCCCGCTCTGGTGCTCTATTCTAGCAGGAGGGGGCATTCCTGTGGACCTGGGGATTTCTCTGTGAGATCACCCTGAGTGGAGTACACGGCCACACACACACACACACACACACACACACACACACACACACACATCCTTTTGAATACACCCTGTTTGTCATGTATTAAAAGGAAGGGAAGGTCTGTGCTGGAGAGAAGGAGGAGGGAGCCCCAGGCTTCTACCCATCCCCTTGGCCCCTGGCCCCCTCAGGGGAAAGGGCAGGGGCTCTGGCCCCAGAAGTCCGGGGATTAGCTCAATGTTGGCTGGGTCTGAGGACAGTGTCTCATACAACAACAACCACCACATGAGAATCCTCAGGGAAGCACTCCCACAGATTTTGGGTTTTTTGTTAATAGATCTGCAAGTTGCCAGCATAGACCATTCCATTTCTTTTTTTTCAGACTTAATTTGGGCAAAACCTATAATATCGTTCTGGGATCGGGACAGGTTGTGCTGGGGATGGACATGGGGCTCCGAGACATGTGTGTGGGAGAGAGACGGACGGTCGTCATCCCCCCCCACCTTGGCTATGGGGAGGCCGGAGTGGGTAAGTCAAAGAAAGTGGAGATTGAACCAGCCTTGACTTCTCTGGATCATCCCAGTTTACCACTTTTTACGTTCCCTTCTGAAGGGGAAGGGGACCTGATGTTTAGAATATTACTTATTTTCCATTTAAAATTGAAAGTCAAAAAATAATCTAGCATTTGGTTAAAATGAGCTTCCTGAAGCCTTGCCCTGTAATATTGCAGCCACCCCTTTAAAGAAAGAGTGTGCTTAGCTGAGATGAATTTCACCTCCGGGAGCCAGAATTCTGACTGATGGCTGGGGGCAGGCGGTGCTGGGGATGCCTGTGGGGTGGGATGTGACCCAGCCCCTCTGGAAGGACTTTAGTGCTCCCTGGCATTCTGTATTTGGATAAAGAGTCTTGGAAGATTGAAGACTGGCTCAGAGTGACCCCACAGGGAGTGCCTGGGGCGTCTCCCTCCCCAGTCCTCTTACTGGTTGCACTTTATTTCCCTGGCTGGTTTTGGAGGTCCAGTTCCCGAAGTGAGAGGATACCCTGTAACTTTGATCTCTAAGAGCATGAGACCAGGCCTGGTCAGTTAGTCTTTGTCTCTTCAGACTTAGCAGGAGCCTGGTACCTGGTAGATGCTTAACGGATGCTGCCAGTTGGGAGAGAACATGGCTTAAGAGGTAGAGTTCTGTGCTTGGAATCCTGGCATACATCAGCTCCGGGACTTGGGGCACGCATTCATTCAGCAACTCTGTGGAACAAAGACTGGTTGTGATTTGCATTGGGGGAAGGGAAGAAACATTTATATATAAATATGTATGCACCAAATATGTATATACCAAGCACTTTTATAAATATGATCTCATTTCATCCACAATAAGCTTGTGAGGTAGGTGCCATTATGATCTCCATTTTATAGTTGAGACTGAGGCAGGTAGAGGTTGTGTGACTTGCCCAGGGTCACACAACTAGTAAGCATCTAAAGCCGAATTTGAACTCAAATCTTCCTGGCTCCAGGCTCAGTCTTCTGTCTCTTGTGCTATAAGTTGTCTAGGCTATGGAAGGAGTTCCCACACCAGAACTCCCCTGGGGTGGGCAGTCCTGACAGGGGCTCTTTGTTCCCACAGCGGGAGAGGTGCCAGGCAGTGCCGTGCTGGTTTTTGACATTGAACTTCTTGACCTGGTGTCGGGCCTACCTGAAGGCTACATGTTTATCTGGAACGAGGAGGTGTCGCCCAACCTCTTTGAAGAGATTGACAAGAATGGGGACGGAGAGGTTCTTCTGGAGGAGGTAACTGGGCGGGTATGGCCCCTGCCTGTTGGACAAGGGCTTGTCAGCTACCCTTGCCAGAGGCCTCCAGGGGTGCTCTGTGCCTGGATGCTATCAAGGACATTTCTCTTGTCCTCAGACCTCAGTTTGCCCTTAGCATTCATCTTATGGGACCAAGTGGAGTGGGAGCAGTCCCTCCTCTGAGAGCAAGAGCCACCCCCAGAGGCAGCCACTCCCAGCCCCTTATTTTACAGATGGGGAAACTGAGGCTCTGGGAGGAAGTGACATGCCCTTGGTTATGCCACTTAAACCCCAAGCCTGAGGGCTTTCCCTCTTCCTTTTCTCCACAGTTCTCAGAATACATCCACGCGCAGGTGGCGTCTGGTAAGGGGAAGCTGGCGCCGGGCTTTGACTCGGAGATGATTGTGAAGAACATGTTCACCAACCAGGACCGGAATGGAGATGGCAAAGTCACAGCTGAAGAATTTAAGTTGAAAGACCAGGAGGCCAGACACGACGAGCTGTGACCGAGCCACCTGTGGGGGCCTCGTGCCCAGCCAGGCGGGGGCCACCTCGTCACCTCCGTTGAGGGGCTTGTAGGAGAGTGTGGTGAAGAGGGCCATGAGAAGCCCCAGAGTTCTACTGTGTAAAGACTGTTCTGCTTTTATTTTCTAACTTCCAGTTTCTATTTGTTTAGAAAAGTTTCTCTAGATGTATAAAGTCAGCAGATGAGAGCCCCCTCCAGGGCATCAGCCAGCCCCCCTAAGAGGCCTGGAGTCCCCAGAGTCTGCCAGCTGCTGTCAGCGGCTGCTATCTTCTTTGGTCCTAATGTCCTACAGGTCACCGAGTACCATGGGGCAGTCCTCACGGTCATCCAGTGTTGGGCTCTCTGCTCCTGCCAAAGCAGGGGCACTTCCCCATGGCCGTGCCCCAGCTCCTTGGAAGTGCAAGGACCTCTCCTTACAATCAGGTTGTCAAATGCACCAGATAAGATATGGGGGTGACAGAGGCAGCCAGTTCTAGGTGTCCCTCAAGGCTTAGTGAGGGCTTCCTGATAGCACTGAGACTTGGGGGCCCCTCAGTCCAAGCTCACAGACCCCAGGTAGGTGGCTGCCTTCTGTCACAGACCAGCTGTGCGTGGTGTCCATCTCAGCCCACACGCCCACCTGGCCTTAGCCCCTTCTCTTTAATGAGTATGAATGATTCTGCACTGTCTGCAGCCGCTTTATCTGACCGTATGATGGTGTTTTGTCCCAGTGTACCTCGAGAGCAGATCGTGAGGATGCTGGGCATGCCTCGATGCCCTGTGGGCTGAGAACAGATCTTTTGTTACATAAAACATTGAACGGTGTTGTATGGCAGCTGTGTGTCTTATTGGGAGCCCGCCCGCGATGGGGCAGAATCTGCTGGGGACCGAGGAGGGCATTTTCCTCATGAGCACAAGGAAAGGAGCCTGCCCAGAAGCCCCAGGCACAGCTGGGTGATGGCGGGCCTTGGTGGCCCAGGCATTCCACAGGGCACCACTTGACCAAAGGAGTGAGGAAGGCTGGGAGTGTTCTGCAGCTTGGGGGCAGGGCTAGAAAGAGGTGACCCCCAGACCCTTGGGCCTTTTGACCCAGGCCTCAGCAGCCTTTTTCACTTGCTCATGGTGCCCCCACCTCAGCACTCTCATCTACTGTGATTGGATCAAGAGAGTAAATGGAGCCAATCAGGATATATTATATGCCAAGAGCCTGCCTGGAAGCCCTGGAAGCTTGGTGTGGAGCACTCACCATTTTTTCCTTCCTTTTTTTGAAGCGGGGAGAAAGGGGGGGTTGCTCACTCAAAAAGGAATGAAAAAATGTGATAAAAAGTGACCAAGACGTCACTTGCTCACCTGTGGGGTTTCCTTCCTGCTCCCAGGTGGGAGGGAATCCATTCTTGCCCATTATGGATGACGCCGGAGAGCGCCAGCTTCCCATCCTTGAGGTCCAGCTCATGGACCATGTTGTAGTTTGTCTTTTCTCAAAGAGGACCATGACATCTGTGACATCTGTGACTGATGCCATGCCATACAAGTGAATTGGATTTAAGTGGGGCAGGGCTATGCAAGGTCACCAGCCTCACCTTCTCAGGAGCCATCTGGGGCCAGTGGTAAGACACAGATCAGGAGGACTGGAGATGGGGCAGTGGGAGACCTCAGCCTTTTTAAGCTAAGAGCTTTAACAGGTCTCAGTTTGACCAAGATAATGCCCAATAGTGATTAAGGGAAAGCAAGAAATGTGGCAGAGAATGGCCTAAAAAAAAGTCAGGCCAAGAGGGGAAGACCCTCAGGGTGTCTGGCCAAAACAGAAGCAATTACTATTTACATTCACTCTGAGCCATCGAGGTCCAAAACACAACCAGGTGAGGTTTGGGCTGGGACCTATTGTAGGCCAGTCAGTGAAAGTTAGAGTGATTTAGATTTAAGGCGTGGTCCATAAAAAAGACGTCCAGCCCATAAACCCCAAGATAGCTTGCTAGGTTGCAGGGATCAAAATGTATATTCCTTTGGGCAGAGTGTCTGCAGGTAAGAGTATGATTCCCTTTGTGGATGGCTGGAGAGGAGGGGAAGGAACGAGAACATTGGCCAACTGGAACTGACCAGTTGGGTCCCTGTTGAGGCAGCTTCATTCTGCAAAAGCACCAATGACATCAGGAAGCTGATGCCATAACTCGAAAGTGAGTTGAATTTGAGTGAGGGAGGGCAGTGTAAGGTCCCCAGCCTCACTTTCTCCTCAGGAGCCATCTGGGGCCATCGGCCAGATAAAGATCAGGATGCCTGGAGATGGCCCCTGATGCAGTGGGAGACCTTTGCCTTTTTAAGCTAAGGTCTTTCCCGGCTCTCAGTTTGATGGAGGCAACACTCATTCGTGACTCATTCCTGAACCACGTCAGTCCTTCCTGGGCCTTTGCTGCAGCCCCCTCCCTTCTGGGAGCCAGCCCTTCCCACTCCTCCCCAGGCCTCACCATACGGTGTCTCACTGAGGGCTGTTTGGGTGCCTTCTTCCCCTGCTCAGCAGGGGGCCCCCTGGGGGTGGGCAGGCACTTTGCCCACCAAAGGTATCATGCAAACTACCCTTGGGGACCATCTTGTAAGATACCTCATTTTACAAATGAGGAAGTGGGCCCAGAGGGATGAATGCATCACCAGGCCCTAGCACAAGTAGGGTCTGGACCCTGTGCCACGTGGCCCACCCAGGGAGCTCCCACCGTAAAGCTCCCTACAGATGCCAGCTCTTGCCTTGCAGGGTGAATGCAGACCTCACATACTCATCCCCAACACAGGCTTCTGAGATATCACCCCTCTCACCCTGGCTCTGTCCCTTCCAGGCAGGGCGGCTTACTTCCTCTGGGACTCAGTTTCCTCATCTGTAAAAGGCCCAGATGACTTCCAAAGTCCTATGTTTTCCAGGCCCAGTCACTTTTGGAGTAATTCATAACCAAGTGGAGTGGTTCAGTGGGAAGTGTGCCTGGGTTGGGATCTGAGTTCCAATTCTGCCTTGCCATTTCTACTTTTCAC
The DNA here is from genome assembly GCA_011680675.1 of Gymnobelideus leadbeateri. NCBI lineage: Eukaryota > Metazoa > Chordata > Mammalia > Diprotodontia > Petauridae > Gymnobelideus > Gymnobelideus leadbeateri. Next base: position 530,462 of record WOXC01011043.1, on the reverse strand, counting down.
GATCCTAAGTATGCTTGTATTTTGGTGCCGCAGTGAACAGGAATCAGCCCCGCATTGACATTCACAACACTGCTTCGAGGAAGCTGAATTTTTATGTTTTACTTAAGCCAGAGAAAGCTTGGATGTCTGGAGGAGCTGGTGGATCATCTGGACAGCGGAGGTGGGGGCAGGGGCGAGCGGCCAGTCCTCTTTTCCTTTGAGATGGGTTTGTTTTTCAGACAGCATCCCAGGCTGCTTTCCCCAGGGCCCCTCCGCAGATGCCGAGGATCTCTTGAAGGCTCCTTCCCTGGAAAGGCAGAGGCTTCTAATTAAGAAAGTACAGTGCCTTATCCCATTGCTGGAAGCTGCAGGGGGGACAGGCAGTGCCTCCAGAAAGTACACATTTGATGCTGGCTTTCTCCTAAGGGTGCTCTCTCCTATCAATTGCTTTGCTTTATAAAGGCAGTTACCTTTTCCCCAGTTCATCCAGGAGATGCTTTGCTTTAAATTAAAGCCATTAAAATGACGCCTTAGGGCTTCTCCCAGCGGGGCATGAATTTGTCCCAGACCAGGAGAGGCCTTTAAAGAGGAAGCTGCATCAAACAGCAGCCTGAGAGCCTGGCAGCTAAATGGAGGACGCCTCCCCTTGATGGTCGCCAAGTTTGCTTTCCTGGGTACCAAGAACTAGAGGAAAGGATTTCATAAAAGAAAAGTGTGATGGAAAAAGATGGCGAGGGTGCGGGATGACTCGGGTGTAGAGTGGAGAGCTGGAGCTGGACTGGGCCTTACACCTGCAGCCTCCTCACTTGGCAGAGGGAGCCTCCACAAGCATTTACTAAGCACTCACTGTGTACTAAGCACTGTGCAGAGTGGTAGGGAGACACAGAAAGGCACAACCCATTTCCAGGGGGCTCCCAGGCCAATGGGGAAACACTGTGTGAAATAAATAAGGGCACACAAGTGTTGGATCAGGAGTGCCATCTTTTTTTGGTGCATGGACCCCTTGGGCAGTCTGGCCAAACCCAGTGGACCTCTACCCAGAATAATGCTTTTAAATGATTGAAGGACATGACCAATTTCAGTTAGAACTTAGCCATCCAGAGACCCCAGGTTAGGGATCCCTTATGTTTATAGAGTAGATGAAATATAAGTTAGAAAAAAATAGCAGCATCAGGAGGGATCAGGAAAGGCCTCCTGTACAAGATGGAACTTGGGCTGAGGCCTAGAGGAAGCTGGGGAAATTGAGGCTCCGGAGAGAAGAGGAAATTTTCAGGCAGCGTGAGGCACAGTGTGCAGATGGAGTGTGGGGTGTGGACAGGCAGTTTGTGTTTGGTCTTGGGGTGATGAGTGAAGCTCTGTGTTTAATGGGGTGGGAGGGTGGGGGGGGTCAGAGGAGGACGAAGCAGCCCGGAGAGTTCTAAGGGGGAGATGAGAATGAGAGGAGTTCACACTGGTAGTGAGTCATAGAACTAGAATCTGAACCACAGTCCTGGGATTCCAATGAACCACACTGGTCCCACTGGAATCTTCCCTAATACCGGAGGAAGCCAGGCCCCAGCAGCCTGAGTGGCTGCTCTGGACAGCACTGCGGGGGGGGGGGGGGGGGAGACACACAAGCGGTGGTGTGCCCTCTGGGCACTGTCCTCCAGGACAGTCTGCAGCTGCCAGGCCCAGGGTGAGACTTCCAGTCTCTACCCCATCCTGGGGCTACCGAGATAAAACAAAAACCTGCCCTCCCCTATGCTTGTGTCAAATGGCTAGGCAGGACCACTGGGGAACACGGTGGATCACTTAACCCTGCTGAGCCTCATTTCTTCATCTGTGAAGTGAGAGGGTTGGTCTACACGGAGTCTCAGGCTTTCCAGTTCTTTCTCTTTGACTGTAAGCTCCATGAGGGCAGGGGCTGTCTTTTGCCTCTTTTCATCCCCAGGTCTTAGCACAGTGCCCAGCACATAGTAGGTGCTCAGCAAATATTTATTGCACTGATACATATTATTGAAGATATGACAAGGTTCGGGAGTGTGGGGCAGAGGGAGATCAGCTCGGGTCCCCTTCTGGCTCTTGGGGACGTCATTAATAGGCAGCACCCTATTTTGTTGTCTGATATAGGCTCTTTAGGAAGGAATGCTGTGGTGGTTGGCTGGGGGACTTCAGAAGGGAAGGAAAGAAGAGGGGACCTGGGGTACCTGGAGGAGCTGGGTCCGGGGCTCTCTTGGTGGGGGAGAAGGGGAGCGCCCTGCCCTGAGGACGCGGAGCCTCAGGGCCCCCGCTGTGCTTTTCTGGAAGGTGGCCGAAAGTCCTGGATGGGCAGTTAGGCCTCGTGTGTTTCTTCTGTGCACTCAGCTGACTCCTCCCTTGGCTCAGGCCTTCTTCTGACTGCACTTTGTGCCTTCCCTCTCCCTACTTTTGAGCTCCCCATTTTCTTCCATTAGAATGCAAGCCTCCTGAGGGCAGGGGCTGCCTTCCTTTTTCACTGCTCTAGTAGGTACCTGACAAAGGTTCTGTGTGCCTTTGAATAAGCTGCTTAGCTTGTCCAGCCCAAGTTTTGTCCTCACATCCAGGGGGTGAAACGTCACAATCTGAAAGGTCTTGTGTGTCTGTAACTCGGCGAAAGCATTACCCTTATTTTCAAGGTGGAATGGGACAGTTACTAATCCCTTGGAAGAGTGGCAGCCCAAGCTCCTTCCTCCTCGGTGGTCTGGCCCCCTTCACCTGGGAATGGTGAGAGCAGCTCATGGAGGGAGGCCAAGGCCCCAGGTAAGCTTTCTGTCCTAGTAAAGTGAAAATGGAAAACCTGAAGCCCTGCCAGGACCATCTCCAGGACAGCAGCCTGAGGGAAGGTCTGCATTCAAATTCTACCTCTGCTTTAGCAGGATCTCAGTCTTCTCATCTCTAACATGGGAGGTTGGATCTGTTGGCCTCTTTCAGCTGACTCCTCAAGCCATTGTCCTCATTTCAAGGCAAAATTGCCAAGATTCAGAATAAAAGGCAGGGAGGGAGAAACAAATGCCACTCGTGAATGAAACACACCAAAACACATGCTGTTTTTATTTTTCTCAATTAGGCTTTCAGTTTGAACAAATACATAAAAGTGAGCTGTAATTAGAATGCCAATGTGCAACAACACAGAGTGGGACAGGTTGAAAAGCCCTCCTTTGGAGTCAGTAGGCACTGGGTTCAGATTCTGCCACTAGTATCTAATCCTGTTCCCCTAGAAAGGTCCCTTCACCTTTTTCAAGAATCAGTAAAAATGGGGATAAAACCTACCATATATCTTCCTAGTGGGGCAGCAAGGTGGCTTAGTGGATAGAGCACTGGCCATAGAGTCAGGAAGACCTGAGTTCAAATCCAGCCTCAGACACGAACTAGCTGTGTGACCCTGGACAAGTCCCTTAACCCTGTTTGCCTCAGTTTCCTCATGTGTAAAATGAGCTGGAGAAGGAAATGACAATCTACATCAGTATCTCTGCCAAGAAAACCCCAAGTAGGGTCTTGAAGAGTCGCTCCCTGGGGTACGAGGGTTGAATGAAGTAAGATGTATAAAGTGCTTTGCAAATTCCAGTGCATGGGTGGTTGTCTTTGAGTAAACTTCGGGCAGAGTTGGAAGGGACCTGGGGTTCCACCCCTCTCCCATGCTGTGGACACAGATGCTGAGAGCTATAGAGGCATCTGTGGTGGAATTCGAACATAGGTCCTGCAGACACTATCGCCGTGCTCCCCTCAGCACTGCCCATGCCTGCACGAGGTGGCCGTGTAGACCAGGCGTCTCCTCTTGGGTTTCCTTTACTGACCCCTTTCACCTACCTTCTACCTAACTTCCATTTTCTGCCTGGTTCTTGGGGCCTGTCACTATCACCAAGCCCATTTTACAAATAAGGCAGCTGAGATCCCGAGAGATCTGGTGGCCCAGGAGTTCAGGGCTGGCCTGGGAGTGAAAGCTCTGCAGCCCCAGCCCCTCATAACAAAGTCACTGTGGGAAAGCGGCCGCGGGGGAGTCCCCTGGGAGGACTGGGCATGACCCCGGGCCTGAGGCCTAGCAATTGGCCACTATGCTGACCCATGTGAGGGGCCAAAGGGAGATTCCAGAAGTGGGCAGTCGAGAGAGGGCTGGGCTGAGGCCAGTGTGCAGTAGGTGCTTAATAATGTTCCTATCTGATCTTGGCGGACCTCAGGAGGCAGTGGGAAGGCCGCTGGCTCTGGGGTCCAGGATGTGAGCTCAAATGCCACCTCTTATGCTTACTGCCTGAGTGACCTTGGGCAAGCAGCCCCTTCCCTGGGAAACATCTGTCTCATCTATAGAACAAGGAGGGTAGATTAGATAAGTGACCACTAGGGGGTGCACAGAACACTGGGCCTGGAGTTGGGAAGACTCCTCTCCCCGAGTTCAAATTCAGCCTCAGACCCACTGGCTAGCTGTGTGACTTTGGGCAAGTCACTTGCCCCATCAGCCTCAGTTTCTTCATCTGTAAAATGAGCTAGAAAAGGAAATGACAAATAACTCTAGTATACTTGCCAAGAAAACCCAAATGGGGTCACGAGGAGTTGGATACACCCAATAACAGAGCAAATAGTTCCTGAAGCCCTCCCAGCTCCGAAGCTGGGATCCTACTGGTGACCTGGGGCAAGTGAGCTCTTTAAGCTCCCTGGGCCTCAGTTTTCTCTCCTGTAAGATAAAGGGGGGATGACATTAGGAAGACCCACCAAAAGAACTTCCCTTCTCTGCTGGTCCCAGGCAGCCTCTGACGTTTCTGACCTGGGCAGTGACAAGAACAAAATCATTCTGGAAGCTGGATGGACGGAGGAGGAGAGTGAAGCCTCGAAGGCCACTCTAGCCAGCCTGTGTAGAGCTCCCTTCAGTCACTGCCCCCACAAGCTTCTGCCAGAAGTTCCCACTTCCACTCCCAAACAGGGGCTCAGCCCTCCAGGGCTGCCGGGGCTGGGGGCGCTCAGTCCTCTCCAGGACAGGACTGGCCAAATGGGAGCCACCAGTCCATGTGCCAAAGATGGAGCCCAAAGATGGCTGCCACGTTCAGCGCTTTGTCGCACAGGCTGCATACGTTTGTCATCATGAGTCTTGTCTGACGCACCAACACTCAAGCATATTTTAAACTTATTTTCTGCCCTATTCTGACAGTACCTTTTCTACCTCTTTCTGGGGCAAATGGACAGTATTTCAGGCACAATACAGCTCAAACACGACTATCTGCGTTGATCTGGGAACCCAACCACTGCTCATAGCTGTTTCTCTGGGAAAACCTATTGTTGAATTTCAAAGGGCTTAGAAACTTCTGGAATAAAACCAGTTCTTAAAGTGGGGCTCTCTCTGTATAGATTCTTTTGCCAATTAGATTAGATGTTCCCTGTGGGCAGGGACTTTGTTGACCCATACAGTAGGCACTCATCTGTACTGGTCATTCAAACTCATGGAATTTCCAAAGACACTTGAGGATGGAAGTTTGTCCCCCTGATTTTGGCCTCCTGCCCAACACACCTGGGTGGAACCCTCAGGACAATTTTGCCCCAAATCTCCAGTTTGGCCAGCCTCATTCTGGTCATGAAGGGCCCTGCAAGTTAGGCCAGTTAAAACAACACAATGATGACTGTCCAATGGAAAGGAGAATATTTTAATTTCCATAGGGAGGGATGGAGGGCCAGTCAGGACATACCAGATCCATGGGGACAATGGAATACTCAGATACCTTTAATGTGGCAAGCCCTGACAGCCTGATGCTTATTAGGGTGAAGCCAACAGAAGGCAGACCAGCCCAATTTTATATTTTCTGTAAAGGAAGAGACAGACAACCCACTTATTCCCCATCTCCCTACTTCCCACCTCCCCCATGATGGTTATTTTTCAGGAACTGGTGGCGACCATACCTTACTTATAGAGCCTTGGTCTGAATTCTGAAATGGTTCAGTCTAAAAAGCCGCCATTCCAGTAAAGATGGAAGCACTCCCTTTGGATCTGGGGGACCTGATTACAGATCCTGGCTCTGTGTTTCACTCTCAGGGCCTAAGGTTCCACCTCAGTAAAATGGGAGGGTCTCTAAGCCCCATGATCCAGTGATTCTCTGACCCCAGAGAAACTGGCCATTTTCTTTTCCATCAAGAGTTGGAACTGAACACCTTTCTTGCCACCTCAAACTGCTGATTGTCAACGTGTCCCCATATAGGCCCAGCCCCAGGGTCTTCCCCAGAGGTACTGGGCTGGCCTTTCTATTGGGGACCATAACATCACACCAAAGCGACTGGCCAAACACACAGAGCCAGGCTGCCCTGAAGACCAGCTCTACGATTTTAAGTCAATTCTGCCCAGACTGCAATCTGGACACCTTGCTAGGGCAGTCCTGATCAGTGAGAGGATGTGCAAAACGTACAAAAAAGGCAGCACTCAAAACCCTGCACATCATCTCATGTGACAACACATATAGCTCGAGCCTTGGGAAACACAATTCACAGTAAAAACATTCCTTAACACCCACGATTGAAGGAAGACACAGTCCACTTCTGAAGGGGGAGGGGAGGAGGCAGCTGTGTCCACGTTTCCAAGTGGGTAGGTATTTTTGTGCGTGTGAATCATTGTGGTTTGCGGCCAGGAGTGTGGTGGAAGATGAAAATACTTTTATTTCAGAGCATCCACTTGATGGAGTGGCTATGTTATCTGGAACACGATTAGAGGACAGTCAAGCAATGGGGAGAAGTGCCCCCCCCAGGGCAGAGGAGAGCGAGTGCCGGCCGAGGGAGGCCAGAGTGGCCCCTTGGCTCCTGGTCCTCCGAGGAAGGCTTCCTGCCTGGCGCCGGCTCACAGGATTTTCTGGAGGATGGAATTGACCAATTCCAGGGATTCCTCTTTTACTAGAACGATATCATAAGAGTCCATGTATTTTTCTAAGAGTTCATCCACCTGGGGACCAAGAAAAGAGAAACAAGAGAGTCAGTGGCTGGGCAGGCCAGGCTGGGCCTCTCGGCCCTTGGCTCAGGCAGTGACTGGCCTGGAGGCAGTCCGTTCAGGGAAATGGGGGAGAACTGGAGTGAGGGGGCACAAAGCAGCCACCCCCAAGGGTGACTTAAACAAAGCAGACCACAGCTCTTCCCTCCCCTCACAGCCACAGAAGCCATCTTGGCATCCATGGGATGAGAGGCCTTGACTCTGCTGCCATCATAAAAACTGCTGGGAAGGGCCAGGGGGCCAGTACAAACTCCTTCCTTGGCAGTCTGTCAGTCAACAATCATTTATGAATCCCTCACTACGAGCTAAGCCTAGGGATAGAAGTCAGTCAGAGCATTCTGTCAGTCCTACTATGTGCCAGGCACTGTGTTAAGTGCCTTACAAAGAAGGGCAAAGACAGCTGCTGCCCTCAGGGAGGTCACAGGCTAATGGAGAGAGGCAATGCACTAACAGCCACCAAAGAGGGGTCCAGATGGGGCCCTGGCAGGGAGGCCGGGGAGCCAGGAGGCAGAGGGAGGGAGGGCATCTCAGGTGTGGGGGACAGCCGGGCTGCTAGAGCCTCGTGGTCAAGTGCTTCCAGGGTCATGAAGAGGAGAGAAGGAATCAGGCTCATCTCCTATCGAGGGCCTGGTGGGAGGAGTTAGAGGCCCAGGCTGGGGGCCAGAGGGGCTGTGGGAGTGGAGAAGTGGCAGGTATGAGCCCCTGGCCCCCACTAACCTTTTCAGGCATCTTACACCTGGCTCTCCTTATAGCACTTCACCTGCCACCTCCATACCTCTGCACCGACAGAATGCCCTCCCTCCTCACCTGGGCTTCTTGAAAATGTCAGCTTCCTTCAAGACTGTCCAACAGCCACGTTCTTCATGAAGCCTCTCCTGGTCTCAGCCCATGCACTGCCTGCCCCCTCCCGGACCTGGCACTCCCTATCCATGTTCTGCAATCACTAACAGATGTGTGTGTCTTCCCAACATAATGGAAGCTCCTGGAGGGCAGGGCTCTGTATCCCCAGGTCCTGGCCCCTCCAAGGTGCTCACAACCTACTTGCTGGGTGATTGACACCTGAACTCCTTGTATTTATTCCTGTTCTCTGAAAAGGGACCTTAGGCAGTGATGGTGACTGGTCGAGTCTAGGCTTGCCAAGAGACCTGGGATGGCCCCTTCCATGGCACAAGCTATGGAGCCCTCCCTGTCCCCCATGCATCACAACCTGGCCTGTAGTTTTTTGTCTTTTTTTTATTTTGGAGGCAGGGCAATTTCGGTTAAGTGACTTGCCCAAGGTCACATGGCTAATAAGAGGTCGGATTTGAACGTGGGTCCTCCTGACTCCAGGGCCGGTGCTCTGTTCACTGCACCACCTAGCCACCCCTAGCCTTTAGTTTTAAGAGAGATAAGAAGGAAGGCCACATCCCAGACACTCACTCGGTCATTGAGGTAGCCAATCTTCAGGATGTTGTCCACGTTGTCCACACCGTCTGCCATCCTCAAGTCTCCCTGAGAATCTCCCAGGAGGATGATGTTACTGTTGTTCTTCAGCTGCTTAAAGTACTGTGTGCTCCTCAGGGCACCGTCATGCTTGTTGAACACGTGGATTAATTCTCCCTTGAATCCTTTAATCACCCCCTAAAAAGGGCAGATGCTATTAGGAGGGAGTCAGGCAAGGTGGGAATGGCCACAGCCCAGAAACCTCAATTAGCCTTCCCTCCCACAGGGAATCTGCCTTCCCTCCATAGCACTGTCATTTAAAGCACTTGGAGAGATCACCCCAAAATCACAGGAGCTGGAGTTAGGGGGTGAATCAGAGGTAGGGAATTCCACTGACTGGCCACACCCTGGGAGCTCCACGGGTGTGGGTTTAGTCTTAGGCAGCGGTAAGTGCTTAATATGTCTCTCTCTACCTTGGTTTGTCCACCTGTGTTGAAGAAGTCAAAGTGTGAAAGCAGGATTCTCACCCTTCCTTTCCTTCCCAAACTACTGCAAGTTCCTTGAGTCCATGAGAGTAAGTCCCTCTGGAGGAAGCTGTCCTCACTCACCCTTGACATACTTTATCTATAGTTTAGAGACAAAAGGCGAGCCTTTTTTTAATTAAGTAAAAAGCCTTGGTACAATGTTCTGAAGCTGATGTAGCACCAAGAGATGATTAATCTCTATTTGGCAAAATGACCAGTGTGGCCCTTTCAGTAGAGAACAGGCCACTGCATTTGCTTTATTAAAAATCTTATCTGGCCCCAGTCTACCAGACTCAATTTCCCTTTTAACACTCAGCTAGAGATATGGAGTTCACTCACATTTTCATCAAAATCCATGAAGTTGGACACGACTTTGACATTGTTATGGTAGACCCCGGCCTGGCGGATCACCTCTTCCAGGACATCTCCAATACCAGCAGAGAAGATGAACACAGGGATGTTATGTTCTTTCAGTTTGTCAAAGAACTGTTCATATCCTTCCCTGAAAAGTTTGGAGACAAGACTGGTTTTACATAATTAAATATATACATATTTTTGTGTGGGTCGAATGATGTTTGAGATTTTATCAAGCAGTTTTCACACACACACACACACACACACACACACACACACACACACACACACACACACACACTGTTTCTCTCTCTCTCCTCTCTCCCTGTCTCTCTCCTCTCTCTCCGTCTCTCTCCTCTCTGTCTCTCTGTCTTTCTCTCCTCTGTTTCTCCTCTCTCTCTCTCTCTCTCTCTCTCTCTCTCTCTCTCTCTCTCTCTCTCTCTCTCTCTCTCTCCTCTCTGTCTCTGTCTGTCTGTCAGATCCTCCTGCCAGTTGGAAGGGGCAGGTACCTCCCATTAAAGAGAAGCTCACAGAGGGTGAGTGGGTCTCTCTTGGTCCCTCAGCTACACTTGAACCCAGGCCTCTGGGGCTTACAAGACCAATGCTGCCCTGAAGTTCACTGCCTCTGCAGAGTGAAAGGGGACAAGCCATAATGCCTGCCCACCTCAGGAGCTTGAGGGTCTGTTTTTTTGGAACCTTCTGTGATTTACCATCCATAGTCATCCACAAAATACTGCATCCAGAAAGGCCTTTGGTGGTTCTGCAGCAGGGCAGGAGCCTGCTCTGGCCACAAGCCTCTAGCTGTGCTAATGGTGCAGATGATAAAAAAGGACTCACTGACAGTTGCTGTTGGCAACACCTTTTGGAACATCTCTTGGCTATGGGGGAGGGGAGGCCAACATCTCCCAGCTCGAAACAGCTCTTGCCCTATGTGAACCATCCCAGCCACAGCTTAGCTCTGCCTCTCTCCTCCTTCTACTGCCCACCTTTCTTTATCCTGACTCCTCTCCTCCTCTCCTCACTTTGTTCCCCTGTCCCCCCCAACCCTCCTCCTCTCTCTTGCCCCCTTCCTCTTCCCTCCTCCTTTCTCTCTTTCCCCCTTTGTCCTTTCTCCCTCCTTCTTTCTCACTGCCTCTCTCCTCTCCTCCCTCCTTCCTTCTCTCTTTTCTCTTTCCTTTCTTCCTCTCCCTTCCCTTTCTCTGTCACCTCTCCCTCGCTTTCTCTATTTCTCTTCTTTCTCTCCCTCCCCTATTTTCTCCTCCCTCCCACACCAACAAGCTTGCTGCCTTCTCTGTCCCTAAAGCTGTGGCCTGTTTAAATGATCTGGTACAAAATTGATGATTCTATAAACCCTTTAATATAAGACAGTTTTCCCAAGAACACTGAAAAATATTAGGAATGTAGAAGAAAGAACAATTTTCTTTTGACAAAGGATCGTTAAATGACCTTTCCCTTCCACTCCATCAGAGACATTTCACCCTCATCTGGTCTTTATACAGAGATCTCTGATTTCACTGGTGTGGGGACACCCTCCATCGGTGCTGATCACCATGCCCGTGCCCCTCAGTAGGTAGTAGGGGTCAGGAACCAAATAACCCCTTCACTTCTGGCATCCACACTCCCCTGCCCCGTAAGAGACTGCGTCTTCCTGCACTCTGCCAGGCTGGGCCTTGGCCATCAGATGAGTCCCTAGGCCTGGCACAGCTGCCCTACGGGTCACCTCTATGCCATAGGGAGACATGGGAGGACCCTGAGTCTGGGCCCTGCCAGATGTGAGGAAACTTTCATAAAATAATAATGCCATAAAGATTTTAATTTGGTAAGAAAGCTGCAAATGGGTGACTAAACAAAATAAAGGGATACCAACTCAAGAATTTCTCTTCTAAAATTGAGACCCAATATCCAATATTCAAGGGCAGCCAGGTGGCCTGGAGTCAGGAAATTTAAATTCAACTTTGTGAATTTAAATCTGGCCTTCCCAGCTGTGTGACCCTGGGCAAGTCACTTTACCCTGTTAGCCTCAGTTTTCTTAAGATGAGCTGGAGAAGGAAATAGCAAACCTCACCAGCATCTTTGCCAAGGAAATCTCAGGTGAAGTCACAAAAAGTCAGACAGGCCTGAAAGGACCGAACAATCTAAAATCTAAATCAGAGCTGGAAAGGACCTTCATGTCACTCTGGTCTGTACCTGAAGAGCCTCCACCTCAAAGCTGACTAGCAGCGTGAATAGCCCCCTGGAGGGCGGGAGCCCCCACCACCGGTCAAGGCATCCAGCCTGGCTCCTACTTCTGCTTCTGGGGCCAAGCAGAGACAGGTTTGGCACTCTCTTCTGCTAATTCAAGGGATCTGCTCTTCAAAATGCAGCAGGTGGGGAAAAATGAAATGAGCTCCAGGAAGGAGAATGTAGAATCATACTAATGGGGAAGTCCAGCTTTCCTCTCCCAGAATGAGATAAATGTAACCGTAATGTAAGAAAGAAGTTCAGGAGAAAACTGAATGGGAACAGAATGCAGGGTAACTTTTTCTAACCTGTAGGTTGCACTTTCACAAAAACTGACTACATATTAGGGCATAAAAACCTCACAATCAAATGCAGAAATGTTAAATACATCCTTTTGGGACTTTAATACAATAAAAATTACATTGGATCATTAAAATGAATAGGAAACCAATCTAATCCTAAATAATGAGTAGGTCAAAGAACAAACCATAAAAACAATAAATAATTTCATCAAAGATAATGAGAACAATCAGACAAAATACAAAATTTGTGGAATGTAACCAACCAAAGCAGTGCTTAGGGGAAAATTTAATCTCCAAATACTAACATCAATAAATTGGAATGCAACAATAACAACAAAAGAAAAAGAACAAATTAAAAGTCCCCAAACACCGAAACAGAAATCCTAAAAACAAAAAGAGATTCATAAAATTCAAAGTAAAAGAAACCTACTGAATTAATAGAACTGGGGGCAGTTTTTATAAAAAAAATCAATAAAAAAGATAAATCATTACTTGATTTGACTATTACCAATGTAAAAAGAAAAGGGTGAATGCACCACCAAGATCAAATCAAAGCAATTAGGAGGTATTTTGCCCAATTATATACAAGTAAAATTGATAATCTAAGTGAAATGGATAAATATTATAAAAATATGAATTGTTCAGATTAACAGAAGAGGAAACAGAATACTTAAATAACCCTATCTTAGAAAAAGAAATTGAGCAAACTTTAAATGAGCTCCCTAAGAAAAAAATCTCCAGGACCAGATGGATTGACAAGTAAATTCTACCGATCATTTAAAAAACAACTAATTCCAAAATTGTATAAGCTACTTGAAAAAGCAGGTAAAAATTGGGGGGACAGAGCCAAGATAGTGGCCTAGAGGCAACAACAAGTTGAACTCCCCACATTCCCCTCCAAACAACTTTAAAATAACACCTTTAATCTAATTTTGGAGCAGCAGAGCCAACAAAAGGTCAGGGTGAGACATTTTTTCCAGTGTAAGACAAATTAGAAAATTGGCAGGAGAGCTCTGTGACACAGGTGGGAGCCAGAGTGCAGCAGCATTAGGAGCTGTGGGCTGTGCAGGTGGCAGCAGCAGCAGATTTGGAAACTCTCGTTCCAGAGATGGTAAGGGAGTCAGACAACTAGTTACAAAGCAGTTTTACTGGCACTGAGTGCAGCTAATGCTGACTGGAAATTCTATGGCCCATATGCAGTTCTGGGCCATAGTTCCCAGGCAGAAAGGAGTTCTTGCATTCAATCACAAGGGAGCAGGGGCCCTGGTCACAGTTTCAGGGCCAAGGGAAGCACTACCACCTGTAGCTGTAGGGGAGCAGGGGTCATTCCTTGGTAAACACCAGAGCACAGGCCAATAGAACAGTGACCACACTTTTCCCAGGATCACACCACCTTGGAAGCACCAAAACTTGCAGACCACCAGAATTAGCTCTGATAAAAGTTTGGCGCAGTGCCTCCTCACCTCAGGTGAGCAGAGCCCAACTTTAACTTAAAGTGCAAAGTCAAGAAACAGACTGGGAAAATGAATGAACCTGACTGTAAAAAGCTGCTGTGGTGGCAGGGGGAGACCAAGACACAAACTCAGAAGAAGATAACAATGTGAAAACAGCTACAACCAAAGCCTAAAAACAAATTCTAATTGGACATGAGGCCAAAAAGAATTCTTAGAAGAGTGATATGACAGTAGTGGAGGAAAAATTGGGAAAAGAAATGAGAGTGATGTGAGAAAATTATGAAAAAAAGAATTAACAGCTTGGTAAAAGAGGCACAAAAAATTATCAAGAAAATGATACCTTAAAAAAGACAAAATTGTTCAAATGTAATTTCACCGAAGAAAAGAACTCCGTAAAATTAGAATTGGCCATATCAAGAAACAATAAAACAGAGTCAAAAGAAGGAGAAAAAAAAGAAGAAAATGTAAAATACCTAGATTGGGGGGATGATTTAAGAATTATTGTAGCACCAGAAAGCCATGATCAAAAAAAAGAACCTAGATATCACTTTTCAAGAAATTATAAAGAAAACTGCCCCAATGTCTTAGGTCTAGAGGGTAAGCTAGCAACTGAACGACTCCACTGATTACTTCTCGAAAGAGGTCCCAGGAACACCGTGGCCAAATTCCAGGGCCCCCAGGTCAAGGCCGAAATATTGCAAGCAGTCAGAAAAAAACAATTCAAATATCGTGGAAGCACAGTCAGAATCACGCAAGACTGAGCAGTTTCTACATTCTACATTATTCCAGAAAGCAAGGGAGCTGGGATTACAACCAAGAATAACCCACTCAGTAAAACTGAGGTAATACCTGATGAAAAGACCACAGTTGAACAGGAAATCTAGCTTTCAAACACAAAACTCGAGCATAAAAAGGCAAACATTAGAGAGAAATTTTATGTCTCTTATGAGACTCAATAACGTTAAATTGTTTACATACCTATAGGGGAAGATAATACATGAAACTCCTAGGAACTTCATCAGTGTTAGGACAGTTAAAAGGAGTTTACATAAGCAAAGGGCACAGGAGTGAGTTGATTATATTGGAAGGATCTCTCAAAAAAATGAAGGGGTGAGAAAGAGGGATGAAGTGGGAGAAAAAGAATGGGGGAAATGATCTCATGTAAACAGGCACACAACAAAGGGCTTTCAGAGAGGGGGGAATATGGGTGGGGAGGTAGGCAATGCCTGAACCTCACTCTCATTGGGATTGGTTCAGAGAGGGAAGACTATATATACACACTCAGTTGTGTATTGAAATGTAACTTACCCAATGGGGAAATAGGAAGGGAAGGAGATAAGAGAAAGGGGAAGGGATATTAAAATGGAAGGTGGATTAAGGGAGGCAGTGGTCAGAAGCAAAGGGAGGGAAAGGATAAAAACACAGAGAGAAGAAACAGAAGAAAATGGGAAGGAGGGAAATGCACAGTAATCCTAACTGTGAATGTGAATGGGATGAGCTCACCCAGAAAAGGGAAGTGGAGAGCTGAATGGATAGGAGCCAGAATCACGCATGAAATAGAAAGAAATACACAGAGTAAAAATAAAAAAATTAAAACAGACTTAAAAGAAATAATCAGGAAAATTGTGTTTTGCTAAAAAGTACAACAAATGATGAAATAATATCAAAGATGTTTACAGCAAGTTTCCCTGACAAAGGCCTTATTTAGATATAGAGAAATATATAGGGAACGGAGTCAAATATATAACAATAAGAGCCATTCCTCAACGGATAATCAGATGGTATGAATAGGAAGCTTTCAGAAGAAATTAAAGCTATCTATAGTCATAAAAATGCTCTAAATCACAACAGATAGAGAAAATGCAAATTAAAACAACTCTAGGGTACCACCTTATACCTATCAGAAATGACAAATGCCAGAGGGGATGAGGAAAACTATGTGTGATAGTGAACTGGTCCAAGCATTTTGGAGAGAATCTGGAACTAGGCTCAAAGGGATATGAAACTGCATACTCTAATCGAGCAATACCAATACTAGGTCTGAATCCCAAGGAGATCAAAGGAAAAGGAAAAGGACCCACACGTACAGAAAATACTTAAAAGCAGTTCCTTCTTTGGTGGCAAAGAACTGGAAATGGAGGGGATGCCCACCAGCTGGGGAATGGCTGAACAAATTTTGATGGATGGGATTGGATGTGATATAAGAAATGACATGGGGGGTGGTTTCAGAAAAACCTGGTGAGATCTATATGAACTGACGCCAAGTGAAGTGAGAAGAACCAGGAGATCGTTGTGCATGGAAACAGCAATGTTGTGAAAAGGATCATCTGTGAAGACGTGGCTACTTTGATCAATACAATAATCTAAAACAATCCCAAACGACTTATGATGAACAGTGCAATCCACCTCCAGAAAGAGAACTGATGAACCCTGAGCTTGAATTGGAGTATAACTTTTTCACTTTTTCCTTTTTTTTTTTTTTTTTACAAAATGGCTAATATGGAAATATGTTTTGTATGATTTCACATGTGTAATTGATATCATATTGCTTATTCTCTCAGGGGGTGGGGAAGGAAGTGGGAGGGAAGGAATTTAGAACTCAAAATTTTAAAAGAATGCTAAAGATATTTTTTAACAAAAAAAGAAAAAATAGATAAAGAAAGTACCCTAACAAATTCCATCTATGACACAAATATGATTGTGATACCCAAACCAGGGAGAGCAAAAACAGAGAAAGAAAACTATAAACCAATTTCCTTAACAAATGTTGATATAAAAATTTTAAATGAAACACTAGTGAGGAGATAATAGCAATATATCACAGAGACACATTATGACCAGGTAGGATTTATACCATGAATACAAGGCTGGCTTAATATTAGAAAAACTATAATCAGAATTGACCACATCAATAGTAAAAATAACAAAAATCATGATTATATTAAAAGATATAGAAATAACTTTTAATGACATACAATACCCAGTCTTACTAAAAATTCTAGAAAGTTTAGGAATAAACGGGGCTTTTCTTAAAATAAGCAGCATTTATCTAAAACCAAGTGCAAACATTATTTGTAACAGGGATCAACCTGAAGGATTCCTAATAAGATCCAGGGTGAAACAAAGATATCCATTATCACCATCATTGCCACCAAAACCGTCCCTCTTCACAGATGATACAACGGCCCACTTAGAGGATCCTGGAGAATCAGCTTTAGCTGCAGACAACACAGACAAATACCTGGAACTCTATGTGTACTGGGGCTGAAGTGGCCTGCCAGGCTCCCACAGCCAGGGTGTCTTGGAGGGCAGACTTGAAGGCAGGTCTCCTGCCTGGAGGGCCCCCGGTTGTTCACCTCTCTGCTGTCCCGCCCTCCCAATAACCACCCTACCAGACAGCTGAACTTACTTGAGCATTACATCAGATTCTTCCACCACCTCTTGAAGTTTGCTCTTCTGTAGTGCCTGTTCCACCAACAATGTATGTGATTTTGTGTACCTGGGGTTCAAGGTAAAAGGGGAAAACATCAAGCTGCTCCTCTTCTAGCTCCAAGCCCCACCTCTCACTCTCTAAGAAGCTCTGGACTCTGCAGTCTCACCCCTACCTCTGACAAGAAAACCCTGCCTTTGACTCTGATGATCTCCAGGAGGCCTTCCATGACCTGCTCAGGCCCACTTGGGGTTATGTCACTGCTCCCCATTAATGAGCTCTAGAATCAGGAGAACCAGCCTCTTTCCTCCTGGTGGTTTCCACTCAGGTGTATGTAAGTTTTCAGTCTCACTAGCCAGGAGGGCTCTGCCCTTTTGGTTCAGACACCCAGGCTAACACCTTATCTTTGAGTTTTTTAAATTGAAAACTGGGGGCTCTGACTACCTTTCTGTTTTCTAAAAAGATAAAGAAAAGCTGGAGGAGGGTCTCAGAGAATCATTGCAGTTCTGGAGGTGGAAGGACCTTAAAAATCACATGATCCAGCCTGCCAAAAACTAAGGCCAACAGACTTCATTGGGGGAGTAGATGGATACGGTCCATCAGAATCCAGGCTGGTGTTCTTTCTTCTGAGGCACCTGGAGGCACAATAGAGAACGCTGGCCTGGAGTCAGGAAGACCTGGGTTCAAATCCAGCCTCTGACATTCACTAGCTAGGGGACCTTAATGACTGTCTGCCTCAGTTTCCTCACATGAGTACAGTAACAGCAGTTACCGCCCTAGGTTGTCACAAATACTGTTTGTAAAGCACTTTGTCAACTTTAGAGCATTGACTTAATGCTGGCTACTACAACATATGGTCATCACAACAATAACCATCACTGCTGTGACTGGAGAGTTATGTAATGCAGTGACTGTTTAAGATGCCAGTTACATATCCCATTAAACCGTAGTAGGTTTGTTTTGCTGTCAGAAGGCCAGTGCCTTCTCCTGTATCTGTATCTTGTTCAAACATACCCGTTGGCCCTTTATCTCCCTCTTTGACTGTGAGATCCTTGAGTGCAGGAGCTAACTCTGGCCTCTTTTTGTATCCCCAGCGCTTTACACAGAGCTGGGCACAAAGCAGGGGCTTAATTAAGAAACACTTTTGACTTGACAAATTATTTATTCTGCCCCTATCTGCATGTGACACTAAGAGAGACTGGAAATTAGGCTTAGGGAACAGGGCTGAACCTGGGATTTCACTGGTGGAGGGGAAGCTCTACCCATTCAAGTAGGCAGCACCTTCTCTGCAGCTGGAGATTAAACCACAGAAAGTTCTAGACCAAAAATCTTTGTCCCTCTGGGAACTTAGCCTGTATGACTATTATTTTTTTTAAGTGGGGCAAGATTCTTGGTTGTGGCTGGAATTCCTTGTCCTCCTGACCTCTGGCTCCTCCCCACATCCTATCTGCACCCATAACCCCCAGGACATCCACTCACCATTCCACCATGTAAGGATATTTCTCTTCTATGGTAAGGACTGGATCGATTTCAATGGCATAGTATTTTTCCTTTAGTTGCAATAACTGGAAATGAATCAATAAAGGAATTATGAAAGGGGACCTAGGGTTTTATCTGCTTTGTTTTTAGTTTATACTAAAGAAAGCAATATATATGAGGCAATCATAGGAAGGTACTTTAAAACATTTGAAGAAAATCAGATTCTCCCATAAGCACAGAGGAGAGCACCACTTCCCAGCAAACCCACCAAATGAAGGGATCTGCCTGCGGGTTAGTCGGTTAGTCAGTCAACAGTTAATAAGTACTATGTGCCAAGCACTTCGCAGGTGAAGACCTTAGCTCTACTCCAAAGCTGGCTTTGTTCCTTCATGTGAAGATTCTTACTTCAGCAGCTCATTTTTAAATCAAGTTATATAATTAAAAACTCAGAATTTCATTTAAAAATCTGGCTCAGATTGAGGTCTTGGGACTAGGTCTACATCCACTGCCAATACTGAGAGTAAAGTAGAAACCTGGAAGTTTTTTAATTTTTTTTAAATGCTTTATTAACTTCTGCTTTACATCATTCATTTCCGCCAGATTTTGAGTTACAATTTTTCCCCATTTTCCCCCTCCCCACCACCCCAGAATAGCAGTCCCACAGGATATCCCCTCATCCCATCTGCTCTCTCCCATCTCTTCTCCCATACCCCCTTCGACTTTTCCATTAGGGCAAGGTGAATCTCTGTGCCCCAATGCCTGCATATCTTATTTCCCAATTATATGTAAAACAGTATTTATAATAGTATTTATATATTTTTAAACATTTGATTTTAAAACTTCGAGTTCCAGATTCATTCCCTTCCTCCCTTGTGGAAGTTTTTAAAATACTTTAAGACAAGCGTTCTTACCTGGGGGTCTATTAACATGTTCTTTTTTTTAAAATTGATAACTTTATTTCAATACAATTTGTTTTCTTTGTAATTCTCTGCATGGTTTTGTACCTTCAAGAGCTGGTTTTGGAGAAGGTGCTGATGGGCTTCACCAAGTGCCAGAGGGACTCAGGACACCCCAAAAAGGTGAAGAACCCCAAAGCCACATAAGCTCCAAATGTTTTTTTTTTATTTTGCAGGATATTTAGGCACAGGTGTACAGCTGTGTTTTTCCATTTTTCTTAAAATTTGCCCTCATGATTAATAAGCTCTTGGTAATGGATTTGTTATGGCAAAATGTGCTAAGAACAAAAAACAGGCTAAATATATTAGAAATACAAATATATTCTAAAATATATTAGATACAAAATACAAATATATTCTAAATATATTAGAAATACAAATTATAGAAAAGTATCTACAGAAAGAAAAATAATTTGGTCTAACAATTGTTATGGGCACCACTTACCTTCTTTCGACATTCATCTGTAACCAGTTTACAGTTGTCAATGACATCTAGAAGGAGGAAACCAAAAGAGTACTCAGTGGATCGCTAATCCTCCTGACTTTGGGTCAGATGATCTCTTAGACAAAGCTGAAATGCTCAGAGAGATCCTCTGCTTTGGCCCAATGCCCAGCTGGGTACCATTACAATAGAAGTTTCCATTCAGCATTTGAACTACATACATTGGTAACTAATTATTTCCATTATTGAGCTCAATGGCCTTTAGCAACCTTACAATCCATCTTCATTAATTCCATCACATTCTTCCTATTCCCTAACCACCAACCCCCCACCCCAACACTTTCAGTGAAAAAGAATAAATGAACATTGTATTTTGAACTTTGGGTTTCCGTCAATGTGCTTGTGTGTTTTGTTTCTGGGAAACAGAGAGGCAAAAGTCACCTATAGATGCCCCTTTTTGGCATAATTGTACATGCAAATGTCCACCAAAATAATGAAGGAACAGTTATTATCTCTTGTTATTATCAAAATATTTCAAAAGAAAGGGGGAAAATCACATTTACACGCGCGCGCGCACACACACACACACACACACACACACAAACACACACCATAGTTTACTAACTACTGGAATAAATTTTTACCTAGCCCGAGTATCTAGTTTTTTGAATATATGTACCCCAAACTTACTATGACATGTTGGGCATCTTTTTCCATTGTAGGAAAATCTGCTTAATGTCATGTCAAAGTCTGTAATTATCTGTAAGAGAAGAAAAAGCATTACCTAATAAAAATCTTAGACACAAAACACACTGATTTCTTCTCTGTCCTGCATCCTCCTTTGCTCCCTCCCTCCAGACATTCCTAGAGCCCTTTCCCTGTGAATGGAGAAGAGGACCATCGACCATCTTCATGGAGGGCTTGGAAATGTGCTAATCTTGGCCTAAGAAGAATATAGGTGGGGCTGTGACTGGGGGGACAGGATACAGGATGTGACTTGGGGTCCAGGGCAGGCTCAGTCCCTAATCTCATCCACAAGAAGATAGAAATCAAGGGGGACACCCTGTTGCTAAACTGAACCCCTCAAAGTACTTGGTCTGGTAATGAAAACTTATCTGAACTGGGTTTTTTTTTGTGATGAGATCTTTGCCTTTGGAAAGTAAAAATTTAAATATATTAGTGGGAAAAGGCAGAACCACGACGCTGATAATGACAGTTTTAATCATACTTCAGACATTTGGTCAAAATCACTTGATCATACGTTTGAAGAAAAATGAGGACATCCAAGGTCAGGACTGTGTTTGTCTTCTACTTGTCCCTATTATAAGGGGCTTTCTCTGTTATGATGAAAACCACGAAGATGCGTTTTCATTCAAAAATGGACAAAGTGACTCAAAAACCTTTGGATGTGTCTTTTTATGAGCCCAGGAAAGGAAGAGCTTAATGACTATCTTGGCAACCAGTTAATTTTACACCTTTGAGAGCAAAGATAAACCCAATTTCATGTCCATTAATAGTTTACTTTTGTTTCCCATTGAGGGATACCAATGAACTTTGGACCAACTGTAGATCTGTCTTTAGAATTCTTAGGGCAAGGAGCTGGTTGTTTAGATGCATTTCTTACTCAACATTCCAATCACAAGGGTGATTAAACTCAAGATGATCATGGCCCCCATGGCTCACCTGGAGTTTGGCAGCTCCTCCTTTAATCAGGCCACAGAGGATCTCTTCCACTTTGGCTGGGTTCTTGATGTGAATGGTGCTTTTCTGGAATTCTGGCATCTGCATGGTAGGAAAGTAGACAATTAACAGACATCATAGTGCTCTCCTTGGAGCCTGGTTCCTTCAATGTGGTGCTGAAGCCTGTGCTCTTCAGAGGTAGGGCCAAGGGCCCATTTATTCACTTCTTTTTTCATTTAATAAAATGACCAATTCAGGCCATCCACCCAGGAAAAACAAAATGGATGAAGAATGACTACTGGCCCAATTATGACATGCAGTCAGATGACCTAGAGAATTTGTGCACCAGCATGTACAGATACACATACGTATGTGTATTCTGGGGGGGTTCTTTTTTTCTTTCTTATCACTGAGCATACCTTATTTTAACGAGGCTATGAATATATTTTCCCTACACATGGGCCTTTTCTTGCCTGTCATTAACCTCCCTGAGTTAAATTTGAGTTTAATCTCTCTGGGCCAAAGCTTCCTGGGAACTCATGCTGGTGCTTAGTGATTACATTTTCCCTTTACAAATTCTCACAAGTAATTCCTTTTGTGATGAATGCTAACATTTTGCTGGGAATTGACGGCAAGCTTGCCTACTTTGTAGACTTTCTTTTGGAAAATCAGGGCATTTGCTTGTCTATAATTGTGGCACGTTTGTGTGGCAGAACTTTTCTAGATTTTCCTATGGGGTGAAACAGATGGAAAATGTTACTGCCTCTATCCAGTCTGCGTGTAGACCAAGTGAGCCAAGGTCTGTGTAAGGCGCTCCGTGAACCTGCATGTGCTAAAGAAGCATCAGGTGCTCCAACCCTTCATCGCCTCTTGTTCCGCAATAGCTAACACTCTGTTTTCCTTCTTAGGCACCGAGCCCCTGGACTGATCTGAGCTCTGCAGTTTCTCTCATGCCTCTGAAAGATGCACGTGACTCCTCATTCATCCCGTTTTCTGCCTGTCCTTCCCTTTTACATACAAACACTCCAGTGAACTGGTGAGGCATGTGTGCCCTCTGCCATGCAGACAGAGCTAGCCATGCCCGCTCGTGCTGCGGGACCCCAAGCTCAGCATGCACATCGGAGGCCTTCCTTCCTGTGACACCAGGCCTTCAAAACCCAGGGGGTCACTTATCTTCCTTCCTCAGCTTCGGCCTGACTCTGTAGCCCCCCTGCCTCCTCTCATTCTGGAGCACACCCCCTCTCTGGGCTAACTTTCCCTACAGCGTTTTAAGCCATCCATTTTCTAAGCTCTGAAAACTGTTCTTCCAGAACTCTGAGGGTTCTTCCTCAGCGTGCCCAACACTGGGCCCTTGGCACAATGGCCCTGCCTGCCGCGGCTCCCACCACCTCGGCTTCCACACCTTTGTCCTCCTTGTTGGGTCCAGAAGACTGGGCCCCGGGGCTCTGCCAGCCTATCCCTGGCTCTGCTTTTATCTGATAGTGGTTCTAGCTGATGTGTGGCTGGGCAAGCACCCCATGGTTATGACAGCAGAATCCCTCCCAGGCTCCTGATGCTCCCCCAGCATGGCAGCTATGTCCTGTCTTAGGCCTGAATGCTCCATGGCTGACCCCCACACTATCACTTCTGTCTCCCTTTACTGACAGTCACTCTCTCCATCTCAGGGAGGCAGATTACAGGGCCAATCAGCCAGTAACCCGGTCAGCCAAACAGCAGGTGCTGACCATATGCCAGGCACTGTGCTGGGTCCTGAGAATGTGCAGCAGATGGAGGCATACGTGCTCTTCGCTGCTAACCCTTGAGTGAGGTAGACCCTTCCTGGGGCCCATTTCAGGTCTGAGTTGTGCCCTGCCATGTCTCTGGGGGACCTAGGGAGTAGCATTTCCAAACTGAGGAAGTCTTGCTTTCCCTCACTTTGCTGACCATCCAGACTCGATTCCTTCGTGTGAGGATGCAGGTTTTATTTCAGACTTCTCCCTGGAATTCTGAACCCGGGGAGCCCCCGGGGAGCCCCCAGCCCTCTGCTCCTGGTGTAACTGGCTTGACCAATCTATGCAGGCAGTTTTCTGCTGCCGTTCCCAGAAACTCTATTTCTGCAGGCCATTGGCAATTTTACCTTATTCCTCACAAGAGCACATAATTTCATATCCTAGACTGTGGCCCATAAGCTCAGTTTGCAGACACCATCTTCTTAACCTGCTGGTCCCTTCCTGGAGCCTGCCTGTCTTTATGCCTCTGCCTTGGAGGGACATGAGACAAGAAAGCATCCCCTTGCCCCTCAAGGCTGGATTTTCTTAGCCGGCTTCCTAAGTGCACCATGCCTGCCTTGTTCTTTCTGGCTGTATCATTTTCTCCACATGCATCCCAAGAAGCCGGCAGGCTGTCGGGTTTGATAAGTCTCTAGAGGCTCTGACTTTACAGATCTGTCTGCACGCTCCCCTGCCTCCCTGTGGCTCCTATCTGCCTGTCACTCCCTAGCAATGATCTGCCACCCGCCCCTGCTCCTTCACTTCTGACTGCTCCTGGATGCTCTGGGAGAAACTCTTTCTTCTCCTCATTATTTCCCAAAGCAGAGAAGCCATTTCTTCCTCATGCCCCCAGTCCCATCCCCATCCCGTGGCTTCAAAGGTTGTTTCCTACATTCTGTTCTAGGCCTGATCTTCATAGCATCCCACCCCTGACAGAGGCTGACATTTCTCTTCCTCTCCAATATCTGGTGTCCTTTTTCCCCTTTGAAGCAGTCCTTGTATTCTTTCAAGCAAAAATGACAATGGGGGAGTCAAAGCAGAGCCAACTTGCAACCGTGGCGACCCCCGGGAAACCTGTGCCTAGAAGAGGAAAACAGGATGATCACCTAGAAAGGAAACAGGCTGATCACCTCACCCCTTCTGCCACTCAGGGAGATGTGTCTCCTTCCTTCTAGGGCTTGGGCTCTTTGCCCATTTTGTGCCCCAGAGCCCTTGGGCAGACTGGTGGCCCCTACCTGTGAACCCCTTCTCAGAATGAGCCACAAGATGAGAAAGGAAGCCAGTCACACTGAAATAGTCACTAAGATGTTTTTTAAAAAAAGAATTCATGACACTTGACACACACACACACACACACACACACAAACTAGCTGTGTGACCTTGGGCAAGTCACTTAACTCCAATTGCTCTACCCTCCCCCCTCCAAAAAAAAAAAAAAAAGAATTCATGGACCCTGGGTTGAGAACCCCTGCCCTAGAGTAATAATAAAATGACAATTCACTTCCACAGGTTGTCCCCAAAGGCTTAGAAGTCTGACTAAAGCTTTGGGGATGGCCTGTAAAGTGCTTTAAAGTTAGCAGAATGCTGTAGAGACATAATTTCATTTCAGTCTTTTGATGCCCTGCACCTGTAAGCAGCCAGCCGGAGAGCATTGGGAGTCGGAGTCAGTAAGGCATGAGTTTGAGTCTACCTCTGATAATTACTAGCCAGAGGACCCTGGGCAAGTCGCTGAATCCCCCCTCTAGGGGTAAACTGAGGACAATAATGTACCTCCCCACCCCGGGTTTGCCGTGGACAGGGACATCCTGGATCTGAAATCAGGAAGACCAGAGTTCCAATCCACCAGCTGGACCTCTCTGGGGCTTAGTTTTCTCATCTGTAAAATGGGCAGTAATTAATAATCATCCCTATCTCCTAAGGTTATTGGGAGGATCAGAGATCATATTGGCAGAAGCATTTTGCAAACGTCTCTAAATGTAACTGTCATCACTATGGCTGTTAGCTCCATTTTCTAGATGAAGAAGCCTAAGCTCAGAGAACCAGAGATCTGCCTGGGCTCCCAGGGCCAGTGAGTGTCAGGGACATTTGAACCCCGTGGCTGCCCTCTGCCTCCACCCTGCCGGTCTCTCCTGCGGCTCCATCACCGGCTGCCACACACAGGAGGTAGTGGATGGACATTTGGGGAGGAGAAAACTGAGAAAGGTCTGGAAGGGCAGCATCAGGAGGGATGTTACTGAACACTCTTCAAAGCCCATGAAAGCCCTGACTGAATCCTGCTCCCCAGGCAGGGCTCTGAACGCCCCTCGAATTGCTGAGAGACACAAGTGCAGAAACAAAAGGGGCAGGAATCCATCCTGTCTTTCAGGAGCAGCAGGGAAGGTGCCACTCTCCCGACTGAACAAGAAAGAGCCACGCTCGCCCTCTGCCGAGAGCAGGCTGGGCCTGGGAGCATGGCTGGCTTGGGAGGGGAGTGCCAGATGGCCCCCGACCGCCCAGGCTGCAGCGGCTCCTCAAACAGCTTCCCAGGCCTCAGCTGGACTGGGGCTGATTAGAACCACAGCAGGGCCATTTGGGAACTGGGGAGATGGCAGAGGCAGGCGGAGGGGGCTCCTCTTCTGTTGTTAAGGGCCAACAGCCATTTTGGAGCAGTCCTTGAACCAATTTGTCTTTTCCTTCAGCCAAGCCTGGCAGGTGCCTTGGGCCAACTGGGAGGGATGGACATGGCAGAGTCTAATCAAGGAAGGCCTATATTCTGTGTTATCTCTGCGGAATCAGTTCTGGGGCAGGCTTCTTGACATTTGGAAGCTGAGACCCAGGCTGCAGGCGGGGAAAATATGAAAGCTTGCCTTAGATGCTCTGAGGATGCTGGCTTCTGCCGGTTAAGATACTCAGCTGGTTTATCACTGCTGTTATAAATCACGGGGCAAAGAGCATGAGCCAGGCCTGGGGGTACTGAATCACGGCCAGATGACTTTCAAACTCTGATAACTTTGCATTAACTCCCACAAGGGCAGCAAAGAAATGGATTGGCCTAGTGAATAGCTAGGAAAGAAACCTCGGTGAGGTGAACAGGGCTAGAGAAGACAGAGACACTCCTAGGGGAGGGTGGGAGCAAAGGGCAGAAGCCCTGGCCTTGGCCTCATGTCCCAACTCTGCTACTCAGAGCCGCTGAGTCTCAGTTTCCTTATCTGTAGAGGAGTGGGCCTTCGAGTCCCCTTAGTTCCAACTCTGGATCCTGCGGTGAGGAGGTCATTCTTTTGGAAGCAGCCAGGAGCTGCAGTGGGCAGAGGGCGCCAGGCCTGGGAGACCAAGGTGCAGATACAGCCCCAAACACCTGCTGCAGAGGCTGCCTCACCTCTGCCTCTGACTCCTCAGCTCTAAGACAGGGATATATCTGCAGAGTGCTGTCCAAGCTTTAAAGACCTGACAGAAACGCTAATCATTATCATTCACTTATTATTCTAACACTTTTGGGGGATGCAGGATGCAGGTTATCGGACATGGAAATGCACATTATCCTACGATCTCCCTTTGACTGTACAAAGCGTCACATCCTGGGCAGAGCAAGAAGGATTCTGGGAAGCTCCTACAGGGCAAGATTATGGGGCTCGAGGTCTGGAGTGGGGCCAATTTAAGAGGCCTAATCCAAAGACACGAGCTGGGCTGTGCCAAAGGGCACTGCAACTTTCCCAAAGCACACACAGGGTGTGTCCACACTGCCAGAGTTCACTCTGTAAATTCCTTCTTTCTTATTATTTCCTCTCCCTGTTCTCACACACACCAGTACACATGTTCACTGAGCTGGGCAAAACCACAAAAGGAAGAATGTCATTGTCCACACTAGCCTGGGCCTTCAAGGGAAATTTTCAAAAAGTTTTCCATTTTACATAAAAGAAAAAGCGGTTAAAATTTTCCGTTACTTTTGGAATAAATGTGATAAACTCAGAGTCACAGAAGCTGAGTTCCAATCTCATCTTCATTGCTGGCTCCCTGTGGGGCCTCTTGGGGATTGGCCTAGGTGGCCTCTGAGACTGTCCCTTCTGGCTCTATTCTCAGAGCCCTAT
Organism: Gymnobelideus leadbeateri; assembly: GCA_011680675.1. Lineage (NCBI taxonomy): Eukaryota > Metazoa > Chordata > Mammalia > Diprotodontia > Petauridae > Gymnobelideus > Gymnobelideus leadbeateri. The sequence goes on along the minus strand of WOXC01011043.1, from coordinate 503,459 downwards.
AACCTGCAAGGAGGCCACTTACTGGCCAGTGTGCGTTGGGCAAGGTCTACTGGCTACTGGCCATAGAGTTATTGGGACCAACACTACTGATAACAAAGAAGAAAGCCCAACACATCTTTACACTCACTCATACACACAGGTACAGGGATTGGTCCACATTAATATGGACTAAATGGCTAATATAATAATAATAATATTAAAAATGTAAAGAAATTAATGTCAGTTATTTCCTCATAATTATAACTCTATAATTGGGCAACATTACTGTTACTTTGAAGACACCTGAGGATTTAAATCACAGTTTATTTAGTTTCCTCATCTATAAAATGGAATAACAGCACAAGCTCACAGGATTATTGCATCCGATGAGATAAATGATATAAAGAGCTTTGCAAACCTTAAAATGCGAGATAAACTTTATTACTGTTTTTGTGCCAAGTTTCTGTGTTTAGGCAGTTAACAGTGATCCACACGGATGCTTCTGGCTAATGTTGCTCCTCATTCCTTATGGGAAAAAAGACACCAAAGCAACCCAGTGCCCGGAATGCTCAAAGGAAATGCCCATGATACAAAAATATATGTGCATGTGGCTTTGCACACCTATGTACAGACACACAGGCAAGGGTTCTGATTAATGCAGACCTTCTGCTTCTTTCTTTTTTCATCACAATCCTACTTCCCAATGCCCTGTGGTCACATCACCTTCATGGTTCAATGTTTGCTGAGGGGATGGGGAATCCTGCTGAGTTCTTGGTTGAATTTCCCTACATCTTTCCCTTTTGACCAGATGTGGGCAAGCTCCCTACTGTAGTTTTCATTGGCCATTCCCTGGCCTACACTCACTACAAGCTCTGAAAAGTGTCTATTTGCCCTCAAGGAGCTTATATTCTGTTGAGGGAGACAATAAGTAAACAACATTAATCTTTTTTTGGGGGGGTGGGGAGGGAGGAGGCACTAGCAGGTGGGCTAACAGGTGACATTTAATTTTGAAGGAAATGAAAGATCTCAAGAGGCTTAGGGTCTCCTACAAAGCAGTTGTCTGGACTAAAGACTGTATAAAGAGGAGTCATGTATGAGAAATGGAAAAAGAGTCTAAAGTCAAGTTGTCAAGGCCTTTAGATGCTGCAAAGATGGACTCCTCCTTGATTCTAGAGGTCACAGGGGGCCCCTGGGGTTTACTGAATAGAGAGAGGCTATGGTGCATTAGGAAGATAAATGATGTAAAGAGCTTTGCAAACCTTAAAATGCTAGATAAACTATTATTACTGTTTTTCTGCCAAGTGTCTGTGTTTGGGCAGTTAACATTACCTGTGCATTAGGAAGATCTCTTTTGGCAAGTAAGTAGAGGGCTAGAGAGGGTGCATAATTGAGACAGAGACACCATTTATGAGACTTCTGAAATTTTTCAGTTAAGAGGTGACAACTGTCTGAATTAGTGCAGAGAAGAGGACGAATTCAAGAGATATTATGGAAGTAGGACTGGCTGAAGATGAGGGGGATGAGGGATCTGGGGGACTGGAAGGATGCTGCTGACCCCCCCAAAAAAGGCAGTAGTGCCTGATATTACAGAGAGGTCAAGAAGGATGAAAATGAGGGGGCAGAGCTGGAAGGGACACTATGGAGCACCCCCCTGCCATTTTACAGAGGAGAAAACTGAGGCTGGAGAGCTTAAATAACGTGTCCAGGATCACACAACTAGTATCTGAGGCAAGACTGGAAATCAGGCCTTCCTGAATCCAACTCTGACACTATCCATGGTGAGTTTGAGAAAAGGGCATTAGATCTGGTTATTAAAGAGAGACTACAAAACATTCTGTCTTTATCATCTGAATTTATAGGATGTGCTCACCTCTAGGAGCTCTCCAATGAAGAGAAAACAGTCCTTCCAAAGAATTTTAAAGGATAAAATCCCACAAAAGAATTATTGGGATAATTCTCCAATAAAGACTGAAAGAGGCACAAGGTAAACCCAAACCATAGATTTCCTGTAAACAATTCAGCTGGAGCCATCTGGGAAAACACTCATTCCCTTGTTCCAGGAAACAAGACATGTCTCAGCTAATTTCACTAATGTATTGGTACAAACCAGAGGCTGTTTGTCCAGCATTGGCTAAAGCTACATGAATGATCTCAAGTAAATTCCCCTAAAGGAAGACACACAGGGCTGTGTGTAAAAGCACAAACACTCTCATGGACAGATGACCACTTAGGAAGTAACCCATCTTCACACCGTGATTCCAGCCATCTTACATCGATCTCTCCTCAGAGCCATCAAAAACCAGTTTTTAATTTCAGTTCAATTTTCCCCTGTTGCCTCCCGAGCATAATTGGGCTGTCTCTTTATGACTATGATTCAGTTCCTTCGTCAATTGATATGTGCTCAGTGAATGAGAATATTTAATGTCGTCGTAAGAAAAACATAATTGGGAAAACCAATCTGCTCAAAATTAAACACAGCCATGCATTAAAAAACAGAGTTATTTTTTAATCATCTCTGGCCAAATGAGTGGAGCATGCATGGAAATTTCCAAGTGCTTCTACCTGGGGAATCTTGCCTTCCCTTCTCAGACGCCAATGTTCCTGAAGGAGAAGAGAAATGTCTTTCCCTCCCTACTTACAGATTTCTATTTTGTCTTACAAGAGGCACATTATTTTGTTATATAAGCTAATGGACCCTACAGACATAACTTCGGAGCCTCTCTCAAGGATGTCACTGAAGATGATTTCTTACACCAGAGTCCTTGTTTAAAGGGAGCCTGCTGAGACTTTCCTTTTTCCTTCTGCAGTGAGCCCCCCCACCTCCCTTCTCTCTGCAGGCACACTAAGGGAGGGCTGATCACTAACTGGAACAGAGTGAAAATTGGGGGCAAAGGTGCCAGAGAAGTTCTGGTGGGTGGTACACAGGTGGGAGCCTAGTGGCACCTGGGCACACAAGGAAGATTTTCAAAGTTCTGTTTAGATTTGACCACAAAGCCTTCGAGGCTTGTTCGTGCCTTGCTAAGACACTGTGTGGGCTGTGTCTGTTGTAAGGCCAGGAAGGTTTGTGAGCAATCCTGAGGAGCTTCCCTCCTGCTGTCAGAGCTCACTGGGATGGGGTGGGGGCTCCTCTCACAGGTCCCATGGTCAGAGCCTGCAGTAGTCTGGCTTTCCTATTGGTCTCTGGGGCTAATGGCTACCTACTGAGAGGTCTTAAGTTTTGCCTTCTTCCTACCAATTAATCTTTATTTCCCCCTACAATTAAATACTATGATCTACCTATTTGCAGTCCTGGGATCTGGGGGGGAGGTGTGCCTACATTTCTCTAGACCTCCTGCATAGTAGGGCCCATGAGCCAAGGGAGCTGAAGGGTTACACTTTTGGGGTAGGGTGAGGATTATCACTGATGTACATAGTGAGAGGCAGTGAGGGTGTAGTGGGAAGTATGTTATATTTGGAGTCAAGGAGATCAGGACTCACTGACTGCCTGGGTAACCTTAGACAAATGAGAAACTCTCTCTGGCCTCAGTTTCCTTATTTGTAAAATGGGGTGACTGGATTGGAGGACCTCCAATGTCCCCCCTGCCCATCTAGCTTCTGACATCACTGCCCTGTCATGCACCAGGCCCAAGGGAGAGCGCCATGGAGGCAGCTTGTTAGGATCGGCAGCACTGGCTCTGTGCTACCCTCAGCAGGTCACCTCCCTTCCCTGGGTCTCAGGGAGAAAGGAAGTCAATGAGACCAGATGGAGTCTGAGGTCCATCCAGGTCCATGGATGCTGATGCTGTGAGAAGAGCCCTCAGACTGGGCAGCAGAGGCCCAAGGGGACACCAGAGAGATGACCATGCCAAGGAGGCTGGCCGGCTCTCACTGCCCCCAACCTCTGGAACCTGGAGAAGGTGACCTAAGGAAAGCAGTCCTGAAATTCCCTGACAGAGCTAGTTCTTGAAGAGATGGCATTTATCTGAGGTCGGAAGAGAGAAGGATAACTCCTCTGGCCAAGTGACTGCAGTGGGGGAACAGCCCATTTCTCCCCCAACACGTCTGTGCCACCAGAGTCTGGGCACAGACCTCATGCTTCCAGCCCTGACAGCCAGGCCTGTGACTCTCCTCCCTGGCCACCCCTGCCTTCCCCAGACTCTATGTGACTCTCCTCCCTGACTGCCCCTGCTTCCCCAGACTCTAGGCTCACAGGGGCAGGGCCTTCTGGGCTTCCCTGTCTGTCTCCCTACTTTTTTCATTCACTTGTAGATCCTCAGGTTGAATCTGAGACAGACAGACAGGCAGACAGAACTGTCTCCTGGGAGATTCCCACAGGAATTCCCATGATCCTCAGCTAAGTGGGGATGCTGAAGCTGAGCAGGGCAGGGGAAAGCCTGCTGGAGCGGGCTGCTGGTACTCCCAGTGAGGCCTGCCCCAAAGGACTGATTTCCCTTGTACTTCTGGAGGTTTGGGCAAAAACCTTGGCTCCCCACGGACTTAGTGTGTTGGCCACTCAGGCTGCAGAGACCTGGAGACTTGGGCCCCAAATGTCACCAGACTGAGAACAGGTGGAACACAGGCCTAAGCCTGGTGGCAGCTTCATCACACTCCCAAACAATCGGAGAAAACAAAAACTGTGCTGCCCGCTGTCAGGGCCCTCGAAACAGGGCAGAGAATCCCCTGCTACAATCCGACCCTGAAAAAGCCAAATCTTGTTTCTCCCTCCATGGCACCCATGGAAGCCCTCCCCTTTCTCTCTCCTTGCACAACTCACCCCCAGCTCCGGCCTTCTTGGCCTCCTCCCTGGCCTTCCTGCCTCGAGACTCTCCCACTGTGACCCAGCTTCCACAAGGCCACAAAGGGTGGCCAGGTCACTCTCCTAGTCAAGAAACTCTGTGGCTGCCCAGTACTGATTCTAGAATGAAATACAGACTCCTCAGCTTAGTTTTTAAAGCTCTTTGCATTTCAGCCCCAGGCTACCTAGGCAGCCTCATTATACACCCCTCCCCCTCCTTGGTGCATTCAATTCATTCATTCATTCATTCATTCATTCTTCCCTTTCCTGCCCTCCATGATTTTGATTTATTCATTCATTCCTCCACTTCCTGGTCTCCTTGGTTCATTCATTCATTCCCCCCATTCCTGCCTCTATGGTTCAGTCACACTGACCATCCTGTTCCTTATCCATGGCACCATCTGGAGTGGCCTGCCCTCCCCACTGGCCAGTGCCCTATGCCTATTCCATGACCCCATATCTAGAATCACAGACCCTAGGGGTCATCTGGTCGAACTCCCTGATTTGAGGAACTGAGGCTCAGGGGATGAAGGGACTTGTTACACTAGTGGCAAGAGCCTAGTTCTGACTCCCAAACCAGTGTGTGAGGCAGCGGAGTGGCGCCATGGTTAGAGCAAGGGGGCCCGGAAGCAGGAAGACTTGCGTTCAAATGCAGTCTCAGATGCTGACTGTCTTTGTGATCTTGGACAAATCACTTCCTTTACACCTGCCTTAATTTCCACAGTAGCACCTCTCCCCCAGGGCTGGGGTGAAGACCAGGGAGATAATGATGATAAAGGGCTTACCACCAAGTAGGAACTTAATAAAAGCTTGCTCCCTCTCCCCTGCCTAAGCATGTTCTCTACTCCACTGTCACCTCCTGTCCTGACCTATGGACTTAAATACCAAAAAAGGAAAAATAAAGAGAAACCTGCCAAGGCCAGAAATGGCGTAGAGACTGAGGGGAGATGGGGGTCCAGGGGGGCCTCTGAAGCCCAGGACACTGCTGCTGTCAACATCTGGTTTTAGTGTTTTTGGGTTGGGGGGTGGGGTAGTAAGTCAGGGGCCCACTAAAACATTGTAGGAAACTGTGATACTTAGAAGAGAGGAAGTGGTTTCTTTCTAAGATATTTTAAATCAAAGGCACAAGAGAGAATTTTGCAGTTGGATTAGAACTGGGAAGGTTGCACACAGCTGTTGGACAGAAGACAAGTCTTACCCAGCCACCAATGATGGCGGCTGGCTGCCCGCTGTTGGCCGGGCATCTTGGTTTCTATGAGAAAAGATGGGAAGCAGAAGGGAAGTAGGCTGGATTAAGTGGGCATAAAGTGCAACTCTCATGATCAATTTTCCTTTGAAGTTAAAAGCGAGAAGGCCCCAGAACAGACCAATGGAACTGGAAATATTTCTGATACCCACCATTTTCACAAGTATGTCGTACTCTTGGTTATTCATATCTCAGCTATCCGAACTTCTGGATTATTTCAGGTGATAAATCATGGCAAAAGAGAAAAAAGAAAAAGGTATGTGTGACACACGTCGGCTTCAGGCTCCTCCTTCATACCTGAAACACATCTTGAGACTGCCTTCTTTGGTCCTAATAGCAACTCCCAGCATGCACCTTATTCCTACCTAAGAGGTGTTGAGGCTTTACTATAGAGGGCCCAAACTGGAGGTCAGACATTTTTGGCTGGCTTTAGTAGAGGCATAAGGAAGCCTGCTCGAGAGCTTTAGCAGGTAAATACATCGAAGAGAAAAAGTAGGGTAAACCACACATTGATTATAATTAGTCTTTGGAAATAAAAACTTTCTATATTCTAGTATGTTGAGTATCAACATACTAGAAATACAGATACGATTTTCTGTGCCTTCATCTGTTATATTTAGGAAAAAAAGATTCTAGTATTGCCTGCTGTCTACTAATATTTAAAGTAAAGCATTTTTTTCCCCAATAAAGCTCCTAGGGAAAGAGATGAATTTGCTTCAGTTGTGGCTTGATTTTGGCCTACTTTGTTTCAGTTTTAGTCCACTTTGTTAGAAAGGTGAAAAGGAAAGGCCATGTCTCAGTTAAAAGTCACTCTTGGGTAATCTACAGAGGGGCTATCTTATTTGTGACTTAAATAAGCTTCAGCTAACTTGACCTTTTCCAGGCTGTGATATGACATGAGTCTTTACGTGAAGAGATGGAAACAATTCCTATGGAAATACCATAAGGGCAGAGGAGAGAAATCCAAGAGAACACACTGTCTGTCCCTAAGAAGAAACAAGTCAAGAGGCTGCTGGGGGCAGTCACCTATCCTAGGGCATTATCTAGTAAACTTGGCTTGGCCTGATTTCCCTGGGATGGGTTCTCTCTTAGATTGAAAGCCTCTTGGGGGCAGGACTGGTGATATATGAGCTTTTGTCTCTCTAGGACACAGCATGATAGCCTGAACATGGTAATTCAAACCTTTATGACTTTAAAGGTTGAATTAAATCTTCCCTTCTCGGTGTCTCTGAATAATGTCGATATTCCTTGTATTTGAGACTTCAGTCTTTTTGGCTGGGATTGGGAAGCTGCCACCAAGTGTGGGGAAGGATTCTGGGACTCTGGGGAGGAGCTGGGCCATGGAAGTTCTGTTCATAACTACAGAAACATGGTTAGAATCCAGCTCCATAAAAATTCACCAATTATTTACTATGGGCAGGGCAGGGCAGGATGCCGGGGTGCCCCTGGGGTACAAAGGCAGATGTGACAAGGCCCTATCTCAAGGAGCTTCTGATTTCCTGGTGGGTGGGGCAGGCACAGAACTAATGAAAAAGGTGAACAGGGCAGAAGTGGGCAGGGCATCATGGTAGAAGGGAAGCCAGGGTGAGGTGCCTGTGTCTCACCCTGGGAGTTAGGCTTGGGGAGGGAGGAGAGAGAGGCCAGAACATTCCTCATTACATCAGTGTGACGTCTGAGGTTTTGGACATCTGGGAGTCACTGGGATGGGCTGGTCATCTTTTCTCGTTGTGGGGTTCTTGTCCATGGCCTTCTGTGCTGCCTAGCTGGAGGTCCTCACACATCCCTCCCTCTGTCCCTCGTCCTCTCTGCTTCCTTGTTTTCCTTCAAGACTGCACTCAGATCTCACCTCCTGCAGGAAGCCTCTTTGGGAGGCCAGGGAATGGGGTCTTTGCTTTTCTTCTTGTGCCTAGCACTTAGCATGGTGCTTGGCATGTTAACTAAGTGACTATAAGCCACATATTGAAGTCCTTAAAAAAATACTTGGGATACTCTTGTCCATGTGGCCTGCTTGTCCATCTCCTCTCCCAATTTCCCAGGGTTCTTGTGGGCTGGTGCTGCTTAGGCTGAGCCCTGAAACCCTGCAGAGCATCCTCGCTGACATCCATAGCTACTATCAAGAGTGTATCCTAACTAGATACACAAGGAAAACAACAACAGTGATGTTAGCCACCATTTACAGAGCGCTTCCTTTGTGCAGGGACTGTGCCAAGCGCTCAGACACTGTCTGCTGTCTAGACTATGATATGCAGTTGGATGGACAGCTAACAGAGGTCATTAATCTACTGTCCACAGACCCTGGACAAATGGACAGCGTGCTGAGCCAAACCAAAACTGAGGAAGGAGAGTGGATGGATCATTTTGGAGAAACTGAAAGTTCTCTGAGGTCTCTCCCCTAGGAATAAAGGCTTATTTTCAAATAATCTCAACTTTGTTCTAGGGATGATGATGGGTGTGAGTCACTGAATACAGAGGCTTCTAGAAACCAGCACTGAGGGCAGCCTGAAAGTCAACAGCCCACTGGGCCTGAAGAGTTCCAGCTGACCTATCACAAACCATGAATTATGGGGTAGTAGACCTGTCAAAGAACTGAACACCTCGGAAAAAAGATGGGCTGGTCACATAGAAAGAGAAAGGGCCAATTGGTGGATGGGTCAGTGGCCCATGGGCACTGACCAGATGTCAAATGAACAGGAGGAAAGCTCCCAGAAAGTTAGGTGGACCCTCTGTGGCAAACTCACAGGAGGACAGAAGTGAGAGGTTGCCAGCAATGTGGAGCACAACACATTGTGGGAGGGAATGTCCCTACTGATGACATTGCAGGCTCACTGGGTCACCTCAGGCTCATGAGGTCGAACCCAGTTCCTTTTCTGATATCTTTGGTGCCCCAACTGTACATCTGTGTGTGGCCTGGCTGTCACGACCCTGCCTTCTGGTACCCTTGAAGCCTAGGATGCCCCACCTTGTGCAGACCAGGGTCTCCAGAACTTCTTAGGCTCAAGTTTTCTCTTTCTGACTCTGGGCTCTTCCCAGATCTCATGATCCCATGTTCCCCTCTTTTATGGCTCCAGCCTAGCTCCTATTCAGAAAAAGGCACTAGTTACCCCTTCTAAAGTCTTAGCTTCAGGGTCCAATCCCTTTCCTATGTCCCTGTGACAAGTTGTAGTCCAAGTTCAGATGCTTTCCACCAGGAAGTAGATCAATCCCCAACCAACAGTAATTAGGCCTGATGCATGGGTGTGGGTGACAGGCACTGTGGCCTTGTCTCCTGGGTCCTTTCCCCCCATAGTCCAAAAGGTCACTCCTCCTCAGAAGAATTCTGGGGCAACCTTCCAGCCCCTTCTTGGGGAACCTGTGACACAGACAGTAATTTGCACCTCCACAAAACTGATGCTTACTACCTGAAGCTTTCTTCTGAGAACTGATATCTGCAAAGGGGTTCAGGCTTTTCAGAAGGCACTAATTACATACCATTTTTATAAAAATCAACTAAGATAATGTATGCAAAGTGCTTTGAAAATCTGAACTATTATCAGTTGTCTGAAAAGGGAAGAACAATATAGAAATGTCCAGGCAAGGGTGTGGGAATTCCTATGGGAGCCTAGAAAGACAATTTCCATATCCTGTCAAATGAATCTTGAAATGTGTGGCTCCAAGATTTCAATGCCTAATGTAGTTCGGAGATTGTTACCCTCTGCTACCCCTGACTCCTGGCCCCTCAGGGGTACTCACTATCAGAGAAAGATGAGGATTGATGGAGAATTAGATATTTTTTTTTTAACCAGACCTTTCTGAAAAGGAAAATCCCTTTACCAATACAAATAGTTGGACATTTGTCTGCAACTTAAGAGTCTGAGTGTAGTCTGGGGCATTGAAAGTGACTTGCCTAGGGTCACATAGTCAGAATAGATCAGAGATGGGATCTTCCTCTTTCCTAAACCAGTGCAATCCCCTGTATAACACTGCCTCTCCTGGATTTTTTTTTTTTAGAGTTCTCAGCAGCTTGCTTAAGGCTCACTTTTAAACTCTGTTTTATAAAAATAACCTCACATCTTAATACAAATTTCAATCTAGTGGTCCCTTGTGATTTCACAGGACAATAATGATTTCTCTTGTTTCGAAGATAACACCCCATGTTGATCACACTGGATTCCATCATTCTCATGGGTCAGTATTACTATGTAATCATAGAAGTGTCAGAGATAGTAGCATAAATGTCAGCCTTCTGGCATGAACCTGAAAGAGGCCACAGAAAATCAGGGCAGTGTATTTTTAAACTGATGGTCTTGTAAACCTACACGGCTTGATATATACAGTCCTGGCAATTGCTGCTCTGTCACCTGTTAAGAGGCTCCAATGATGTTGGAAAGCCAGCTCAGGCTGAGCAGCCCGAGGCCAGGTTAGAAATGGGAATTCTTGGAACTTTATGAGATCTCTGTCAAGAACAACTTTGTGATTGTTGTTATCTGCAAAACAAGGTTTTGAAGACCCTAGAATGTTGACATGTGGAAAACTGATCTTTTGAAAGTGGACATAAATTACCTTGTGAGCTTGGAGTCTGTGCCAACATCATTAGAGAGAACCAGGCTATTAGATTGAAGGTAAGAACCCCCTTACTGAAACTGGGTCAAACTGGTCAACCATTGAGGTTTTCCTGAAAGCTCTTTGCTTTAGGATAACTAAGACTTGATAACATACAGTTTGAAAATCCCTTGATGAAAATTCATTTTATACACTAACTATTTAGTGGCTTCTTATAATGAAAAATATACTTGAAGGCTTGAAATTCAAAGGAATCAAATGACTTCTGAAATGATGTTTGCTCTTTCTGCCTTAAAAAAATATCTATGTTTAAAATAGAATCTCCCTCTTGGCATCCAAGTTAATTAATTGCTTAATTACACAGGTTGCCTTTCCTAAATAATTCTAGAAATTTCCTACTAGAATCAATGTCTAGTTTGAAACTTAAAAAACCATACAAATGACATCTCATGTTATAATAAACCTTTAGAAACATTATAAAATTTAAGCAAACACAAGAATTTTTATATTTTCCTTGATTCAAAACCTTATAAAGTCAGCCCCTTGAATAGCTCTTAAAGGTTTCATCTCATTTTAAGAAATATATTTCTAGGTCATTTCTTGGTAGGTCAGAGTACTGGATTCTGAGCTAAAATGGTTCCTCTGGGGTAACAAAAGTAAATACCTTTTACTTGAAAACAGATTTCAGCAGAAGGAATATGACATCAAACTAAGAAAATGAAACTCAAAACTGAAACTATCCTGTAGAGTATGCTGTGCCCCAGACACCATGACCAGACTCAGGTGTGTAAAAGAAATTTCAAATGTTGGCAGAACAAAACAACAATTGAGACCCAATTTCCTAAATATTCCAAGTCAGCCTTTCCATTAGAACTTCCCAGATCTTAATAAGACCTTGGGGTTCATAGTGCTGGATAAGGCTTTTGTGGCCATCCAGGCTAAGCCTGTCCCTTTACAGACAGGCAAGACAAGGCACAGGGTTGTTGTAACTTGTATAGGCAACCTTACTTATTTTTTTCCAAGGAATACAGAACAGGCTGTTGTAATCTCGATGACAACTTCCTGGAAGCAGTAACTCGGCCTGAACCTGGGTGCTTAACTTAAGAACTCCTCAGAGCTCTGTCCTTGATTTTGTCCTGGGATGGCAATTTGGATCCACAGACAGAAGAGCTTAAGCTGCACACAGATGGTCAACAACAACCAAGCCAACCACCAGAAAGTAATGGCTTCATCCTCTGACCTTTTCCTGCCTTTGGGACTCTATAGGTAAATGTAAACAAAAGGACAGGAGGGCATACACTTTGCAACAGACCAGAGCTTCCCCACAACTGCTAAATAACAAGTGAATTCTGAAAACAACATAGGATTTTAGGCTGTTGCTTTCACATATTTATATCTTAAGTTTCTAATTTACTAAGAAAGACTTATACAAGTTTTACTGTTAAGAACAAGTCGTTTATAACAGCACACCAGAATATCATCACCGGTTTAATCCCATTCTAGGCTGCCTCACCTTTGATAAATTAAACATGGCCCAATTGTCTAGACTGGCCACCCAAAACCTGGGCACCCCCCTGAATCTACAACCTGATTCAGAGAGTAAGTGAATGGATAGGATATTGATTCACACAAGATTCAGGTCTTACTCTTGGATACTCTACATAACATTGCTTATTTTGGCTAATCAGCAGGATCCAAAGAAAAGCTTTGAGATTAGACCCTAACACTTGATCTTCCCCTTTTTGAGCTCCCAGGGGTCAGAAGTGCTGTGCTGGGCTCCGCTGGTTCTTGCTGCTTCATTCTGCTAGTTCTGCCAGGCTAACTCCCCAGGGGAGCACCCCTAAATCCAGCTGGGAGCCGTGCTCCCAACACAAAGTAAGTACCTCTGTTTACATGAATCGGATACACTTACCAGCGAAGTTTGCCGGAGGAGCTAGAGCAGTAAAAGAAAATTCTTCCTGACTGCGAATGACTAATATAGGCAGCCCAAGGTGCAACGGAAGGCGGTCCCAAAGGGCCTGACTAATCCCTGTGCAAAACAAACAGTCCTGGGCCACACGTCGTCAGCAGCGTTTGCACTTTGTTGTGTGTGTGTGTGTGGGGGGGGGGGGGGTTGGGGGGTTAGCTGCCTCCTTGAGCTGGGAGGAAGCGTGTGCCACACTAGCAAGGAGTCTGGGCAGGAAGATTCGAACTTGGACGAAAGCTCCCTTGGTTTACCAATCATGCAAAAACACAGGGGGAATTACTGCATTGCCAGTATCAAACAGAAAACGGCAAACGGCTTGGAAATAAAAGATGCTGAAAATATGTTCAACATTTCGAGAATACCAGGCATGTTTTGCTATAAATAGTAATGTTGCAATAAACTTGTGTGTCCTGACACGGGAGATAAGGGTGGCCAGGAGCCCTCTCTCCCTCTCTGCAGTTTTATCATTGGGGGCATTGCCAAACTGATGTTCTGCAAACATATTCTCTATCAGCCTCGTGTACAGTGGGAGAAATCCAGCCCAAGCCTTTCTCCAGCTGTCGAAGGCCACAAGCAGCCTTGTTTATGCTGAATGTTTTAATAAACCGTATATCACTGAGTCATGCTACAGTTTCCATTTATGGGACGCTCAGTACAATGCTACATACGGGAACATCTTGTTGTTAACGTGCTTTTCCCAAGTGAGAACAGATACAGCTGAACCTCAGATGCTCTGGGTTGGATGGGGCCTTGTGGGGTTGAGTCCATGCCTTGAGGCAGCCTCCACGGGGACACGGCTAGTGGGAGGGGATGCCCTGTCCGAGGGACAGGACACTACATTCCTGGAGTGCTCTAACTGCTCTTTAATCCTTCCAAATATCAAACCCACTTACTTCCTCCTGAATGAAGCCTCCACTCCCAATTCTTCCCAAAGTGGCCCAACCAGAACAGACTTAATGGCTCCTCTATGTGGCAACTTGAAAGTATGTGAAGACCCCTCTAGCCCCAAACACACCCAAGGGTTCTTTCCCCAAGGCTAAACCCGACATTGCGTCCTTCAGCCAGTTGTCTTCCCTGTGATCTGGGTGAGACCCAGAGGGAGGGGGAAGAGCCATCTACACTACAAGGATCATTTCATCTGATCCTCAAGACCTTGGGAGGTGGCACTATCATGGCCCAATTTTAGAGCTGAGGAGACTGAGACAGAGAGAAATTAAGTATCTGAAGAAGGCCTTGAACCACCTCTTCCTGACTCCAAGGTGAGCACTTCTAGCTAAGTCCAGGCACAGGGACAGAGCCAGAGTCTGGACTCCTCCCATCAAGGCAGGCCAGCACCTTCACTGACCCTAAGGCACTGGAAGGTTAAGAGGCTCGGCTGGAGTCACAGCCACCATCAGAAGCTGCCCTTGAACTCAGGAGGCTTCCTGACCCTGAGATCAGCTCTCCGTCCACTCTGGGGTTGCCTTTTTCCTACCATGCATGTCTCCTCCCAAACCCACAAGGAGTTCAAAGAAAAGTTCTTCCATATGCAAAATTATTCAGAGCGGCATTTTTTTGTGGCAGGAAAGAACTGGAAACAAAGGGGGAGCCAATCAGCAGGGGAATGGTTCCTGAACATAATGTGCCATAAGAAATGACAGGGATGGGAGATCTGGAGAAACTTGGGAAGACCCATCCCTCCCAATGAACTGATACAGGCTGGAGGGAGTCTGGCCAGGAGAAGGAGAAACCCAAGGCCCAAGAGAACACAGAGGCAGACAACCACAGAAGGCAAGAGCCTGGCTACACCGGCCCATCTGGCCACACTGGCCCATCCCAGCTCCAGGAGGCTGAGAGGGAGTCCCACTCCCCACCTGTGGGCAGAGTGTGGCCCTGTGGGGGCAGAACGGCATGTCTGGGGTGTGCTCTGACAAGCCGGAGCTAATACTGGTGGTCTTGGGGGAGTGTCTGGGTGGCAAAGGGGACGCCCGAAAACCAAATCAAGGAAGACACAGACATGAGGCGACAGAAGTTCAGGAGGGACAAACAAGGCAGTTTTGTTACTACTGTGCTATGGTTTGTATAGCCTTTAAAAAAGCAATAATAATAATAATACATAATACAAGTAATACAATAATAATAATAATATGTAATACAAACTGACAGTTCCATTGACAATCCTCTTTCTATCTTTTGTATACTGAAATCATGCACATGAAGTTCATAAGGAAAAAATAGTTTAAATAAAAAAAAAAGCTCCCTAGAGTTAGGCCTTAGAGGCCACCCGCTATATCAGGCCTTGGAGAGCCCCAGGGTGGGAATGAGGACAGTCAGAGGAAGCCACCAAACATGGGGAAGGCCTTGAGACAGAGCCAGATGAAGACCCCCTGAAGATTTGGGAGATAGCCTGAGAAAGAGAAGATTTGGGTGGGAAATGTTCACTGCTTTCAGGTAAGTGGAGGCCCATCACCCAGAAGACAGACTCAGCCTGTTCCTTTGGGGTCCAAAGGAAAGAGCCAGAAGTTGCTGAGGAGATTTCTGGAACTGAGAGCCATCCAGAAGCAGGACAGATTGCCTTGACTTCCCATTACTCAGGCCAAGACTGGCAGAGCACTTTGGGGGCCTGGGGTGGAGCTGCACTGTGGGCTCCATGACCCCTGAGGCCCCTCCCACTCAGGTTCTGTGCTTCTGGTTTCCAGGCCCCTCACCAAGGGGTCATCCTTGTCTAGACGTGCTCTGGTTTCCAACTAGGTAGTAAGTATTCCTTGCACCCCGGGGATGTGAGCCCCAAGATGAAGCTGTCCTTGTCCCTAAGGAGTCTGTACTCTCACTGAGGGTGGTGTTGGGAGAATGCAGCCTAGCCACATGCCTATCTCACATGAGGAGGTGCCCCTTCTCCCCTCCAAGGCCAACAACCCCTCAACATGCACCTTTGATCTTATCCGATGCCATCTTCTCCAGTGGATGGATCACCCCAACTCTCCTGCACATTTTCACCTTCAGTCTTTGCTTGGCCACCACCTGCAGACAGGCCCATGCCCTCAACCCTCACCCCTACTGTCCCTGCTGGTTCTCCTGCCCTTGAAGAAGCCCTGTGCGGTATCTCCACCCTCTCCTCTGAAGCCTGGGCAGCCCCAGGCTTCTGATGCCCTTATTTTACTAACTCTCTTCTCCAGAGCTAGGGGTGATCTCTGCAGGCTGCTCTCTCCCGGCTCTCCTCCTGCCCATCTGACAGCTTGGCCATACCCCTAACTTTACGGGCCCCACGGCTCTTCTCTCTACACTCACTCATCTGGTGATCTCGTCAGCTCAATGGACTCAGCTATCCAGCCCTCACCTCTCTCCTGACTCCCAGTGTCACACGGCCAGCTGACTTTGGGGCATCTCATAAACACCTGAAGCAAAATAAGTTCTGGTATGAGCTCATTATCTTTCTTCCTTCTTCCTAACTTTAAGGGCACCGCCCTGTTCCCAGCCATCTTGTGTCATAACCCCCACGTCCCATCTGCCACTGTGTCCTGTAGACTCTGCCTCCCTGGCACCCCTCCCATTTCCCTTCTCTCCTCTGCCATTGCCACTGCCCTGCTGTGGGGCCTCATTCCCTCACACTGACCCACTGCAAAGCCTCCTGGTTGGTCTTGCTTGTCTCTAACTGCTCCAAACTGATGTCCCTAAGGTGCAGGTCTGGCCAGGGCATCCCCTACTCAGTTACCTCCAAAGACAACCCCTTCCCTCCAGATTAACAGAAACTGTTTGGCTCCTCAAGCCCTTTATAGGCTGGGCCCTCCCTGCCTTACCCATCTCTATCCTCCAGAGGCCTCTCCACTGCTCCTCACACACAGCCATCCCCTACTGACTGAGGCCTTTTCACTGCCTGCCCCGGGCCTGGGATGCTCTTCCTCCTCTCCTCTACCTCTGGGCTTCTCTGAGCCTTAGCTCAGGTCCCATCTTGTGCAGAAGCTCATTTCCCAGGTCCCTTCTCCCCCAAACTGCCTTCCATGTCATCTCATTGCTACCTAGTTATTTACAGGCTGTGACCCCTCAGAATAGGGGCTCTTTTAAAGAAGGCCTTTCTTGGTCTCCCAAGCAATCTGACTGGTGCCTGGCATATTGTAAATACTTTACAAATGCTTGTTGACTGCCTGCCTGACAGTCACCAAAGCAAAACCAAGGTTAATTGAAAGAAGGAAGAAGCCCAGAAAACAGGGGTGGGGTTAGTCAGGAAAGGCACCAGAGAACAACAGGTGGCAGGAGCGAAGTAAGTGAAGGAGGGAAGGAGTCCAAGGATTTGAAAGAAGGAAATGAAGAGGGAACAAACACATTCCAGGTACTTGGGCTGGCTTGTACAGACCAGAGGTGGAACATCAAGTATGGGGAAAGAGCAGGAGTCATCTCAGGAAGAAGGGGCTGTAGCCGGATGTCACTGGCTCCCCAGAAGTCAGGGGGATCCTGTCAGGGCACTGAAGGCCTGTTAAGGGCTTCGCCTGTGCCAGGCTCTGGGCTGGATCCTGGGATGGCCTTGACCTTTGGCAGGAGAGCTGATCTCCTGGAGAGGGGCCATGGAAGAGGGCCGGGGCTGGCCTATATGGAGGCAGTGGGGGCAGAAGCTTGAATCATGGGCCTAGGAATCAGGACGAATGCCATGGATGCCCTTGGGCAAAAAGAGGCTGGAACTGAATGTTTCTCTCTTCAGCCAAAAAGCTTCAAGCTTGTAGAAATGGGATCTCAAAGGTCCCCAGGGGGTAACACAGCCTGGGACCTCAGCCCCTACCCCTTTCTAGGAAGACTAACAATCTTGGGATGGGTCCAGGTAGCAGCTAATTTATATAGTGCCTCTTTTGCTTGCCAAATATTTTACATACAGTGTCCCCTGTGGTCCTCAAAGTAAGCCTGGGAGGTAGACCCCATCATCCCATTTTACAGAAGAGGAAGCTGGGCTACAGAGTGGTAGGCTGGCTCGACCAGGGTCACCTAGCTATGAGGGAGGCAGAATTCGAACTTAGTTCTTCCTAAGTCCAAATACAGTGCTTTAGCTCATGATACTACTGACATTTATGCACTAGACCTGAGTTCGAATCCACCCTGAGATGCTTACTAGATGAGGGACGCTGGGCAAGTCACTTACCTTCTGCCATCTTTAGTTTCCTCATCTACAACATGGGGATCATAATTAGTCTCTCCTTTAGAGGGCCACCTCAGAGTGCTCTGTAAATGCTAGCCACTCCCATTGTGATGATGACGTGACTTTATTTATTCAAGAATTTTCTTGCTAATGAATTCTTTTTGCAACTATTAAAAAAAACCACTGTTTTCTTGAAGGAAGGCCAAATAAAATCGCTGAGAAGAGCAATACTGAACACCATCAATGCGACTGTGAATAATTGTGTGTGGCAGTCTGTTCTCCATTGATGGGAAAAGAAAGGAGGTTACACGCTGCTCATGAAACAGAGCAGATCTAACCTCCCTTGCACCACAGCTTGCTATGGCTCCACAGCACCTCTGGGATCAACAATTGAGTCCCTCTGTCTGACATTTAAAGCCTTTCACAACCTGACTCCAACCTTGTACTCCAAATGTTTTCTCTATCACTTCCCACACTGGCCTCCTGCCGTTTCTCACATGTCAGTTCATCTCTGGCCTTCCTGCCTTTGTGCAGGCTGTCCCTCATGCCTAGCATGCTCTCCCTCCTCAGAAACCTCAGTATAAATACTACCTTGTGAAGGAGGTCTTTGCTGACCTCTCCAGCTCCCAGTGCCTTTCCCCACAAACTACCTTGAATTTTTCTAGGTACTTTTACTCATTCACCACATCTGTACATTCTGTATGTTTGGGGTATGGACGTTTTTAGGGCAGTTAGATAGTGCTGTGCAGAGCACTAGGCCTGGAGTCAGAAAGACTCACCCTCCTGAGTTAAAATCTGACCTCAGACACAATGGCTGTGTGACCTTGGGCATGTCACTTGTCTCTGTTTGCCTCAGTTTCTTCCTCTGTAAATGAGCTGGGGAAGGAAATGGTGAGCCTTCTTTGGAAATGGCAAGTATCTTTGTTAAGAAAACCCCAAAATGGAGTCACAAGGAGCTGGTGACAACTGAACAAGAACCCGAGCAACGTGTTGCTTCGATGATAAAAGGCAGGTGCTATTAACTTTTGGCGCCCTTAGCATAACACCCGGCATACAGTGGGCACTTAATAAATGCTTCTGGATTGACTGAGTCTCATGTACCATCTCTAACTTGGATCTTGTTCCTATTTTCTCCTGCCTTCACTTACATTCTGCATGTGTGTTTCACCACAACTTCTAATGGAAAATAAAGGAAAACATTCCCCAAAGCATTTGACCCCCTTCCTCCCTTTGCTTCTTTCTTTCTTTTAAAGCAAGAGCAGGCCAGAGGCAAGACATGAGTGGAGCGTCTCACATGTGCAGCATGGGGCTCTGCCAAAGAATATTAGGCTTCAGCAGAGGAAGGAAGCTTCTCAGTATCCTGAGGAGGAATCCCAATGTCATCAGGATTCCAGAATTCTATGGCTGAAAGCAACTTTAAAACTGTCCAATTGCACACCTTCACCTTGCCCCTGAAGAGAGTGGGACCAGAGGCTGAAGGATCTGTCCAAGGGCCTCCCGCTTCTTGGAATGCTTTGGCAGCCTCGATTCTTGAGTCATTCTGGGAGCCAGGTCAGGGTCGAACACCACGGCACCATCCCTGCTTCCTCTGTTCTGGCCAGCACGCTATTCATCACGTAGCCAAGACTGTGAACTCCGGGAGAGGCTCCATCACTCGGGCCAGAGATCTGGTTCAAGGTCACCTCGCTCTGGGAAGCCTTTTCTGTGGCTAGTCCACTTGTCTCCATCAGTGTGTGTTAACTGAGTTGTTTTTGAGGCATGCCTGACTCTCCATGACCCCATTTGGGGTTTTCCTGGCAGAGATACTGGAGTGGTTTGCCATTTCCTTCTCCAACTCATTTTACAGATGAGGAAACTGAGGTAACAGGATTAAGGGACTTGCTCAGGGACACACAGCTAGTAAGTGTCTGAGGCAGGATTTGAACTCATGTAGACAGGTCTTCCTGATTCCACTGTGTTACCTAGCTGTGTGCATGCATGTGTGTGTATTTCTAGAGACTGGCTTTGAACTCCAGCTCCAAAACGTAACAATGGTGGGTTTTTTAAACAGGATCCAAGATCTAGGTCTGGAAGGCCCCTGAGAGGGCACCTGGTCTAGCCCCCTCCTTTTACACATAGGGAAACTGAGGTGGAGAAGTCAGAGATTTTAGGCTCATAGATCAGAGGTCATTCAGTCCAACACCCTCTCTCCATTTCACAGAGGAGGAAACTGAGGCCAAGAGAAGTGTGGGGGAAGTCACACCATTGTAATGGAGCTGGGATTTGAAGGCAGCTGGTCCCACCCAGTTAGGGCAAGATAAAGAGAACTCTTGGATTTCTGTCTTAAAACAATTCCATATTTTATTTGCATGCTAATGACTCACAGGCATGTATGTGGGCACTACCTATAATTTTCAAGATGAGTCAAGAGATATCAAGTTCCTCCTCATCAAAAGCACGGTGAAGACTTCATGGTGTGAAGAGGTGAGTCAGGAAGGAGCCCTAAGCTCTCTGGAGCTGTGATCCCATCATCATGGCCCATTCTGCACTAGCACCCCCCACACCCCCACTGCTTTCACTGGTCTGGGTCCTTCTAAAAAGCCTCCACAATCATAAAGGACACATTTATAGTGATTTGGAAAGTTTGCAAAGTCCTCTGCGCTTTCCATCATTTCATCCTCACAACAGCCCTGTGATTCTTCTGAGACAGTGATGTCCCATGACCTGGAGACACAAAGCATCATC
Organism: Gymnobelideus leadbeateri; assembly: GCA_011680675.1. Lineage (NCBI taxonomy): Eukaryota > Metazoa > Chordata > Mammalia > Diprotodontia > Petauridae > Gymnobelideus > Gymnobelideus leadbeateri. The sequence continues at coordinate 483,130 of WOXC01011043.1, read as the reverse complement.
CGGAGGGTCCAGATGTTAGAAAGGTGGCTTTTTGATAGGAAGAAATCTGGAGGCACAATTTGTGTAACACAAAGGGAGACACAATGTGCTGGAGCATTCAGCTGCTCCTTCCATTCTCCTTCTTGACTGGGGCATGATTCAAGGGCCCTTTGAACTGGGTGTCATCATCTGGGCAACACTCAGCTTTCACGACAGTTTAGTTTGGCCTATATGTATAGATTGTTAGGTCAATCTCTTTTACATATAGATTGTCAGGCCTGTCTTTTTTACATTTAGATTGCTGATCTCTTTTATTTTTCATGGATGGTTAGGTAGATTTCTTTTATGTGTGGATTTTTAGGTCAATCTCTTCTGAGGACCAGCAGATCCCACTGGAGAGATCTGGTAGTGGTCAGTGGGTTTAAGAAGGCATGACAGTGTCACAGGCCCATGTAGACCATCTTTTCCATTTTCCCAGCACTTCCTGATGAATGGTGCTTCCTTATTTCACAGCTGGGACACGACTCACCATCTGCACATGCACTAGTCTTGCTCATAGCTGCCATATTTCTCCACTTGGCAAGCAGATCAAGTATTTGCTGCTTGAGGTGATTTCAGGGATCTTTCAATAATCTTGTTGTGATGACTTCTCTATACCTGCTAAATCTGTCCAAGCCATGATGCTCCATGTTTTGTCTTGTAACTATTTCCTGTTTTATCAGAGAACTGAGCTCATTGAAACAGGTAAATTGCTACAGCTGCTGTAATTCTGATCTTTGAATTAGTCCATGGTCTGGTGGGGCAGACTGTGAAGTGGAGGGAGAGATAGAGAGGGAGAGGAAGAGGGAGGGAAGGAGGGAGGGAGAGAGAGACAGAGACAGAGACAGATAGAGACAGAGACAGAGAGAGTAGAGGGAGAGACAGAGAGAGAGGCAGAGAAACAGAGAGGCAGAGATGCAGAGAGAGAGAGAGAGAGAGAGAGAGAGAGAGAGAGAGAGAGAGAGAGAGAGAGTTGACTCTGAAATGACTTCTATGCATATCTAAAAAGTTATTTTCTCTCTGCTCTGATTTCATCAATTCCATGTTGGGGGGAGATTTTTGATGCCCGCCACACTCAGCACCTTCAGATGATGGTTTAAAAATTTTTTAAAGCTCCTTTAGTGACCCCAGACACAACAGTCTTTGGGTAGGATTCTGAGCAGCACAGACCAGAAGGGAACCACAGCAAAGGGCCAGAGTAAAGGACGTCATCAGAGAAATGTGAGATGAGGATGATGCTGACAGCTGGGGTCCATGTGCCAGGCACTGCGCCAAGAGCTTCCCTAATGTAATCTCCTCTGATTCTCATCATCTTGGGAGGCCAGTACTATTATCAGCCCTATTTTACAGGTGAGAAGACTGAGGCAGAAGTGGTCAAGTGAGTTTCTGAGGCAGGATGTGAGCTCAGGTCCTCCTGACCCCAGGCCTGACACCATTGCCTGCACCTTACTGCTGAAGAGATTAACAGCAGACATCCCATGCTCCCCGGGGTATCCTCCCAATGTCAGGAGGCTGCCAGGTCCCTGTCACACCAGGTGTGTGCCAGCCTCTGGGAGGGCATGGGCGGGGCCCATCAGCGGGCCGGCTTGCCAGTTCCACAGCCAGCAGACACATGGCATGTGGCCTCCTGCTCAGATTTCCTTGGGCATTCTTTTGTTCTACTGTTCTGGTTCTGTTGATTTTGCTCAGCCTTGTTCATTTTCCTGCGTTTCTCTGGATTCTTCTCACTGGTCATTTCTTAGGGCACAATGACGCTCCATTCCATTCCTGCACCTGTTTCTTCAGCATGCCTCCAGATTCTCTTCTGTAAGAGAGCATTCACAACACACTTGGAAGCCTGTGAAGAATTCGTTAGCCTTGGGCCGCTTTCATTTCTTAATCCCAAACCTTTTTCAGCCATGGTTCCCCAGCCCACTTTCTCATCAGGGTCCCTGAATGTCAAGGCTATTGGCCTTCCTGTCAAGGCTATTAGTCTTTCTGCTTCTCCTCCTCCTTTGTACTTCAAGGTGGGAAGACCACAACAGCCAGAAAATGATGGTTTTGGGTTTGGGGACCTTTGTGTAGAGCCTAAGAGCCATCTTCCCACTTAACTATGATCTCTCTGCATCATCTGGCTTCATTTGGAGTGAGACCATCAAGAACAAGGGGCTTAGTGCCTTCACGGACAGGTAATTCACTGCTCAACTGAAGAGATTTTATATTAGTGATGCAGACAGCCTAGGAAGGGATTCGTGGGACTTTGGCTCTAGAGCTGGCAGAGGCCTGGGAGGCTGGCTAGAACAACTCCCCTCATTCTACAGATGAGAAAAAGAGGCCCCAAAGACTGTAAGTAACTTGCTCAAGATCCCACAGCTACTAAGTGTGAGAAGCAGGATTTGAACACAATCCCCCTGACTTTAAAGCCAGAACCCTCTCTTGTCCTATGTGCCTCTTAGCATACTCTTTCCCTTCCCCCTTATTCCCTAGGCTGTAACATTCACCCCTGACCTGCTAGCCTTCTGGTCACTGGTGCTGCCCCCTACTTTACGGCTTGGTTGGTTGCCAGAACACAGAGTATAGTCTGTCCTAAGGCTTCTATTCATACAGAGGAAGCATGAGGCTAGTGACCAGAAAGCTGCACTCAAATCAGTGAAAAGCTGAATTCAAATCCTACCTCTGATACATCCTGGCTGTATGACTGTGGGCAAGTGCCTTAAGCTCTTAGTACTACTAGACAGCACCCTGGGGAAGGGGCTGACCTGTACTGCTAGCACGAGTTTGCTCAACAGAGAGTTCTAGAGCTATGCTGATAGATGTTTAACAACCAGCTCTCCAGAAAAAAATGTATGCATGGCACACTTTCAGGTTTAATCTGCATTAGATGAAGTTTTCTCATCTGGAAATTTTAGGGCTATGTTGATAGATGTTTAACAACCAGCTCTCCGGAAAAAAATGCATGCATGGCACACTTTTAGGCTTAACCTGCATTTTCTCCATCACTTTCTTATATCTAGTTAATTAAGAACACAATAAAACAAGTTCTGACTTATGGCTTTTGCTGATTTCTAAGGTGTGTAAGCTCATGCTGAAAATCCACCAATTAACTCTTGAGCCAGTGCCCCTGGAGAGCTCCCTCTGGCCATGAGGTCGCAGGTCCCCGCCTAAGCCTCTGCTCTTTGGGATTCTGGTTCAATAGAACCGGCCCGGATTTGAGCTCTGCTGCCACAGCCCTCCAGATCCCACAGTCACCATTATACCATGGTGAGATGCAAGATTAGGGCAGCTATGCAGGGTTTAAAGCATTTTATCTTTACACAAATATATTCACTTTAAGTCACCTCTAACCACCACAAAGTAGCAGATGTGGACGCCCTGATGCTATTAACAGTCTTACACGATTGGGGTGTGGGGCCTGCTGGTTTGGGAGGCTGTGCCCGCCACGAGGGAGCAGGGAGGGGGCGATGCTGGATTAACTCTCCCCATCCCCACCCCATTGCCTGGGAAGAGGAGGGGTTTCTCTCCTTTCCCTCCCCTGTCCCATCATGGCCCAGGATGGAGGGGTCTGACCTCTTCAGAGGGATACAGCAATGGAGGGAAGACATGGAGAATGGCTTTGAACAAGAGCAGGGCCACACAAAGGGCCCAGAGGGAAAGGATTTAATCCAATGTAAAGCAACTTGGGGCTGCATTCTTCATGGGGGGGGGGGGGGAGGTGGTGATAAAGGCCAGGCAGCTCCCAGCAATACCCGGGCCTCAGATTTATGCAGACACTGTCTGCTCTTTGTTGCCTGGCAGCTCGCCTCGTTGTCATAGCAACAGAATCCCATCTCATCCCTCCTGCTGGCAACTCTGGTTTTAGAATTCAGAAGCCTGAAGGGTGGGAGGGGGGTGGTGGGGGTGGGGGGCTCTCCAAGGAGTATCGAGGGCTTTGTAATGGCTTCCTTTCTCAAGCAAACAAAGCCTGAGCTTGTTGGTTTTACTGAGTAGAAAGTGATGCCCACCACCAACCTGAATAAAGCCTTATAACTTACTTTCCTTTGTCAAACTGGGGGAGCCAACTTAAAAAGCTAAACGTTGTCATTAGACATTGTTCCCACTTGGAAATGTGCCTAAAAGCCCTGGTACATTGTAAATACCCTCCAAACCTTGAAACCCCAGAAAAACCTAATCCAATAAGCATCTTTAAAATGCATTAATTGATATGGATATCCTCAGTTCCTCTCCCTCACCCCCCAATCCCTTCTGGGGGCTGGCAGAAGTTATAACAAGGCAAAGGAAAGAAGTCCAATCAGATACTTTAAAGGGTTTTTATTCCTTTAATATATGGATAGGAAAAAATAAATCCCTTCCCAGACCCGTGCAAACAAGCCTTCCCCCTCCTCATTTCAACAACCACAACAAACTCTCAGATATGGAATCACAAAAGTGTTTTCACTAGAAGGTACCCGAGAGATGGTTGAGCTTGGCCTCTCTGGTTTTATAGACCAAGTCTACAAGGAGAAGCCACCTGTCCAAAGGCAAGCAACAAGTTAGTGACAAAGGTAAGATGTCCCCCATGATCCCCGTTGGTCCTGGGATGTCACAGTGTGCTTCTATCTGCTATTCCAGGAAGCCGCTGGGTGAAGGAATAAAGCTATAGTGGAAACCACGACTCAGTTTCTCTATCCTGACCTTTGCCCAACTTTTTTCACTGGGTATTCCATCGAGATGGGGCAGAGAAATAAACGTCTTTCTCTTGATTAAACTTTGGCTGAAGAAGGGGTTGAGGTCTCAAGGGCTCCCTGTTAGGATGTAGGGTTATTGCCAAGAACTCCCTGTCTCAAACTAAACACTTCAGCAGACAGGTGTTGCCTTCCCAAGAGGCGTCCCTGAGCTCTCCTGCACATCTCCTCCAATACAGAATTCCTGAAATACTCCAGGTATGACATCAGCCACCCCAGGAACACTGGCAGAGTTGTGGCAGGAAGGGAGGTTCAAAGACTTGGGTAGGGAGGGCAAACAGGGCAATTACTAAAAAACCTTCCACTGCTGCTCACTAGGATTCAATTCATTATTTATTAAGCTCCTACTATGAGCAGACGCTGTGTGAAACGCTGGGAATACGGCGGCCTCATCCTCCCCCGGCTCACTCACTCATTCACTCACCCAAATTCATTCAAATAAGGTGTAGTGTTGTACGGCAGATAAAGCACTCGGTTTGGAGACAAGAAGATCTGAGTTCGAATTCTGTTTCTGACACTTCCTAGCTGTAACCCTGGGCAAGTTTCCTCATCTGTAAAACACAGGGGATGAAACTCAATGACCTCGCAGGCTCCTTCCAGTCCTAATTCTCTGAGCTGGAGAAGGAATTGGTCAATCATTCTGGTATCTGTGCCAAAAACCCTCAGTGGGGTCACAGAGTCGGACGTGACCAAAATGACTGAACAAAAAGATGAGAAATCTTGCCTGGGGGTGGCAGGGTTGTGGTGAGGGGGGAAGCTTCCCGGAGGGGCAGATGGGAAGCTAATGATTTTACAAATCTTAAAGTGCTAAATGAAGTGTGTGAGGGGTGGTAATATTATTATTACTAATTACATTACTAATTACCATAATACATTGTAATACATCACATGACAAATCACTAATTATTGTTATTACTAGTGACAAATCACTAGGTAACTAAGTAACAGGAAAATAAACTTCTGAGATGCTATTTTCCATGAAAAACCTTTTCACTTTCTTGGGTAAAATATTTATCAGAATGATTATTAAGTCAACAAAAAACTGACTAAAAACATTTTGCACTTAAAACACAGATATTTACTCCCCCCCACCTAATTACCAGCCTCCTGAGTTGCCGCACAGACATAAAAGCGGCGGGACCAACTCCTAATCTGAGCGGATTCATTCGCTCATTCCTTTGTTCGAATATCTCGGATCTAAGTAATTTCCTGGCAGTTTCTGTCCCTGTATTTTCTTGGGGCTGCTCGTTTCGCTGACTTTCGTACAGTTTAATTTCCTGTATGAAATGAGTGTCTGCTTGGACAACAGGAAGGAGAGATTTGTGATAACACAGTGTAGGATGCTTAATTTCTCCCAAGTCAGAAATTTGGGGCCGAATTCTCTTTGACTTCGGTTTTTGAGGACTCGGTCCTGGCGTCTCTGATTTTCCTTTTCTTTACAGAGGGATGCCTGGGCTTGGATCGGAACAAGATGCAACAATGCATTTTGCTTTTTTATTATTTTTCTATCAGCCAGCTGGCATTCTGTCCACTGTAATTGTAAAATTTGTAATTGTAAAATTGTAAAAACGATGACCTGCATTGTTTGGGGTTGGTATTTTGTTTTGAGTCCTATTAGAAGCAGCTCAAGAGTTCTGTAATTTAAGGTTGTGCAGTGGTTACTTGGTATCCTTAAGGCTTTCTGTCCAACACAGGTCGCGGCTCACGGGAAATTTCACTGTCGGCAGAACAGAAGCCGGCTCCCTGGACTTTCCCTTGAGTCAATAAATAGTTACTTCTATAAGGGGTTTTATATACTAGTAATTGACTTTTTTTTTTTTTGGGAGGGGGGCGGGTTTTCAGGTGAATCTGAGAAAATCTTAGGATATTAAAAAGGAATAAAAATAATTTGGAAGGAATCCCATTTGCACAAATCTGTAAACTAGTGGCAAAGAATTGCTTGAAACCCTTTCCAAGAGAATACTAACAGAATACTAACATCAGTTTTAACAGCAAATACATAGGAAGCCCTGGCTGGTGATTTCCTTCTCTTGTCCTGGTCTCAGGCCCATGGGCCAGTTCCAGGACATCTCTAAGCCAGCCACTGGACAGTACCCTTCCTCTCCCTCTCCCCAATCTCCTTTCTCCATACTCGTCTCTGTCTTTGAGAAACAGTCATCAAATTCACATTGCTATGCCTGGAAGGTTTGCATTGATCAATGATTACCAGGTCTGTCCCCCCAATCCCAAATAATAGCTGACAGGAATACGGCATTTTAAGGTTTACAAAGTCTTTTGCCTATAGCATTTCATCTGGGTTTCACAGCTACCCTGTCAGGGAGATGAGCCCTATTTTCCAGCAGAAGAAGTATTCGAACCTAAATCTTACTGACTCTCAAGTCCCACTCGATACCCAATCTACCACCGTGGTTCCTAATATGTAGAAAGCCTTGGCATGATGTTCAGAAAGATTCAATAAATTAGACTGAAGACGCCATTTATAGGGATGAGGAAGGTGGCATGTTGTCCAAAACCTAAATTAAGTAAAAAGGATCTGCGTCAACAGCAAAGGTCTATTCCTATTTACAGATGAATAATTTCAAACCCCAAAGAAAGTGGGCACACACGACCTAACCTCTGCTCCCTTTCTATACTGCAAACCCTCCCTGACCCCCTCCATTCTGATCCCTCCAATTGATCAGTGGCTTCCTTGATTTAGAAATTCCTCCATGACAGAGATTGCCACCCATTCACGCCTGCCTGCCGAGCTTGCCGGGCTCTGTTCACATCCGCTCATTCACTCTGCTAGAGGGGGGCCTTTCTTAATTCCTCCTGACACCGTGAGGGGCACCATTATTTTAAACCTTAAGTAAAGTCACTTTAATTCTCCGATCCATGCTTGGCTGAATTTGAATTTGTGCAAAAACTGGAAAGTTCAAATGAAAAACTATTTAATGTGACAAAACCCATACTGCCTGCCAATTACTTGGAGAGGCAGGAGAGGCAGTGGGTGGTAGTTTTTTTTTTTTAAACAATCACTTGACTTGCATTCAAGAGAAGCCTTGATTCAAATCTTGCCTGTGAAATTTACTGTGTGACTCAATTTCTCTGAACCTGTTTCCTCATCTGTAAGATGAGGATAAATACATTGGTCAGGACCCAACAGACAGGGCTATTGTGAGGCTCAAATCGTCTAATATATGTAAGTGTCAACTGTGATTATAATTACTTAGTTGAATGCCACAATGCCTTCAGTAAATGGGCTAAGGGGTCTTAGAGGCCAGGCTATGGCCAGAAAGAAAGGGAAAAATGGAACCTCACTTATTAGTGGCTATGTTTTCAGGGTTAAGTGGTGATAATTTTATTATGGAAAATAGATGGCATATGCTTTTTAATTTCCCATTAGTACCTTCAAGATTTATTTTAAAAGGGACCAAGATTTATACTATAATTTTGAGTAATCAAGCTCTGACCTAGAAAATCTTTTTAGTGGTACTAATAATTTCTATATTGCTTCTGAAAAAAAATTAAAATGGTGCTTTAATTTAGCTATAACGAAAAATAATTATTTTTTGAAAAACCATGGAAGAGCTCCTGAGTACATGTGTTACAACACAGTATGCCTTTAAAATGTCTTGATAAACTCTTCATTACAACCTGCCTTTCCAGCTGTCTAGTCAATTTATCCTTCTTCGGTCTAAATAAGTATGTTATTAGAGATGGAGCAATTCTCTCCCGTGTCCCTTGTTTAGAGGAAAGCAGAGTGCTTCTGCATCAAGAAAGCCAATTAAAAAAAGAGCCATCTGTACCAGGAAACGTCTGGCATTTTTGAAACTCTCAGAAAGGACAGGTTTTTTTCATTAAGAGAAATTTTGTTCTGATGCCATGGACAGTCCTAAACAACCACGGTACCAACTAAAGTGATTTCCCTCTAACAGGGTAGAAAACAGCACGAAGGTGAGATTGAGATCGGAGGCAGATTTTGGTAATTTACTGTCTTAAGATAAGATAAAGGGGAGGAAGGGCTTTCAATCCAAAGACCCAGAGAAGCCCGATCGCCAGCCTATGCGGGATTTTGTGGTTTCTTCCTTTATGCAGTGGTCCCTGCCCACGTAGGCATTGCTCTCCTGGCTCCGTTTCTTTCCTTTTAGAGAGAATTCCACCCAAGTCTGTCTGGAGAAAATTCTCATTTCTAGAGGTTTCCAGAGCTTTCTAAATTTATGTTACATACTGGGCACACGCCTGTCTCCCATTTATTTCATGTTTACTTGTCTTGCTTCCACAACTCAATCTGTAAGTGGGTCTGTGTTTATGCTGTGTCTGATTTCTTTGATCATTCCCCATGAAGCTAATTCAGAGCTATGCATATACCAGTGCTCAAAAGATGGGGCAGTGGACGGATAGAGTACAGGAGAAAAGAAGACCGAGTTCCAGTCCAGCTTCAGACACTTACTAGCTGTGTGACCCTGGGAAAAGTCACTTACCTCAGTTTCCTCAGCTGTAAAATGGGGATAATAACAGCACCCACTTCCCAGGGCCCCTGTCCTCAAGGGAGCTAGCTCCCAGTCTAATGGAAGAGACAACATGAAAGCATCTACGAACAGACAAGGCACAGAAATGATAAATCAGCAAGAGGGAAGCCACTTAAGCCTTCCCTAGGCATTACAGGAGATTGGGAAAGGCTTCTTGTGGAAGGCCAGGCTTTAGCTTAACCTTGAGGGAAGCCAGGGAAACCAGGAAACAGAGATGAGGAAGGAGAGTCCCAGCCACAAGGAAATGGTGGTTTTCCAATTTACTGGTTACTTTGTTGAAGGAAAAAATAAAGAATGGCAAATTCTGAACTTAGTCATGCAAAATCTGGATAAAATAGGTGAACATTGTGTCCCTTTTCTTAGGCTCAAGTAGTAGGCTACATTGGCTGTGGACAGGGGACCCAATGGGGGTTGAAATATAACTGTTTTTCTATCAGTTGTATACAAGGAAAGACCCTGCAAGTGAAAAATGGATGGTGAATGGCTGGAAAACAGAGGCTTGGGCTAGGGAGCCAGTTAACTAAAATAAAGCTTAATGGATTTGTTCTTGTTCTTCTTCATGGCCACATTTCCTATCAGCAGGCCGTTCCTTCTGCCTGGAAGGCTTCGTCTCTTCATCTCTCCTGCACCTGCACTGCTTCTTTACTCATCATCCTCACTGCATGGCTTCCTTCTCAGTCTTCCTCCCTTAAATCTTCCCTCACTCTGATGTATCTCCTACCCACCGGTCAAAATGCTGTTCCTTAAACCCACGCCTGAACACGGCTGCTCCCTTCTTCAAAGTCCAGTAGCTTTTCCTATTGCTTCTAGAAAGAGGGGAAGTTCTTTATGACCTGACCTCAGCCTATCTTTCCAGCTTTATTAGAATTATTCCCTTTGCACACCCCACTGTCCAGCTAAACCAGCCGTCTTCCTCTCTGGTTCTTTCACCATTTTCGACCACAGAAACACTTCCTTTCACATGCAACTTTAGCATCACCTACTAGCAGACTTCCCTGATTCCCCCTCTGCTCACATCCTCCCTTCCCCCCAGTTACCTTATAGTAGGTTTGTATTTTCGCCCTATATACTTATTATGGACATGCATGCCAGCTCCCCTAATAGAGTGCAGGCTCTCACAGAGCAGGGATTAGATTAAAAATTTTTTTTCTCTATATTCCCAGCACCTATCATGTTGCTTGGCAACAGGACAGACACTTAATAAATGCACACTGTTTTCAAAGGTTAAAAAACAAAACAAAACAAATCAAAGGTGGACTAATAGCCAAAGGGTCAAACCGGCAAAGTGTGAGTGCATGTAGCTAGAACTGCCTCAGGTCTAAAGACCTGAGTTTGATCATGCATATCATGGCTTATGGGAAGCTAAGCTATAGACATCAGTTTAAGGATGGAGGTTAGGACTCATTACCTGGGAGGAAAGCAGGCTAGAGCTAACAAAACGGAGAGATGTTTCTGGGGTATCTCCAGAAAGAAGAAATAACTGGTGAACTCGATAAGGACCTAGGGTGAACGTCAGGAAATGGTTGGAAAGGCTTAATATGGAACATCTGAGGACATGGGGTCTTAGGGGCTGGAGAGGATGATGCCTGCATGTGCTATGGGCAAAATGGAGGTGAAATGTGTCTTTACCTTGTCTATCCCAGAGACACCTGACACCGTCCTGCTGCTGCCAGCTCCCTAGGCAGGGCCCACACCAAGGCCCTACTGCTTCTCACCATCAGCCCTTGGTTTGGGTCCAATCTGCTTAGCATCCTAATCTTCCTTCTTAGCTTCCCAGACTCCAAGGTAACAGCTAGTGGAGCTGACAGACAAACGAATGCTGATGCACTTATTCAAGGCCAACCTCTCTGACTCAGTTGCCTCTTAGGGAAAAAGTGTTCCCCTTAATAGTGCATTTCAAGGCACTTCCTTCCTTGATGTAAGGAAGGACTCTAGACCAGGCTGGAAGGGCAGGGGCCTATGGTTTACTCTAATGGGAGATAAGATCTGCTTGGGCAGGGGGCCTGAGGACCGGACCCTTCCAATCACATTGTTTTAGGGGCTACTTCTGCTTTTCTGTGAGGTCAGGAGCCTTCCAAAAGAACTAGAATTAAACAAAGCTCTAATCATTCAGCACACACCTTGAGAGTAAGGAGGCAGACCATACGCTTGGGGAAATAACGGTGTGGGTGTTTATGATTGACTCCAAAGGTAGAAGGCCCCAGGACAGAGTGCAAATGAGCACAGAAAATTAACTGTCCGAAGGCACACTGGTTTTTAGACACTGGCCAGGAATGAATGGGAAATGTCAGAGCAGAGTCCTTGGAGGGATCTTCATCAGAGAGAGTGGCGCTCCCCCTGCCGACAGAGAGGTGTATGGCCACAGATTTTCTTTCGGATTTGGAAGCAAGCTGCCTAGCAACAATGCAAAATGTTAAGGCTAGAAGACAGTACATATGTCATCCTGTCACCCAATGTGGAATATTGATTATCACTTGTGATGATGGAGAATTACAATGCGGTTGTTTACTCTTTTTAAAATTTTCCCCGATAGATTTTTATTTATTTTCATCAAATATCTCTCAAAAATTAATTTAAAAAATCAGTTTACTCTTTATAAACATGCAAGTCCTACTAAGAATGTCATACAAAATTATCTAAAAGAAAAGAAAAGGACAAAGACAAAGGCAGAACGATAGGAAGTGGAAGCTGCAGCTGTCTAAGTGGCCAAGATAATTTAATTATGCGAGGGTAACCCAGGGAGACGTTTTGCAAGCATTGTGCAAAGGAGGAACGAAACCGCCACAGCCAAGGCAGCCAGTCTTTCAGCACACAAACAACACTTATTTTTTTCTCTAAAATACATAGTTTATTGATCGCTTTTGTCTTTATGGCAGTCATTTTTCTGAAATAAAAAAAAAAGGACCTTCTCCTCATCCCCCACTCCCCCTTCCTCTCTCCAGGTTGAATAATCCCTAGCAACAAAGAAAGCCCATTAGGGAGAACATTGGTACAATAAATGCCTGTTGGGGTGGACTGGGTTCTCAGCGTCTGACAAAGTGTATAATATTCTGAGATGCCTCTTTACTTGGAGAGGGAGCTGGCTTTCATTAAATGTATTCTCCAAGGGATCCTATTCAATGCTTTCCTTTCCTTTACATGGTGGTGGCCATTCTGTAAACGTTGTACATTTCATTCTTTCTATTTCACTCAGTCCATACAAATCCTCCTTTGTTCTTCAGAGTTTCTCACCTTCCTCACTTCTGAATATACAGGAATACTCCATTATATTCAGACTATAGTGGGGTATTTTTCCCCTGTCCTTGCCCAATTAGTGGGGAACCACTTTATTTTCAGGTCTTTCCCTCCAGTAATATTTCCTGCTATGAATATTCAGATATTTGTAGCATATACATGTTTTGTTTGGGCTTTGACTTCCTTGGGGTACATAGCTAGTGTGGAATTTCTGGGTCAAAAGATACACTTTGCTTGCTTACGCCCTGCCTGGGACCCGGGCTCACTTCAGAGCGCCTCTAACACCTGGACTGGAGTGCCAGCATTTTTCAAACTCTTCACACTGGACTCTTGTCATTTTTTCGTGCTCTTTGCTAATTTATAGGGCATAAGGTGAACCCTCAATTGTTTAAATTCCTACTTCTCTTATTCTGGGTGATTTGCAGCAAGTTTTTCAAAGGTTCATTTATAGTTTGCAATTCTCTTGAAAACTGTTCACATCCTTTGAGCTCTTGTCTGTGTGAACCCTTTTAAGTTTCATATAATCAGAAGCAGATTTTTGTCTTTTGTCCTCTCTACTCTCTTTTGTTTAGTTAAGAATTCTTCCCTCACTCTGGTTGTGAATGGCACACCCTCCTCCCTTAACCTTCTATTTTTTTTTTTAATGATGTGACCTTTTATATTCAGACCGTCTATGCTGTGCTTATACAGTCTATGGCAGAGGATGCCAGTAAAGCTAATTTCTGTCAAACCCTCTCATTTTCTTTTGAGCAGTTCTTCACAACGAGGGGCTGGGGATTAGGGAGTCCTTTCTCCACTAATTACAAACAGTCTTTAAATGAATTTTGTTCAAAAGAAATTCATCAAAAAAGGGAACCATTATGTGTCACTTATGTATCATTTTATGGGAAAAATAACATCCAAGGAGCAAAACAACCACCTCCATTAGCACAAAAAAACCCCAAGAAATCCCCCAATACACAAAAAATCCTCATATTATGTTGTAAAAATCATGCAGAAAAATCAATTAAATCAATTAACAAGCATTTACTAAGTGCCTAACATGCCAGGCATCAAGCTAAATGCTGGGGATAAAAAGATAGAAGGGCGAATTCCTGCTCGTGAGGAATTTTCTGTTTTACCTGAGAGGCTGAGCACCTCCATAACTATAAGCAAACTGACCATGGGGTAGCATGAGGAGGATGCGAACCCAGAGGAACAGCCTGGGGAAATCAAGGCGGGCTTCTCCTCGAGAGTGGGAATGAGCCCAGTGAGTCTGAAAAATGAGAAAGGAGTACCTTCCAGGTGTGTGTACGGGAGAAACCAGGGCAAAAGCAAAGAAACGGGGGACAGAACACTGTGTCTACGGGACAGTGAGCAGACCAGTTTAGCCAGACAGCAGTGTCAGGAGTGCAGGAATGTGTAAGCACATGAGAAAGATAAGAAGTTTGTGCACAGCTTAGAAGAAAAGAAAAAGTTGTGGAGAGCTTTAAATGCCAAATAGAGGAGTTTCTATTTGATCCTAGAGGGAAGAGGAAACTATGGCAGATTACTGGGTACAAGAGGTGACATGGCCAGATCTGCCCTTTAGGAAAATCAGTGGAAGATAGACTGGAAGAGGAGGACATTAGGCACTGACATCAACTGTTATTGCAACAGTTCATGTGAGAAGTTAACATCACGATTATTGATGACAGCAAAATCATCTGCAAAAGGAAACATTCTGAAGTCTGTCCATCCATTTGTCTGTTTATCCATCCATCCATCCATCCATCCATCCATCCATCCATCCATCCATCTATCCATCCCCTCTCTCCATCTATCTCTCTACTCATCCATTTTCTACATCTTCCTTTGGATCCTGCATAGGCCATACCAAATGAAATATCAAGTCCCCCAAGGTGCATTAGCAGCTGCTCTGGCCACATACTGCCCTGAGTCCTCCCCAAGGAAAATGACCTCTAAACTCATGGAGAAACTGAGGACTGAGCCTATATCCTTTGTAGCTATAGTAAGAGAATAATAACAGTAAACCCCATGAAACAGATGCTCTGACCCTGGAGCCCAGGAGGGAGAGGAGGGAGAGACCTCCAGCAGAGGCTCAGAGGCAGTGTTCTTCCATTCCCCATAGGGTCAGTACCCCCAGTGGAAGCTTACAGAGCTGGGAGGGAGCCAGGCCTGGCTTTCATAGAGAGCATGCTGTGGCTGCTCTTGGGGCATCAAAGAGTGTGGATGCTGCAGCTACAAGTGCTGCCTTGCAAGTTCCATCCGACTCAGTTAGTTGATGAGGCTTCCTCATCCAAAACACATCGGTGAGCCACTGAGAGTTAGGAAGCAAACGCTAATGAAAGAGTCTGTGCAAGCAAACCCAGGCCTTGCTAATCCAGATCTGGTGGTGGGGGGAGACTCCAGAAAACCTTAAACCTCCTCCTGGTCTGAGATGAATTCATAGCAGTCCTGAGTACATACATACTCTGGGAAGTCTGAAATGTCTGAGAGATGGCTGCCAAAGAATGTGAAATATTCAATACTCAACAAGCATTTATCAAGCCTTTGCTCTGTGCCAGGCACTGTGTTCAGGGCTGGGCATAAAAAGACAAAGAATGAAACATTCTTTACCCTGAAGGAGCTGACATTCACTTGGGGGAGATGGCAGGTGTGCACACATATAAATGGAGAAATGATGTGGCTAGGATGTGGCTCCAGAAAAAAATAAAGAATAAATCTACGTGATAATAGCTAGCATTGAGATTTCACAAAGATTTTCTCATTTTATTTGAATAGGTTATTAGGAAGATTAGGAAGGTAGGTGTTACAACATCCCTATTTTACAGATAAGGAAACTGAGGCTGGGAGAGGTCCAGGGTGGCACAGTTAGTAAGAGTAAGATACAAAAATGATACAGAGGAGGTGGTTAGGAAGGAGAGCTCTAGCCTTTGGGGGAAAGATTAGGAGAGGCTTCATGGAGAAGGCAGGTGCTTGAGACCAGCCCTGAAGGAGAGGGATTCTATGAGTACAGGGGAGGAGAGAATGAGGCAAGGAACACTGTCTGTGCCAAGCATGGTGCCAAGGAGTGGGAGTAAAACCCCACGAATGAAAGAGTTTTTGCCCTCACAGTCTCTGACTACAGGTCATGTTGGTGGTAGCAAGTGTCTAAAGACAGAGTTAAGGAACAAGCCAGAGAGAACTCCCAATTGAAAGAGCGTACTGACCTAGAGTTAGGACGAACTGGGATTTTCTAAGTGATTTCCCTCTAGTACTAACAGTCTGCTCTCAGGGAAGAAGCCCATCGTAATGGAACAACCAAGAAGCCCTGGGCTCATGTTCTCCGACTTCCAAGGGCCCAAAGGCTCTAAGCTGCCCCATGCCAAGCTGTACTGTGTAATCCTAGATCCAGGTCTTATCCTTACTCCTTACCAAGAACTGATGACCTTCTGGAGTGGATCTGGGCAGTCAAAGTGTCCTTGCCTGCAAAAGCAAGTCATGCCATTGGTACCCTTAACAATTCTGCCACTTTCCACAAGATGTCCAAGGAACATGGGTGTGACATGATGCCAGGTCATACACAGCCCCATCAAAAGATTCTGTAAGGCTGCTGCTTCACTGAACGTTATAGAACAAAGGAAGATGCAAGCATGCAGAGAGATGTGGCATTGCCTATCCTTCAAAAGAGACCATTCTCCATTCCAGCCATTGGGAAGAAGACTCGGTGTGATTGACTAGCAGGCTCTTGACTAGGGACTTTGTAAGGAAGGGAAATTTGCAGGATCTCTGGTCTGTAAGAACCCCTCAGACCCTGCCTGTTTCATAGCTACAGGGCCAGTTTCAACAAAATGATTATTCCAATTGCCTCCAGGACGTTGGACGAGCGCCATTGGAGGTGCAGAGTATTTATACTGTATTTATAGCTGGAGGAACAACACCCCGTGGAAGCATCTGGGGCTCCGAGGAACCCCCACCAAGCAGGAGGTGGAGGGCGGAGTTGTGAAAATCCTGAAAACAGCTCAGGGCAGCCACCCAAAGCCCTGCCACCAAGAAAGGGCCTTCCAGAAACACCACCAGGGCTGCGAGAAGAAGAGGCCAACAGCTGGGAGCAAAGAGGCACCTCCACAACCCCTGACAGAGAAGGAAACGGACCCGCAGAGAGCAAGTGACCTGCTGAAGGTCCTGCTGGGTGCTGCAGCTGCAATGCTAGCATCTGAACCCAAGGCCGGCGCTCACGTGTACCTCCTTATCTTAGAACTCTGATCTCCCCAGTCACCACACAGTATAGAGGGAGCTAATGAAGTCGGCAAACCAAGTCAAGAAAAACATGCAGAAATAAACAGCTTCACAAAAACGGTCAGGCCACCCCAAGACGGATGGCTGTGCTAATTCTGAGTGTGCCATGGGTCTCTAGGCTCAGATGAATGTACATAAACACTACATCCACTTGCTCTCGGAATTAATCGATATAAAACTATTTTCAACCTAATGACCTTTGCTACTCACATATTTACAGAATTGCATTAAAAAAGATGGCCTGGGGGCAGGCAGACCAGTCCGAGTCATCTCTTTCAGTGTCTGAACCACAATCTGTCTGCTATAAATTGGATTTCCAATGATAATCCTTTAGGTTAAATGATTTCAGTTTCTTCACCTTGTTTTCAAAGCACTTTCAAACAAAGCCACTGTCACTTTTTGACATGCAGTCTATTGCCAGACAATCTCTGAAAAATCAAATTGGTCAGCAGAGTAGTCTGGGCTCTTGTCCTGGGTGTCCTGACAGGGGAGAGATGGACAGACTTCCAGTAATGCTCACTAGCCAGATATCTGGAGGTCATTTTAGCAAAAGCTGCCAATTACTGCTGTCAATTGCTGGCCTTGGTCTAGAAACCCCCAAAGGAAATGATTATGTTGCAAAATAAATGACACCCCAGCAGCCCTGGTAAAATATTGCTTTATTTTACCTTCTCCTAGATGAATTTTCCCTGTTCAATGTTCTGTATTGTTGACCTTTTCAAGGCATTCCTGGGGGAGAAGTAGACAGTCAGAGAATGTATCCTGCATATATTTCACAATTAGTTCAGCCTAACAAGGCTCTGAGAGTCAAATACAGAAATCCAATACTGTCACTCGAAAGGCTGAACATCCCTCAATTCCAAACCAACCTCATTAATGTCGATTACTTGGCATCCCAGGGGGACCTGTTTTAGCTGGAAAAAACACCAGCCACGAGCAGTTATAAAACAAAGAAAGCCCCTTGTGCCCTGAAGTTTGTAATTTTCCTCTGACAGTTTGGTTTTTTGAATTTTAACTTGAATTGATTTCATCCAGTGACTGATATGGAACAACAAAAGATGAATGTCCCAACTACTGGGAGTTTATGTGGCAATGGTAAGGATGAAGAGATGGTGGGCACCTAGGAGAGATGGCCCGAAGTATGTTTTGGGGGGCAGATCTTCTATGGAGAATTAGAGGCTGAGAACACCTATATCCATGAGCTCCCATCTGCACAAAAATGAAGGCATGGGCACCTCTGGTCATTCAGAGACTTCTGAAATGGGGGAAGCTCTTGCTCCCTAAAAACCTCCCAGTCTGTTACAGCTTCAGGAGCATTCCACCAAGTATTGGGGCATAAGACAGTAGAGAGCAGGCAGGAAAAGTGTCAGCCAGTATGATGGTCATCCCTTGGCTCCAGAGAGAACCCGTACCCATGAGATCACCTTAAGGCACATTAATGTGTACATACGTACTCCAGATAAGAAACCCTATGTGATACTGGGAGATAGAGGCCTGGTATATGATGCCATATTTTAAATTGTTAGGGAAGTGTGCTCTCTGACAGAATCCTACTGCAAGGCCAAGGACTGCCTTTTCCCTGTTACCAGTATCTTCTACCTTTGCCTTGCATGCGAGTTCAAATTCTGTCTCTGATTCTTAATCCCTGCTTGACCTCTGGCAACCTCTTTCTCCTCCCTGGGTCTCACTTTCTTATCTGTGAAACAAGAGGGTTCAATTCATGGTTTCTGAAGTTCCCAGTTCTAGATCTATGACATGCATGGGTTTCCCATCTTTGCCTTTCAGCAGCAATCTTCTAAAAACCGTGGGTCATCTATCCCTGTTTGCCTGCCTTGGTTTCTCTAACACCCTTCCTTTGGTTTGACCCTACACTACTAAGATAGGGCTAAGGAAGGCTGCAGAGATCTCAGGGACCAAAGTCCTTTGGGCCCTTCTTTCAATATTCATCCCAGACCTACCTTCCATGTGTTTGGATAACATCAACCACATCTCCTTCCTGGAAACTGTTTCCCCCCTTGGTTTCTAAGAGACTGGACCCTCTGAGTACTCCCCTTTAGTCTTATCTAAAGGTCCTCTTCCTCTCTAAACATGGGCCACCACCAAACCTGGGTCTCTGGCCTTCTGCTCTTCTCTCTTGTTCTCTCCTTATGGCTTTGATGATCATCTCTACATCCAGGGAAGGAAACAAGCATTTATTTAAGCATCTGCAATGTGCCCCAGGTCCCGATCTCATTTAATCCTCACAACAAGCCCAGGTGGTTGGGCTGCTATTGCTCCCATTTTATAGATGAAGACCTGAGGTAGCCATTGGGTAAGTGTCAGAGGCTAGATCTGAACTCAGGTCTTTCTGACTCCAGGCCCAGGGCTCGATTTCTTTCTGGAACTTGGGCAGCTTGCTGCATTTAGCCTGTCACTCCTCTGTATCTCAGCTGCTCACAGGATAAACTGAAAACTGCTCGGGTCCCACACAAGGCCTCCTCTCCCCAGTACCAACCCTGACCCCGCCCCCTCCGCCAGGCCTCCTTCAGCCTTCAGCCAGGCTGCTCCACGATGACGTGGGAACGTCTTCCTCATCAGGTCCTTGCCAGGATCCTATGGGTGAGATTCCCTTCCAGCCTCCATGCTCTTGCTTACATAACTCCTCCCACAGGGAAAGGCCTCTTTCCCTCCTTTTTGCAGATTGGAATCCTGTCTGTTTTTCAAAGGTCAGCTCAGTCTCCCTGCAGGAAACTTCCTTGCTGGAGGTTGCTTCAGCCCACACTTCTCTCTCCTTGTGCTTTTCCTAAATACAAGGGACCTGTGCCAGACACTGGGCACAGTCACAATCAGAAAATGTCCTTCACTATTTAGTCAACTTTTCATATTCAGGTCTAATCTCTCCCAAAAGAACTCAAGCTTAGGGGATGGTTGTGGCAAACAACATGATGGGGGTGTTTTCTGTGACAAAGGGAGCACCCACGTCAGATCTGGCTAATGAACGTTGACACACTTTAAGACATCAGTGTAAGAGGTTTTAATCCAGTCAAGCAAAAGTGCCTACTGTGTGCCAGGCAAAGGGGACACAAAGAGGGAAGACCCGGTGCCTGCCCTGAGGACCTTACATCCTGATGAGTGAGCCCGAATGGAAACCACAGGGACATGCCTGGAATCCACAGAGTGGAGGAAAGGCAGCAGCTGTGGGGCCAGCAAAGGCCACCTTCCTACACAGGCCAGATGTGGACAGGTAGAGCTCTCTGGGCAGCCAGAGGTGGGGAAATGCCAATAGGCTCATGCAGCAGGACCACTGTGAAAGCTTTAATCCAGGGTGATCAAAGGAAGGAAAGATACTTGGGAAGGCTGGTCAGTGGGAAGCCCCACGCAGTTTGGCAGGGATCCTTGACCTCAGTCTGGGTGGGGCATGCAGTAAATGCACAGACATTCCAGAAGCAGATTCTGGGGATTGGGCACTGGTCAGGGATTGGGGTGCAGTCCTGGCCCAGGACCCAGAGGCCAATGACACAAGTACTGGAGATTCTGCTGTGTACTGTGCTGGGCACTGGGGAAGGAGGGGGACAAGTCAGAGAATCAACAACATTATAGTCAGAAGGTGGCAGGGGATGAAGAAACACAGTCAGCAGAGAGGTACGTGGAAGGAAGACCTGAAAAGGGCTGCAGAAAGGCTGGTTTCAGAGCTCCTGACTTTATTTCTCACTGAAGTATCTGCCTGCATCTGACTTATTTTCATTCGGGGCAGCTGGGTGACACAAGGATACCATACTGGGCCTGGAGTCGGGAGGACCTGAGTTCAAATCCAGCCTCAAACACTTACTAGCTGTGTGACCCTGAGCTCCCACATGCCTCAGTTTTTTCACGTGTAAAATGAGCTGGAGAAGGAAATGGCAAACTACTCCAGTATGTCTGCCACGAAAACCCCAGATGGGTCCTTGGGAGTCAGACATGACTGAACAAGAAGCTCGCTTCTCACTGAAGCACCTGCCTGAACTTCACTTGTACCAGACCAAGCATGTCCCTAACTGTCTTTCCCTCTTTTATTTATGGCTTTGATTCAACTTACGAAACAAAACTCATTCAAAACTCAGAAATGTGCTTTCCAGTTAAGACTGAAATGTGGAAGCACAGTGCATGATGCGATAATTAGCTAGGGCCCATAAGTCAATTAATTAAGCCCTTATAGAAGCTGGCTCCTAACATCCAGGTGTGATGGTTAAATTAAGGGGGAATAAAAGACATGAAGGATGAAAGTGGATTTTTTTCTTTTTCTAAACCAGGTCTAAAGCTTTTCCTTAGTGTGCATGAAAGAGATCATCAGTACAAATACGACATGTAATCTATGACAGTCGGCATTGCAAAGCACGTCAGCGACTCCATGGGTCATCTTTCCAACACCACCATCCCCCAGGCTGGGTGAGTGCCACAAAGACCTAGGATATCAGGTCTCCAAAGAACTGAGAACAGAGAGGTGCACGGTGGGTGGCAGCAGCAGTGGCAGCTGAAGAGAAAAGATATCACAGGGGAAACAAGGGATGGGGAGAGAAGTGAGGCTGGCCAGGTGTCCAGGGCCAGGAGAGGGCCTGATGGGTGCTCAGGCTGAGTCCTGCACTGCTTCTCTGGCAGTGGCAGCAGAACCCAAGGATAGCTTCCACCCATCTGGTGGCCCCGATGACAAGGATGGTAGGTGGGCAGGCACAAGGCGTTTGCAGGGTGGAGTGGGTGCAGGTGCCAGAGGGATGGGATGCCAGGTCCACTTGAGAATTTCAGACAGACACCAAACCATAAGAGTGCACAGGTTATTGGGGTCACTCTCCCTCTATGCCCTTCGAGAGGGTCAGTGCCTTAAGCTGGTGGTGACAATAATATTAAGCAAAGGAGTGACTATCCCTGACACAGGCTTTAAGCTTTGCAAAGTGCTTCCCACCAGGTGCCTCAGATGAGCAATCTCAGAGAGGTCTTTGTTCTCACTGTATGTCCAGTGGCCCTCCCCTTCACTAGACTTCTGGCCTGCCAGAACCCCAACTTGAGATGTTTTCTGAGGCCCAGTCATCACTGTCTGTTATACCACAAATAAGTTTACTGTGCTTAGGGAAATACACCATACTCTAATGGCTGTTGTCTTCCTGAATCATTTGATATTTGTGGGAGAGACTAAAAAAAACACAGAAGAAAAAAGCCAGTAACACAGGAGCAAACGTAGTACAGCTCCATAGTAAGACACATGGGACTGCACAGAGCGCCAGGACTGGGTCAGGAAAACTCATCGTCCCGAGTTCAAATATGGCCCCAGACACTTACTGGGTGTGTGACCCTGGGCAAGTCACTTAACCCTGTTGGCTTCAGTTTCCTCATCCGTAAAAGGAGCTGGAGAAGGAAATGGCAAACCCCTCCAGTGTCTCTGCCAAGAAAACCCCAAATGGTCATGAAGAGTCAGACACAATGAAAAGACTGAACAATCACCATCACCACAACAATAAGTAAGCCCCATTGCAATGGAGGTTCCGAGGAAACATAGGAAAACATGGAAAGACTTGCATGAAACAATGAAGAGTGCCAAGAGAATGTTGTATGTAGTAACAGCTATAGTGTTCAAAGAACTACAAATGACCAAGCTACTCATATCAACCACAAAGCACCCAGTGCTGATGGAAAGCCTTGTGTTCTCTACATTCCTTCTGTAAGTCCTTCCCTTTTTGGTGCTAAGAGGGGACACTTCTAAGATGGTGGAGCCTGCCATCTACAGCCACCATTTTAGAAACACAGGAGCTGGGATATTTTTGGTAACTCAGAGTGGACTACCTGGAAATCTGTGCTAGGAGGGGCAGGAAGAAAAGTGACCCAGGTGATGCAAAAAGAGGGTTTTCCCAGGAAATGCAAGGGCTGAACGTTAAGCTACTTGAGGAAACAAGCTACTTTAAAGCCAGATGGACCTCATCATCTACACTTACTCTGCCCTCAAAGTCTTGTACAAATCTCAGTTTTGTTAGCTGCACTGTATGTTGATTGCATTAGGAAAGGCAGCGATTAAAAAACGCACCAGACAGTATTGTGAGGGTGACCCCCTGTCTCTTATAAGGAAACTAATCACCCCTACTCTATTTTTGAAGCCTGGATTACTAAGATCAAGTTTTCTTTCAGTGAGTTTCACCTCTACTTACCTGGCACTCATTTGCACTGGAACCTGCAATACTGGATTACAGATGACCTTTGGTCATCAAAGCAGGATTGGTAGGACTTGCCCTGGCCAACACCATGTCAGCCATTCACTAGTCCTGCTGAAGACCAATACACAGTGTACTGAAGGGCAGCTTCCTAATTCTGGTTCCCCTGAAATTGGTGGAAGAAGAAAGGGGGGCTCAAGATGTGAAGGCCATGGCATGATCCAAGTTTTGGACTGGAAACCAAGAGGCCTGGGGTCTAGGCTCAGCTCTGTCACTAACTAATCATGACCATGACTTTGGACAAATCACCGAACCTCTCTGGACCTCTAATTCCCCATCTGGAAGATAAGGGGGGAGGTCTTGATGACCTCCAGACCAGGGGCCTTAATCATGCTATTGCTGAACTAGATTAGAATGTCACTGGGAAAGATTAACAATATACCTAAAAATACAACAGAACAGGAATGATGCTCACCTGGAGCTTTCTAAGTCAAACCCCCCCCTCCCCCCCGGGATCCGTGGTGTGTGTGTGTGTGTGTGTGTGTGTGTGTGTGTGTGTGTGTGTGTGTGTGTGTGTGTGTGTGTATGTGTTGTGATCTAGTGGCCCCTGCTGAGTCTGACCCCTTTGCTCTCAGACAATTCTATCATTTCCCCTGAAACCCTAGTCACAACCACACAAATTCTGGCCCCTGAAAGTCCCCTTCTGAATGGGGTGTGCAGGTGTGCACTGAGTATACTAGAAAAGAATAAAGCTACTATTCTTTATACACAGTCATTATAAATAATAACAAGAACAATGTAACCCCCCAGATTACTAGGCTTATTACTGATTAAGTAATACTTAACATTACTTAGCCCTAGAACTTCCCCACTGGTAAAATGGGGACAATGTTTACACTATTTATTTCATGGGGCAGCTGGGCAGTGGGGACAGCTCTGGGACTGGGGTCAGGAGGACCTGAGTTCAAATTCCACCTTAGACACTTACTAGCTGTGTGACCTTGGGCAAGTCACTTCACCCTGTTGGCCTTAGTTTCCTCATCTGTAAAATAAGCTGGAGAAGGAAATGGCAAACGCCTCTAGTATCTGCCAAGAAAACCCCAGATGGGGTCCCAGGGAGTCAGACAGGACTGAACACAGCTGCTTCAAACAGCTGTATGGAAAGGGCACCTAGAACCCCAAAGAACTACAACGTGAGTGGCTGTGATGATGCTCCTTCTGTTTTAGGGGGAGACTGATACAAAGACAGATAAAGGCTGTACAGATGAGAATGTGTGGATGGCAGGCAGCTGAGAATCCAGCAAGGCAAGCCAACGGGCCACTGAGCATTCATTAAGCCCCACCGGGTGCTGGGAAGGGAAATATTTAATGCTGCTCTCTGTTACCCCCCAGGGCGCAGGGTAACAGAGGCAAGGCTCTGCATAGGGGTGCAAATCTCCTTAGAAATAAGACAGTGACCACCATCTTCATGTCTGCTAAATGAATTGCGCCTCCTATCCAAGTGGGGCCAGAAAGTTTAGTGTAAACAGACCCGTAGGAAGGGACTGAGAGGATCAGTGGGGTGAAAGGGCCCCGTGGGTGCCGCCTCACAACGGACAGGTTTGTCTACACAGAAGACGGCGACCAGGGCCAGAGACTTGTTTAGCCAAGTGGGGCAGGCCAGGAAGCGTCCTCTGTGACCTGCCAGAAGGGCTATGTCTGGGGCTCTGCCAGGGCCCTGGAGCTACACCCGTGTGGGCATCACAAGGGCAAGTCCGTCTCTGTCCTGGAAACCCACTGGTCCTGTTGAGGTTATGGGTCAGAGAGAGTGGCCTGGCCTGGAGAAAGAGAAGGGGAGAAGATGTAGAGAAGTCCCTGTTGTCCTAAGGCTGGAGGAATGTGACAAACACGGAGCCCTCCACACACTCTGTCTAGATAACACCTACCACCTTCTGGTGATGCAAGTGCCAGAAGGGACCCAGGAGCCCGGGGGGCGGGGCAGCCTGGGCTAAAAGACCACGGGCCTGGGCACTGGGAACTTTTCTCTCAAACGTTTTGGTGGTTCTCTTCTTTTGTAATCTCCTGTACTTTTTGCATTTAACAACATTATTCTCATGGCAGGACTGACCAGTCTGCCAAAAGGGTCACTGCACAGGAAGGAGAGAATCCCGCATCTCGGGAAACAAGTGATGTTTTCCTGCTGGCTGCCTGCTGAGTTAAGAAAGTGGCCAGCTGGCCAGGAGGACACCTGAGAATGGGGTTTGGGTTTCCAGACCTGGGTTTAATACATAGGAATAATGGGCTCCAAATAAGGGATAAAGTATATACAATAAGGCCCAGGAAATACCTCTTTGCCTGGAATCTGGGGGCGCCAACTACAAGGGCTTTAGCTTGAAAAGGGAGGCTTTGCAGGCAGTGGGAGTCCCAGATGAGTGAGGAAATTAAAACTGTCTTGAGCAGCATCTAACTGGTCTCATTCATTGTATTCATGTCACCAGGGCCAAGGGACCGATAACCAAGGCAGAAGGAAATGACAGGCTTAGCAATGGGATTGCTTCGCACCTGCTGCTGAAGTCCCAAAGATCCAGGAGAATGGCAGAGAGAGGAGCTACGGGCCTGGACAAGGACCAATGCTGGCCTCATTTTCAAGAAAAGGGAGCAGGATGACATCTGCAAGCTACAGATCAGTGAGCTTAACATCAGCTACTGGCAAAGCCCGAGAGCCCATTATGAATGAATACAGCCGTTGTTAAGCATTTCTCTGTGCCGAGCACCTCGGATGCAAAGAGAGAAATAAGCTGGGCTGACTCTCCAGGCGCCCCTGCGGTAACGCGGGAGGCAGCAATCTCGAGGACGGCCCAGCTGCAAAGCCAATGATAAGGCCCTGTGGTCCTCAGGATGTGGAGGCAAGGCAGATGGCAGTGCATCCTCCTCAGGGAGATTTCCAGCAATAAAGCTCCCTCCCTCCTAAGGGGGGCTTGGGGAGCTCTCAGAAAGGGAAGCAGCCATCCCTAAAAGACAGAATAATTTCACCAAGAACAGGGCCTGGCAGAACTGCTCCCTTCCCTTCTGTGACAGAGGAGCTAGGCTGGGAGATGAGGGCAATGGCTTAGTCACAGCACACGCAGATTTCCACAAAACAAGGAACAAAATCTTTCATGTTCTGCTGGAGAGACAAATGGTCTAGAGTTCAGAGGTCCTTAGCCTGGGAGTCTGTGAACTTGGGTTTAAACAATATATATTATGATAACTATTTTTCAGTAAAGTTGGTTTCCTTTTTCTGGGTAAGCATATGTATTTTATTTTATGCATTTAAAGACATGTTTCTGGGAAGGGGTCTATAGGTTTCACTGGACTGTCTGCCCAAGGGTCCATAAGAAACAAAAAAGGTTAAGAACCCCAGTCTAGATCCTGGTATTTGTTGTGGGGTGGATTTGACAGAGGCTGAATGACTGGGCCCAAAGAGGAGCCTCTAAGGGGCCATGTCAGCTTGGGAGAAGGTGTCCAGTGGGCTGCCTAGGCCTTGTGCTGGTCAGCATTTTCATCACTGAATTGAACAAAAGCCTAGATTACAGGTCAATCACAGAGTGGCCTGAGAATGCAATGAAATAATATGTGTAAATCATTCTGTGACCCTAAAGATGCCATAGAAATATTAGCTATTAGGACACAAAACTAGGAGAGACAGAGAGAGTGCGTGCCCCAAGAGAACGGGAGAGGCTTGAACAATGAGCCAGAACAGATGAAATCTGGTGTGTAGCAAGTTCTACACTTGGATTTAAAAAAAATGACTTCACAAATCTAGGCTGGGGAAATGTGGATGGACGCCAGGTCCTACACAAAAGATCTGGGGGTTCTGGTGGGCCACAAGCTCCAGGAATCAGTGATGTGATAGGGCAGCCAAGAAGTGTTGTCCAATCCAAGTCATCCTTGACTAGCATTGCCAGACTGACTTCCCTTCAGTGCAGGTCTGCCTTAGTAGCCTCCGAACTTCCCAGGCAACATAATTGTAAAAGTGAAAGTTGATTTTAACTCTGTTTCTAAGACTTAATCAAGCTGGCATGGGCTTGATACTCTCCCACAACTGGGAAGTCCAAACTCCTTCCCTTTGTAACTTCACCCTTCCCCTCCAGTGGCCAAGCTTTTGACTTGCAATGAACTCAATTCTCCTGTGAACTGAGTCCCCACCCTCACACTGTCAGAATTGGCACAGTCTATTCCCACTGGGCTAGAACTAGTTCCCATGGTTTATATAATGATGACTTCAAGCAACAGGAATTGGAAGCCATGTGACCAGTGCCCTCTCTGTCCTACTCAGGACCCAGCCGCCATCTTCTCACTTGACTCTGGCCAATGTGGCCTCATCTTGGGTCTGGCTCTTTCAATCCCTGGCCTGCTTTACGCCTAAGCTCACAAACCACCTCTGCTAGGAAGCCTTCCCTGGCCTCTCTCCCCAATGCTGCCTTCTCCCTGTGGCTGGGGGCCTCCCTTCGAAGGTCGCCCTCCTGTCTCCTCTGCATTTCTCTTGCCCATCCTGATGCCCCTTGTAAAATGGGAGGTACTTGCCGGCTGGGCTCTTTGATCTTGTTTTGTATTTTCAGTCTGGCAAGGTTCCTGGTGCCCACTAAGAGGTGGATGAGCACTTGAAGATGGCCTGGAAAGGCTGGCCCAGCTGGACTTTCAGAAAGGCGGGAGCAGGCCCAGGAAGGGCCGGGGGCGGGGTGGAGGGAGGATGTTAAAGGACAGGAGGATAAGTCACTTTCCCTGAAAGAAGGTGGGACCTTTAGTGTGGAGAACAATGTCCTGAAAATGCCTGCCCAGAAGAAAAGAGACCAGCATCATCCTGCTTGGCTCCAGAGCCCAGTACTCTCACCAGTGATGGGCAGAAACAGCGAAGGCAGACTGTTGGCTTCGTCCAGTAAAGGCTTCCTGCTAATCTGAGTGAATTGTGGAAGGAACTGACTGGGAGGGAAGGGGGTTCTCTCACACTGGAGGTATTTGGGTAGATAATATCAAAGATATTTTGAATGGGGTCTCACCCCCTCAATTCTGGGTCTATGGATGAGATTATAGACCTACTTGTAGCCCATAGAATTATTATTTTTTGGGATCAGACCTAGGCTTTCATCAATGTGGGGGAGTCCCAGAGTGGACACTCCCTCCACCACCCAGTCAACACCCCCCACTGCCTTGCTCAGGGTTGTGAAAGGTGGGATTTGGACCCAAGACATCAAGGCCAGCGCCAGTTCCCTATTCACCAGGCTTTGCTTCCCACTGAGGCATTATTACTCTAGGATTAACTTTTCGCAAATGCAGGCTGGTCCTCCTTTCAGCTAGCCCATGTAATTAAGGTTTTGTTGTGTAATGGGACAGATAAGGAGAAGGCAGCAGGATGTGCCAAAGCAAATTGAGTTTCTGGCGGCAAAGCCCTGCTTCCTGGAGCTTCCTGTGGGCTTCTCTGATTGGGATGGGGTGGGGGCTCTGTGCTACCTATACTCTCTCCTCACCTTTGGTGGGCTCATTAACCAAAAAGTCTGGGCTGGCGATCTCAGTGGGAAAAGATGCGCTAGAAGAGAGAGAGGGCCCTGAAAGGGGCTTGTGAATGGCTCCTCAGCCTCTCACTGCTCACCAGCTTGTGCAGCCTTGGTGCTTCCAAGGCCCATCCCAGCTCCTTAAGCCATCATCCTAAACAGAACCTTCCTTCGGAAATTAGTGAGAAGTAGTACAGGGGACAGCTAGGTGGTACAGTGGGTAAAGTGCTGGCCCTGTAGTCTGGAGGACTCATCTTCCTGAGTTCAAATCCCAGCTCAGATACTCACTAGCTGAGTGACCCTGGGCAAGTCACTTCACCCTATTTGCCTCAATTTCCTCATCTGTAGAATGAGCTAGAGAAGGAAATGGTGAAGCGCTCCAGTATCTCTGCCAAGAAAACCCCAAATAGGATCATGAAGTACTAGTAGGACATGATTGACAAAAAGCCTAGAGAGCTGTACTCCAGGGTAGGGAGAGCTAGGTTCTGATCCCACTTTGGATACATGCTGGCTGTCAGGCTCCAGGCCAGAGGCTTCAGAACACTTCTGAGTGAGGCCCAACCAGATTAGACTGTAACTGGGGAATGCTTAACAAAACAAATAAAAATAGGATAATACATAGAGAATGTCCCATTTTTAAACTAAGTCACTATGACGTTTCCAGGGATCCTTATGTACAGAATAGTGGTCCAGGTCCCACTGCTCCAGGAAGCTCCCTAAGACTATGAACTACAGAGAGGGTGGTTACCTGAGTTGGTCAAGGGTGTCTCCTCCCCTGGGAGTTCCCTGTGGCCATAAAATCACAGGTCCAGGCCCTCTCCCTAAATGAATGAGAGGCCATGGCTTTGGTATCTCCTGGCAGCCTGCTGCAGAGTGCTTAATGCAATAGAACCTATCCCTAAAGGCCACTCTGTCCCTCTGGTGAGAAGTACCCTTAGCTGAACAAAGATTTCAGCTGGTGGCTGGGGGTCATTGGGTGGTCAATGGAGAAGTCCTTGGGAAAAGGCCTCTGGTTTCCTAGCTGGTGTATGGGAAAGAGTCTGGCCTCCTGGCCTCACTTTCAGTTACTCTGGTGCCTAACTTCCTCTAAAAACACACTCTGAAGAGTTTGGATTTCACCCAAAGTCTCCACCTACAAACCACTGAAGGTTTCTAAGCAGGAAACTGGTAAGGTATGGTAAGTAGTGAGAGGGTGTGGAGAAGAAGGGTGGGGTCAGGAGGCATAAGGCTCTAGCTTCAGAGTAATCCCAGGTGAGTGACAGTACAGGTGGCCAGGAAGGGCCCAGACTGCCAAGGCATTTGGGGCAAGTAGAAGATGCCCTGTCCTTGAGGCCAGGGACAAAGTCTAGGATGACTGTCTTCTTCCTATAGCCAGAGGGAAACCAAGTCCTGAGTCCCCCAAATGGCAATGCTGGATGCTGACAGTCAAGGCAGCTCATGGCTCAGTGGGTAAAGCTGGGACCTGTGGTCAGGACGACCTTAGCTGGAACTCTGCCTCAGACACTGCTGGCTGTGTGACCCTGGCCAAGTCACCATTTCCCTCAGTTTCCTCACCTGGAGGAATAACATGGAGATAACAACAGCACCTACCTCCTAGGGTTGTTGGAAGACCTAAATCAGTTAATATACACCAAAGTTATGCAAACCTTAGCCTGCTTTGAAAGTGCCAGTGAGCTATTTCATTAGTACAAAGAAACAAATGGTTAGAATCAAAAGAAACAACAGAGGTTTTATGTTGAAGACAAGCGTTGGTATTTCCTTTTTTTTTTTTTCCTGGAAGGGGGAAGATAGGACAGTTGGGGTTAAGTGACTTGCCCAAGGTCACACAGCTACTAAGTGTTAAGTATCTGGGGCCGGATTTGAACTCAGGTCCTCCTGACTCCAGGGCCAGTGCTCTACTCACTGCACCACCCAGCTGCCCCAAGGGCCAGTGTGCAGTTAGGCCCGATGCACACTTCTGGATGTGACAGATAAGACTTTCGTCTGAACCATGGGGATAACCCAGGCTCCAAGAGAAGGACGTTCCCCTCTCGGCCACCAAGGCCACACTGCCAAGACCAGGCCAGGTAACCAGATGTCCAGGTAACCCCAGCCCCTCTGCAGGCATGACATGCAGACACACAGCTACGGTCCGGGCAGCTCCACCTTTGGCAGTCAGACTCAATCATGAGCAGGCAAAGGGGGTGCTGAGTAGTGAAGACAATTTGTAAGACTGGGGCGGCTAGGTGGTGCAGTGAGTAGAGCACCAGCCGTGGAGTCAGAAGGACGAGTTCAGATCCAGCCTCAGACACTTAACACACACACACAAAAACCTAGCCGTGTGACCTTGGGCAAGTTACTTAACCCCAATTGCCCTCCAAAAAGAAAAAAAAAAAGACTCTGCCCAGTGGCCTCCTTCCCCAGGAAGCCCTCCCTGATTCCCCTGCTGGGAGGCACGTTGGTTCCACTCTGCATTCTCTTCTTCACCTACATAGCTACAGCTCGCCTCCCCCTGTAAAGCGTACGGTCCTGGAAGCTCAGGGCTGTTTCTTTTCTGTCTTTGTACCCCTGGTTCCCAGAACACAGCAGGCACTTAATAAAGGCTACTGATTAACAAGCCATGTGTACAGCAGAGGGTAGCCAAGTGGTGCAGTAGATAGGGTGCCAGACCTTGCCAAGGGGACCTGAATTCAAATTCAGCCTCAGACACTTACTGTGTGCCCCCGGGCAGGACACTTTACCCTGTTTGCCTCAGTTTCCTCATCTGTAAAATGAGCTGGAGAAGGAGATGGCAAGCTATTCCAATATCTTTGCCAAGAAAACCCCAGATGGGGTCACATGGAGTTGGACAGGACTGAAATGACTCCACAACAACATACAGCAAAAAACGCCTAGGGCCTAACGCCCCCCTCCCCGCCCTGTCTGATTAAGGAACATGTATGTTCACAATGGTTTACTAACAGACTGTCTAAACCCAGATTAAACCACTCCAGCCTGTGGACCACGAGGTGAGATCATCAAACAAAAAGGATGCGTCTACCAGGTGATGTGGGGGGGAGAAACAGCATCAAAACAGAAACTAGACCATGGGCCACGGCACCTCTGCTCCGAGTCTGCCTCCGACTTGGGATACGAGGAATTCAACTGGTGCCCCACTGAACGCCAGTCACATTCCCACCACTTTGGGACTGAGGTCATCACTCTGGCTAGAGCAACGGGCTGGGCCGCTGCGAGGAGGACAGTACCAGGTAAGGCCTGGTCCCTTCCCAGGCTCCTCTGCTGTTGGGTTAAGCAGCCCACCTGCCTCCAAACCACTCTGGCCGGGTAGGCCATGGCAAGTGTTATCACACCCACTGGACAGAGGAGGAAATGGAGGCTCGGGGACTGTCCCAGGATCACAGAGCTGGTCAGTCCAGGATCATAGGTTTTGGGCTGGAAAGGACCCTCCAAGGTCAAGAGTTCAACCTCTTTGTTTTATAGACAAGGAAACTGAGGCCCAGAAAGGCTGAATGGCTTTTCCTAGGTCATGCTGGTGGTAAGAGGCAGGATTCAAATACAGGTCCTCATACCCTCCCAGCTAGACTTCTCTGCAGAGACCTACGCGATCTACAATGGAATGAGAATAAAGACATCTGGACTTGGCAGGGGGTCTCCTTCAGTGGCCTCCAGGTCCTCGAGTGAGGCCCCAGGTTCCCCAGCCCTGCACTTTTACTACTCCAGGTGGGCCACAAAATGAGGTCACTGGACACGTCTGGGAATACAGCCCTGGTGATATTAAGAAGACTACCTATCACAGAATGTGGCATCCAAAGAGCCGCACGATGCCACGGGTGCCACAACACGAGGGGGTCACAGCAGGGTTTTTGCTGTTGTTTGTTCAGTCGTCTTTCTGCTGGGCCTGACTCTCCCTGACCCCACTGGGGGCTTTCTTGGCAGATACTGGAGGGGTTTGCCATTTCCTTCTCCAGCTCACTTTACAGATGAAGGAACTGAGGCCAGCAGGGTGAAGGGACTTGGCCAGGGTCCCACAGCTAGGAAGTGTCTGAGGGTGGGTTTGAGCTGGGGTCTTCCTGACTCCAGGTCTGGCTCCCTACCCACTGTACCACCTTCTTGCCCTGACACTGGATCATGAGCTCCATTTTACAGGTGAGTTAACAGTCTTGGGGAGTTCAGTCAGCTTGTGCATGGTCACAGAGCTAGGACCTGGGGTCAGAGCTCTCCCTATCCCAGGGCTCAGCCCAGTGCCGGGCACAGAGCAGCTGCTCCTCCTGTCTTCTGCAGGGCAGGCTGCTGTGAGAGGCACCCAGGCTCCCATGGTGACCATTAGGGTTAAATATAGCTTGCTTGTTAGAAGAAGCCCTTATGGGAGGATTCCCAGCCTGGCTGGAACCTTCAGGGCAGAGCGGCTCCCAGACAGGCCTCCTCTGGTGGGGGCTCTCTGGGCCCCACCCTGGGAGCCTCAAAGGAGGCTGCAGAGACCACAAGCACTGTCAGCAGCCTGAGGCAGGAAGGAGGCTGCCCGGCCCAGAGTTCCGGTGACCCCACTGCAGAGATGGGTGGGCCCCCCGTGGGGAAGCCTGCTCAGGAAGGAAGTGGTACCACTGAGGGCGGCCTCCATGCCCGGCCAAGGCACACAGTGCAGCAGTGCCTGGACTCTGGGGCAGCCCCCTCCAAGAGGTAGAAGGAGGATGCAGAGAGGCCCTCCGGGATCCTGAAGTCCAGCTTTGCCCTGCAGGGAGGGCCTGGCCAGGCTGGGAGGGCAGGCCCAGAGCTGGAGCCCACGGGGCCCTGGAGAGGGGTGTGCTGGGGAGAGCCACAGAATCTGAACCCACATCTGGTGACTCTAACCCTTCCCCAGACCAGATCTGAGGTCCAGGAGTCAGGGCTGGGAGGGCACGAGGTGGCCAAAGGCAGAGGGGCAGCTCCTGGAGGCCCTTCATGTTACAGACCGGTAAACTGAGGCACACAGAGGCTAAGTGACCTGAGCTTGTGGCTCTGGAGCTGGGAGGGCCCCGAGGCCCATTAGATTGACCCCCTCATGTTACAGATTGATAAACTGAGGCAGGGGAGGCTGGCTGGCCTGGGCTTGTGGCTCTGAAGCTGGGAGGGCCCTGAGACCCCTTAGACTGACCCCTTCATGTTACAGATTGGTAAACTGAGGCACAGGAGGCTGGGTGGCCTGGGCTTGTGGCCCTGGAGCTGGGAGGGCCCCGAGGCCCCTTAGCCTGACCCCCTCATGTTACAGCTTGGTAAATTGAGGCAGGGGAGGTAAGGTGGCCTGGGCTTGTGGCCCTGCAGCTGGGAGGGCCCCGAGGCCTTTACAGACCGGTAAACTGAGGCAGGGGGGCCTGGGTGGCCATGCCCCAGAGCCGGCAGGCCGCGCCCGCTGGGCGCCCCGGGCCGGTGTCTCGCCCTCTCTGGTCCCGTACTCACCATCTCGATGATCTTGGTCTTCCTGCCCGTCCTCTTCTTGGCCGTGAGCAGGTACTGCGCCAGCACCAGCCCGGCCACCAGGGCGCACACGCTGGCGCTCGCCACGGCGCCCACCCGCGCTACGGCCGCCCGGTCCATCGCGGGCGGCCCGGCCACAGCCTGGAGACACCTCCGGGAGGAAGCTCGGAAACCGAGGGCCTTCCCCGCCCGCGCGGAGCTCCGCGGCCCCGCCTCCCAGAGCCCAGGCCCTGCTTCCTACTGCCCCAGGCCCCGCCTCCTACAGCCCAGACCCCACCTCCTACAGCCCAGGTCCCCTTCCTACTGCCCTAGGACCCGCCTCCTACTGCCCCAGGCCCCGCCTCCTACAGCTCAGGCCCCGCTTCCTACTGCTCCAGGACCCTCCTCCCACGGCTCAAGACCCGCCCCCTCCTCTGGTTCGGCCGAGAGCTTGTGAGAGTCCGGCAACACGTGTCCGCGGCCTGAGCCACTGAGCTGGAACGCTAGGGGGGATCAGGGAACGGCGTCACTTTCCTCAGCTTCCTTGACACCGACAGACGCCCCCCTTCCTTTGAAGAAGTGGTATAATCCAGAACATCCTACATCCTCTTTGAGAATGATAGCTCTCCGCTCTCCAACGGACCAATCGAAGCGCCCCTTTCCATCCGTCCCGCCCTCCCTTTCCGGGACTACGACTCCCACGAGCCTCCGCGTCCCCGCCTCTCATCCGGAGCCGCGCGGTTCGTTGTAAAGTGTTATGACAACCGGGGCGAAGATGGCAGTGGATCCCGGACGGGGAGTTCCGCCGCTGTCCCGATGTTGGCGCCCCCGGGCCCCGTGATTCGGGACTCCTTTGCTCTGTGAGCCGGCCCCCCCTGCGGCCCGGGCTCCTGCCCGTGGCCTCCTCGCTCCGCCGTCCGGCGCTTTCTGGCTGCCCGCGGCTGCCGCGGCCCCTGTGAGTATGAGGGCCCGCCCCAGGCACGCGCCTGTGCTGGGCGGGGGTCCTGGGGAGGGGCTGTGCGCGTGCGGGCCCCCCCCCCGGGGGGGGCGGAGCCCGCTCCTTATGCACCTGAGGCCGGGAGCGTCACCTGTGTCACCTGTTGCGCGAGCGCCCATCCCGCTCTTTCCTCCCCGGCCCCCCCTCCCCGCCCCCGCCCCGGCCTTGAACTTGTCCGGGGACACTGACCAAACACGTATAAGAAGTCTGGCCCTGCTGGGTCTGCTGCCCGGAGCTCTGCTGCCCTACCTGGCCGGCCAGGTGTGCTCCTGGAGCCGCCCCTGTGCCGGTCCCGGCCCACCCAGCCCCGGAAGGCGCCCAGGAGAGGGTTATGCCGCAGGCCTGGACGGGTGGGAGGTGAGGGCTTCGAGCTAAGCCCGCGGGTATCCCAGGTGTGTGCAGGGTGAAGGGAGAGGAGCGCTCTGCTTCCGCAGGTGCGCGGGGCCAGTGTTAGACTGGCTTCCTAAGGGGTGGTGCTTTACAATGCAGCAGAGCCTCAGGCCACTGCTTCTTGTGGCAAATCTCCTTTGCTTAAGCAGATAAGAAGATCACCTGCTTGAAATGTGTGCGGTCCTGAGGGATTGGGAAATAGAGCTGGAGCAAGAAAACTGGTCATTTTAGAAATGATGCTGTGATGATGCCACAGGACCATCATGGCCAACCCCCTGATCTCTCAGATGAGGGACAGAAGGTGAAATGATTTGTCTTTGGTCACCTAGCTGGCGAGCGTCTGACCAGGGATTTGAATCTGTGTGCATCACTGGTCATACACCCCAGTGCCTCTCTGGGGATACAAAACTTCTTATAGATCCCCCTACTCTGTTTTGAGGTCTTTGGGATACAGGCACACTCAGTAATGGTATCCCTGGGTCAAAAGGGAAGCATGGTTTAGTGACTTTTTGGGCTTAGTACCAGATTGCTTTTCAGAATGGCTAGACACTCACAGCTCCACCAACAATGCACCAGTGTGCCTGTTTTCCCACTGTCCTCTCCAGCATTTGTCACTTTCTTTATTGTCCACTTTGCTAATCTGATAGAGTGAGGTAGAACCTTAGAGATCCTTTAGTTTGCATTTCTTTAATCATTGAGTAATTTGGAACCTTTTTTCACATGCCTATTGATACCTTGGATTTCTTCCTTAGAAAATTACTTGTTCAAAGGGCAGCTAGATGGATGAAGCACCAGCCCTGAAATCAGGAGGACCCAGGTTCAAACCTGGCCTCAGATACTTACTGGCAGTGTGACCCTAGGCAAGTCCCCCATTGTCTCCAAAAAATCAAAACAAACAGAAAATTGTTCAAATCCTTTGATGACTTTATTCATTGGAGTACATAGATGCCTTTTCTAACAATTTCTAAAAAGATAGATTATATATTGACATATATGTATACACACAACATGTATACATACATATATGTCATATCTGTATATATACACATACATGTATATGTATATAAATACATATATACACACAGATAAGCTTTATTGAACCGTGACACAAATGTGTAGAGTTGGGAAAAGTTTGAGTGCATCAGGGAGGAGAAAGACTTAAGCTGAAGAAGAAGGAGAGGCACATGCCCTGGGTTGGAAGGGCCTCAGTGGTCATCTGGACTGACCCACATCTGCCTGGGATCTCCTCTTCCCCATCCCCATCTATCAAGGGAGCAGATGGTGTGTTGGGCATCAAACAGCCTTTCTATAATTCTGAAATTGACCATGTGTCAGACTTGAGGGGTCATTGCAGGTGGGCCTGAGCCCACCTCAGTCTCCTGGCCGTCTTTACCCCCCAGATGTTATCTGGGGGATGCTTGGGCCAGATTGTGCATAGAGAGTAATAGGCTCTTCCTTTCCCATGAGGCCTCAGAAAATACAAAAGCATTATGGGGGTCTGCTCAGGAACTGTTTTATTTTTTTTCCTTTAAGACCATTTACTTATTTTTAAAATCAATTTTAAATGAATACTTTTTGTTTTGATATTGTTGTCATTTCCAGATAGAATCATCTTCGCTTCCCTGCCAGAGAGCCATGTCTTTTAACAGAATAAAAAAGAGAGTGGGGAAAAAAATTGTTCAGCAAAACTAATCAATGCATCAGTGGAATCTGATAGAGTATGTCCTGTTCTGTCCCTGTAGTCTACCACCTCTGCAAAGAACAGAGGAATGTATGAGGATCTCTTCTGTGGGGCTGACATTGGTCTTCATAATTACTAACATTTTGGGTTTTTGTTTGTTCTTGGGGCTTTGCCACAAATAGAATAACTTATTAATTCTTGAATGTATTCTAATTTCATTTCAGAAACTGGGCTAGAGGGATTTCTCAGCAGTCAGTGATATTACTACCTTATTACATAAACCACCCAAACTTTTTTCTAGTTCTGATGACCTTCCTACAGTTCCACTAGTGGAAGAGGAGGGGGAGGAATTATGAAGCAGGAAATCCCGAAGATTTGGGAGCTATCCAGGATGACAGACTGAAGTTAGAGGATAGCCATTGAATCCATTGGCTGTGATGAGAGTGTTTTGGAGAACGAGGCCCAGACTACACAAAGGGAAGGTGGACGTAGCAAAGGAGTTTCAGGGATGGTTCTGAAGCCCGGTGCAGAGGCTGCTGGGCTGGGGCTGGGCTCTCTGGCTTCTCAGATGCCCCACCTTCCTGCCAGAAGCAAAGCAAGCAGCTCATGATGTCTACCTTTGCCTCAGTGATAAGTTTGGCCTGCACAAAGGGGGCACCTAGGCCAGGGGAGTACAGCTGATTTTGGTCAAAAAAGGATCAGTTGCTGGGTGTGAACCCTAGGACTTGTGATCAAGAAGAGGAGACTTGGTCATGCCTGACCCGTACCTGGGTCTTGGAAGGGTCAGGGAGATGGCCGGGAGGAAGAGAGATGGGGATTGAGTACATGATTTCCTTGCTAGTGGGCAGTGAGGCCACAGCAAATAGAGGATAGAGAGTGGGCTGGGAGGCAGGGAGGCCTGGGTTCAGATACAGCCTCAGACGCTAGCCCTGTGACCCTGGACAAGCACTTCCCCTCTGCTTTCCTTAGTTTCCTCATCTGTGAAATGGGATGAGTACAGCACCTTCCTTGTTGTAAAGACACTTTGCATGGTGTCTGGCACGTAGAAGGTGCCAGCATGACAGTGATTAGGTTGGCCCCCACGAATGAGAAGCACTGTCTTCTTACCTTTGCCCTATACATGGCTTGCCTTTTCCCCTTCAAAGCCCAGCTTATCCTCCACCTTCGAAGTGAAGCTTGGCCTGCCCTTACAAGCACCAGTGACCTCCATCCAAAAGGGCCTTGGACTTATCTCAGCTGTCTTTATTCTTTTCTGCTGATTCTCTATCTTCTTATCTAGGTACTTGTCAGGTGACCCCCGTCCCTTGTCTGAGATTCTCCTAGGGAGGAGTTGGAAGGAGGGCTCTGCTATGTCCAAGTCTGTCTGACTTCTCCAATTTCTGCTTACTCTTTGCTTGGATAAGTGGGTTTACTGCTAGGCACTATTTTTTATGGGCTTCTGGCTAACTAGCATTTGGTAGGAAGGAGTTAATACTGTGGGTACAAATTTGGGGTGCCCCTCCCCTCTTAAGAGCCAAGAGAGAAATGACTTGCCTCCTAGATCAGGGGTGGTAAGCTTCAACAAGAATGGTTTTGACATTTTAAAATAAAGGGTTTTTTTTTTTTGTATTGAAAATGTAAAAATCATTAAAGAATGAGGGCCATATGACAGCAAATGGAGGGCTAGCCCCTGCCCTAGACCCTCAGTGCTTAGCCGGGCAGATCTAGAACCCTGGAATTTGCCGACCCTGGAATTTGCCGACCGCCACCAGACTGGTTTACATTGGTATCAATAAATGCATTGAATAAAGAAAAAGCTCATGTGCTTACTAAATTTGCAGCTGTCCCAGAGCTGGGGATGGGATGGCTAACAGAATGGAGGACAGATTCAGGGTCCAGAAAGATACTGACCATGGAGCATGCTGGTCCAAAGATGAGCTTTGTGCAGGCCCCCATGGCTTCATTTCCTGGGGACAGTGGTAGTCCTTTGGCCTTGTCCCTTCCTCAGCTTTTCCCCGAGGGCCTTGACATCATCAGGTCACACGGCTCTCAATGCCAGGGCAGGCCCATGAGCCTCCTTGAGTGACCCCACACCTTCTGGGGGAAGGGGGGCCGAGAAGTGCTTAGTAACCCTGCTTGCCCTCAGGTCTCAAGGTTAAACCTGGACTAGGCCGATTAGCCAGGATTTCCCTTGAAGTCTAAATATTGCTTTTATTGACTCTGGAATATCCCAGGAGAAGCCTTCTTTGGCCAGCTGGAAATGTAGTCACGTTCTGCTTAGGAAAATTTAGGAGCACCTCAGAATTTCTAGTAGGAAGCTCATTGGGCTAGAAGCTGCCTTCTCTTGGCTTTCTGAGGCAAAAGTGTCAGACTC
This sequence comes from Gymnobelideus leadbeateri, assembly GCA_011680675.1. Taxonomy (NCBI): domain Eukaryota; kingdom Metazoa; phylum Chordata; class Mammalia; order Diprotodontia; family Petauridae; genus Gymnobelideus; species Gymnobelideus leadbeateri. The sequence continues at coordinate 443,915 of WOXC01011043.1, read as the reverse complement.
CTTGCTGGACTAGATGAAAATGTAATTGGGAAATGTTTAACAAAAGAAATTAAAACAACTTGTTGTTCCTTTGTGTCCAGCTCTTTGTGACCCTGTGGACACTAGCAGGCCAGTACTCTCCTTGAGGTTTTCCTGGAGTGGTTTTCCATTCCTTCTTAGGTTGGTTATGGCCTTGCCCAGGGTCACACCACCAGGAGGTATCTGAGAGTGGCTTTGAACTCACCTTCCAATGCCCTATCCACTGAGCCTCCTGGCTGCCCTGCCCTCCCCAGGAATACAACATAGATAATGTTAATTTGTGGTTTTCTGTGACCATATGCAGCTTCAGGGATGGCTTTTTTCTTTTTGGAGGGGGGAAGATGGGCAATTGTTAAGTGTTAAGTGACTTGCCCAAGGTCACACGGCTAGTAAGTATTAAGTGTCTAAGGCCAGATCTGACTGCAGGGCCGGTGCTCTATTCACTGAGCCACCTAGCTGCCCCGTGGCTTTCTTTTTGACTGACCCAGTCGGCCTGCTGTATTCACTCCCTTGGAGGGGCAGCTTGGTCCTGGAGGACTCTTCTAAGACTGCTTGCCTCAGTTTCCTCAGCTGCAAAATGGGGTAATAACAACCCCTCTTTCCCAGGCTGGCTGTGAAGGTCAGATGAGATCATCTTTGTAAAGCTCTTAGCACAGACCCTGGCACGGAGCGGGTGCTTCTTCAGCGTTCATTCTGTCCCCCACTTTTTCTTTCCTCCCAAGCTGCCCGTGCTTCAGCCTCTAGCTACACTGGGCAGCGTAGCAACTCCCACCTTAGCCTCAACACACCTAAGGTCTCCAACCTCTGGGGGTGCTGTCCCCTACTTGTGCCTGGCCTAAGGGATGAGTTCAGCCCAGCCCCCAGGGACCAGATTCTCTCCTGCTTCTGCTCACTCTGAGAGGTCTTAGTGACTTAGGCTCCTTCTGCTTTCAGTTATATGTCACAGGTGGCCCCCATCACCTGATCATTCTCCATAGGGGGTGGGATTCCCAGCTCCTACTCACCTTTCCCCATGTTCCAGAGTCAAGCATCCTGAGCAAAAAGCTGAGGCGAAAGTCCTCTTCCTCCTTCTCCCCTTCTTCTCCTCACTGTCTGCCTCACCTCTCCTCCCCAGAGCACAATTTCATAGGAACCTGGATTGAGAGTGGGGGACGTCTTCTAGGCCACCCCCTCATTTTACCGATGAGGAAACAGACTAAAAGGTGGTTGTCCTTGTCTATGACCTACCAGTAGTAGGGATGAAGGTAGGATTTGGACCCAAGTCTGTTGGTAGGAAGGCAAGGCCTTTTAAAAAAAATTATCTGAATATAAATATTATTAAAAAGGGGCATTTCCTTATGCACAGGAGGACACAGAAAGGGGATTGTATATGAAACCATCAGTATTCATTTTGTATTGCTTGCTTTTAATTTAACTTTTAATTTTTCTATTAGAGGTTTTCAGTTTTTTTCTGCCTTTCACCTTCCCCTAATTGGGAAAAAAAAACAAAACCCCAAAACGAACCCATATCCTTGGAACAAGTCTGTGTACTTAAGCAAAACAGATTCCCTCTCTGGCCAAGTCCAGAAATGCCTCTCTCTAGACTGGCTGGAGATGGGTAGCCTGATTCACCATCTGCCCTCCTGTCAGTCATTGCATGGAGTTTTTAAGTCTTTCAGAATTGTTTTTCTGCACAATATTCTTGTACTCTTAGGTCCTCATTTCATTCTGCATCGGCTCCTGCTTTCTAGGATTCTCTGAAATTGTCTCTTGGGGTATTTTTTCCAGTCCCTTCTCTCCTCCTCCCCTCTCTTCCTGCCTCCTTCCTCTCATCCTTTCCTTCTTCCCTCTCCTCCTGCCTCCTTCCTCTTGTCTTCTCTTCCTCCCCTCTCCACCTGCCTCCTTCCTCTCATCCTTTCCTTCTCCCATCTCCTGGCTTGTTTTCCTCATGACTGTTCCCTCCTTGGTGTTATCCTACCTCTTTAGCTGTCCCTGGCCTCCCTTCCAACCCTCCCTTATTTCCCTGTTGAGTTTGATCTCTCTCTCTCTCTCTCTCTCTCTCTCTCTCTCTCTCTCTCTCTCTCTCTTTCTCTGTCTCTCTCCATATATTTATATATATATATGTGTGTGTGTGTGTGTGTATAGATATAGATATATGTATATATGTAGATATGTAGATATGTAGATATAGATAGATATATGATGTATCTCTCTCTCTACATATCCAGCCTGTCACCTTTTCCCCTCTGTGCTCTTTCTTCCTGCTTTATCTTTCCTCTCCTTCACATCTTCAGGATAGAATCACTCCCCCCTGTTTTTCTTATTTCTGTCTTGATCCTGTTCAGACACATTGGGGCTCAGAAGGAAGGCTTGTTTCTTCTCCTTCTGTTAGAATGCCCCCACTCCATCATCAGGTGATCCCTTTCAGTTGGTTGAGTAAATTTACCTTTCCAGGTTTCTCTGGACTCTTGTGTCTGCTTTGCAGAGCACCTGCTCAGCTCTCACATTTTGTCAGAAATGGTCAAAAGTTCTCTCGTCCACTGAAGGTCCATTCACCTCCCTCCCCTCCTGTCCTCCAGTAGGATTGGTCTCAACTCTGCCAGGTAAATGACTCTTTTAAAGACATTTAATTAATGTTTTTCAATTAACAATAATTTATTTTCTTCTCTTTCTGCCTTACCCCTTACCCTGACCCCATCCATTAGGAAAGAAAAAAGAAAAAATCTTTTCAACAAGCCTTCATAGTCAATGGCAGTGAGTGTTCTCTGGCCTCAGTGTCCCAGGTGAGATCAGCAGCATTTTCCCTTTAGGCTTCCCTTGGGCTGTTTTTGGGGACCTTTATCTAGTGCTGTCAGCTTTGGCCCCAGTCCTGGTGTGATCACCAGTGACTGGCGCCAGGATTCCATTGAACTCATTAACATCTAAACCTTTTGCAAAGAGATATTTACTTAGAAGCTATTACAGAAACAGATACACAGACGTTCCTCCCCAGCACACACACTTTCATACCTCTTTGGTCTCTGGGGAAAGTGGGCTCAAAATCAATGCAAGTTTGTGTGTAGATTGGTCCCATCACGCTCCTGTCTAAATGGGCCTTGCTGCCAGATAAATCTTCATCTTAGCTGCTGCTGGGCTGAAGATCCCTCCGTATTCCTTGAGGCCTTGGTTCTGGGCTGGCTGTAAAATCCCCACAAAGACCCAACTCCGGAGTTCCTGCACCTCTGGATTGGGCAGGAGTTGGGATCTGATATTGATATCATAAACTACTAATGGAGAGTCAAGGAGAAAGAATCGAAGACCAAATCCCTGGCCTCAATGAAAACCATGATCAGGAAGAAAAAAAAAGTCCAGACACTGTTCAGGAAATCATAACTGAAAATTACCTGGCTTTGTCAGAACCATTGGACAAAGGGAAGACACAAGGAGCTCACTGTCTCTTGAAAGAAACCCCAAGAGGAGCTCCAGAGTGGCATAACAGTGCTGGGGAGAAATGTCTGTACTTCTGTCTTTGTAATAGCTTCTAAGTCAAGTGACTTAGCGTTTCTTCTGATTTTTTCTTGTCGGTCTTTTGGTTTTGTTCTGTTATTTCTCACTGTCTCATGGAGTCATCAATGTCTGTTTTGTCTATTCTCATGGACTAAGGATTCCATTTCTTGGGTAAGTCTGATCACATTCTGTTTGAGGCCACTCATCTCCTTCGCAGTTCTTTCCTCCTGAGCTTTTATATCCTCTTCATTTCTTTTAGGTATTTGTGAAGTTCTTGTGAAATATCTATTTTTCCTTGCAGCCCCTGTTTTGGGGTTATTCTTCCCTCCTAGGTTGGATTTTGGGTTATCTCTAGATCTTTCATAATTCTTTTTTATTATTATTTTCATGAATTTATTCATCTCCCCAGCTGAGTTGGGGCTTTGTGCCAGGGCCAGCCTCTGCTTGGCCTCGCCTTGGGCACTGTGGGATCTTACACTGACTTCTGCTTCTTGGATCTTTGAGGTTCAGGAGCTGTGGTGCCCTGGATCTTGAGGGCTTTCCGTGTCATTTCAGGACTGAATGTTAGGCACCTCAGAGTCCTGGAATGCCCTGTGCAGAGTGATGTCATATCTTCATTGGTCACTGCTACTCCCAGTGGCCTCCAAGATCCCTACTTTGGGTTTCCAGCCACCCTGCTTTCCCTTTTTCAGGGAAGCGCCCTGCTCCTGCTGCCCCTGGGTGGAGAACCTTGCAGATGCCATGTGTTTCTGGTGGCTTCTTTGCTTGAGTGGGTGCTGGCTTGGCTGGTGGCCCTGTCTGCCTTTTCCTGAGGTTTTCTTGTCTTTGGCTTTTGCATAGTTTGGGGCTAAAAGAAGTCATGTTCTCTAGTTTCGTGTTGGATTTCCTGATCGTGATTTGGCTTGGTGTGGTTTTTAGGTTTTTGAGGGAGCTGCTCTGTTGCCCTCTGAGGCAGCCCTCCACCACTTGGCAGCTTCTCCTCAGTTTGGGACTCCACCTGCTTCCTTCACTCCCTGTGATTTCTGTGAGTTGCTTTCTCAGCTCTCCCCCTGCCTCATCATTACTTAGTTTTTTTGCTGGTTCATCCTCTTGCCCAGGATATGTGGGTGCCCTCCACTCCCCATCCTGGACCCTCTTTTGTTATCTCTCTCAATTCTTCCTCCTTTGGAGATCTCGTAGGTTTAGTTGTCTTTTCTCAGCAGTCCCAGGTCTGTGAATCCAGACCTAATATCACCTTCACTCTATCTGCCTGGTAATTATCGCCACCTGAATGTCCCACAGGCACTGAAACTCAGTGTGTCCAATAGGGAATTTCTGTTTCCCTCTTTCTTATTGATGTCACCAGCATCCTTCTGGTCCTGAGGCTCGCAGCCAGGGAGCTGTCTTTGCCTCTTCCCTTTTCCTCGCTCCCTCTGTCCAATCAGGAGTCAAGTTTTGTTTGTTTTACTTTGGAAGCCCCTTCCAGAGGAGCTGTCCTCATTCAGAGCCTTGTCTCTTCTTGCCTGGACTTCCTTGGCAGCCTCCTGATCGGCCTCCCTGCCTCTTGTGTCCTTCACACAGCTGCCAGATTGGTGATCCTTAAACCCGGATCTGAGCATGTCCTTCCCTCGCTCACAATCTTCAGAAGCTCTCTGTTGGCTTGAGAAGCATATTTACAAACCTCTTGGGCTGTCATTTTGGGCCCTCCTCAGTCTCACTCTCACCTGCCAGATTGATGGTTCTTCCCCACCATCCCTAGATGCCAGTACCTCTCTCGACTCTGTGGCTGGTCCCCCATGTCTGGAGTAAACTGTCTTCTTGCTACTGCTCCATAAACTCTGCTTTCCTTGATGCCTCCTCCTCCATCAATCCTCCCTTCTTCCTACCTCTTCAAATGACTTTGTATTGGCTTCCTTGGGTAAGTTTGGAATAGATTTTGTCTTTGTTGACCTGTGAAGGTTTTATTTCCCCTCCCCTCCTTCTGCTAGAATGTAGGAGGGAGGCCCTGCTTTGTTTTTATTTTAGATACTCAGCACCAAATGGAATTCCTTATAGGTAGTAGGCTCTTGATAAATAGTATTTACATTAATTGAAAATGATTTGATTAGGCAGTCATTGGGTAAAGTGTGATCTCCTTGTAATGTGTTCATGCCCTATTTTGGCTGAAGGATGACCTGTCATATCTGGCCTTTTGTGGGAAAGCTTCGACATTCACAAATATCAAAATTGATTATGTGTCTTACATGAAAGCCAGAGAAGACTGGGCCTCTCTTTTGACTTTGGAGCTGTCAGTTTCTAGTCCAGCCATTTTTTTAAAAAAAGGTTTTGTTGGGGATAGTGTTACTTTCTTCCATACACTAAAGATTTGGGCTTTTTGGTTTTCTGGAGATCATTATGAAGCGTACTGTGCCTATATCTCCCTCTGTTTCTTCCTGTCAAACTTGGAAGAGTAGAGCTTCAGAGGGATTGGGAAAATGCTTTTAGTGACCAGTGGCCACTTTTCTGAAATTGTGTTATTTGTAGAATATTGGAGTTGGAAGGAACCTCAGATAGCACCCACTTCAACCCAAAGAAAAGTCCCTTGTGCCCCATGCCTAACTGGCAGCCATACAGCCTTGGGAGAGGGAACCTAGTTCACCGTGGGGCCATTTTTGGGATAGATTCAATAGAGTAGCCTGAAGTGCCCCCAGCTTTGCCCTCCTGGACATTGTGCAACCATCCCAGTCCTTCCACATGACAGGCCTGATAGTCTCACAGATACTTGTTGAGAGCTGTCCCAATTCCTTTATTAGATGCTTTTGTGCTGTGATCTCAAGGCCCTTCCTTATTCTGGCCACCCCCTCAGGGTACTGTGTTGTATGTAACTGCTCTTCCTAAAATGCTGCTGCCTCTAGCTGAGCTCAGCATCCCAGAGCTGACCTGACCAGGATGGACTTGAGCAGGGCGCTGGATGCAGTGCCTGTTTAAAAAATGGCTCCTGGCATCTGTTGGGATGCTGCTACTTTCATTTCCAAATGTATTCCTCCCCTTACCTCTACCCAGCACCCCTTGGAACAGGTTGGAAAAGGAAGAAATGCTTCAGTCAGACCAGCCCTCACAGCTGTGCATGTGCTGGGAGAAGCAGGACGGAGGGAGGGTCGTGTGCTGGCTTCACGGTCCTCTCGGGCTGAGCTTGGCTGTTGGCTGGTGGTTTCTTGTTATTATGATTTCCGTTTGTGTTGTTGTCATTGTGTTTATTATTTTCTTGGTTCTCTTCGGGCCACTCAGCATCAGTTCATCTCAGTCTTCCTGTTGCTTCTCCCAAAGCCTCGTGCTGTTTGCTTGGTACAGAGTGGTAATGCTCTGTTCTGCTCCTCTCTCAGCGTTCCCTAGTCGATGGCTCTTCACTCTGGTCCGTGTCTTTTTCTGACCCCAGGCCGTGCTGCGGTGGGTGTTCTGGCATCGTGTAGCCTGTAGCATGATACTTTTTTGTTTTTTGCCCAAATGGTTGGGCAAGTTCTCAGCTTCCCCATGGAGGAATGTTCCTGGCTTCCGCGGCCTGTGCAGCCCTCCTGGGCCCCATCTCTTGTCATTTGTGCCAGTTTGCTGACGGTGAGTTAGAGTTGATTTTATGTATATTTCTCTTACTTTTGGTGATTTTTTACAATCTTTCATAGAGTTGTTCATAGTTTTTTGGCTCAAGTGGCTCCACCACTTGTCCACTGGGGAGTGGCTCTGAGCCTGATAGATTTGTGTGGTTGGTTTCCTGTTGACCCTGGATTAGCTCCTTAGCAGGGGGATTTGATGCCAACATCGAACTTACCCACTTGTCATTTCTTTTCTTATCCTACACTAAGTCCCTCTTAACACAACCACTGATGGCATTGGGACTGCCACATAACCCAGTTGTCTCATTGAGCTTGGAGCCAGCCCCAGGTCCCCATCTAGCTGTTCTTTCCCCCATTGTGGCCCCGAGCAGTTTCCTGGAGCCCTAGGGGTAGGGTTCCCCTTTTCTTCCTTCATTCCCTAGCATTTGTCTCCTAAGTGTGCTGCCATATTCTGCTGCCACTTACGTTTTAGTAAGGCCTCTGTAGGTCTAGCATTGGGCCATTCAAGATCTTTGTAGCTCAACTACTTTAGCAAAAGACCTTCCACTCTGGAAGCCCTTAGCACATAGTCATTAAAAGAATGAATCGGGGCGGCTAGGTGGCACAGTGAGTAAGAGTGCCGGCCTCGGAGTTGGGATGACCCGAGATCAGATCCGGCCTCAGAAAATGAGCACCCACGCATAAGTAATGACTAGCCGTGTAACCTTGAGCAAGTTACTTAACCCCAATTGCTTTAAAAAAAAAAAAAGAATGAATGGATGGATGGATGGATGGATGAATGGATGGATAGATGGATAGATGAATGGATGGATGGGGACTGAGTGGAAAGTTGTTTCTAGGAATGGCTTGGGGAGCTGTGAGAAGAGGCAAGAAAGAGAATGGGGGTCATGGAGAGTAGCCCACTTTGGAGAGAATACATAATGTGAGAAGTATGAAGAAGTACGAGTTTAGTCTGAGTGGGTGGGTTAGAGGCTGAGATCAAGCATGTACCTGAGGTCAGAGACAGACAAATAGTTCTGCTGCACAGTGTGATGTGACAGCCGTCAGTGAAGTACAGCTCTGTGCAGCGACCATTCTACTGGGGAGACAAGATGTGTCCATCCAAGTGTGCATCTATCATGACCCAAGTAGATCCAGGGGGCGCTTGGGCCAGTGTGCATTTGGGGAGCCCTGTGGAGTCGGGTGCCATTACTGAGGCTGGATGGTGGGAGCTGGGGGATGACTGAAAAGGGCAAAGAAGCAGGAAACCACAGACTGCGTTTTAGGAATGGCCAGTTTAGTCTGGTTAGAGCAATAGTGTATGTGGGAGAGTAGTGGGAGAGACCATAACTAGGTTGTTGGGGCCATGTTTGGGTAGTCTGAGTGCTAGACCCAGGACTTCATTGGCCAGATAATGGGGATCTTGGGTAAGCTTTGAATAAGAGTCTCTCTTCTGTCCCTCGGTTCTGTCATGCTTCTCCATCCCTGTGTAATAGGAATATTTGCTGAATTGGTTTGATCAAACAGTTTCTCCCTTCTGAAGAAACCAACCTTTGGGGAAGAGAGAGACCTCATTCCTCTCCTTTTTTCTTCTGCTGAATTACACTAGGCCATCGCCTTGCTGGTTCCTCCTGCGGCCATGCCCCAGCTAGGATGGCCGAGCGCTGCTGACTCTGCCAATGTGAGATATTGGTATCATTGTGGGATCGGGGAGAAGAGGGATGGGCCAGGAAGTGGGAGCGAGCCTGTTTTCATCCATTCCTCTCACGCTTCTTCTTGTCTCTGTCACACCAGAGAATCAGGCTCATTATGTGTTTGTGAAGCCAAAAATAATACCGTGAAACCCAGGAGAAATTTAGTTCTCTGAATGGATCTGGACTCTGGACGAATAGGTTTAGTGTGTAGGTCCACCCGTGCTTTGGTTTTTTTTTTTCCCAGCTTTACTCTTCCCCAGGTCCTCTCCAACCCTTCCTTGTTGGGATAATAACCACAGTCATGGGGCCTCCTTCCCCTCCTCCTCCTCCTCCATCATCTCAGCCATTCTAACTCCATGGCCTCCATACCCCCTCCCCCTCCTCCTTCCTCAGCCTCTTCTGTAGAGGATCTCTGATCTGTGTGCCCAGCTTTGTCTCCATGTTCTGTACCCATTAGACATGTCCAGGAGGTGCATCGAGCTCAGTATGTGGGAAAGGGAGCTGGTCATCTCTTCCCTCCCCTGCCCGTTCTCTCCTGAACTTCCTTGTTTCTGTCAAAGGTAACACCAGCCTTCCAGTAGAATCCTCCTGGACCTCCATCAGTCCCCAAACATTCACTAAGCACCTGCTGTGTATTAGGCGCTCTCCCAGGCCCTGGTCTGGCCCTCCAGCAGCTTCCTTCCATTCCGTGGGCAGATCACATGCCCACAAATGAGCATATACAACAGCAATTAAGGGTAAATTTAGAGGAGGCTAACATGTAACAGCTGCTGGGGGATCCAGGAAGATGTCGAGAAGAAGGGAGTCCTCAGCAGAGTCGTGGAGAAAACCGGATTGTGAGAGCTGGGGTGAGGAAGGCAAAGGCCCCGAGTGGGAGATAGAGGGTCAGGCCTGAGGAGAGCACAGAGGCTCCCAGGGCTGACCGTCACCACCCCGACAAAGAGGAAGTGGAGGAATTGTAAGCTTGGAGCTGGGTCACAGGCTTTAGAAGCCAAACAGAAGAGTTTGTTTGGCCTTTGAGGTAGGTAGGAATCATGGGTGATCACTGAATAGGACAGATACACACCTGAGATATGTGTACTTGTTGGAAAAGTGAGATGTGAGGGCCAGAGACCATGTGGACCATGATTTCTCTAGTCCAGGAGAGAGGGTGGCTATCAGAGTAGAGAGAAGGGGCTGAGATGTTGTGGATGTAGAAATGACAACATTTAACCTTGATTGTTTCTCTGTGGTGAAGGGCAGGGCCAAGTTAAGAATCACTCTGAAATCATCAGCCTGGAAAACTGGAAGGCCAGTGGTGCCCTCACAGAAAGGGGCATTAGGAAGGGCGTGGGTTTGGGGGAATGAGAGTGAGTTCTGTTTTGGACATTTTGAGTCTGAGATTGAAGCCTATGGGATGCTTGTTTGAACTAATAGGCACCTAGAGATATGGGATGAGGCAGTCGTGTGCATCGGGATGATAATTAAGCACCTGGGAGCTCCTGATGCTGCTAGGTGAGAGTGTGGCCAGAGCAGAGCAGGGCAGGTAGGGTATGCTGTGGATGACAGAGGCGGGAGAGCCAAGGGAGAGCTGGGTTCTGAAGACCCAGAGGCGGGGGCTGGGAGGAGGGGTGCTCTGCGGGGGTTCAGAGAGGTGAAGAATTGAGCTGGGCGGATGGGGAGGACCCCTCCTGAGAGCAGTGACAGCTGAGTGATGAGGGCAGAAGCCAGAACAGAAAGTGTTGATAGGAAGGTGAGGAGGGAGCCGTGCTGATTCACTCCCCCGCTTCCCTCACCCAGCTAGTCCAGGCCTGCTCTGCTCCACTAGTCCTAATTGGTCTCTCTGCAGCAAATTTCTCTTCTCACCAATTGATCGGCTGTCTGGCTGTGAAAATGATTTTCCTCCAGCTCTGAGCCCACTGAGCCAGGCTCTGCTCTAATTGCCTCCAGTATTGAAATACCCCCTCCCTTGGCATTTCAAAACTCTCCACAGTCTGTTGCAGAGTTTTCTTGCCAAGTTAGTTATGTGTCTCTGCCTTTCCCATCATGCCCCAGGCCTGGAAGGCAGCCCCTGCCCACCTTTCCCTTTCAGAATCCCAGGCCTCCTGCAGTATTCAGCCCACCTTGTCCCTGCTCTGCAAAGAGCCTTGCATTTGTTTGTGTCCGGTAAAGAATGCACTCTTTGGGGCTGGGGGCTGTTTTGGTCTTTGTGTTTCTGGGGCAGGTAGGGGACCAGGAACAGAGCAGGGAATAATAAATGCCTCCCCTTTGCCTTCTTAGCCCCTGTTTGGAGTGAGCTTGGCAGTTGGCAGAATTGCTTTCTCATAACAACCCTGTGCATGAGTATGTATCTTCTTTGAACAGAAGGGCTCTTTAGCCCCAAGGGCAGTCGTGACTTACATGACTCTTGCCATTTGAGAGCTGAGACTCATGCCGGGGCTTCTGACAGCCAGGCTAGTGCCCAGAGCATCCTCCAATCACCTCAGGGGCCACCTCATCCAGCCCAGACTTGTACCCTATGGATGGATGGAGCCAGGTTATGAAAACCTTATACGTATCTTGGATGGGATATGGCCACTCTGCTTAGCCTCTCCCAGACTTGGTTTCCTAACTTGTCGAAGGAGCAGGATAGAGGTGTGTCTGTCCAGGCAGGACCACTGCTACTTCAGAAGTGGGGGGCACTTACTGGGAAGTGACCACAGTGTAAGAAAGGCCTTGGTGCAGTAGTTATTTCAAAAATTAAAAACAGTGAGGTAATTTCCCTTGTAGACCAGATTTGGGGCCAGGTGCACACTGGAGGGCTGTGATGCTTAAGACCTAGGGAGGCTATTATTATATTAATGATGAAATTCTGTGGAAAAGGTCCTGCTGCTGAGGACTTTGGTGGCGAGGTCCCCCTGCCTGCCTTTATGTCTTAGGTGAGCTGTGTGGCTGCATCATGTTGTCAGTAATAAGAGCTGCTGAAAACACTTAGAGATTCCAGAATTCATGGCAGATCCATCACCTGTTCTGGCCTGCTGGCTTCTCTCTTTGTCCTCTGGGACTTCCTGCCTCACTCCTGCTCCCCTCATTGAGGAGTGAGGGCTCAGGGTAGCTGTGACCTCTTTCTGGCTTGTAGCCGTTATCCACTGTTGTTTTCTGGGATAGAATAGGGCCACTCCCAGAGATGGAGCCTGGTGGATGGGCCTGTTGTCCAGTCCTTGGACTGTTCAACTGCGTGGTTGTATGGTTTCTTGGATAATCTATTTGGATAACAACATTAATTGGAGGACATGGGTTCAGATCCTGTCTTAGACACTTATTTGCTATATGATCCTAGACTTTACTGACCCTCTTTGAGACTCAGTTTCTTTCCCTGTAAAATAAGAGTAGGAACAGTTGGCCTGCAGAGTTCTTGTGAGGGTCAGATGAGCTCATGTAAAAGCACTTTGTAAACCCTAGAGACTAGCTGTTTGCATTACTGATACTTAGCTGTGTTACCTTGGCATATCCTTGTACCTTCCTGGGTGCAGTCATTTGGAGTAAGGTCATGCTTAACTTGAGGAAGATTCTCAGTGTACGTGCTTGACATGATTTTTGAAGCTGATTTCTCTGAGAGGGGAGAATTGGCTTTTGAAAAGTCCTTAGCTCTAATTCTTGTAAACAGGACTGAGTGAAATTCTTTTCTCATTTTTGGTGAGATAAATAAACTCCTTCAGGATAGCAGGTTCCATTTGCAACCAACTTCTTTGGAAGTTGACAGAGAGAAGGGAGAATGGAAGAGAGAATCTCCCTAAGGATTCCCAGGGCCTTTTCTCAGTCTGGCCATCAGAGACCAAGCTCTTTGAAGCCATCTGACTTGATGGGTCAGATTGAAAGGGCTACTGAAATGGGACCCAGGAAGGGCAGCCTGGGTGGAGGAGGGCGTGCTGCCTCAGGGGCTGGGGTGCCCTTTCTTGGAGGCTGGCAAGCAGAAGCTGGGTGATCATGGAGAAGCACATGAGATCCCTCTCCTGTCTGGGTGGGTCTGGATTGCTCCCTTCCAACTCCCCAAAGCTGAAATTGTGTGAAGATTTCAAACAGTTTTGTTGCAGTCTCACAAGTGATTCATAAAATGGAGGATTTCAAGTTAATTTAGCAGTTTCTTTTCAAGGCCCCTAGGTCTTAACTGATTCCCCTAAATTGATTGAGGACTGTGATGTGTATATTTTTATGTTGAAGATGATGCTTTGTTTTTAGGGTGAAAGAAAATGTCCTTGTTTAAAGCTCGAGACTGGTGGTCTACTGTCCTGGGAGAGAAAGAAGAATTTGACCAGGGGTGTTTGTGTGTGGCTGACGTGGACAATAGTTGCAGTGGAGAGGGTAAGCAATGTAGCTTATGTGGGGTTTCAGCAGCAAGGTCTGTCCTGCAGTTTTGAAGCACTGGGCCTGTTGGGTTGGAGCCTAGGCTGGTCTGTGGACCCAAGTGATCCAATAGCCTAGGTAAGGCCACTGAGGGCCAGACATGGAAGGAGACTTGTCATTCATCATGCAGCTTGTTAGGCCCAGTTCTGCAAACAAAGGACCTGAATTCAAATCCCTAACTGGCTCTGGAGGGGTCATTTCCCAGCTTTGGGTCTCAGGTTTCTCATCTGAGAAATGGGAGAGTTGAGGTTCCTTCCTCTAGTACAAGTCTCCCATGTTTGTGGTTCATGAAAGCATGCTTGTTTTAGTTTAATAATAAAGTCCCCAAACGGGCAGCTAACTGGTACAGTGGATAGAAAGCCCTGAGTGCAAATCTGGCCTCAGATACTTACTAGCTGTGTGACCCTGGGCAAGTCATATCCTTGTTTTCTTCAGTTTCTTAATTTATAAAATGAGCTGGAGAAGGAAATGGCAGACCACGCCAGAATCTCTGCCAAGAAAACCCCAAATAGGCTTGGGAAGCATCGGACACAACCAAGCAACAAAGTCCCCAAAAGACCAGAAAGGATCAAATGCTTTTCCTTGCTGTTCTATTAACCAGAGGCTCCTGGGCTTTTCAGATTTTGTTTATTTATTTGTTACCTTTCACAATGGTTTCTTCTCCTCATCTAGGAACAGCATTTTGTGCTTTTAAACTGGTCTTCAAAAACAAAGCCCATCTAGGATTAAACTAATTTATCCTCCTGTTCTGTAAGGCCTCAAGCTGTTAAATCTTGTTCAGGGATAATGCGACTGGTTCTGTGAGGCAGCCTGGGGAGAGCATCCTGGTGCCTTCCCATCCGTCTGGGTGGAAAAACCCATCCATCCCAATTTCCCCCACCACCCATTTCTGCTGCCAGTAATGAGATCAGCAGGAAAGGCTCCAGGAAAGCTTAGAGAGGTTAGCTCAGGCAGGTGGATGGGAGAAGATCGTTAAGCTGCTAATCCTTAACTCTTAGATAACTAGTGGAAAACAGAGGACAGCTACTGTAGGGCCCAGACTTCAGGGTTAGGTCTGGTGGCCTGGGCAAGGCAATGAAGAGGTGCCTGAGGAGAAAGGGGTGTCCAGGGGTCCTAGGATGCTAGATGGACTGCCTCAGAGGCCTCTTTGGAAGCTCTCCTTTGGCCGTCTTTCCCAGACTTTCTGAGGCTGTCAAAAATCAACAAAGAATAGATTTAGCTATCTTTGACAGTTGAGTGTGTATCTGAAAAAGACTTTTTGTTGAATATGACCAAAATGGTTCTTTAAACTCTTGATTGGTTTGCGTATTAATAAAGGCCATGACCTTTTGTCTGCCAGGAAGGCCATGTCACTGTGTAGGCTGGTGGTCATTGGCATACCAGGAAGTCTCTGGATTTTGGATAGTTCATCCCAGTCTGTGGGACCAGGGAGGCAAGTAATTCTATTCTGAAATATTCAATGCCAAAGGATACTTTTTCCTATACTAATGTGATCAGAATATCATATTATTCTGTTGTTTTCAGTTGTGTCTGACTCTTCTTGACCACATTGGGGGTTTTCTTGGCAAAGATGTTGGAGTTTTTTGCCATTTCTTTCCCTGGCTCATTTTACAGATGGGGAAACTGAGGCAAACAGGGTGAAGTGACTTGCGCAGAGTCACACCACTAGGAAGGGTCTGAGGCTGGATTTGAGCTCATAAAGTCCATGATTCCAGGCCCGGTGCTCTGTCACTGTGCCCCTTAGCTGCCCCACTCAGAATGTGGTGAAATCTTATTTTAAGAGACATATTTGGAAATGAGAATGTCTATTATTTCCCTTCCCTGTAGCACAGTTAGTGTTTCGGTTACTTAGTCACCAAGTTTAGATATGAAGCCCACAGAATGTGAGTCCTCCCTTCTGCCACCATGTTTGTTAATTCTTCTCTGTTCCTGGTGAACGTTTGATGGGAGCAAGGAGATAAAAGCTTTGAACCCAAAGCCAACAAGTTCACCAGCTTAAAGCAAGAGAAAGGTTGAGGTCGATCCCTGGGGATCTCTAGGGAAAGCCTGCACAGAGTGTGGCGATTCTCAGCTGAATGAAGGACGGCTGGGATTCGGGTCTGAGATGCTGAGAGCCCCCCTGTGCCTCCTGATGGCTGGGGGCCCACAGGCCCTTCCCTGCTCTGTGCTTTAGCTCCTTCTTCCTCACCTGGGGATGGCAGTGCTTGTTCCTCCTGCCTCCTGGGGTTTGAGGAGGGTGCTTTGCAAACCTTGATGCTAATGCTGCATTTCTGTAGGTTTGGGTCACAAACACCTGCTTTTGAATAGCAATAGATCAGCTTTGTGGAGCCTGCGATGTCGCTGCTAGACTGGTCTGCAGCCTGCCGTGATTTATGTCCACGGATGGGAAGAAATCTGTACAACACTGCATTATATCTTTTGGTTTCCTTTCGATGTTTCCTCAGGCTGCCAACTTCTCTGGGATCTCCTTGATTTGGCTTTATTTTGTGGTCATAGTTTAGGAAAGTGGGGAGGCCTTTGAAGGACCCTTTGTCCTGTTTCCAGATATCTTCAGAAATGGAAAATGCACAATGCCCCCCACATTTTGAACTCCGAGGGAGTTTCCTTCTGAGTGGTTTGGCGTTTGACAAACATCCTTTTGTGATGGGGAGTGAGCATTGGATAAAGAGGCAAACAGATGTTGAATTCACTGCCTTTAGGCTGAGAGATCACCTGTGGTTACCCCCAAATTAATGGAGGCAAGGATAACATAATTGGTGATTTACAGCTGTTTTTGAGAAACAATCTCTAACTAAGAGGGGCAGGTAGGGTGGTGCAGTGGATAGACTACCAGCCTAGGAGTCAGGAGGACCTGAGTTCAAATCCAGCCTCAGATCCTCACTGGCTATGTTACCCTGGGCAAGTCACTTCACCCTATTTGTCTCAGTTTCTCATCCATAAAATGAACTGAAGAAGGAAATGGCAAACCATGCCAGTATCTCTGCCAAGAAAACCCTAAATGGGTCACAAAGAGTCAGATGTGAATAATTGACTTACTACATATTAATGTCTTGTTATAATATGAATATACACATTAATGACTAATGATTAATGACGTATTAATATACATATTGATGACCAAGAATGTCATTTCTATGTATTTACTCCTTATAATGTCTTATTTACAAAGGTTAGCACATGTACACATGCAGGAAGTTGGCTTTCTAAGATGTTTTGTTGATGGTATCTTCAAACTTCTTTCTCTTTCCCCAGATAAAATAGTTGTGGGCAGTTACACAGGTTACCTTCGAATCTTCTCCCCACACCCAGTGAAAGTGGGGGATGGAGCCCAGGCTGAAGATTTACTCCTCGAGGTTCATTTACGAGATCCAGTCCTCCAAGTGGAAGTGGGAAAATTTGTTTCGTAAGTACAGTTGCCAACAATTACAGTGATTAATGTCCTAATTACGGTGATTAAAGCCTTTGCTTCCCTTAAGACTGACTGTCACTTTTGGAAAGTGTCTGTGCCTGAAAGGTAAATGCCGTTTATGAATCCAGACATTTTCCTTGGCCCTCTTGGTCCAGCTGTACCCTGCTTAAGTGTCTTCATTTGATGGAAATTATTGTATAGCTCTGTGGGCTTAATAAGCTAGACCTTAAAGGTGGCCAATGCCTGGCTTGCCAGGAACTCTCATGCAGAGACTGTGAATGAAGCACTGAAAGCTCTTGGAAAAGTCAGAATTAAAGAAGGAATTAAGGGCCACCAACTGGTGCTCATGACCTTTTATCGTCTAAGGGTGGGATTTTAAAAATCCACTCCCTTGTGTGGACACCCTTTGTCTGTAGGGCTGCCCTTCTGAGGCTGGGCTGTGCCCAGCATTAGGGCTTTGTGGCTTCATTGCATGGTGTAATTATTTGGAAGAATGGCCATTTTCCTTGTAAATATGTAATTTAAAAATTGTTATTTCTGTAGGTGTGATTATTCTTTGGTCTCTGGAGCACTGGATTCTGTTAAGCGTGCATTCTCTGTGGGTATTTGTCATGCATATGTATTTGGAGCGAAAAAACCCATTAAAAAGGAAGAAAAATGAAGCTATATGTCCTCTCTTCCCAGAACCATTTTGTTTCTGAGCTGAACCAGAAATCACACCATTCCTGGGTGTTATCTTTCTGGGTGACAGGGTGACAAATGTGCATTGTCTTCCGAGAGCTGCTTAGCTCTGAGGAATTGCTTGGATTTCAGGCACTCTGATAAGCTGCTGGGGAATTGAATATACTGTTTCTTCTAATGGCCAAGTTCCTTCCCCTCCACCCCTGCCCACCCCCCACAGAAATCTGGCTTGTACCAAGTGCAGGTGCAGTCTAATTACACTCTGTGAGAGAATGGAAATGAGAGAGAGAGTGAAAAGGAAAGATGACCTATGGTGAAAAATGTGAACCCATCTATTTGTCCTGGGCCAAATGGAGGTGATGGGGTCCGAGGAGTCTCCCAAGTGGGCTCCTATTCTTCTTCAGCTTTGTCAGCATTTGTTAAAGTGCCTTGTGCCGACTGCACTGCCTTGGGAGCCCGAGGTGACCCCTCATTTCAGGGGGTTTCCAGGCTCGGACGTAGGCAGACTGTTGAAATGCCAGGAGCCATGTGCTGGGGCACAGGGGAGGTCCAGGCAGAGAGCTTCGGGAGGCCCTGAGGAGGGGATGGCTTTCCCTTTGGCCAGCAGGGCATCAGGGCACAATTTACAAAGCTGAGCTTGAGCAGGGGAGATAGGGAGTTGGATACAGACGATGGGGGAGAGGCCTGAAAACAGGGTGGCAATACCAGTGAGAAATAGAGTGGAGGGGAGCAGATTCAGCCGGGGCACATGAGAAATTCTGCCTTGCACATGCTGGCCAGGTGTCCGTCTGGAGACAGCCATCTTGGAGGCAGAGAGGCAGCAAGGGTGCTTAGGGAGAGGCTGGGCTGGATCTGACATGGGGGGATCTTTCACAGAGGGGGAGAGGTTCGTCCACGGCTCCTAACTATGATCTCTAGAGCAAAGCCGAGGTTGCAAGGAGAGTCAGACCATAAAGACAAAGATGGGCTGCTCTTTCAGAAACCTTGGGGAGAAGAAAAGAGAGATGTGGGAGAGCAGCTTGTGGGGATAATAGGGCCAAGGAGGAGGGTGGGGTGTGCATGTGTCTGGGATGACATGAGTGTGTTTATGGGTAGGAAGTTTACCTTTGCGTTTATTTTTCAGTTCAAACCCTTTTGGGATTGAACAGTTCTCCTAGCCTGAGCCATAATCCTGTCCGCCTTTGGCCTGTGAGCCCCTCAGGGCCTGGGGCTGTTTTGGCCTGTCTGTTGGACCCCTGTATGTTCTGAATAAATGCTTGTTTGCTAACTGACCAACTGTCCTGGCCCGTCTGCTGCCCCCCTGTAAACTGTTCCCTTCTTTCTGACAGGGGGACGGAGCTGCTGCACTTGGCTGTGCTCCACGCTAGAAAGCTTTGTGTCTACTCTGTCTCAGGTAAGAAACTCACTCTTAGCAGCGATGTTGCTGCTGCTACTCAGCCCCCCTCACGGCTCTGTCTCTTGATGAAGCAGCTTCCTGGAGGCTGGAGAACGGCCTCTCAGCAGCCCAGCCAGAATGCCGGGTTGAAAGCTCTCAGGTTGCCTTTGTTCTTCCCTCTCCTGCCTCTTGCTCTTCTCCATTAGCCCCGAGGCATTTTGTTTGCCTTTTTGCTGGGCCTGGGGACTCCACAGATGCTGCTGCTGGCTTCCCGGGCCTTGAGATGTTCTCAGGTTTATCCCGTCGTCTCAGAACAACTTTGTGAAATATGTCCCTGTTGTCCAGATGAGGAGACTGAGGGTGGAGGGAGACTTGGCTTTCTAGTCTAAATGGGTAAACATCGTTTCCAGTTTCCTTCCTCCTGCCGCTTCACTCAGAATATTTCTAGCGTAGTTGAGGCTTGGATTCCTGGGGCCAGTCAGCTTCTCAGTGTGGGGTGGGGCACAAGGTGAGGGCTGGAGGGGCACCCGCCCCTGGCCAGCAGGGTGGGCCGGTGGTGACAAGAAGGAGCTTTCCTGCTCTGAGAGCTTTTATGGAGAGGGAGAGAGTGTGCTCTGGGTCAGCAAGTGCCCGAGATTCCCAGTCTCCTTTCTAAGCTCCCTAGCTCTCGGGGCACCTTGCAGATGGCTTTTTTTTTTTTTTAATAGTATTTATTTATTTATTTATTTTTACCAATTTCATGTAAAGATAATTTTTAACATTCATTTAAAAAACATTTTGAGTTCAGAATTTCCTTCCTCTGTTTCCCCCCCCCCCCCACCCAAGACAGTAAACAGTTTGAAATTGGTTAGATATGTAGAACATGCCTTTAAAGAAAGACTGTTTGTGGTTAAATTTGGACATTAATATTAACTTTTCCTTAATACCTCATTGACAGGACAGCATCAGGCAGATCTCTATGTCTGTCATAGTTCGGTTCCTGTGCTTTCAGTCAGGACAGCCTAGGTTTGCATTCTGCCCCAGATGCCTCCTAGCCCTGTGACTCTGGGCTCCTCATCTGTAAAGTAGGACTAGTGGAACAGTCCCCACCTGCCAAAGGACTCTAGAGATGGGAGCCATCGGCATTCATACTCAGGTCTCCCAGGTGTTGCTTTGTTTCTGCGGCACATCCTCAGGCTGGCATTCCGAGCACGGTGGTCTGTCTCCACCGAAGGCTCTCCTGCCCGGTGTCTGGGTACAGCCCCACTGGTTGCACTGTGGGCCCCAGAATCCTTGGCTTCTTCCCATTGGAAGCTCGACCCACTGCCCCTTCCCAGAAGCCTCCCTTCCAGGAATGACGTGTATTGGACTTTGGGAAGAGTTTGTCTTAACTATCTGTGAATGAATGTTTTCCCTGCATTGAGGACAGGACAGGGATGTCTGTTTATTGTCTTTGTGGCCCCAACATTGAGTGTTGGTCTTGGCTTATAGAAAGCACTGAGCCGATGTTGGTGAATGAATCAGTTTGAAAATGGTTTCCTGTCAGTGTGGTGCAGTGGGCAGAGCACTGACCATGGGCCAGAATGACCTGGGTTCATATCCTTCCACTGGCACTTAGTAACTTTTGACTAAGTTCTTTGGGCCTCAGTTTCTTCAATGACATTTTTTAAGGTTGAAGGGGACTTGGGCATGTCTGAAGGTAGGGGAAGGACCAATAGAGAGGGAAAGACCAGAGAGAGAAAGAGAGAAGGAGGGAGGGAGAGAGAAGGGAGATTCAGATGGGAGATGGAGCGAGAGAGAGAGGGATGGAGGGAGGGAGAAAGGGAGAGACAGGGAAAGAGACAGAGAGGAGGGGAAAAAGACAGATGGAAGGGGAGGGAGGGAGAGACAGAGAGGGAGTGAGACAGAGAGAGGAGAAAAGAGGGAGAGGGTTGGAGGAAGAAAGGGAGAGACAGGGAGAGAGACAGAGACACAGAGGAGAAGAGAGGAAGGTAGAGAGACAGAGGGAGACAAAGACAGAGGGAGAGAGGGACAGAGACAAACAAAAAAGGGAGGGGGAAGGGAGAAATGGAAGGAGGGCGGGGAGGGGAGAGAGAGAGGGAGAGAGATAGAGGAAGGGGGCGAGAGAGAAGAGAGGGATGGAGGGAGAAAGGGAGAGTCAGGGAGACAAAGACAGAAGGAGAGAGAGAGAGAGAGACAAAAAAGGAGAGAGGGGAAAGGAGAAATGGAGGGGGAAAGAGTGAGGGGGAAGGGAGAGAGAGGAGAAGAGAGGGGGATGGAGGGAGAGACAGAGAGGGAGAGAGACACAGAGAGAAGAGAGAGGGAGGGAGACAAAGACAGAAAGGGAGAGAGAGACAGACAAAGGGGGAGGAATGGAGGGAGGGAAGGGGGAGAAAGAGAGAGGGATGGAGGGAGAAAGGAAGAGACAGGGAGAGAGACACAGAGACAGAAAGACTGATAGAGAAAAGAGGGAAGGAGAGAGAGACAGAAAGAGCCAGATAAAAAAGAGAGAGAGGGGGAGGGAGGCAGAGACAAAGAGAGAGACAGACACAGAAGTAGAGAGAGAGAGACAGAAAGGGAGAGAGGGGGAGGGAGAAAGTGAAAAAGGGAGAGAGGAAGAGAGAGACACATAGAGAGAGACAGAGACACAAAAAGGGATAGAGGGGGTGGGAGGGAGAGAATGATAGAGAGACAGAGATAGGGGAGAGATGGACATTCCAATCTACTGGAAAAGAGAGAGCTCTGGGAGCCAGGGAGCGGGGTCATGTGTGGAGCTGGCCTGGGCAAGGAGAGGGGAGAAGCTCTTACAGAGGCCACTGTGGGAGTAGGTGCTTTTTTTATCCCCATTTTATGGATGAGGAAGTTGAGTCAGACAGGTTAAGTGGCTGGCCCAAGATCACACAGCCAGGACTTGGATTTGAGCTTGGGTCTTGGTGACTCCAGGCCCAGTGCTCTGACCTGGAGCCCCCAGTCTGGGGGCTGTCAGCCTGGAGGCATCAGTGGAACTCTGCTGTGTTCTTAAGCCCCACCTTGGACGGCCTTGCTCCAGCTTGGCCTCTGAGCCCTGGGGTTGTGTGGGTATGTAGGGATACAAATGTTTGTGTTGAGTGCATACTGTGTATGTCTGTGTCTGCACACATAAGCACACACATCACTGTTCCTTTCCCGTCCCCAGCCCCTTTGTCAGAAGCTCCGTGTGCACGGCAGCCTGGGGGGACGTTTGAGGCCCCTGCCCAGCATCTACTTTTCTGGGCCCGGGTCCTGGGAATCGCTGTGCAGAGTGACCCAGCGGGTCCTCAAGTGTTTGTCTTTCACCGCCCTTTTGTCTCCCCTCTCCATCTGCAGGGCCTCCTCCCCCAGCCAGGCCTGCCCAGGCTCCTCTTTGTGTGCTGGGTGTCCGGCTGCACCTGCACGGTGGAGGGTGCAGCCAGACGGCGGCACGGGCAGGACGCCGCTATTGCTGTGTTCACCACCATAATGACTTGCATTATAGAATGCTCCCGCAGGGAGGAAGCCCTTCACAAAGGGGGGGTCTTTATTTCTGGCGAGCTTGGGGTCATTAAAAGCACCACCCAGGGCGCCCTAGAGAGCTGCGCCCACCCCCTCCTATTCTGCCTGGCTGTTTGTCCCATCTGCCCCAGCTCGAGCTCCCCGGGGCGCCTATTCAGGGGCGTCCGTGTGTGTGGGCCCCGGCTGCGCCCCGAGGTGGCCGTGCATCTCATTTGGGGCCAGGCCGCAGCATCTGGCGCCTAGGCCTAGGTAATTGGATGCGTTTGTTCTTAGCGGGCGAGCTCAGGATGGGGCCGCTCTTCCTGGGGACCTGACGCTGCTGGCGGCTCACTGTGGCATCTTCTGCCTTGGGATGCTTTGGAGTCAGCTTCATCTTCCCTCGAGGATGAGCCAAGGCCGCCCTCTAGCGACCATCGGGGATGTCTGCGTTTTCCATGTTGGAAACCGCCCCTTTGTCCAGGCTGGCTGAGCAGGGAGCTTTGGACAGTGCTCAGGCCCCAGTGGATGGTGGGAGCTGCCTCCGAATGACCCTTATAATGACCAGTACCACCCGACCCTCATGGAGCAACGTCAGGCTCTATTAGCCCGTGGGGCGTTCTTGTCCCCACCGGCTCCTCTTCCAGCCCTTCTCTGTCCTCGCCTGGGCTATGGCTCCCCTAGCTCCAGAGCTGAGCCAGGTTTGTCCAGTCACCCCTCACTCTCTCACAGCCTGGCTTCCCCGGCCTTCCCAGACTCCTGCCTTCCCTTCGTTTGTTCCACAGTCAGATAACAAACAGCTTGGTGATCACACTAGCATTTCTGTGACACTTTGAGATTTGCAGAGCTTTACATAACTTCTCTCATTTGATCCCCACAACAGCCCTTTGAAATAGGTGCTACTATCATTCCCATTTTTCAGATAGGGAAATGGAGGCCAAGAGTGTTGAAGGGACTTGCCCAGGGTCCCATAGCAGGTTTTAAACTCCAGAGATGGTCCTGCCTTTGTCTCCTGCACCTCCTGATCCTCTGGTCTAGCTCCTCTTTTGGGTTCTTCTCCATCTCTGTCCCTTCCATATCTGCCTCTTTAAGACCCGACTCAAAAACATCTTTCCTCCCCTAGGTGCCCTCATGTTGGTTGGGTAGGAATTCTTGACATAGTTGTTTATGTATTTGCTGTGTCCTTGGTTGAAGCAGGATAGACAGCTTCGAATTTGTCTGTGTCTCCAGGTATGTGGGAAGCAGCACTTTCTTACTTGTGTTGTGTCTGGACTATTCTGGTGAAGCCTGTGGATCCTTTGGCAGAAGAAAGTTTCCAACATCTCTGGGCCTTCCCAGGGAGCCTTGGGCTCATCTGCCAGCCTGTGGCTTCTGCCTCTGCTCCTGCAAGATTGCCAATGGGTGCCTGTGGCCTGCCTAGCTTCTGAGTCTGCCCAGGGAACCCTGAGTCAGGCCCTTGGGGTCCCTCTTCTCCCTAGTGCTCAGGAGGCCATTCTCAGACTCAGTTCCCCTGTTTTTTAGCTACTGTCTCCTAGGTACTATTATCTGGTACGGCCCCTTGGGCCCCAAGGGACTGTGTCACCACTTGGATAAGCAAGGGAGGCCCTGAGCTCTCATCCCCGTCTTCCCCCACTCAGTGGGCTTTCCAATTAGTGAGTCTGCCCAAACTCATTGTTCAGTGGTTGGCTTCCTCCCACCCTGCCACGCTCTCTCTGTCCAGTGTCCCTGTCTTTGGCTATCAGTAGACACACCCATCCTCCTGCAGGTGAGCTGAGGCCCAGGAGGGCTGGGCCATGAGGATTTGAACCTCAGATTTGAAGCATGCTTCCCTTTGGGCATGGGGGTCGACTCCAGCTCTTCCTCTGAGCCCTTGCCAGCTGTTCCTTCACAGTGGCTGTTAGGACAGCCACACTTTGTTGATGGTCAGTCCTGTGCCTGTCTGGAGTTAAAGACAGAGAAAGGGAAGGACACCAAGAGACCAGAGAGCCCTTGGGTCAGGCTGGAGAGGAGCCTGGCTCCACGAGGCCCAGTGGGCCCTCTTCCATCCATCTGTCTGTCCTTCTGTATGCAGGCCTGGACAGGAGCCTGGCTCCACCAGGCTTGATAGGCTCTTGTCCATCCATCTGTCTGTCTGTAAGCAGGCCTCCCCCCGACCACATCTCAGGCCTTCCAGAGGTGCCCCTCAGTCTTTCTGTGTGGGCCTCTTTTCACCTCCCTGAGCCTTGATACCATCATCTCTGGCTTGGGCCTCATACTTTTCTGAGCCAAACTTTTCTTCCTTATTTGCGTAGCTCAGCATGTATTGGTGAGCTTTGTCTTGGCTCTTGGATGCCCTCTGACTGGTCCCTAGGCTTTTATTAGACATCTGGGCAATGTCAGGATTTGCAGACAATTGCCATAGAAATGAGTCAGTCAGGTAGCCCAGTGGAAAGGAGGCTGGACTTGGAGTCAGGAAGACCTGAATTTGAATTGTGCCTCAGTTACTAGCTGTGTGACCATCAGTCTCCATTTCCTCATCTGTAACATGGGGAAAAGAGATACTAAGTATGGCTGGCATTTATCTGGTGCCCTCCAGCCCTATCACCAGTGGCGGCTGGCACCAGAAACCTGTGAGCTCAGCCTTCCCTCTATTGGGGTTATTTCAACTATGACAGGTTCCCCGCCTCCCCACCCCAACAAAAAGTGTTTATTTTTCAGTTTGAT
This sequence comes from Gymnobelideus leadbeateri, assembly GCA_011680675.1. Classification (NCBI taxonomy): domain Eukaryota; kingdom Metazoa; phylum Chordata; class Mammalia; order Diprotodontia; family Petauridae; genus Gymnobelideus; species Gymnobelideus leadbeateri. The sequence continues at coordinate 419,198 of WOXC01011043.1, read as the reverse complement.
GGAAGCAAAGGTTTCCTTTGTGTTGTTGATACCAAAATGTGTGCTTGTGTGTTTTCCTTCTCCCCCCATGCCCTTTCTATGCCTTTCCTGCTTCCAACAGGGCCAGGCCCGTGGCGGGGGATAGACTTTCTCAGGTCTTGGTGTGCCTTTAATAGATGGCTGCTGAGATGACTGAGCCTCAGTGAGTGAGCTTGGCTTCTTAGCTTGTAGGCTTTAGACCTTCTTGTAGGCTGTGAGCTTCAGTGACTCCTTCACACGGTCCTTCCCTTTGTTCTGAAGGAGATTCTCTCTGCAGAGTGGTTCGTTTGGTTCATTGGGGGAAGCTGACACATTTTATCCATTAAATTAGAGGAGTCTTCATGGGGGGCTGAAGTGTTTTCATGGTGGGATGGAAAAATAGCGTCATTTGAAAGGAAGTGGGGGATTTTGTGTGTTTCTGTTTATTCATGTTTTCCTAATTACTCCAAGGAAAGTTAACTTGGTTTCTTTTACAGCTGGAGCTAGAAGGATTTTGGGAATCAGCCATCCCCCTCGTCCCCCCAGACCTGGCCTATCCTGAGGAGGTGCCCAAGGGGAACCTTCCACCTAGCGGTCATGCAGACCAGACCCAGGTCAATATGAGTGGAGCTGTCAGGGCCGATTCTGATGGACTGGGGTCATGCTTTGCCATTTTTGAGTGAAATTCCCAGAATTCAGGAAAAGAAGGTCTCCAACATGGGTCAGGAAATGAGAGGAATCATTCACCTTAAATCTGTCTTCATGACATACAAAATCGTAATTTTCTGTTTTTGTAGGAACTCTAGGTAATGTGGAACATGGGAACCAGTACCAGATCAAGCTTATGTATGAACATAATCTTCAGCGGGTCGCCTGCAACATGACATATGGATCCTTTGGCGGTGTCAAAGGTACTGTAGATCTGTCTCTTGTTTTAAGTGTGGCCACAAAGGGAGTCCAAGTGGGAGTGGCTGGCCATCCAGGCCACGGACATGGGGCAGAGCGAGCCTGGCACACACAGGTTCCTTTCTTCTAGGCTTGTCTTCAAGTATCCAAGTAGAATTTCACTAAATCACTCCTAATAATGTAAAAAATGAGACCCAAGTTGTGGGGTTTTTGAATGTTTATTCCTCCTCTTTGGAAGTGGTTGTTGGGATGAAACAAAGTCCAGCCATTGGAGTGAACGTTTTCCAACTTTGTCTTATGTCTACGTTGCCAAGTTAAACATATTTCAGGATTTCTGGTCAGCTACCTTGCAAAAGTCCAGAACTTTAAAATATACTTTTAAGGGTCCCACAGATTGGTCCCAACAACTTCCTGCCTGTGCATGGCCAGCTCATAGTGGTGTGGGGAGCACTGGGGCCAGGGTTGGCATCAGGGCTGCATGCCAGGTGCTCAGGCTCAGTCAGAAGTGGACACAGGCTTCTCTGCAGCTGTGTGTGTGTGTGTGTGTGTGTGTGCGTGTGTGTGTGTGTACACGCTCATACGTGTGTGCCCATGCACACACCCTTGGCCCCACTCTCGCTGCTTGTTGCTTCTGAGATGGAAGGTGAAAAAGAATCCTTTGGTTTAGTTACTAGATAATTCTAGAACACCTGCTCTATGCCTGCCCAGTTCACATGCCTGCCTTTTTCACTATCTGGTCTTTCCCTGGGGGCCAGTCTAGGCAGCACTGGCACCAGAACCAGTGGTTGGCTTAGTATCCTTCATATGTCTCCTCACTGCTTTCAGCTGGCTTGCTTGTAGGTCCCCGTCTTTTTTGGGGGGTGGGCCTGGGCCAGGCCTCAGAGCTCCCAGGTGAACTGGGGATACTGGCTGCATCAGAAGAGGGGTGGTCATCCTTCGACCACCTCCCAGTGGGGCTGGTGTGGGGAGGCCTTGTGGCCCTTCTAGTACTTGGGCACTCTAAGTCATGGCCCTGTTGTTCACATGGGAATAAGCGTTGTCTTCTGTGGAGTCCTACTTTTTGGCGGGCATGGCGTGAGCGGTCCTTTGAATGGACTAGCCACCCCAGAAGGGGGCAGAGTTCTTTCCCTTGTTCACCAGAGGCCCTTGGAGGCAGAGGAGCTGGCTGAGGGTGGCACCTGGCTGCGTCCCATCCCGGGCCTCTCTTGGGGCTGCCTGAGCTGGAGGAAGGGGCCCCCTGGGCTTGGCCCCCTCCTGGATTGCTCAATTCCAGGAGGATACAGGGGAGATCACACTGTGTCCTAAAGCACTGTCTCCCTCAGCTCCTGCGCTGGTATGAAATCCAGGGGTACAAATGAAGCCGAGTGTAAGGCTGATGAGAAATCGTTTAGAAATGGTGTGTGATGGGCGTCTTTTCTCTTGGCTTCCTCCAGAGTGAGAGCCATCCCTGGTCACGGATAAGCACATTAAGAGGTCCTGCCAGCAGAGAGCCGGCATGGACCCCAGGGCACTGCCATGTCCTATGGCTTGGCTGTTACTAGAGGGCAGTGTCATTGTAGTCTAGGAGGCGGTCTTGGAAGGACTGTCCCCTCCTCCCCATCCTGGAGGTCCCTGACTAGAAAATGGAAGGCCCTATGGCAGGGAGGGCTTGGCCAGGGGCGCTCCACATGGGCTCCTCCTGGGACCCTGGTGGCCAGCGGACATTTTTTATGCACCTACTGTGTGCTGGACACTGTGCTAAGAAAGGCACAGATGTCATCCCTGACCCCAGAGAGCACACATTCTAGTGCAGGGAACAGTGTGTGAGCAGTCACGCATGTACATACATGTATGGACATATAGACACGTGCGAGTGCATAGAAACGAACATACACACATGTGCACATGTGTCACACACGTGTATGCAGGCCTAAGCTGGCATGTATAAGCACACACAGAGACGTGTGTATGCACACATGTATACATAGGCAGAAATGTATAAGTGCATATGTTATACTTGTATGTATATAAACAGGTGTGTGTGTGTGTGTGTGTGATAATCTCAGAGAAGGCCAGTCTGACTCTAGGGGAGACTGTGAAGGGCTATGGCAGAGGCAGTGCCCTAGCAAGTCTGGAAGGATGCACCCAGGGCACGAGGTGGGAGAGCCGCCTGGCGCAGGAGGCCAGTGCCAGGCCGCGGGGTCAGCAGGCAGAGTGTCCTGAACATGAACAGCAGGAAGCCTGACTGTGGGCCTTCCCCTGGAGGTTCAGCCTCTTGAAGATCCCAGGGAGGCCTCACCAGGTTTGCCACAAAGGTGATGAATTTCTCAGCCAGAAAAACTCTCCGAGATTGTGGGAAAGGTCCATACAAAGCAAATCCATATATTCACTTAGCATGTGCTGAGCCCCTGCTTGGAGCAGGCATTGAACTGTGTGCTGGGGGTAATACAGTACGTGTGTGCCCTCAGGATCCTCTGTGCCCTTGGGGGTGGGGAGGGGCCCTGTGTGTATGGAAGGAAGGGGCTCCTGGAGGGGTCAGAAATTGTGGAGGCAGCACAAGCCATCACTGGGGGGTGTTGTGATGCTTCAGTGAGATGCTCTGTACAAAGTACTTGGGGACAGTAAAGCCCGGCTTCTGCCCATGCTGGTGTTAGGACTCTGCCCCCACCCCTTCTGGTCTTAGCTCTCAGATGTCTTCCTGAGCCATGCCTGGTGCTCTGGTAGGGTTCTTCCGGTGCTGAAGTGAAGGGGGAGCTGTGGGCTAGGTGAAGGTGAGCAGACTTAGCCAGTGGACAGCCACCGGTGTTCCTGTAGGACTCACAGAATAAGATCCCCGGGTCCTTTTGTAGAGGGTCAGTGGGAGATATAGGCAAGATGCTGAAAGCCCTCTGCTTGGCTTCAGTTCATAACAACAGACGGCCTAGACTAGCCCCGGGATTGAGTTCAAGGGTCCATCAATTCAAGTGAGGTGCTAGTTTTCATTCACTTTTTGGTGATCATTCTGATGCACAGGGCCTGCTGAGTATTTATCACAGAAGCTGAACAAATCACAAGCTAAAAGGCCTCACTGGATGTTTGTAGATTTGCTGGGAGGATGTTCCGGGTGGGGTTTTGTGTGTGTTGCTGCTTGGAAGAACAGTTTCTGTTATAAAACTTAGAAGATTTTATTTTTCATCATATCATAATTCAGGATGAGAAAATAACTATTTGAGATTCCTGAGGGTACTGAATTTAGAAGAACAGCCAAAGTTAATATCCTCTACTTCATAAAAAAAAATGACTTTTTGGTATTGCCAACTTTGAATTCATCTTTTTTTGTAAATAGGATTTTATTTTTTCCAATTACATATAAAGATAGTTTTTCAACATTCATTTTTGACAAGATTTTGATTTTCAATTTTTTCTCCCTCCTTCTCTCCCCATTACCCCTGGCACAAAATGGCAAGTAATCTGATGTAGGTTATATGTTTGCAATCATGGAAACATCTTTCTACATTGGTCATGTCTTTCCTTCCTCCCTTCCTTCCTCTCTTCCTTTCTCCCTTCCACCCATCTTCCCTTCGCCCCTCCCTCCCTCTCTTCCTTCATTCCTCCTTCCCTCCCTCTCTTTCTCTCTCTTCTCATCCCAGCAGAGTCCATGTGGCAGTCAAGTGCTGCCATCGTGTGGACAACTCAGAGCATGTCAGAGCATGTCCATCATTTTGTTTTCAGTCCTTGGTCCAGGCCAGGGGGTCTTTGTCCCCTGTCCCGTGGCTCCTCAGAGTGTTTTCTTCCCCACCATCTTCTGTGCTCCCCCTTCCTGCTGAATTAACCTCAGCATCCAGTGATGGCCGATGGGAGGCTGGGGCCATGTATGGCCGCATTACAGACTCTCCACCCTTATACAATTTCCCCCCTTTCATTTGTCTTCCTTCAGACCGTTTAGTTTTATTTTTCTTAGTTTTATTAGTTTCCTTCTTTATACTTTTAATGGCCTGACTCATTTTTTCCTGCCTCTTCTGACATTTGTTTCAACTTTCAGTTCAGTGGGAGGCGTCCATCATGTTCTGCTCCAGCCCCCTCATTGCGGGTGGAGCCGGTGCCTGCCGGGGGCAGGGGCAGGGGCAGCAGCTTCCTCCCTGATCTCACCAGCTGCCCCAATTCAGCCTCATTTTCTACTTCTCTTCTGAAGTCAGAGCTCTGGAGTGCAAGGGGTGGCTCACTTGTTGGCAGGGTTTGAGAGTTTTTAAATTTACATTTTACTGTGCTTCACACAGTCACTCCAGAGTTTTGTGGGCCGTTCTGCAAGTGCGGCCCCTCGGTTGTAGGTGTTAAGATCAAAGCACTACTTTTCATACGTATAAAGCACATGTGTGTATGTGAGCAGAGGCACTCACATCTGTGTGTATGTGTGTGCGTGCTTATGTGTGGCTATCACCCTATCTAGTCAGTCATCTGACTGTTATTAAACACAGTGGTCATTTAACAAGCATTGATGAACATCTATTGATGCCTGCTCTGTACCAGGCACTGTGCTGATCTGGGGCTTCAAATACAAGTAAAAATAGGGACAGCCCTGCCCTCAAGGAGCAGACAGTCTAATGGAGGGTAGATCCTGTGGTGCTGAAAAGGGCTAGGGGGAGGGGAAGAACCCCTGGCCCTGCCCACCTGTCTGAGGGGGAAGGGCCTGAGGGGATGTGAGGGCCAGGCACTCAGGCTTGTAGTGTAATGCTATGGTGAGTTTCTTGGTGTGACCGAGAGGTCCAGAGCCATCTTCCTATCTGCCTCTTCCCTACCCCAGCAGAACACTGGGAAAGCCCTGGGTAAACCTTCCAGGGCTGTGTAATGCTGGCTCTTCCATCCAGGACCAACCTCAGGGTTTCCCTGGGCCAGGAGCTCACAATTACTGCTTTCCCTTCTGCTGACCAGTCGCTGTTCTACTTTCCTCAGTTTATATTTTTGGTTGTGGCCTTTTGCTTAGATTTCATCAATATAGGGAGCTCCTGGCTGGGAAGCTGTGAATGGAAAACTTGTCTGAAATGGACAGTCTTAGGGTATGGCCTGAGGCACTGAAAGTGACTCTACCAGGGTCTCTCAGCCCCTCTGGGGACTTCCTGACTGCAGGGATGGCCCTCAATCTACTGTACTAGGTTGCTGCTCTTGATGAAAATGATACCAAAATATGCTTTTTCCAAACCTTCCCCTCCAAAGCCGGTCAGTTCTCTGGGCTGGCGTCTGCCCTGTTGGGGTCTGCACTTCCTCTTATAGCTGGTGAATTTTGTCTGTTGGCCCAGTCAGGAGCAGGGAGTCTTAACCTGGGTCCCTGATCTGGTTTAAAAATGTATTTTGATAGTTACATTTCATATGATCTGTTCCCTTTGTCATCCTATGTTTTTTACTTTATACGTCTAAACTTGTTCTTCTGAGAAAGGGCCCACGTGCTGCACCACGTTGCCCAGGGGTCCGGGACATCACCGCGCAGCTAGGAGCTGCCACCTGGGGTAGATGCTTCTAGTTCCTCCTTCCTCCTCCTCTCCTCCCCTCCGCCTTCCCTGAGGGTCGGGGCAGTGCCCAGCGTGAAAGAGGCAGCAAAGGACCACAGAGTTTTCTATTTTGGGGACTTTATTTATAATTTAGTAAGTAATCTAATATAAGACAAGTCAGCATTTTTAGCACTGATAATCACATTTACATATTTTAAAAACCTTGGCCCTTTCCCAGCTCTCCATGACTTCATAATTGCTGATTACTAGGTGCCTGCACAGTGCTAAGCTGTGTTTGATTTTGTTTGATTTTCCAGCAGCCCCTGAGGGAGGTGCTGTTCTCCCATTTTATAGTTGAGGGAACTCAGGCAGGCAGAAGTGAAATGACTGATACAGGGTCACACAGTGAGCAAGTACTGGCTTTGAACTTGGGTCTTTCTGCCTCCAGGTCTGTGCTTTGTCCATTGTACCACCAGCTGCCAGAATGAATAGGACTTTTTGCATATTCATAGCTAATGTTTAAGATAGTTTATATTATATATAATACAAAAATATACAAAATATTTATATTATATATAGTTAATATTTAAAACTAGTTTGGAATGATCTTCCCATCCCTTTCCCTTGTGGTGGGAGATGGCACTCTACCTCTGGGGCTCTGACATCTTCCATGGCCTGCCCAGGTCCCGTTATCCTGTCTGTGAAATAAAGGGGGCTCGTGAAAGGATTTCTGGGCCTCCTTCCAGATGGAGAATTCTGTGACTCTGCAGTTGTTGGGGGTGAGGTTTTCTCATTCTGGGATCTTTGGGGCTTAGAAAGAAGCCGACCATTGAGCAGTGTGTCAGTGAGCTGATGCAGACAGAGGCAGGTTTCCCAAAGTAAATATGTAAGTCGCCCTCTTTTCAGCATTGGAATGGAAATACAGTACAGGAACAGGTCCTCATGTTTGTCGTTCAGTTATCCAGAAAAGATCAAGGACTTGGGAGCTAGAAGGGGGCCTGAGATGTCATTTCGTAGTTGCCCTTATTGGACCCAAGGAAAACTGGACTCCTGAGAAGTTGCAAAACCGGCCCCAGAGCCGGAGCTCAGCCCCACAGCAGCCCCACGACTCACAGTCTGATTTTCTTTTGACCTTTTTACCACGTGCCACAAAATGAAGAGATCTTTGCAAATAATCAATACCAGGCTTGAAGAACATTTTTAAAAATAATGAACTGACTACCATAAGCTCATGTGGGATTATATTGTCACATAAATAGCAATTCATGAATTCCTGGGCTTCTGAGGTCTGCCAAAGAAAATAGCCAAGTGAAGGCCCAGTGTGCCTCCATCCATTGACTCCCATGGGAGAGCTGGATAATCCTTGGAGGTCCGGGGTAGCGTCTGATTGTCTGAAATGTTGGGCTGCTCTCTTAGCTGCTGGAGAGACCTATCAGTGGGCACTTACCATCCCTAAGAGTCTAGATCCCCTGGGCCATCCGGAGCCCTTGGTTGCCATCTGAGAGTGAACTGATAGGCTGTGTTTGGGTGAATGTAGGGGCCAAGCACAGCCGGCCTGTCTGGGGGCTGTGGGTGCTGATACCAGATTCGTGCTCTTTTTTGGGGAAGGGGAGTCAGCTAATGGGCTGTGGTGACTCTTGTGCATCCTGAACCATTCTCCATTGGGCCCCTGACTCCTTGGCCTTTGCAAGAGCTACGCGGAGCATCTGTGTCAGAGTCAGTGTCAGTGGTTAGGGCTTTGTTGTGATGGCGACTTCCTCCCCTCGTTTCTAAGATAAGTTTCTGGAGCCTCGGAACCCCTTGACCAGCATGTGCCTGGTTTTTGCGCAGTGCTGGGTTTTCTCAAGTGCTTGCTGTTCCTCTGTAAAATCCCTGCTCCGAGACCTGCTACCCGGTGCTATTCTCGTGTATCATCTTCCTGTATGTTAAGCTGTATAAAAACTCAGCTCCTGGGGGAAGGGTGTTGAGAGGGGACTCCCTGGCACCTTTCTTGCAGAAATTCAGGGGGGGAATACTTCCTTGGCCCCTATCAACAGTGGCCAGATATCCGTGGGGGGAAGGGTGGGAAGAATGTTGGTGATGTCTCAGGGCTGTTTGAAAACACAACAGAGTCTCCAAAAACTTTCTTGCCTGAGGTTGGCTGTGGAACCTGGAATGATGGGAGTGAGTTCTAGTGAAAACTTTTGCCGTCAGGAGATGTGACATGTGGTGGGTGTGATTTGTTCTGACAAGTGTTTTCTAAATGTATATAACACGTGATATGTTAAAAATCAATATACAACCTCCAGGGTAGGATTTGAACTCAAGTTCTGTGACTCTAGAGCCAGGGCTTTCAGTACCGTACTATCTCTTGTGAAGGCTAATTAAGTGTTTTGCTTATTAGAAAAGAATAAGTCACCTTGGTCTACTGCCAACATTTAAATAGTACCATCATTTAAAGTTTTTTCAGATTTGTTCCTGAGGCATATTGTCATGGGACACCCCCACTCCCACTGTCCTACCTCTTTGGGCATGGGTTGATTCAGTCTCTTTTCCTATTTCCTATTGATTCTAAGATCAGGTCACAGATTTTTAGAGATTCAATCTGAGTGGTGATTTGAAAGGCCATTTCCTAAGCTTATAAGAAACTTCTTCCAGGAAGACACCTTCTGTTATCTCAGTTGTTCATCCCAGTGCTCAGCACACAGTAGGCACTTTACAGATGTGTGCTGACTTCTTTTTCCCCCATGTAATAGTATTTTTTCAGTTACATGTAATTTCCAACATTCATTTTTCTAAGATTTTGAGTCCAAATATTTCTTCTTCCATCTCTTCCTTTCCTGCTCCCCAAAACAGCAAGCAATAGGTTATACATGTGCAATCATGTTGAGCATGTTCCCACATTAGTTATATTGTGAAAAAAGAATTGGAACAAAAGGGAAAAACCACAAGTAAGGAAAACGCAAAAAACAAAAAAAGTGAAAATAATCCGCTTTGACCTGTGTTCAGACTCCATAGTTCTTTTTCTGGATGTGGATAGCATTTTCCATCACGAGTCTTTTGGAATTGTCTCAGATCACGATATTGCTGAGAAGAGCTAAGTCAATCACAGTTGATCATCAAACAGTGTTTCTGTTACTATCTACAGTGTTCTGGTTCTGCTCACTTCACTCAGCGTCAGTTCATGTAAGTCTTTCCAGGTTTTTCTGAAGTCAGCTTGCTTATCATTTCTTAGGAACAATAGTATTCCCTTACAGTCATACACCACAGCTTGTTCAGCCATTCCCCATGTGATTTCCCGTTCTTGGCCACCACAAAAAGAGCTGCCATGGATAGGTTTGTACGTGTGGGTCCTTTCCCCATTGTTATGATCTCTCTGGGACATGGACCTAGAAGTGCTATTGCTGGGTCAGAGGGTAGGCGCAGATTTATGGTCCGTTGGGCTTAGTTCCAGATTGCTCTCCAGAATGGCTGGATCAGTTCCCAACGCTGCCAACAGTACATTAATATTCCATTCTTCCTACATCTTCTCCATGTATGTTGAATTCTTGATCTAATCCCCTCATTTTTAAGATGCAAATGCCAAGGCCTAGAGAAGGTGTGATGTCAGCCAGAATGTATTTACACAGTTCCTGCACACTCAGAGTTCATTGGGGGAGGCCAGAGATCATCCAGCTGAGTCCCTGAGCTCCAGCTGTGTGGTCACTGCCCAGCCACCAGCCTGCCCCCAAGACCCCCCATTGAGGCTGCATCCTCCCCATTCTGTGATGAGGCTCTGTGCACTCTTCCACACTTCCCTCTTTCTTCCCTTTCTGGATACCTGGGAGGGTTTTGTTTTGTTTTTTTTGCCTTTTTTTGGAGGGGCAGTTGGGGTTAAGTGACTTGCCCAAGGTCTTATGGCTAGTTTTGTATTAAGTGTCTGAGGCTGGATTTGAACTCAGGTCTTCCTGACTCCAGGGCTGGTGCTCTATTCACTGTGCCACCTAGATGCCCCCAGATACCTGGGAATTAGTAAGCTTTTCTTACCTTAAAATGGAAGTTTTCTCTTTGTATTTCCACTTAAAGTTCCTACTTCTTCCCTTTAGTTGTTCAGTTACTTTTCAGTTGTATCTGACCCTTTTTGATCCCATTTGGGATTTTCTTGACAAAGATACTGGAATCGTACCTTTTCCTTTTCCAGCTCATTTTACAGATGAGGAAACTGAGGCAAACAGGATGAAGTGACTTGTCCAGGGTCACACAGTTAGGAAGTATCTGAAGCATCCGGCTTCAGATGACTCTTCCTGACTCCAGGCCTTATCCCCTGTCCCTCCACCTCTGCCCATTAAAGCAGAGTCTAAACTGAATCCTCCTTCCACACGGCAGCCCTTTCACTGCTTCAGCACAGTTATCCTCGGCCTGGCCACCCCTTAATTAAACACACCAACAAGCAGCTTTTCCAGGTTTGGTCCCTTCTTGTAGGGGGTGGTCTCTGGCTGGTTTGGTTGTGCTTCAGTTGGATAGTGACTTTCCTGTGGGTCCCCCCTGTGCACTTTGCAGGCATTGCAGGCATCCCATTACTACCTTCCTCCAAGGCATTGATACAAATGTCCAACAGTGAAGGGCCAAGGACTGGAGCCCATGGAGCTCAAAGAGCTTCCTTTGAGGGGATCTCAGCCTCTAATGGCAGAATCCCCCAGCTAGACCATGGTCTGGCCCATGTTCTGATACCTGATTCCCAGGATCAGAGTAAGAGGCTTTGACCTGTCATTTTGGGCATGAGTTGGTTTGCCGTATGCCTAGAATTCCCCATTGTTCCAGCAGAGTGGTCTTGTCTAAAGAGGGCAGTAAGTCAGTGGGGGGCTCGGCTGGCACGTGGCAGGCCTCACTTCCTAGTGTCAGCCGCCCCTTTAATGAGGTGACGTGGTGCGAGTGGAAGCCAGTGCTCCCCTGCTTGGGGCTCAGGAACCTCTTCTTTCCCCTGTTTTGACATGGGCTTTTCCACAATTCTGTCTCATCTTTCCTGTTTGCCTCAGTTTTTAGAAATCCCTAACTTGGTTATCATGACCTTGGCTTCCTTTGGGATCTCAGGGTGTGGCATGTGAGGAGGAAGGACTTCTGGCCATGAGGGGAAAGTGAGAGCACCTTGCTTGGTAGGGCCCAGAGCTGAGGGGAGGCCTTTTACATAGTCTTGGAGGGTGGCATCATAAAGGCTGCTCCTGCTACACTGCCTGGTGACCTTGACCACTGACTGACTGGAAGACATTTTTTAAGAGCTTGAGACTAGAAATACTCGGGTCTTTATAGATGTGAAAGCACTTTGCAAAGTCCTGTACAAATATAAGGTGGTTCTATATTTAGGGGTATTTTTGTTCTCTAACATTCTAACCATTGTAAAAGGAAATTAAAATATAAAAGTGCAAAGCGTTTCAGTATTATTGGAAAAAGGTTTCAAATGAAAGAACAATATGGCCTGTGTTTCTTTTAAGATGCTAAATTGCTTCCTTCCAGATTAAATGTAAAAGGTAATTTAATTGACCTCCCGAGTGTGAGTCTCAGAAATAATGGAACTTGGCAGAGTCATGTGTCAGTTGAACTTTGTTAAGAAGTGGTGATACTCAATCTATTTTTATTCCTTTCTCAATTTTTAGGTTTGTTAGTATGTGTAAGTGCTTTGGCCTGGACCTGCTGCCCTTCCCCAGTGGATCTTCGTAAAGGAAATGGCCCTGGGGCCCATGAGCGGTAGGGTCCAGCTCAGCTAGTCTATATAGAAGGATCCCCATGGGCCACAGAGTGACCGCATCTTAAAATGTCATGTGATTTTGGTTTGATTGTCTTTTTACTTGTTGGGTTAGGTATTTCCCAATTACATTTTGATCTGGCTTGGTTGCACTTGGGAGTATCGAGGGCTGTGTGTTTGACCCCTCTGATATAGAGTGATGGATGGAGAACAGATCCTGGAAATGCTCAGAGTCAGAGGCATGGGAAGAGAATTGTATGGAAAGGAAAGGCATGGGTGGGCACACAGTCAGCTAAGGTCACGAATCTGTGGAAACAAGCCCGTGGTCTGCTGTCACTGTCGAGATGGGTCTGAGAAGATTTGACTTGGGGCATTTAATCTGACACATTTATTGTGAATGATAAGATAATAAAGGGACTTAGCTAGAATGTTCTGTTTATTTCTTGGCTCACATCCTGCTTCCCTCTGCCATTTAATCTGCTTACCTGAATGGGTGATGCTCCAGCTTGTCTTTGGCAGCACCGCAGATGCCTAGTTATTGCAGGTTGCCTGCCTTCTGTGCGTCTGAGTTCTCCTTGACGTGGGCCCTGCTCTCACCTGGGCACAGCATGCTCTATCCTTGCTTTTTCCTTCTGGGCAGTCAGTCTCTGCAGAGGATCCCTTTCCCTTCCTGGAGGCCTCACTCTGGGTTTCTTCACCTTTGAGGGCACCAAACAAAGGCTTGGCCTATTGCTTGTGTCCTTCTCCTTCGTGTTTTCCTGGCAATAGTTTTATATGGTTTGTGCTGTCTAAGTCACCATTAGCAGTACCCATGAATCTGTGATACCACCCCCTGGATGACTCTGCCTTGCTCTTTGGGCCTTCTGTCATTGGGGTTCTTCTGAGGTCACACAGTTCCAAAGGGCCTCAGGGAGCAGTGAGGGATGGGCACCACAGGAAGGTCCTTGGGAGATTGCTGGGTGTTGTCCTTCCCTCTCTTCTGTCCTGCTTGTCTGCTCTCTGCAGTGACTAAGACAGCCCATGTAGACTGACTTTGTGCCCTAGGTGTCCATCCAGGGGGTTCTCTCTGGTTTTCCTTTATGGCTTGCTGGCGTGAACAAGGGTATGTGAATACACACAAACACACACACAATACATTTATACACATGCACAACACACAACGCACATATACACAGACACACATATATGTATACAATATACATAATAAATATAAAGTGAATATATTTAAATATTCACACACACACAGTGCAAGGTGGTTTGGGAGAGCCATGGCCATCCAAGGTGGGGGATCAGGAAAGGCTTCATGCAGCAGATTGTGCCTCCACTGTGTCTTAAAGGCAGAAAGGCTCTCTAGGAGGCACAAAGAGGAGGAGAAGCATCCTGGGCATGGGGGATGGCCAAACAAAACCTAGAGTGTCTGAAGAAAAGCAAGAGGACAAGGATGGCCGAGGCTAGGAAGGTGGGTGATGTCTGGTGAGGCTCTGAGGGGCTCCCGAGGCCGGGCAGGAGGTGGGGTCTTAGCATACAGGCAATGGGAAGCCACTGGAACCGAGTGCCCTGGTCAGATATGGGATTGACAGCAGCATGGAGGATGGGCTACAGTGGGGAGTCCTGTTTAGGCTGATGAGATGAGCCGGGTGAGGGGTGCTGGACGGGGGCCAGAAGGAAGGGGGCAGTTTCCAAAGTAGAAGGAAGGGGTGATCATATGAAAGATGTGGTGGAGGAGGGAATGGCGAGGTCATGTGGGGTGAGGGAGGGGAGGCATGGTGATACTGCCAAAGACAGGAGCCTTGGAGACCTTAAGGATGGTGGCACCTTGATCAGGAAGGAGGAGGCTTTGGGGGAGAAGGGGATAAGCTCAAGTGTTTATGTGATACTGCCGAGCAGAGAAACACGGTGATCCACAGCACAGTGAAAAGCAGTGGAGGAGAAGGGACCTGTAGGAAACCTGGACCAATGTCCAGCCAAGCCAGTGGGTTCTGAGATCAGGTCTAGGCCCACCTGAAGGAGGAGAGCTAGACGTGAAAGGGAACAGATGCGGCAGCGCTTCTGAAGGCAGCTGTGCTCCTGCGGATAATCACAGATTCACTTCGGGCCAGTGTGGTGAAGGGCGAAGGGGAAGGTCACCCGAGAAGCTGAGGTTGGGAAGAATGGTGGGATGTGGCCAAGGTGAGCTTGGGTACCATCTCTTCTGTCTTCCACCTCTGAGTTCAGGCTGAGGTGTGAGCCAGATTAGGGCAGATAGCACATGGCAGCACTGTATTTTGAGCTTGTGTCCATAGGGGTGGGGTCTCTGCTTGTCTCTCACACGCCCTGGGAGGTAAGACCCCTCCCAGCCCCATCTCCTACCTCTCTTGACTGGGGCTCCTGCTCACAGTTTTCCACCCTATACTGTTTCCCTGCTGGAGCCAGGCTGCGGCTTCTGTCTGGGGGCAGTGGCCTTGAAGCAAAGCGAGTTTGATTTCATCATAATTTAAAAATAAATATAAAAGAATATTGCAAAGTGCTTTTTGTTAGGGCCTGAGAGGAGGGATTGCTTTTTCTGAATGAGGGATTATGGACCATTCCTCTGACCTTTCTACAGGGACATGGCGATGGGTATCAAGACTCTTTCTTCATAATAGGCAGCTCTCCATCAATTTTGAAAACTTGTCTTATCCAATTAGGGTTGGAAAGTCAGAAGAAAAAAACAAAACAGGAAAAAACTCACAGGAGGTCAGTTTTAGACATTACTGAGGCCCTAGTTTAATGTCCATTCTAATCGAGTGACCTGCAGATTGGCCTGGAAGCAGACTCGCTATAGAACCTTTGCATTGTCAAGGTTACACTTATCCTGCCATAATCAATCCTCACTGATATGTAGGCATAGATGCTGCTCTTTGTAAGTGTTACAAAGCAATATGGTTTTCAGGAAGCTGGACAAGGGAGGCAAAGAAGGAGTGAGGAATATTTATCACCAAGAGCTACTGATTGGATCTCCCAATTATACGATGTGTTGATCAGCTCAAGAGAAGACTTCCACTGCAGAGAAAACCACTAAATAACAGAATTTAAAAATAATTTTTTGTTGGAAGGCAAAAGTTAAGCATCTTCTTTAAGAGAATGCGCTGTAGCGGGCTTGTTAATAGACTTAGGCACTGTTCCTAATATACTAGGACCCACGTTTAAGCGAGTGCTAAATTTAAAAATATGGTCATACAAAAGCTTTTAACTTTGTAGCATGAAACTTGCTTGATAATTTCTTTGTCTAACACCTCATAAAATTCATTCTTCCAGAATTGTGGAAAAGTTAAGCACAGTCAACCCTTATTATAAAGTTTCCTGTTACAAGGGTGCATGGCTTACACATATGTTATACTTTATTATTAAAAAAAATTCCTCCCTATAACACCCTCTTTGTTGTAACCCTCAGCATGCTTTGCCTTCAGGCTGGATCTGTGAATGAAAGTAAAACGAATTCAGACAGATTGGGGAGAAAGAAAACGCTGGTTTCTTTTTCTCTCTTACTGAGGTCTTTCTTTTGATCTCCAGTGGTTCTTCAGCATCCAAAGTTTGTTTCTTCCTTAACATTTTCATATTCTTTTGATGTATTTCATTTTAAAACACGAGATGATAAAACCAGGTTCCGTTATCCTGGAAACTAGCATAGTACGCGACTCTTTTTCCCCTAATCCCGCCGAGGTTTATCGTTAAGACAATGCACAGTATAAAACTTCTCTCCACTGTGAGAGGCCAGATGAAAGTTTCCACTCCCGCTTGTCAGTGCCTGGTTTTCCCTGAATGCATGAATATTATTTTCCGAATTAGATCTGTGAGTGCTGCTCAGTTATTGTTTCCACATTGTATTATTCTGCCTTGTTTTAGCAAAGATTCAGGTCGAGCGGCTTGAACAGTCTGACTTGGACAATGCAAGGAAATCAGGGTTTAAAAAAACCTGTGAAAATATGGCCCAGAACTCAGTCTGAGCCCCAACTTTGTGCCAGTCATTCCTGAGTCATTGGAAGGATCTCCAGAGTTTACTTAAATCATCTTTCACACTGGTTCTGGAAGGAACCCGTTTTCCATTTTGTGGGCTTGAAAGATAAACACAAACAATGTTGTTCTTTTATTTGAAAAGAAAAAGGGAAAAATATGAAAACTTCCTATGCATTTGTCTTTTAATTGCCTTTTGCAGTGTTGAAGGTGTTAGAAAATTAAATGAGCAAGTGTGATAATTCCTTCCTTTAGACAGATAAAACATTTGTTTAATACTTACTTTCTATGAGCTGAGTGCAGGGAATACAGATATGAATAACCAAGGCAGTCCTTGCCCTCAAGGAGCTTATACTCAAATGAGAGAAGACTTAAATGGGGGGAAAGAAAGAAGGAAGGAAGAGAAGAAAGGGAAGGAGAGAAAGAAGAAAGAAGGGGGGAGAAAGGAAGTGTGGAAGGAAATAAGAATTCATGAAGCGTTTACTATGGTCATGGGGGATAGAACTACAAATAAAAAGAAAGGGTGGCTAAGGGGCCCCATAGTGCATAGAATGCTGGGCTCATCTTCCTGAGTTCAAATCTGGCCTCAGATTTACTTACTAGCTGTGTGACCCTGGGCAAGTCACTTTACCCTGTTCGCCTCAGTTTCCTTATCTGTAAAATGAACTGGAGAAGGAAGTGACAAACCACTTCAGTATCTCTACCAAGAAAACTCAAAAGGGTCAGGGAGAGTAGAAGAGTCAGACAGGACTGAATAAAACAACAACAAAAAGAAAGACAGGGCCTGCCTTCCAGGAGCTTCTGTTCTAATGGGAAGAAGACAGTGCATGGCAGGGTGCTGAAAAGGGAGGCTGGAATGGAACTATCTGGTATGGTGGCATGGCTTTGAAGAAGACAAACCAGGACCAAGTCTGAGAGGGGATAACAAAGGCTGGCTGCCCTGGACTTCTCTGCAGAGTGAAACCCCAAGCAGACGCCCGTGATGGGAAGAGAGAGTGATGTTCCTGGGGGAGGAGACTCTGGGGACTGAGGGGAATTCCAGGGTCTGGAAAGTCAAAGTGTTTGGGGTTTGTGCCTGGTGTCTGGGCAGTGGAGGAGGTGAAAGCCCTCATCACCAGCCAGTGTCCAGGGGTGGAGACCAGGGTTGGGGTGGGAGGAGATGAGGATGAGAGTAGAGTGATAGCCAGAGATGACTTAATAAAGTGCTAAGATCGCTATTAAATATGGGCTTCAATAGTATTGCATTGAAAAAAGGACAAAGCCAGCTTTGCCCTGTCAGTTGGTATCTGACAACATCAGCAAGTGAAATCAGTGCTGTCAAAACGGCGTAAACATCCAGCAGACAGAACCCTCTCTTGGAGACGATGCAGAGAGCCCTACTTCTTCACTATGAAGGTTCAGAAGAGCCTCCCAAACTACTGATTTCTTGTCCACGGGGACACACAGAAATCATGGGCATTATTTACTTAAAATTCAAGCTTATTCTCAGAATGTGCCTCGGAGGGGTGATGGGAAGTTATGAGCAGGCTTTTGAATATTCCTCAGAGGACAGGAAGCTCTACTCCCCCCCACCCCCTTGGATCCCCTTTAGACCCGGCACAGAAGGGCACACACACCGTCCATTTTTGTGGGTTGGTCTCTCACCCTCCACAGCTGTACCAGCACTGCTTCTTTGGGATGTTTGCCATCACAGAAGCAGCAGGAGGAGGTGACAGGACGCAGCAAGGGCCAGGCAGGGAGAACTACCTGGACCACCATATCCCCTTAGATCCTGATGGAGGCAGCCCAGGAGTGAATTCCAAGCCTAGTGCTCTATCCTGTGTGCCCACCCGGGCTTGGTCCAAGCTTGTTTGTTTTGGGTATTTAAAAGACCTGTTCTGTACCGGGACCATCACTGGTTTACCTAAAGGTTAGGGTGTCTGAGAAAGAGTGGGCCCCGTTTCCGTTTCTGTGGAGCTGTTTGCCTTGGAGAATGTGGCTGGTGGCTGGTGAGCTTCAGATCGTACAACAGCTTGGGATCTGTTTCCTAGGCGGTGGCTGTAAGCTGTGTGACTTGGCTTTGTCTTCTGGATCAGGCACCACTCAGTCTCTTTATAATAATAAATGATAAACATCAAGAATGAATTCCAACTGAACTATCAATATGAATATTAACTTATTTCATAACAGTAGCAGGAAATAAGATAACCTAAAGTATGATTTAAATTAAAAAACAACCAGCCGAACCTTGGATCCAGACAGGTCAGTTTTTGGTTCCATCAAATGTTTTCAGTTCAGCTCAATTTGGAAGCATTTATTAAATGCCAGGAGACACAGAGCCAGTGACGAAAAGACCTTCCTCTCTGGGACCTTCCATTCCAGCGCTGTGGGCACTTTGGGGGGCTTGGCCCAGAAGACCTCTGAGATCTTCAGGGCCTGGGGGATCAGGAGAGGCATCCTGAGAAGGGGGTCCCTCCCACGGAGCTTCGAAGGGAGCTCCAGAACTCAGGAGGCAGGGATGAGGAGGGACGGTGCGTTCCTGCTGCCAGATTCACCCGGACGCTTTTCTTGGTCTTCAGTCTTGGGAGGCTTAGGCCCTGCTAGTGCCCCTTCCTGAATGGTATCTTCGGCTGCCTCTGCTGACACCAGACTTTGGGCAGAGGTCTGGGGGGCCTCATTTGAAGCCAGCCACCTCCGGCATCGTTGCCTTCTGTACCCAGGCCCTTCCCCTCATCTCCCTTCTCTGGATGTGGCCATGTGCTTAACAGTGTAGGGGTCAGAAATACCCGTCATCTTCACTCCCATCATGTCCTCCACACTGCAGTGAAACCCTGGGAAAAATAGTGATTTCTAAACAAGCGTGTCCCAGCACAGCATCTGGCACGTAGTGAGTGCTTAGTTAATAATTGGCGTTTGGTTGGCACCCCCCACCCCCAGACCATGGCCAACCCACTCAGCTCTGCCTGTCACCTGTGCTCTCTTTGTGACCGTGAAGTCAGGGAGGAGGAGGAGGCTTGTCCCCTGGCTTCTAGGCAGCTTTCATCAGCCCTTGCCTTTACTGGACCCAGCACCTTGGCGTTGTGTCCTTCACATTCAGATCTGTGGTTTCGCCTGGGCCTACACAAGGCTGACTTTTGAAATGTAGCAGTCTCCTGCTGACTGGCACACGGCCCCAAAGGATCCGGGTTTTTCCCTGACAGGTCTGAGCAGTGGAAGTGGCCCTGTAGCTGGTGCGACCCCCTCCTTCATCTCCTTTGCTTCCCTTAGCTTCTGGCACAAACTCTCTTCCTTGTAACCCCAGAGAAGATTGTTGGAATTGGCTGGTTGTCTGACGAGGAGGGTGGAGATCTTCCTCCAGACCTAGGGGTGGGAAAGGCCAGACTTCATCTCAGCTGGGGGCATGGCTTCTGGCCTCTGTTAGTTCAGTGGGAGTGAGAAGCCCACAGCCCAGGAGGCTACTGGTTGGCACACAGGGAGGGGGTCCTGTCTGCTGGGAACTAAGGTCAGCAGAGAGAATTTTCCCAGGAGCCATCTCCAAACCATCTGAGATTGGTGGAAACTTTCCCAGCAGAGGTGATGCAGTAGAAACAATGTCATTGCCAAAAGATGTTCCAGAAGGTGGTGGTCCTGAAGTACTGGAAGTACAAGGAATCTTTCCATACGTATTTCTCGACAGCCTCGAGGTGGTGCAGAGCACAGAGTGCCAGGCCTAGAGTCAGGGAGGTCGGAGTTCTCACCCACAGTGAACCTGGGCAAGTTACCAGAACACTTCCTGCTTCAGTTTCCTTATCTGTGAAATGGGCATAATGGTTGCACACAACTGTAAGTGCTTGGCTTGGTGCCTGGTGCCTAGTAGTGCTTCTTGTACCCTCTGAGCAGGAAGAAAGACCCTGCTTTTCTGGGGGTCTTGTTGATGGCAGTGAATGGAGGAGGCTTGAGGGTTTTCATATATAAATCGCCTAACCCAGGCAATGCCCAGCAGCCTTTCTCTGGAGTGGTCCTGGTGATAGTTAATTAGACTGCTGCCTCTTTAAAAGCAGAATCTGGCTTATTATGGTTTTTTTTTTTTGTCTTTGTATCTTCAGTATTTCACACTCTATACATTATAGTTAGGAAGTGCTTAATATCTACTGAACGAATTTTTCTCTAGCACTGAAAATGCTAGGATTGTAGCTTCACCTCGTTTGCAGAGTTAACATCACCAAGAGGAGGAAGAGGCTGTTTTATAACCAGATCCCAAGCTCTCATTCCCTGGCCAACTTTCTCTAAAGTGCCTGCCTGGGGCTTGTAATGGGACTGGAGGAGGAAAAGCAAGGCAGACACCTTCCAGCCCCTCATCTCCATGACTTGGAAAGCCATTCCAGGCCAGGCCTGCCTTTGCCAGGAGGAGTATCTGGGCCTACTCGGATGGGAACCAGGGCCGTTTTTCCAAATACATTGCAAAGAATCTAAGATTTTAAATGGTTGGTTCTCACCCAGCTCTTTCCCCCAATTTGGATAAAAATCTCGACTTCTTTTCTTTCCCAGACAGTTGGTGACTATGGGACCTGGAAGACGAGGGTCAAATTAAGTCAACAAGTCTTCGTTTATTAAATCCCTGCCATGTGTCAGGTCCTGTGCTGAGCGTTTGATCAGAGACGGTCTCTCCCAGGTCAGCTGACAGAGGTCAGCCCAGCCCTTTTTGGGCCTTCCTCACCGCTGTCACTCTGGCGTGATTCTCCCCACAGTCCGTAGACGAGGGAGTCTTCTTTTTCTTTGTGCATCAAAGCAGTCTAAGCGTTTTAGCTCAGGCCGTGAGGTTCCGTGTTGGGCTCCCAGGACTGGAGGCCTGGGCTTCCCTTGCTTTCTTTTGATCTGAGGCACTGCAGTAGAGCATGCAGGTTTAAGAGACGGGGTTTGAGATGCTTTGCTAGCAGCTGCCGGTGTGGAGGTGCCGAAGACGGAGTCTCCCGTGCTGGTCCCTGAAGAACGTTGAACGAGACTGAAGGATAATGATTCATTTTAGATGCTTTCTTTAAAAATTGCCTTTACACATAGAGCTCTTTAAACAGAACTTTCAGCTAGATGGCACAATGGATAGAGTGCCAGGTTGAAAGTAGGAAGTTGTTCAGTCATTTCAGTTGTGTCCGACTTTTTGTGACACCATTGGGGGTCTTCTTGGCAGATATCCCGGAGAACTTTGGCATTTCCTTCTCCAGATCATTTTATGGATGAGGAAACTGAGGCCAACAGGGTGCCCTGACTTGCCCAGGGTCACACAGCTAGTGTCTGAGGCTGGATTTGAACTCAGGAGATGAGTCTTCCTGACTCCAGGCCCAGCACTTTATGTACTGTTGTTAGGGCCGCTAGCATTTCTATAGCGCTTTCAGGTTTGCAAAGTGATTGTAGATATTCTCTCATTTGGTCCTCCTGACCTTAGGAGATAGGTGCTATTTATCATTCCCATTTTATAGCTGAGGAAACAGGCAGGCAGAGATTGTTTAAATGACTTGCCCAGCACAGCTGGATTTGAACTTGGGCCTTCCTGATTCTAGGCCTGGTACTCTCTCCACTGTACCAGATGTGGTCTCAGGTGCTTGCTTGCTGTGTTACCCTGGGCAGATCACATAATCGCTGTCTGCTTAAGCTTCCTCATATAAACTGGTGATGATAATAGTTCCCACCTCCCTGGTTAGTGGTGAAGATAGAATTAGACAGTATCTGCACAGGCCACCCCCACCTCTGTCACTGGCTTCTTGTGGAGCCCAAGGACTCCTCAGAACCATGTGTTAAATGCATAAGATAAGCCACACCACATGTAATAACACAAGATAATATTACAAATTACACTATTATGAACCAGCCAAACTGAAGTCCAGTTATCAGAATATGAAGAAAAAGCTTCACAGACCTCAGGGTAAGGCCCCTGCCGGGTGAACACTGGTTAATGTGTTGTGAAGTCTTCAATTAAGTGGCAAAAGCCTGTGTAACTTGATGACGCTTCTTAAAGTTTACAATTATGTAGCAACAAATGAAGCAGATTTTTTCACTGGGTGTCATGTGGCTTTAAGTATATTCTGATTTCATCACATGATTAGTCGTATGGAAAACGTTTGGGGATCTGATAGACTGAATGCTGAGGAAATCGTGGTTCAGAGGCCTAGGTTAAGATGCTTAGAATAACGGGTGCATTTTTAAAGTCTTACCTACTGCCTGTTTTAATTGTGCATTTATCCTAAGTGTAAAGAGTAGAAAAAAGTGCTCTTATCGTAATGTCTTTGCATGAGTAACACCCAGGCCCCAACAACGGTAGCCGACCTGCTGCTGGAGGGGGGACCGTCCCCTTGAGACTGAGACTATTGAAACCATGTAGCGCACACTAAGTGATTCCATCTGATCTGCCGAAAATTACTGTGGGTTCCATTTTCACTTTATAAATATGTCACTGGCAAAGCCAACTGGCTGCCGTCAGTTTTTCAAGATGGACGTTTCTGGCGGAGCGCTTGGAAGACTACACTTTTAAAGTGAAACATAAAAAACCTATTCACCAGTTACACATTAATACAAAATGGCCAAAGGAAATGGGATGAACTATAAAAAGCTTTGGGACAAAAAGTAGAATTTTCTAGGCAGTTTTAATTTATTCTTTTAGTAGGTTTTTAAAAATAATTGGATCTAGCAGAACCAGCTTACTTATAAAATGCAGAAAAGATTTAAAGTCATTTTCTGATGATGCAGAGAAGAAATTAGAGTTGATGTAACAACTATGTATAAGTTGGACATCTAGAATGTGAAGACTTTTAAAAACAAAAAGATGCAAACTCTGCTTGTTTTGCTTGTGTAGATGCTGAAGGGTCGACAGAAGGACATGCCTGGAAATCAGAAGTTGAGTTCAGGCCTCTTATTGCCGCTGCCTAACTCTGGAGTCTTTAAGAACCTCGTGTCTGAGATTGCCAGTTGACTGTCTCCAGAATGGGCCTGGCTCTGGTAGTGCTTGACCTGATGCTTCACAGTGGCTCGAGATCCTCAGGACTTGGGGATTTCCTTCATGAGAGAAATTGTGTGCTGTCATGTACTACGTTGACCCCTGGCTCTTGAACCCTATGTGATATGGAAAAATCCGTGAACAATAAGGAGTAGGCAAGCCTGTTTTCAGACTAGTTAAATGTTTATTGAGGCCTGAGTGATGTGTTTGGCGGGAGATTCAGACAGATAAATGTTCAATGAGGGCTTTGCTGAGAAGCCAACATTCCAATTGGGGATGGATTCTCTGTACGCTGGAGGTCATCACAAGAATGATCACAGGGAGGGACTTCTCGGATGGGGGAAACAGGATATGGTAAAAATGGAGCCCCACATTGCAGAGAAGTGATGGGGGTGTCAGCCTCAAGCAGGAATGATCCCCCAAACTGCATACAAACTTAGAAAACCACAAAATCTGGGTTGCATTCTATTTTTATTTTGTTAAACATTATTTTAAATTTATCTTAACAAAATTATATTTTAATTTAATGACATTTCCATTTAATTAAAATTACATTTTAATCTGGTTTGGGCAGCATTTGGAATTTTACCTGTAGCCCATGGATGAGTTTGATGACTGTGATATAAAGGAATGAATTCTCCAGGAGGACCTGTTCTCCAATGATATTTTATCCATCCTCACTGTAGTCCCCACAAAGCATTTTCTACAAAACCTGGATTTATTTTAGAAAGAGAGGTTGTATCTACCTTTTTCAGGGGAACTTAATCTACCTAAGCTTTTCAGCTTCCATTCTGGGTCTGAGATGCCTTGGTGGTGAGTCAATGAGTGGATAGTCCTCTAACCTGCTGTATCTAACCAGGCTCAGCCATCTGCCCTGCTTTTGCCCTGTGTTTCCAGAAACCGTGCTTCTAGTCCCTGGGGAAATTAATTCACTCAGTTTTTGAATTTTTGCTCTGGGACTAAAAACTCTCTTGACTGACTTATGAATGAGTGAGTGCAAACTCCCCTAACCCCATATTTAATCTGTAGACCAGGCCATGGCTCATTTCCCATTCAGCTTTCCACCCGGGTATTCTTGCCAGGCCCTTCCTCTCTCTCCCCTCTAATCTTCCGCTTCTTGCTGTGGGCACAGTAATCAGATCAATAACTTTGCCTTATAGATCAGCTCGCCATCTTTGGGAATTGCTGTAGGAAAGCTGTCTGCTCTTCCGCTAAAACATCTTTTTATTGCCAACATTCTACCAGCATTGTATTATAGCAAAACGTGGAACATGCCGGTCTCCAAAGACTTAAAAACAGCTTTCACAGAGGGCAGTAGAAAGAAATGTGGTGAATGTGAGCAGGCTACAGCATGGGGCCCATGAAGAGCCCTGGGAAGATCAAGAGTCAAAGATGTCAACAAGGAATCACTGACAGGATGAGAAGATAGACTGGGGAGGGATGGCAGATGGGTCAGTGGAGGGCTCTGCTGGCACTGCCCTGAGGAGAAGAGGAGAGGAAGCTGAGGGGACGGCATGGCATGGGAGACGTCGTTTCTCATCTGAATGTGTGTTGGAAATAAAGGCTGGACGAAGTGCCATCTGCCATCAGTCATGGAGCTACGTCGTTCTGAAGAGCGGGGTAGTTCCGCTCCATTTCTATTCCTTTCTCCATCTCTATTTGTGGCCATTGAGTTTTTTTACTCTTTTACTTGTTGACACTGATCATAATTCTAATGAACAAATATTGATTAAGTCCTGACTCTGTTTCGGGCTAGATATTGCTCCAGGCACTGGGGATACATGGATGAACATGAGCAGGGCCTTGCCCTTAAGGAGTTTACAGTCCATCGGTTCCTATGCATTATCTGTCTTTACAGCATCAGACCTTCCTTTGTCACCAGACATAGCCACAGCTGAACTCCTTTCAGCTTTGGCTCCTCCCATTCATTAGTACTGGAGCTACTGATAGCTGTCCTCTGAGGGACTCATTCTTCCCTGTCCTCTCTTTTTGTCATCTTAGCACTGTCCATGGGGTTTTCTTGGCAAAGATGATGGACTGGTTGGCCATTTCCTTCCCCAGTGGATCACTCTCTGCTATGACCTCTTGGTCTTGGGTAGCCCTGCATGACATAGCTCATAGTTTCATTGAACAAGGCGAGCCCCTCCACCGTGACAAGGCAGTGTCATGGGGTGGGGGCGGTCTTTTAGGTATTTAAGAAATGTTTGTTAATTTATTGATCTGATTATAGACACATTGGAGTATCACAATATCACTTTTATTTCCAATCAGTCAACAGACATATGTAAATGGCCTGTTAAGTCTAGGTACTGTATTAGGCACTGTTGTTGTTGGTTCTTTGTTCTTGAAGAGGACCAATTATATCACACGGGTGATGACTTGAGTATGAATTGGATTTAAGTGAGGCAGAGAGCTGTGCACAGTTGTCAACCTCAGTCTCTGTTCCAGAGTCAGAGAGGCAAAAATGGGACTGTCCCTTCTCTCAAAGAACCACATACACTCTGTTGGTGGAAACAATATACACACATAAAAGATGAAACAAAAACTATAAAGTATATTACTGTTCAGTGCAGTGTATACTTAGGCAGTTAACCTTTATTTCTCTAATCATCTAGCAAAGGAACTATGTAGCACATTTTGATTATATGCTACATGAGAACTTGGTGTATATGTTCATATCCATGTTTCTAATTTTGTAAACAAAATCGAGGTTGGAACAGATGCTTTTGATTTTCTGTATAATTGTGAAAAAGTGTTAGATCACTCAAAAAACTTCTTAACTCAAACAATTTTGGATATTTAGAAAATGCTTTTAGAGTATGCTGGTGTAAGTGTATAGACTTTCTGGTGAGGAACCAGGATAATGGCAGCAGCTGGCCTTCATTCTTCACTAATTACCTGGAATAGGATTTGAACAAAGGTCTTCCTGATTCTAGGCCTAATAGTCTATCCACTGTACTACCTAACTGCCTAATGTTTGTGATACTTTATGTATTGAAATTACTTTATATATAGTTACCAAGAAAACTATCATATTGTATTAATATTCACTATTAATAAGTATTCAAATAAAAAGAAAATACATTTAGACTCTTCCTTTTAAATCCATATGTCTATTGACATAATTGAATTTTGTTATGAGAATCATTCATTCATTGACTTCAGCGTTTAACAGTATTTAGCAATTCTTATTTCCTGGAGAGTATTATATATTTTTCAGGTCTATAGGAGAGATTAAGTAATTAACCTTTGTCTGGAAACCTAAAAAATCCTTTAAAAATCTTTTTAAGTTAAATGCCATCTGAAGAAATCATCAGTGCCAGTTATTAGTGAACCTTTGGTGCTCAGGATTTGAAAAGTCATTGATGATGATCTTGGTGATGAAGGTTATGTTGATGCATTGGTGTTTTTCCCTAAAAAGCAGTTTTGCTTATTTGAGGTTCCTTGAATAATGGATTATCTTACTTTATTGATTTTATTAATAAAGGTTGTAAGATTTCCTTAAGGAAAAAAATTATTTTTATGTACAATTTTATCATTTTGTCAAAGGAAAATACTATATTTGCCTTAGTAAATAAATACTGTAAAATAAAATAAATGTTTCTCTTGGCATTACAAAATATTTCCTAGTCAAAAAAAGCAAGTCTGAAAGAGGGGAAAAAAGCATAGTGTAATTGGTCAGGCCATCCTCAGCATCTTCACATTTTGCCCTGGAATTTAGATTGTGCCCCCCTAAGAGGGGGTTAGACTGCTGTAACTTTTCCATGTAAATTCACAGACATTTGGTGACAGAGTCTAAGGGATGTTTTTGCTTTTGCTTTGTTTGGACTCTGCAAATGAGGGGAGTCTCTTTTTGTAGCTTTTAAAGAAGACAGTTGTTTTTATATTCTAGGTGAAATAGCTGACAGCAGCTTGCATCCATTTCCCCATGATTTTTTTTTTAAACAATGCCATTATTTATTTTTTTCAGAGTAGAATGGGATATGTATAGTATCTAGATGTTTTTAGCACCTTGTCAAGTAAGCATTTCATGGGTTGTCTGATTGGTGAGGGATAATTGATGAATCATCTATACCTCCATTGGCCTCTTCCCTGTGGGAAGAGAAAACAAGGGCAGGCCTCCCCAGGTTGGGTGAGCCCTCTCTGGGGAACTGAGAGGTTGCTGTGGATGACAGTCACACTGGATGGGAGCACCTGTATTGATCAACTAACTCATTGGTCCTTTTGGGGTCCATGAAGAGTGCCAGTTGAAATGTTAACTAAGGGGACTTTGTTAGTTGGCTGCTAGTTTGGACACACAAAGAAGGTTTTGCTTTGTGAGATGGAAAATTTCAAGATAGTTTATTTAATTTCAAGATAATTTATTTAAATGGCCCCTTTTTGTTTGTTTTTTAAAAGGGTACCTTTTAAACTTGGGATCTGGGGTGGCTAGGTGGCTCAGTGAGTAGAGTGCCGGCCCTGGAATCAGAAGGACCTGAGTTTGGATCCGGCCTCAGACACTTAACACACACACAAACAAAAACCTAGCCATGTGACCTTGGGCAAGTTACTTAACCCCAATTGCCCTCCAAAAAAAAAAAAACCCCAAAAAAACCAAAAAAAAAAAAAAAACCTTGGGATCTGAGAATACACATTTTCTGGCATCACCGCAGACTGAGACTATGCAGTGTTTGAAAGGGTTCTGCCACTCACTTTGTGTGTGGCCTTCGACAAGCCATTGCCATACCCCGAACCTCTCTTTTCTCAACTCTCATATGGACTTTTGTAATATCTGTAGCACAAAACTCACAGGGTTATGGTGGGACTCCATCCTGTGAAGTGTCCATTGCCCTCCTTCCTGAGAGGACACTTAAGTTCAGAAGGGCCTTGTCTTCAGAACACCCACCACGTTTGGCCCATCTACCAGGGATCTTAAAGGGGCTCCAAAGAGCACATCGTTCTCTGAGGCAATGGGATGCTTGAGCCGAGATTACATTATAAACCTTGGAAACCAGTGGGGTCTCAACATTTTCTTTGAAAACTGTGTTGGGTTACCTCTTGTGGATTTTAAAAAGTTATCATTTTAACAATCAGTTTTATGATGTCCTTTCCATGATAATGCCTATTTTAGGAGCTTTATAAGTAGCACATTAAAAGCAGTAGGTTCTGTTAGGATGGATTCAGATTTAAGGTCTTGGCCTAAGTGGTCGTTTGCTTTCCTTTGACCAAATGGATTGGCTCCTTGAAATTAGAGATGATTAGAGAGATTCTTGTGTGCACACTGACAATACTTAGGTTATGTATGTGTGTGTCCAAAGTGAAATGGAAAGTTGGTTATCTGAATTATTTAGGCCCCAGAGGACTTTCATTTGAAAATTTTTCAAATTCCTGCAAGGAAGTTCCCTCTCCTCCCTTTTCCATCAGAGCTCCCTCCCACATCCCTGCTGCAGATCATCTGAGCCTCTTCTGTCCCAGAGATGCTGTAGGACGTCCCCGGGGACTTCTGCTCCCTTCATCCATTCCTCAGACCTTCTCACATCACCCATCCCTTCCTTTCTGCTTCTGATCACAGAGGAAGGAATATCTGTTATTCACTAAAGTCATGGATCCTGTTTCCCCGTCTCTTGCAGGTCTTGGTTCTAGGCATCTTCTCTCTTTCTCTGATCCATCTTTAATCTATTCCTCATTATTGGTTTCTCTGTGTGATCCTACAAACAAGCTCATGCCTGCATTCCTCAACCTGAAAGCACCTTCCTGTGACCCTCATGGCCCACGTCGCTGTCGTTCCATTCCTCTCCTTGTTGTTCAGTCATTTCAGTCATGTCTAGCTGCTTGTGACCCCATTTGGGGTTTTCTTTGCAGAGATCCTGGAGAAGTTTGCCATTTCCTTCTCCAGCTCATTTTGCAGATGAGGAAGCTGAGGCAAACAGGGTGAAGTGAATTGCCTAGGGTCACACAGCTGGTAAATGTCTGAGGCCAGATTTGAACCCAGGGCTTCCTGGCTATAAGCCTGGATAGAGGTCCACTGTGCCATCTCACTGCCCTTCCTCTCTTTACCCTCATTGTTTAGTTTCTTGAAAACATTGCCCACTGCCAAGTCTTCCCCTTCATCCCTCCTCCTGGTTTCCACCCATAGTCAGTACCTTCCATTTGTTCTTCAGCAGTTAGGTGAGGGAAGAGGCCAAATACAGCCAGCCGGGGACCGTCCACATTGAGGAGTCCAGGAGAGGATGCGGAGCCAACAAAGACCAACCAAGGGATGGGTGGGACCATTTCTCTAAGAAAGTGGAGGAACAGCGGGTCTTGGGAATCAGAGAAAGAGAAAAGGGAAAGTAGGTGGGAACAGTCCACAGTGTCACAGCTGTTGGGGGAAGAAAGAGGAGGGTTGGAAAAGGCCACTGACCATTGGAATTAGGACATCTCTTGTGAGTGCAGAAGCCAGTGGCCAGCTATCTAAGGAAAACTGACTGGCCAACAAGACAGAGGTCTTGTTTCAGAGCAGGGACTTTGGAGAAAGTAGTCTGGTTGGGTGGCGGATGCTATGTTGTTACCATTCTCTTCATTGTACAGGTGAGGAGACTAAGACTGGGAGGGATTAATGGGCTGGGACGGGTCAGAGCCAGGATTCAGGCTCAGATCTTCCTGACCCCAGATACAACGCTCTATCCACCATGCCACCAAGCTGTTCCTGTGTAACAGAATCCAGGCTTGTCCAAAGTGCACTTCAGAAAAGTTAGGGCTGCCCCAGAAATCTGGGGGTGTGGTGGTCACTGGCAGCTGACTTCATTTTAGGAAGCCTGCATAAGGCAGATACAATGAAAGAGCTGACTCCGGTTCCCCAGGCCTGGCTTAGCACACTGCTCCTCCAGGAAATTCCTTATCAACTCTTGGGTCAGATCGCTTAGTGAGAGTCTGAGTGTTCCACAGCCTTGTAATGCTTTGCAAAGGAAAATATTAAAATTGAGTAAAATCCCCACATTTATTAAGCGAGCAGTTTCTTAAACACTTTGTGTGCAGAGCTCTGGGCCAAGTGTGAGGGGAGATGAAAGGGTTAGATAAGGCACGGCCCCTTCTCCCATGGAAGTTAGGGTCTCGTACAGGCATGTGGCATGTACTTAAGCAGCAAGAATACTAGGCAGTGCATGAGGTTTAAGGAAAGTGCTTTGGACTTTCATTGTGAGCAGTGTTAGGGAGGGGGGAGAATGTGGAGCACATATGGAAGCCTGGAGTAGCCTAATTCTGTTGGAGCAGACTGTCCAGAGGGGCAATACATGTAGTATTTCTGGATGAGGAAGATGGCACCAGACCTTGGCTAGCTTTGGAGGCCTGGCAGAGTTGAACTTTGTGCAGTAGGGTGCCGCTGGAGAATTTTGAGCTAAGGAGTAGACACTGACCACCTATTTTGGGGAGAGAGAAGACTTCACTCTTCCCTCATGAAGCTCATAATGCAGTTGGAGAAAAATCTGACCTTTGAGCCAAGAGTAACTGTTCAAGAAGGTTGGTAACACAAGTGCACCTTGTCCTTTATATTAAGCAGCATCTGCTAAAATGAATTTTTCAAGTTACTTAATTCTTCTGTTCATTACTTAATTCTGCAAAACCATTCTAAAAGCTAGAAACAAAAGCATCTTCTCATCTCTCACTAGAGGAAATCACGTCATTGCATAATTTGTGATAGGTCACATGTTGGTTGAAAGATTGGCGTCCATTTTTTCTGGTCTGAATTTTTTCAGTTCCAGGCACTTAATAAGTAACTACTTGTTGTAAGGCATTAAAATAGAAACACAAAAAGCATGAAAGCAGCTCATGCCTTCAAAGAGCTTACATTCTTTGACTCAGGGTGAAGAGGGGGTACAGAAAGGACACACACACACATCTAGTCCAAAATATGCACAAAGTAAATACACTGTGATTGTGTGTGTGTGTTCATGTGTGTGCACGTGTGTGCGCATGTAGGACTTAAATGGTTATCAGGAAAGGCTTTGTGTAATGGGCGGCATCAGAGCTGAACTTTGAAGGGAGTTCTTGAACCATTCAGAGAGGTGGAGATGAGATGGGGAGAGGGAGATTTTAGGCGTTGAGTATATCTGAGCAAGGCCAGAGAGATGGAAGTGTGTGGGCAAGAATATGGGGGAGTGATGTGAAATGAGCCTGGTAAGATATATTGGAAGGGCTTCTGATGCCACGAGAGGAGGAGTCTTGCAGCTGTCTGAGGGGCAATAAACAGAGGTACCTGCTGTGTTTTGGAAACTTAGGGCAGCTAAGTTAGGAGAGGGGAAAGATGTCCTTGGGGGTTGCAGGGATGAAGTGAATGTACAGGCCATGGGAGTGGAGGAGATTCATAAACTGGGATGCCTGGGTGGTGGGGGGAGCTTGATATGACTAGAGGTCAAGGGTAGGGTAGAGAGGAGAACTGTGGGGATAGGGAGGTAATCAGTGGGAGAATATTTGTAAAGTGCTGAGCACTGGGCCTGGCACCTACAAGGCACTGTATTATCACCATCACCATTACCACTGCCACCACTGCTGCAGTGTTGAATTCCAAGCAAGGAGGGCAGTGAATGTTCATAACCTGAAGTCCTGGAACCCAGTCCTGAGTGCTTAGACTTTACCAAAGGAATGTTACTGTCACATGTGAACTGTTGTTTGGCCAAAAATATAGTCATGTTACATGTGTAAGCCTAAAATACTGAAAAATTAGTCCCAGGACTGTCTCCGGATGGAATATATGCTTTCCTCATTTGCAATCAGCAGAGGGAGCCTTTTCTCTACTTTCAGATTCCATCAGCCTCCACTGAAAAAATACTCTTTTATTACAAAGTCCCATGTAGCCATTTTTAATAAGTTGCTTGTCTTTCTCCCTAGACTATTGGATTCTTTTTCTTATTTTAGAAAGGAATGCACAGATACATACATTCATACGCACACAGACATATCACATACACACATGTATGTATATAGTCTCATTAGAAGCCTGTGAGGTGTGATGGCAGCTTCCTCTCCCAGCTCTCTCTTCTTTGGGCATGGACTTGACTGTGTTAAAATGAATGCTTAATGGATGGTCCAGTGGCCCTGTGTGTCCTTACATAGATAAGGCTGGTGCACTCCATGGCGTCTGCTGCCTCTTGTCTTTAATGAGGCAGGAGGGGGTCAGGCTTTACAGTCTCAGGACCTAAGTTCGGATCTTAGTTCAGTTTGATCATCAGTAAGCATTGGGATGTGCCAGCACCTGGGCTGAGGATTCAAGGACAAGACAAACAGTTCTGAACCACAAAGATCTTATATTCTACTGGGGGAAACACCTGATTCTGACGCTTCTGTCAATGTACATTGATTCTTCGCTCAGATGTCTCTATGGGCTCATCAGTCTTCACGTTTCCTCCGGTGATGTAGGTGTGAAGGAGTCCATCTGTCTGCTCTGTGAAGCCTGTCCATGTTCTCCCCAAAGGTCACCCCAGCAGGGTGGACCCACCAACTGCCCCTTGTCCTGCCCTGATCCGCACATGTGCCCAGTCCTTTTTCCTTCCTCTCGTACAACGCCTCGGTGACTTCCTTCACTCCTGTTCTTCAGAGTTCCTCACTGAAGTTGGTTACAAGTTGCAGCCTCTCCTCCATCCCCCTTTCCCACACCTGTCACCTGTTGCCTTTGGGTCATGCTCACCAGAGGTGTTGGTGTTTCACATGCCCTGCTGCCACATAACACCACTCAAACACTCATATTGGATAGGCATGACTGACATTTCTGCAGCGTGTGTTTGCCAAACGCTTTGCCTGTGTCATGTGATTTGACTGGTGTTGCAGGCATGGGTATGGGCCTTGTATTTTTCACTGGGTTACGTGACACGTCTGTGGGTACTCCACTCGGGAGTGTCAGAGTTTCTCGTCAAATCCAGATCTTTGTGACTCCTGTCTAGCCCACATCTGCTCCCCTGGGCTGCCTTAAAAACTGACAGGTACTAGGGCCCATGAATGCTAGAGGGCAGGGGAAAGCAGCAGGTCCTGGTTTTCCTCCCAGGCCTGTTCCAGAGCATAGAGATTCTTTACCTGAAGATTGGAAGACCTTCAGTGGGTAGGATTCTGCCACTGGAGTGCAAGTCCGAGGGCCAAGTCTGCTTCTTCAGCCCCTTCCTTAGCCCTTGTATAGCTGCTGGTGGAGAGGTGAGTGTTCATTTCTCCTTATTTCTATCTTCTTGTTGTTTTTCATGTGTTTATCCTGTTACCTCCATTGGCTTAGATTGCTCTTGAGGCCAGGGATCTTGTCTCCCCATCTCAGAAGCTCAGTGACTGATGGGCGCCCTCCTCCTTTTGACTGACCCATTCTGTACCAAGCGGGGTAATAAGCACTTGGATAACTTTGAGACTTTTTTTGGTGCTTTTTATGGAACCAAATGATTCTGAGAACTTCCATGATATTGTTAGTCTTGTAATGTTCTAGACATGGCAGCATCTTTAAAACATTTTGATACTCATGGAACCATGCTGAGTCGTGGAGCTGGAGAGTTGGGAGTTGTCAGAAGCCATTTCTTCCAAGTCATGTGTATAAGGAGTCCCCTCTCTAACATGTCTAATGAGGAGACTCCTCTAGTCACCACATGGGAGCAGCCCAGGAGGAGGCCCCACTCCCTCTTGGGGCAGTCCATTTCACATTGGGACATGGAGCCTAAATGTAGCATCTGCCCTCTGGGATGGAAAATTGTTCCTTCATGAGGCAGCTTCTCACGTGTTCCTGGTCTTCTCCTCTCTAGCCAAAACATGTTCAGGGCCCAAACTTGAACTCTACCAAGACGTCTTCATAAAACTTGTTTTGGGGGTCTTATTTTCAAGGTGATTGATGTCTTTAATGCATCTCAGTATTTACTGTTATCCAGCTCCAAGCTGTATTTTAGAGGGCTTTTTTTTTCATTTATAGGTCACTACATTTATAAGACTCCTTTGCAATTTTTTCCAGGAGAGGCCTAACCAGCCCATTAGTTAAGCAACAATACTCCTTTGTTTTACTATTAAAAAAATTAAAGCTGTGATACTTTTACTTTTTCCTTTAAGAGAATCCAAGGAAGTTCAACAGGCGTCAAATGCCATTAAAGGGGGCCATGCAAACTGGACGTTTAGGAAATCCAGAGTTGAGAGTTGCCCTTAATTTGGGTTTTTCTTTTAAAAACCATATGGGCTTTGGATGGAGTGGGGGCTGCTCTCTCTCTCCCATGGATAGCCTGGCCTGAGCAAGGTTTGTCACAACCTAAATTTGATGTTCATTTCTTTGGTTATCCAAAGATCACTGTTTCTTGTCATTTATCTCGATATACTGTGGATTTCAGGTCTGTTAAAGAGGTTGCTCACATATGAGATAAAGATGTATTTCTTGGAACTTGAATATGTAGCCTGGGGGTCCGTTCGGCCTTTATCTGTGTGTAGAATTCTCATTAATGCAAATGAAGAACAGATGCAGAAAACCAAGAGGGAGGACGACTCCTGGCTCCTCATTTGCAGCCGCCTTCTCATGTCTTTCTTTAGACTCTTTGACCATTGATTGCCTATTGCCTTTTATCATAATTGGGCTTATGGAAGGCTCTTGGTTTTCGTAACAAACTCAGCACTTCAGAAATTTTGCCTTTGAGGGGAGAAGAGAGGAATTCCAGGCAAGTGCTCTCTGCTGGGTGACACAGATTTGTCTCTCTATGTCTGGATCGTCCCCTAAGGAAGACTAATGGAATCCATTTAGTTTTCTTCTGGTTTGACAGAAATTTGGCCCAACACCATCCAGCATCTTTTCCTGTGCTTCTTGAGGGCCTGGCATGCTTGTCATGCTAGGGGGATCGCTATTCTGGGAGCCTCCTGATCAACAGTAGTCCTGACGCTGCCACCGACTCGATGTCTACTTTGGGGAAGCCGTTTAATCTTCTGAGCGCCCATTTCTTGTTTGCTCAATGAAGGGGCTGGGCTAATTAACTATGTGGGTAGCATAGATACTGTTCATGGCAACATCAGCATGCCCCATCCGTGGCAGCAGAACCCAAGCCCTAGCTGGTCCTGACAAGTCGGAGGGTCCGAGCATAGCTGAGTTTGGAGAGGCCCATCATCTCTCCTCCAGCTGGGAGTGGCACGCAGCTCCCAGCAAACTCTCAAAGACTGTCTCATAAGGTAGAAAGGGTGCTATTTGTGTCAGTGGAGGGGACACCAAACAAATCACAAATCCTTGTGGTGTTGAAGAAGTGTGTAATGGATGATAAGTTCACTAGGAATGTAGGGGTAATGTTTGAGACAAATCCTTTAATGGTATGTCTTGATTCATAAGTATAATGAAATGTGAGTAAACGTTGCTTTCAGACAAAACGGTTAGACAGACTAGAATATTCCAAGTTCACTGCTTTTCCTGAGAATCTCCCACAGGTCCAAGAGTCTTGAAGCTAGTGGCTGGGAGGGGGCTCAGGCTTCTGTTGCATTGGGTTGCCCCACCTCCTTCCAAGACACATTCATCTGATAAGCTCAAAATGAGCATGGTCATCACAGAGTGGCGGCATGAAACTCAAGGACAGTGGGAGAAAAGGTCACCTGGGTTCCTGGGGCTAGAGTAAGCTGTCTTTATCCTTAAAACCAGAAGGTGGATACTTTTTCAGAACTGTATTCCGTGGGACAGGCGGTGACCTGGGGACTGAGACACACCAGCCTGCTGGGGTTCTCTGTCTGCATGTTCCCCAGTCCCCATCAGGCTGGCATGTCCAGAGGAGAACGCATGGCCCTTCCTCTGCAACACTCTCCCCATTCCGCCTCCTCCCACTCAGCTAAGCTCAGAATCTCAGTGCCCTGTCTTGTCCTGCGCCTCCCCTCAGTGCTCAAGGCCTGCCATTTCTTCTTCCTCCACATGTCTCACACTCGCCCCCTTTGCCACTCTTTTTGTGCCCACATTTCTTTTCACTTATTATTCTACAGAAAGAGCTCCCAAATGACCCTTATGCCCTCTTCACAGGCTCTGATGGCGCCTGGGTGGTGCAGTGGAGAGGGTTCTAGGACTCCAGACACTCGCTAGCTGTGTGACCCTGGGCAAGTCACTGCGCCCATATGCCTCAGTTCCCTCACTTGTAATATGGGGATAATGAGCGCCTACCTGGCTCAGACACACACGCGACCAAATAAGATGATGTCTGTAAGGCTCTTAGCGCAGTGCCTGGCGTGCAGTGAACGCTGCCATCACTATTGTCCTTTACCTTTTTGCCCAGTGACCTGCTGTAGGCACATCCCTCTCGGGCTCAGCACTTCCCTAGTCCCTGCCTCTCCAGCCGCCCCCGATCCTCTGCACTCCATGTTCTAGCCCTGTTCTCCTGTCCTTTCCACCCCCTCAGCCTTAATCTGTTGAACTTTCTCAGTCCATTCACGGCCCAGCTCAGCTGCTGCTTCTGCCACACAGTCTGTGTCTGCCTTTTCCTCCCCATATTTCTCATACTAATTTCCTTGCCCATCTCCTATGCCCTGATAATATTCTGCCTTGTACTGATGTGTATGGGGTTCTTCCCCAACCCCTAGGCCCTTGTAAACGCCTTGAAAAGCAATGTTCTCTCTTGTGGTGTGAGCCTCCCTTTCCCCATTTGTTTTACATGACTCCCCTTTATGGGTTCCAGTCATTCTGGCTGCCTTGTTGCTGAGCTCATTGTGCCTTCTCTGTGGTTTAATGACCACCTGCAAATGGGCTGATGGCCCAGTGTCCCTGGCGTCAGCTTCCTGTCCTGTAAGGTGACGGCCCTTCCTGTGCTTGATATAGATCCTGTGGGCCCGTCTTTAGGCTGGGCGGGCTTCCCCTGGGCCTAGCAGGCATTCCCTCCCAGAATCCCTTGCTCTCTCCCAGGCTTATCTCAGGCAGCACCTCTGACAGGAAGCCTCATTTGATGCACTGAGTTGTTAGTGTTTGCTCAGTTACTCAAACTCAATCCTATTTACTTTTCTGTCTAAATGTGGCCACACCCAGGAGACTGTAAGCACCTCAAGGGAAGGACCAGCTTTCATGCCACCTTTGTCTTCCTGATGCCCTGCACATGCCCAGGCTATGCCAGCCTGCCCACAGCAGGTGCTTGATACGATTGGTGAGTTTAGTCATATCTGTCTTGTGGAAGTGTCTGGAGATTCTGCATTGTTAAGGGCCAGGCTCAGATGCACACACACATGAGCTTCACTTGTATGATGGCTGACAGTGAAGAGAGTCAGCGAGTCACTTTTCTGCCAGGTCACACGAGGTTGAGAGGCTCTTCTGCCTTTACCTGTCCGATTTCTGTCACGCTCTCCATCACAGCAAACATGGTGCATCTTCAAGTGAAGATCACATGACAGAATGTTGCAGATTTTCTGCCAGGAAAAGTTGAAATTGTGCAGAAGAAAAGGGAACAGGAAGGAGCCTTTGAAAATTCCTCTCTTCTGTATAGATGACATTCAGCTGGTGCCCGTGTGCTTTTTCAAAGTTGGAGAAGGACCGAGTTTGCAGTTTGACAATTACACGTCGAACTGTGATGAACCACGTTTGAGTTTTTTCATTTGTAATTTTTGCTAAATGTGTAATAGAGGCCCCCTCCTGCCCACACACAGAACAGAACCCAGCACCACAGCCCAACGTGTCACCGCCATGCCAGGGCAGAGACAGACATTTGTTGTGGAAACCTGTGGGTATGCCCTTATTAGGGAGTTGTTTCTGTGCGATATGTACATACGTCATGTTTAAGTGTTCTCCCCATATGGTACCAGGAAGCAGGACTGAGCAGTTTATTTTCCCTTCTGGGACCCTTCCGGTTGATCCTGCATTTATCTCTTTCCTGCCTAGTTGTTTATATGTTATCTCCCCCATTAGACTGTAGGTTACCTGAGAGGAAGAGCCTTGTTTTTGCCTTTTTTTTTGTATTTCCAATTCTTAGCACAAAATGGAAGGCACATTGTAGGTGATTAATAAATGCTGTTTTATCAGGCAGATTTACTTGAACTTTTTTTTTTTTTTAGTTATTTTCCATTTCTTTTCAGAAGGAGAGCTATTGATTTCCAGTTTCGGGCAGCCTTGTGGGGTTCAGGCCACTATTTAGAGTCACAGAGACAGTTTTCCATCCATAAAATGGGGATGATGATTTGCACCTGCCCTGAGGGCTGTTGTCAGGATCTGATACTAGATTGCACAGGGCCTGGCTGGTAGCAAGTGCTATATGCATGTTAGTATTGTTATTAGTCCTTTCTCTTCCATCCTAGTCAGTAAGAGATAGGAAAACACCCACCCTCTGAGGAATGGTCCAGACTCTTTGCTTTTCCTTACCCTTCCCTTCGCTGACGTCAGGTGCCATTTTGGAGGCACAGTCAGCTATTGGCATACTTCACTGCCAGAGTTGGCCTCTTCCCTGTCCTTTCTCATGTGCCGTTTCCCTTCTTGAACCTCCTGCCCCTACTGTGGTGTACTGCCCCATGTTCTAGATCCAGAAGCTGTGTCTGGCTCCTTCCTCCTCCCCAAAGGCCTTAGCTTAGCTTGGCCTTCCCATGAGAGCACCTATTCTAGGAGGAGTACAGGAGTAATGGACCCAGCTGTGATCTCTGGTGTCTGGAGACCCAAACTTGAGCCCTGTCCCTCCCTATGTGACCTCAGGCTAGTCAGTCAGTCTCTGGGCTGTGTTTTTCTCACCCCCATCCAATGGGGTAGCTGATGCTCACCAGGTCATTGTGAAGAAATCACTTGGTGAGCTTCAAGAACCACATAAAGAACCATTGTTACAAAACATCATGAGCCGTGTATGTGGCACCAAGCCCTAGGTGGGTTCCATGAAGCCCTGCCCTCCTGGTTCTCTCTTTTCTCCTGACTTCCATGGCATGGAGACTCTGTCGAACCTCTTTATGCTCTCATCCCTTAATCACCACGTGTTCTAGGAGTGTTTTCTTAGGGAGCCAGATGTACACACCCTCACCCCTGTTGTAGTTGGGACTCCATTTGTTCTGTCCAGGCTGTTATTTTCTGGTTTATTAAACCCTGTCCTTCACATGCCACAGCCCAGCCACCCCCACCTCCCACATGGCATCCCACTTCCCACTGGTACCTTTGCCCAAGCCATCCTCTGTGCCTACGATCCACTTCCACTCTGCCTTGACCTCTGAGGATCCCTAGAGTAGGACCAGGCTCAGCTTGGGCATTGCCTCTCACATGGAGCCTTTCCTAAGGCCCCCAGCCACTGAGTAGTTTCTTTGTATTTGATTACATGACCTGGTAGCACAGAGATTGTGGCATTTTTGCCTGGTATCCCCAGGGCCTAGTACTGGGCTGGGCACATAATAGGAACCTAATAAAAGCTTATTGACTGACTGCTGCATTAAGACCAGAACTTTGTTCCTGAGACCTGTGTATCTGCTAGAGCTTCATCACCTACCCTCTAAGATGCCAGAATTGCTCTCAGGGATTGGGTTTGGTACCCAATGTAGGCACTGGGCCTTCATGTTGCTGCCTTTGCTTCTTGATCACTGCTGGGGTATCCTGAACCTCTGAGCACTTGCATCCACAAGCTTTACTAGACCTAAAGCTTGCCCTGGAATCTGCCGTAGGACAGAAGACCTGGGGACTCACAGCTA
This sequence comes from Gymnobelideus leadbeateri, assembly GCA_011680675.1. Lineage (NCBI taxonomy): Eukaryota > Metazoa > Chordata > Mammalia > Diprotodontia > Petauridae > Gymnobelideus > Gymnobelideus leadbeateri. The sequence continues at coordinate 379,690 of WOXC01011043.1, read as the reverse complement.
ACACCAACTCCTCCTCCACTAAGGATGTGCTGATTTAGAGTCCTGTTGATTTCTGCATTTGCTAATAACTCTTTCTTCTTTATACTATTTCTTCCCATAATTAAATTAGATTGTTCTGTCCTGGGGTTCTTCCCACTCCTGTGGGAAGGTTGTTTTCTTGGTTCTGCAGTCTTCATTGTGCATCAGGCCATGCAGGTCTCCCTGTCCTTCTCTGTGTTCCTCATCCTCATCATTTCTCACAGCACAAGGCCCCATTCCATTCAGACACCAGAGTTCCTTCAGCTGTTGCCAGACCCATGGCCATTCCAGCTCCTGCTACCACAGAGAATGTTGCTGTCAATGCTGTGGCTCTTTGGTGCTGTTCAGAACCTTCCTTTTGGTCAGTCCCTCCCAGAAAGGAGGAGGATTTTACCTTGTTATTCTTCACTGTCATCTGGTGAAGTAAGCTGAATGTGGGAGTAAGAACATTGAAATCAGTGCCTGCAAGCTGCACCCTCTCTGTTAGGGAAGTGACCCCATCCGCCCATTCCTGAAGGCACGTTGTTCCAGCAGGACACCTGCAGAGCCTTTCAAGGCCAGCGAACCTGTTGGCTGGGAGAATGTTTACTCTTTTTTCCATCTTAGAAGTCTACCTGTCAGATGCAGCAAGAAGCGACTCTAGCAGTTTGCTGTGGATTTGGTTAAAAAAAAGTTCCATTTGGGAATATGGAAAACATGAGAAGAGAACCCCTATCAAGATGGGCACCCGTCCTTGTTTTATTTCTCTCTGATAGGCTTGTTGGGGCAGTGGGCAGACTCGGGCATGATCCCGTAGGTCCATGGTTCAGGGGGCTCCCTCAGGTGCGGCTCCTGAGCCACAGGCCTTGTGTCCCCAGGGCCCAGGCAGGGTCTAGCACCTCCTCAGTGCTTAATAGGTGCTGGAGGATGGTTTGATCACATTGCTCAAGATAGGGCTTCTCCGGGCTGCCAGAATCTCAGATCTTTTGCTGTTTGAACAGAATGTTTGAACAGAACATGAAATGGAAGTGAAGCCAAGTCTATTTAGTGTTTCTGGCCTCAGTTTCTCTGTCCCAGAACAAGGACCAGTTTCAAAAAACAAAGGAACAGCTCAAGTTCATACATTTTAAGTTTTGAATCAAAAAAAGCAGGAGTGGCTAGGTGATGCAGTGAATAGAGTGCCAGCCCTGGAGTCAGGGGGATATGAGTTCAAATCAGACTCTTTAACACTTATTAGCTGTATGATCTTGGGCAAGTCACTTAACCCTTCCCCCTCCAAAAACAAAAAAGCATCTGTTAGGCACGTACTGTGTGCCAGGTTTGCACCGTGCATTTTAGAGTGACCTGTCCAAGGTCACACAGTGTCAGAATTGGAAGTCAATTCCACATCGACCCATCTTCCCCCTCTTCATCTTCCTTCCTGCTGAGAGTGACTGACCCAAGTCTCTGTACTCGTGCTTCTGCTGTGTTTTTTACTGTCAGTGTGCATGTGTGGCATATTGGACATCCTAGCCCCCCATCTGCCCGTCAGACACCTTATGCCTTATTCCTGTTGTTTTTCAGGGAGAGTTACCCTACATGAGGCTAAGCTCAGTGCCTCACACGTAGTAGGTGATCAACAGTATTTGCAGATTTATTTTCATTGGATTTGTTTCAATTAATAACCGAGCTGTTTTGGTTACCAGATGGAAACCCTTGACAAACTTGGGAGAATTTGCCTTGTTTATTTAGGGCAAAAAAGGCATCTTATATGAAGAATTTTGCTTTGACCGTGGGAGCAGCTTTTAACCAAGGGGTTTTGGCTAAGACTGAATTATAGTTAAATGCCCCTTTTTATAGATGAAAACCGCTCTCCTCTGACTAATAGAAAAATTGAAAAAGTAGATATGTTCTGACAGTGTTCTGAATTACCTTGTAAATGTGGAGTACCCAGAATTGAAAACTTAAACTTGAGTTTTTCTTTTGCCCTTGAAGTATAAACATTCTGCTGTGGATTTGGCACCTTAATTTCCTCAGCTGCTCCTGCTGGGAAATTCTTGGTCCCCTTTGTCTCCTTCCTCTTCCTGGCTCTCTGTCTAATTGGTTGCCATTCCTCTCCGTTCTCACTTCCCAGCATCTCCCCCTTCTCTCTAGTCCCATGGCTTCCACCCTGGCTAGAGGGCACATCACCTCCTGCCCAGACTTGTGCCCTGCCTTCTAATTGATATATCTGTTTCTCATCCTCTACATGGCTGCTGGAATCGAGCATTGCTCCCACCTCTTCCTCTGCTCAGATATCCTTGATGGCTCCCTGTTAACTCTAGGATAAGATATCCCCTGCCCCGGGGGCATATAGGGCCCCCCCACAGCCTGGCTCCAGTTTGCCTCTGTAGCCTTATGTCATGTTCCCCCCTTCACGACATCTGTGCTCCAGCCAAACTAGATAGTCCCCTCTCGTATACAGGTGACAGATGTCATCTTCTGCCTCCGGGCATCTGTCTAGTCCTCTCATGCCTGGATTGCTCTCTCTCCTGATTGATGCTGCTTGAATAGGTGCATCAGGTGGACGTCCCCGCTGCCCCTGGCAGATGCTCTTCTCCCTCATGTCAGATCTTCCTAGAGTTTTTGCTCCTGCTTCTTAGCAGACTTACCCGTGGATGTGTCGTATTCCTGCTGGTGGATTGGGAGGACTTGGAGGGCAGGGGTCTCTGTCATTTTCATCTTTCTGGTTCTCCTTCCCAGGACCCTGCACACAGCAGGTGCCCAATAAAGGCGCAGAATTGAATGCCTTGACAGTGATTTGTTCTGTTTGTTTCCTGCTCCTTCAGGTCGAGATTTGATTTGTATCCAGTCCATGGATGGGATGCTGATGCTGTTTGAACAGGAGAGCTACGCTTTTGGGCGGTTTCTCCCTGGTTTCCTTCTGCCTGGCCCTCTCGCTTACAGTTCCCGGACAGATTCCTTCATCACTGTCTCTTCCTGCCGCAACGTTGAGAGTTACAAGTAAGTCCTTTGAACGTCTCTGGGAGCATTTCCAGGTTTATGCACTTGGGGGTTAATTAGGAACTCCCGGGGTGATTGTGACAAATGGCACCTCACTTTGGAGACGTAGCCCTGTCTGGATTTATAGGAAGGGGAAGACAGAATTGGAGGAGTTGAGTCTGGTGTAGACACTGGAGCTTGAGGGAACACAAACCAAGGCTTCGTGTTGCTGGTAAAGGGTGCCAGTTCCCCAAGGGGGCAGGGCTTCTTTTTTTTAAGGAAATTCCCCATTCCTCAGCGACTAGCTAGAACTACTGTATACTTCAGTAAATAAGAGACTCGGTGGTTCTTAGTGAAGAAGGGCACGGAAGGGAATACAGAAAACTCCAGAGAGGTAAAAGAAGCTGTGGCATGCCCCCTCTCTGGCTAAAAACGTCCTATTTGTGAATGTGAAGGGTGGGAGGAGCAGTCACCCCCTCAGTGTTCCTCATGGGCCCTGATCAGATAAAACTCTTCTTAGAAGTACATCAGGCTCCCAGTCTTGGTGTTGGCTCAGGCCAGCTTAGGCCAGCTTAGTTCAGCTGCCTCTAGCCCCTACAAGTGACAACCCAAGTCTAATGTGCAAATTCCTGAAAGTTTGAGAATATTTAAGGGTAAAAAGTGGTCCATCCCTTCCCTCCCCAGGTGATGTGGGGAATGGGGCCCTTCCAGATGCGCTGACCTTGGCTTCTGGATGACCATGATGGGTCATCAGCGTAAGACAGGTGCTGTGAGAGTTTGAGGGAAATAGCCATCCACCTGGGCCGTGCCTGCTGAGCACCGAGCATGGCTGGCTAGCCCTGCTTCTCACTCCTCACACAGGCTTGGAATTTCTCTGTGCCAAGTGCCTGTCTTGGCAGGGCTGCCCCCCCAGTAATAATAGAAGGGCCTGAATACTCCATTACTTCTGCTTTGAAATATGTGTGTTGGAGTTGATTGGTGATGGCTCCAGAAGTGATTGGATGAAGTAGTGATATGTTAGTTTCCTTAACGTGTGGGTTTAATCTCACCGAAGCCCCCACTGTTCTTGGGGCCTGGCCTTGCCAACATTCCATTCCCCTCAATTCATCTTCTAGGATGAAAACAAGGTCCATTTTCTTCATTGGGTAGACTTGGTAAAAATGCATGGGAGATGGATTATTAGGAAATGATAAAAAAGCTCCAGGGGCTGGATGCAGTTTATAATTTCATGTGTTTTTGTGTACAGGCCTTAATGTTTAAAACATTAAGCTTACTTCATGATAACCATTGACGTAGTTCCTTAGTGAGTGGAAAGGCACAAAAAATTGCAATGTTTTCTCCTTGAGGCTCCCAGGACACAGGACAGTTTAGGTCACTAGAATTATAATTTCTCGATGATCATTACAAAAATGTCCTACTCCATTGCTGCTATAAGACTGTTATGCCCAAATGCAAAATTTCTGTGGGAATTCTAGGGTTGCTGGGGGAGCCGGGAGTGTTGGGGGTGATATCTGAGAGCTGTGGACTTTGTTTTAGAATGGGAAGGGGGCTTGATCCCCTTGTGCAGCCCTTCCCCTGGATGAGTGAAGAGAATGAGTTCCAGCAGCATGTAACGCTGAGCTTCAGAAGCTGGGGGGCTCCCTCTCTTTGGGGCTCCTGTTCCGCACAGTCATGCCACGAGGACGGCTATAGCCTTGACCACCTGTGATGCTGTTTCCTGTGAATTCACTTTCTGTAGCTTTATACTAGAGATGCTGCTGTGCCTCAGAAGGACCTGTGGCTCCCGGTGCCATGGAGCCAGATCCAAGAATGCAGCGCACCTGCTTTTCTGCACCATCTCTGTGCAGTGCGTTGCTGCTCTCGTCTGAGCCTCTAAACTTTGAGGTCATTTCCAGCCCCTCTGCCTTTGCAGCTTGGCTCTGATAATTCCTGCCTTGGCACTGGCTTCTGCATCCATCCTTTCCTTTCCATTCCTAGCGCTGCCAGCTAGGTTTGTGCCCCCCTCCCTCATGCCCCCTCACTGGCATCCCTGGCTCTCCTCCTTGTGCCTTCCAGTCTCTGCTATCAGTCAGCCCCTTGGACAAACGCCACTTTTAGCTTGTGAATCTCCTGCCCAAAGATTCCACTGGTTCTCATTTCCTTTGAGATAACAGCTATATTCCTTCTATGTATTTCATCATCCAGACCCATCTGATCCATTCAGCATTTATTAAGCACCTTATATTTGTAAATACTGTGGAAAGTGATACAGCAATAAAAAATATCCTTTTCCTTAGGGAGGTTCCATTAATCAGGGGCATATAATATTCAGACGGTTAAGAAAGCAAACATGAGATAATTTGAAGAAAACAAGAGTGCTCCCAACTGGTGGGACCAGGGAGAACTTTGTATGGGAGAAGGCTCCCGAGCTGAACTTGTGAAGGAAGCTTGATGGAGGTGATGGGGTGTGTGTGTGTGTGTGTGTGTGTGTGTGTGTGTGTGTGTGTGTGTGTATGTGTATGTGTGTGTGTACACAAAGGTGGGAGGAAGGGAGATGGAGATGAGTGCTGAGATCAGGGAATGGTCAGTAGGTGTGTTGGGCTGCGCCATATTGTGTGTGAAGGGGAGAGAGATGAAATCAGCCTGGAAAGTAGAGGTGGGAGTGACATTAGGGGTGGGGGCTATAAAGGTCAAGACTCATCTATTCTAGAGATGTTAGGAAGATTCTTGAGTAGAGGAGTGACAGTTGTGTGGGTCAGAGAGTAGAGACACGGCACTCAGAGAGACCAAGTAGGACGTTATTACATTAGTCCAGGTGAGAGGCAATGGAAGAGCCTTGTGGGTGGAGGTGAAGGGACAGACGTGGGTGCTGAAGAGGCAGAATCATGTAGAGTTACCTCGACAGAAATGGGCACATTTGGTGGAATAGCAGGGGAACGGTAGATAATGAGCTGGGTTTTTAAAATGTTGTTTGAGATACTGGTGGGGCATTTAGTGGGAGGTGTCTGGCAGGCAGCTGGTGGTATGGGATTGGAATTCAGAATTGAGATCAGGAGGGGTGTGTGTATGTGTGTCTCTGTCTGTCTGTCTGTATGGAGAAGGAAGTGGCAAACCACTGCAGTGTCTTTGCCAGAGCTAGGGAGGGTTGGGGTTTGCTTGGTAGTAAGCAGATGAGCCCCCCTACCAACAGCCATCTTTCTTTCTGCCTCCTTTGGAGGGTAAATCTGTACTCTCCCAAGCTCATGCCCATGCTGCCCCTTGAGGAGGCTGTCCTCAGTCCTGTCTCCCTGCCTTTGCTTGTGTTATGCCTCCATCTTTTTTTTTTTTTTGCCTGCTCTAGGCCTACCCATCCTTCCAGTTCCAGTTCCAGTTCTCTTTTCTTCTGGAAGTTTTCCATGACAACATCCCTGCTTTTTCCCCTTGAGCTTCTGGTATGTTGTACATAATACTCATTTCTGAACTCCACAGGACTTTATATTATAAGTAACCATTTGCTGAGCCCATAGCCTGCCTTCCCAAGAGGACTTTAAGCCCCCTGAGGTCAGGGACCATCTTCTAAACTACTCTGAGACTCTCTCCTGCACCTAATACAGCACCAAAACCAGAAGGGGCCTGTGAGTTGGTGTTTGTCACATTGCATTGGCAGACCTGCTTAGCAGTATGATGCTTGGCTTGTTCAGAGTCAGCTCTGGGCTTTATAAAGCAGTCCCTTGATTTAAGCAGTCTGTCTTTTCCCATATGAGCTCTAGGATCTTGTGGATGAGGACAGGGATCCGTGAAAGTCATAGGATCCTGGGTTCAGAGTGGGGAGGCAGCTCTGACATTCCCTCCTGGCTGTTCCTCTTATTTTAAAAGTCACAAAATTAAGGCCCAGGTAACTTCAATGAGTAAGGAACCAAGATGGAATTTGGACCCAGGTCCTCTGATGCCAAATCCAGACACTTTTCCCTGCAGTGCGTTTGTCCCTCTGCTTAAGTAAGGCTATCCAGAAGCAGTGTGGAAATAGTGCCTGTTGCCAATTGAGGTGAGGCTGAGTGGAAGCCACTATCTTGGCTGTGACCTCTGGGCACGTAAACCAAAACGAACTTCTTGTTATAGAAATCTCAGTGAAAGACTCTCCATAGTTTCATCTAGGAAGTTATGTGTCCATAATCATGTTATTATTGTTAGTTGAACTGAAAATACCAATTCCTTGCATATAGATTGCCTGCTTATGTCATGACACTTTGAGTTTTTGGATTTGAGATCCACAGTCATCTCTGCATCTCTGTATGTCAGAGCCACAGGCAGCTTGCCGTGGAGAAGAACTGCTTTGGCTTCTGTGCTTTGAATCGTGTGGCACCTCAGTCCTGACGTGCTTTTTGCAGGCTGGGACATTGGGGAGCTCTACATTACAGGGCCCATTTTCCCATCGGTTCCATGCAGCTCCCCTGCTCCCAGGCATTTGTGGCTGGCTTGTCAGAAACAAGTGCCATTCATCCTTGCCATGACTGCGTTTGTGGTTGGTGGGACCCTTCCCCAGAGAACATGTGCAGACCTCTTTCATAAGCAGTCCCCCGCTGGGCCTCATGATTCCTTCAGCCCTCTCCATGAGGGAATTCCAAATCTTCAACTCTTATCCCTGAATACTTTTGAGTGGTAAGGGGAAAAGAAAAGATTTAGTTATTTTTCCTAGCATCTGAATTCCCAAGCTCTCTTGGAATTGTTTTTAAATATAAAATTAGACATAGATTTTTATATGTGTTATTAGTCATAGTCAAAAAGAGGTCAGACAGCAAGAATTGCAAAAGAGATACTATTGTCAATTTGTCATCATCTAAATTTACTGTTTGTTAGACTTAAGCTATAAAATCCTGTTCTGATTTATCTTCCAGGAAGAGAAATTGATCTGGGTTTGGAAAGCAGGACTGTCTTTTGGCCACGGCTCCAACTGGAGTTTGGATCTTGATGAGGCCACTTTAGGGGCTTAACTCAATCGAAATAATAACTCTTTGTATTTACACAGAGAGTTTCTAAAAGCCCAAGGAACTTTTAATTTTCAAAAAATTGTTCATTAGTCCTAGCATTACCCTATGGTAGGTCTGTGGTTAAACCTACAGAATTTCTAAGACCTTAGAGGCTCTTGGGTCCAACGTGTCCTTCTGTAACATACTCAATGCCCACCAAGTGGTCATCCTGAAGATGGCCCCATCTTCTTGGGGCAGCCCAGAGCACTGGGGAGGATTGTTGTAAGTGAAGCCCAAACCTGTCTTTTTCAGCTTCTACCCACTGTACCTGTTTGTGCCTCTGGGCCAACTAGAGCAAGTATGACTTCAGCAAGTAGCCCCTCACACACCTGAAGGCAGCTGGCGGCCCCCTGCTAAGTGTTTTGTTCTCCAGGTCAAATATCCACCATTTCTTCAATTCCTTCTCCTCAGCGTGACCTCAGAGCCCTTCACTGGCCTCCCTGCCCTCCTCATGTGCTCTTCAGTTTATCCACACACTTTCTAAATTGTGGTGCTCAGAGCTGAAATCCTATTTGGGATACTGTCCACCTAGGCCAGAGCCCTCTGGGACTGTCACATACTTTTGTTCTAGACAGTGCAGCCCAAGACTGTCATGAATTTAAGTGCCTTCACTTTAGGACTGTGGAGATGGAACATTGAACTGAAGAAGCTGGGAGCCGTCTGCTCTGCCTCTCTTCCATTCCTGCAGCCCACACTATTTGTCTTAAGAGAGAAAAAGAAAGCATTTACTAAATGCTGACCCGGGGTTGCTAAATGCTGAGAATCCAGAGACAATCAAGCAAGGTATTCTCTGCCCTCAGGGAGCTTATATTCTAGTGGGGGAAGGCATCCTATCAAGGGAAACTGGAGGGATGGTGTGGGCAGGGGGCAGAATTAGGCTGAAGCTCACACATAGAACCTGGGCACCCAGACGCAGGGAAAGGCCAGGATGATAGCTAGAGTGTGTACAGCATGGTGAGCAGATGGCCCCCACCTGAAAGAATGGCAGCAGTGTGAGGTGGCAGGTGGGGGTTGGGAAATGTGACCTGTCGAGGTAGCATTTGTGGGACCTTTTGCCATTTTTGAGGCCCGTGTAATGTTGTGGGGAGAGGGGACAAGCTTTCAAGTAAAGAATGGATTTTCACAACGGGCTTATGAACTCCATCTCATCTCCTATTCCTGAAATTAGGGCTTTCCTGGAAGATGGAAGGATAATGGTGGTGGGGGGCAGCCCACTGTGCATTCATTCAGGCCCCTTTTGGGTGCACTGTTGAACCTTTCCTTAGCATTCTGGGATGCCTCCAAGCCTCACTTCCCAGTCCTGTGGATGCCTTCAATGTAGAATGGCCCATTAGCTTGGGGAGCTATGGATATGCCACAGATAAACCAGACTGGCGTGCACATTTTGACAAGGAGCTCTAGATGGGATATTAACTCTTGCCATGTAGATCTTGCATGCAGCCTTGGAAATAAATGCTACCACATTTGTTCTGGAACTTTGAAACCAGTGTGGGCCTGCTGGAAATTGGCCAGCAGTGTTAACAAACAATGCACCGGCTTCTTTTTTTCTCCTTTTGTTTGAAAAAAATGTGAATTAGAGTGTTGGAGAACACTGAGTGATCCGTAATCAGTCCTGATTTGATTTTTCTCTTAGCCTGATGTTTTGGTGAAGTAACAGGAGAAAAAGTTAATTCCTAAAGCTGTACTTTTGCTCCTTATTCCAGTGGAACAAGCTGGATGTTATACCTACTCAATAGATCATCATGCTAATATAACTGAAATGTCCAGCTTAAAAGAATACTTATCAAATTAAATGATCCCTCCCTACCTATAATGTTAATGGGATATAAGATCTTCCTGCCCATTAATAGGCCTCACATGGAGCCCATTAAGAGAAACTTGCTAAGGGGAGGCTTGCTTGTAGGAAGGCTTTCACACCTTTTTCTAATTTCTAATTGGGCACTGAGTCTTGAGGGTTGTGATGCTTTCTGGCTCTGAGAAGCAGATAAATACTCTAGTTGTTGTTTTGCTTTGGGGGCTTGTTTATCACAAGGATCTTGTGATTCCCTGGTTGAGATTCTGAGTGGCTGTATGTTCAGAGCTCCCTGACTGCTCAGGTATAAAGGCTCTCTGAATCCAGGGATGTATGTAAAGTGTGTAGTTGATTCAGGCAGTCAGAGCCCTGTCTGTTGGTTTTCTCTGAAGTTCAGGGTGCTGACTTTTCCCCTGAACTAGTGAATATAATTATAAAAGATTGTTGACCCCTCTAACAGTTATCCTTCCTTGTAAAGCAGATCTAAGAATCCTGGGGATGCCAATGTGGTTGCTGCTACACCATCTCCCATAAATGTATTCCCAGAAGGGTATGAGCCCAACATACTTGGTGAAGGAGAAGGTTCATATCATTGGGTCACAGTTCTAGGGCTGGAAGGGGCTTAGTGAGGTCATCTGGTCCAACCCCCTCCTCTTATAAATGAGAAACTGAGCCTTGGAGACACTGTGACTTATTCAGGGTCACACAGGCAGTGGTGAGAGCCACCCTGCAGATCGGTCGGTCAGTTCCTCCTTGAATCCATCCTGCTCCAGGCTCTAGCCTGACTCCTGAGATGCCATCCACTCTAATCCCCTTTAGTGTATAAGCTTCTTGATGGCTGGGGAATGTCTTTCTGTTTTTTAAGGCATCCTCAGCACTTAGCCTGGGTGACCAGCACACAGAAAGGCCTTAATAAAGACTTGCTGATGACTGACTAAGCCTTGCTCCAGCTACTTAATTTAGTCTTGGGATGCATGTTAGCACCTAGAATATGAAATATTACAACTTAGAGCATAAATTTTAGCACTTCCCAGTGAAAACCCTGATTGTGATTGACAGGCAATTTAGGGTCAAACTCCTTCCCTTATTTTAATAGTTTTAATCTAGGGTTTTAATTTCTTAATATGGTTTTTGACATTTTATTCTCATGGCCTCATAAAATTCTGTGCAAATTCCATTTCTGACTTTCCTTTCAGAAGAGTCTTACGTGCAGGGCCCAGGCTTCCATCTGCTGCTGTGTGCTCTGATGCATTTTTGGCTCTGTCTTTCAATCAGGTACCAAGTACTTGCCTTTGCAACAGATGCAGATAAAAGAGAAGATATGGAACAGCAAAAGCTTGGCTCTGGAAAGAGACTGGTGGTGAGCAAAGCCTTTCTTATTTCATAGGTAATATTTGTCAGTTACTAGGAGTAATGACATTCTGACCTGTGTTGACTCACGTATGATACATGCGGGTCATTGTGCCTGTAAACAGTGAATCATCGAGCATTCATTAGGCTTCGGTTGTGTACGAGGCACTGTGCCAGACCCTGAGACAAAAAGGAAGGAGGCACTGACTGCTTACACTCCATGAGGGAAACAACAACCCCACCACAACTCGCACAACAGTGTGGAACCATCGATGGCGAGGGTGTTTGTCACAGAGGGCTTTGTGTAGGTTGAGGAGGTGGTGTTTATGCTCAGACTTTATGGGCACGTGAGGCCTGGGCAAAGACATGGAGGCCAGGGTGGATGCTGTGTGTGGATGACGACAGGAAGGCCAGATTGGTGGGCTGTAGTGCTAGTGAAGGGGTATTATCTCGAGGAAGGCAGTTAGGGCTTTAGATGCCCCAGAGAAGACTTTCTGTTTGGTCCCAGTTATTCTGATGACACTGGCTTTCCTACCCTGGGTGAGACTCTTGGCCTCTTGAGGCTTTTGGACATAAGATGCTGAAGAGGGGCTGAGCTGCCTTGGCAGAAGGATCTCCTCTCCTGGGATTTCCCTCCATCATTGAGATAGCATTTCTGTCCTTCTCCATATCCTTAGTGCAAACAGGTCTCATTGGAGCAGGGCATTGTGGTCCAATCTGAGCTTTAAGAAAATCAAGTTGGCATTTGTGAGGAGGATAGATTAGAGGGGGCGTCATCTATAGGGCAGTGATTGTGGCTGTTGTTCCTGGTTCTGCTCACTTCAGTCTGTGTTAGTTCATATGGGTCTTCTTGGGTTCCTGCAAATTTTGAAAGGCTGTGGTTTTTTAAGGCACAGCGATGTTCCATTAGTCTCATGAGCCAGTCTGTTGGGTCATTCCCCAGTCAATCGGTAGTCAGTTGGGTCCAGTTCTTTGCACCAAGTGCTGCTGCTGGGGTCATTTGTCAGATGGGAGAGCAATGTTTTTTCCACACACCACGTTACTACCATCCTAAGGAAGGCTTGGAGGGCTCCAAATAAGGCAGTAGAAGCAATTGCAGGCTTAGAAGATACGACCTATGAGGAAAAAAAATCAGAAGAATTGGAATTGTTTCTCCTGGAGGAGCTTCAGTGGTGACCAGGAAATTGGATTAAATCTTATCCTGAGGAATTCAGGTCAGACTTAAGGATGTCCATCATTGAACTCTAAAGCCTTTTACCAAAGAAGTGATGGATGCCTTTTATCTGGGCAAATCAGAATGTGTGGATGACTCCGTGATGTCCTCAGTTGTGAGGTTTGGCCTGGAGTGTGGAGCTGGTGATGCCGGGGCCATTGATGGGCCCCCTTCTGGGTCCATCAGCTGGGCTCCATCCATGACCCCTGGGAGGATGCCCTTTCTCAGGATGGAGGAGAACAAGCCCTGCTGGTCCATGGTGCCAAGGGCCTCGGGCTTCTAGACAAAGGCTTGGTCCCATTGTAGTCACCAAGAAAATGGAGGACTTGCTCCTCTGTGGCAGGCCAAAGGACTAGCAATGGTGTGATGCTTCCATGATGACTAATAGTACCACGTGTTTCTGTGGCCTCAGCGGCTGTGGCGTGTGTCCTTATGCTCATTCCCCTGAGGAGATGAGGCTCTGAGGGAGTCATATAGCCTCAGGTGGGATTCAAACCTGCATCTCCTGACTCCAAGCCCAGCACTGTATCTGCTCTTGCGATGGAGAGGTTTTAAAGAAAGCTCCCAGACAATCAGCCTGAAGGGGAATCATTGGTCCTTTATGAAGTCTCGGGTTTTTGTGAAGGTGACTCTGCAGACCCCGGCTGCAGCTCCACAGAGAAGCCCACCCCTCTGCTGAGCCCTCACACCTGCCTTGGCCCTCTGGGATGCCCGGGGAGGCCTGGTCAGGGGAGGGGTGGGGAGTGCGGCAGCTCTGTCTGGCTGCCCCAGGATGGCTGTCCGCATGCTGCTGGGCCTTTCCGAACCTTGGGGTTTAGTCTGGCCTCCCCCGCTCCAGCTGGATCTCCAGGAGTCAGAGGGGCAGCTTTAGGTCATATCTCAGAGGCCTGGAGTGGGAGGCTCGGGGGGAATGGGTGCACTCGGACTCCACCCGGCCGTTCTGTGTGGAAGCAATGCCATGGATGATGTCATAAGAAGGCTCTGGTTCCGTCCTCCGTTGAGCCGGAGCCACCCATGTCAGAGGCTTCCTCGGCTGTTCTGTGACATTCTTGACTTTGCTGCAGGTCACAGGCTGACGGTGCCCATGCCCCTGGACCTCCACAGTCCCTGTCTCTGTTTCCCTATCAAGTCTTTGTAGAGGCTCCAGCCAATGGGACAAAAGCTGTTCTCTTATTGATTTCTTTTAGCATGATAATATGCAAATAATAATAATAATCCGTGAGGAGTCTATGATAAGGAAATGATTACAAAAGGGAAAGAAAGGTGGTAGTGAACAGGAAGACGGGCTGGAGATAGCTGATGGACAGCCAGCATCCCTTCTCTGGTGCGCTGGCCAGACCAGGACGAGGGGAAGATGCCCATGCAGTGGTGGGTCCCCAGGGCAGAGCTTCTGGGAAGTTGGGGACCGGAATCGTGTAGGATGGGCATGGAAGGGCTGTAATCTGCACCTCTGGGTGGACTGCCCAGTTGGAGATTGCCTCAGGCTCCATGTGTTATCTCATATGACCCTTGGCAAGGTGCTGAATGACTTGCTTATGGTCCTATGGCCAGTCTGTGCTAGGCTTGGGATTCTCAGCCTGCTGCTCCTGACTGACTGCAGTCCCTGGTCCCTGAGGTTCCAGCCCAGGGTGCCCTAGGTGTTTCTTGTCCTCAGTCCTCAGCTCGCCCCTCTGGCTGCTTTGGGGGCCATTTGCCCTCAGTGACTTGCATTCTGCCTGCAGCGGACGTTCTCCCCAGTGAATGCCTCTCTTTGTAGCTGGCCAATGAGCAAGTCTGCGTTCTTATATTCTCCACTTTTGCTCTTGTTTGAATTTTCTTGATTCCAGGAGAGATGCTTTTACCTTAAGCCGAGTGTACCATGTGGTACAAGCCTTCACTTGGCCTTGCTGGAAGAGAGCAGCCCTGTCAGTCATCTTAGCAGACTCTGCTGGGTGCTCACTGTGGTCGGCTGCCAGTGCTCAGGCCAATGAAAGCACCTGGAAGAAGGCCCTGCCTCCAAGGGGCCTGTAGTCTGTTCTTCAGAGCACGCAGCATGTGGTTTTCCGTTGTAGAGACGCCATCAGCAAAGGGAGCATAGCTGTGAAGCTGGAATCCTCCTAGGGCTCGAAGCAATTGTTTTTGAAACTCTGAGCATTTGAAACTCTTCTGGGAAATGCAGAGACTGACAGCACTGGGTCTGAAAATGGTCTGTGAACTCAGGGACACCATGTGAAGGCTGTGGGCTGTGGGCTGGCCTCCCCTTTGCTCTGCCTCAGTGTGCTTCCTGGTACAGTCTGTCCCTGTTGTGTTCACAGATGGTCTTTGTTTCTTTGCAGGTGGATTGGACGTTAAACATCGGCGAGCAAGCGCTGGACATCTGTATCGTCTCCTTTAATCAGTCGGCTTCCTCTGTGTGTGTGCTGGGCGAGAGAAACTTCTTTTGCCTTAAGGACAATGGACAGATTCGATTCATGAAGAAACTGGACTGCAACCCCAGCTGTTTCCTCCCGTATTGCTCAAGTGGGTTTCAGAAGAGATGTGTGCATGTACATGTACATGTATGTGTATGTGTATGTGTGCATGTATGTGTGTGTGCATGTGCGTGTGTGTGTGTGTGTGTGCGTGCATGTGTGATGGTGGCTCTGTGCTGAGACTGTTTTCTCTAAATAAAGTAATAAGGTTTTCTCCTTCAAGAATATCAGAATTCAAATGGAAATTTTAGCCTTTTAAATTCAAGAAGAAATTTGATTTGGAGCACAGCTCAGAAGCCTGCCATTTCCCTTTGTATAAAATGATTTAAACATTAGCCTTTCCAGAGTAGAAGCCCTTTCAGGACTGTTGTCTGGACAGGACGAGCAGGTACCTTCGGGCAGAGTCATTCCCTGCGATGCTCGGTCCTGCATCCTGCCCCCTGCCAGGTGACCAGGGAGATCCTGTGGGCCACCCGACCATGGGCTGGGCTTTGGATGGATGGACAGGAGCGGCAGCAAGTGCTGTGCCAGTTCTCTGGACCAGTCTGTGTCGCAAACAGCAGCCTCCATTTGTGTGGCATTTTTAAGGGTCACAGTAACCTTGGGAAGGCAGGAATGACTGCCTTCTTTTTACAGATGAGGAAACTGAGGCCCAGAGAGTCCAGGGTACTAGGTGGCAACTAGGTGGTACAGTGCATAGAACACTGGTCCTGGAGAAAGGAAGACCTGAGGTCAGATCCAGCCTCAGACACTTCCTAGTATGACCCTGGGCGAGTCATTTAACCCTGTTTGCCTCAATTTCCTTGTCTATAAAATAAGGATAATAATGGTACCTACCTCCCAGGGTTGTAAAATACTCTGCACACTTTAAAGTGCCACACAAATACTCACCATGGATGTTGCATGGCTTTTCCGGGGTCACGTAACTGTACATAGAAGAGCTGAGACTTATGAGAAATGTGCTAACGTTCATAATAACAGCTGGGATTGATGGAGGGGGCTTTAGCGCTCACAGCGTGCTTTGCACACGCTCTCTGCTTCTGACCCCCAGGATGGCTCTGAGGCATGAGCTCATCCTGCCAGCCTCGGAGGGAAGTGTTGGACGGGGACTACAGCCCAGGTCTCTGCTGACTCCAGGTTCAGCCTTCTGTCCTCCACACCTCGCTACCAAGGCTGGCAGCTGGCCCGGCTTTCTTTTTTCTCAGAACTCTGCTTTTCTGTCTTCCACCAACAGTGTCGGAAGGAGCCATTAACACCCTGATTGGGAACCACAATAACATGCTGCACGTGTACCAGGACGTGACCCTGAAGTGGGCCACGCAGCTTCCACATGTCCCTGTGGCGGTGAAGGTGGGCTGTTTGCAGTAAGTGCTTCCATTCATCGAGGGTGCGTGGGGACGGTCTGAGGCTTCTGCCCTGCAGGAATTGCGCTCACTTGTGCGAGCTGTTTTGAATTTATTATTAGTCACAGCAGTTATTAGGAAGACAAAGAAGTGTCTTTCATTGGAGGGAACGATAAGAAGCCCATACAAAGTACCACGAACATCAAGGACTTCACAGCTTCTGATAAAAGATTTTTGTTGCAAGAGCTGGGAGGAAAGTGGGTTAGATTTCAGGAGAATTGTTTTCCTCACCGAGTATTTCCTTTAGCTCTCCAAGGCAAAGAAGCCCTCTACGTGAATTTGTTTTAAGTAAATAGTATTATTTGGTCTTATTCAGAGGCTGATGGAATCTCAGATTATTCTACTCCAAATCTTGTCTCGAAGCTGTTTTATGAATTTTCAGTGGAATTTTTATATTGCACGGTCTATTTCCAGGCAGAACTACAAAAGGCCCTGTGTTTAAGATAAGTCAGATTTAAATAGAGCCATCTTGGATATAAAAGCAAAGGGAGGTGCTGCTCCAAGCACTGACTTTCTGAGGAAGCAAACAGAAAGGCTTGGGGATGGCCAGCCTGGTCATTTTTCTAGATGATCATGAAAGGCAGGGATTAGATTTTGACCATGAACTATTAGGTGCCTTAAGTTTAGATTTAGAAATTATTGTTCAGTGTATATATGTTATTAGCTTTTTGTCATGGGCCCTGTTAAAATGAATGAGATAACCAGAAGTGGAGGCCTTGAACTGTGCACATACAGGCCGTTCTATGATCACGATGAACTCTGGTTTTTGTTTTAAAGAGACAGATTATACCTTGTCCAGTATCGGTTAGTAAAATCCTTCCTCTTGCCTTCCCTCACGTCAGATACAGGTGATCTTGGGGCCCACCTGCTTCAGAAATGAAGTTTGGAAAAATAAAAATGTTAAGAAAAATGTACTTTTAGTGGTGGCAGAATATTGATGTGTAAGCTTTCAGTATTCATTATTGTTATGAATCACAAATACAGTTTGCTAAGTATTCAAATTTACATTCTAAGGTTAGTGTAAATTCTGAATTAAGAAGAAGAGCCAGGCTATTATAATAGTCACTTGCATTGATTTTACCATGGCCTAGAACTTGGGTATTCTCACTAATTCTGGTTTAAGTCATGAATTGCATTTTGTGAACTGGTAGGTATTTGGCAATCCCTATAGACCTGTTTTTGGCAGATCAAATTTGAGAAAAATTTTGTTTAACAAACTCTTCCAAATGTACCTTAGTTTGTGAAGAGTAAACATTCTGTTGCTGTATACTTTACATCATGCTTCACGTTTTTTTTTTTACTTTTAATCAGTAGCAGCTGTGGGCTGTCACATACTCTCGTGTGGTCTTCGGAAATGGATCAGTGAATGGTGAATCTTTTGTGACTCCTGGCACCAAAAAGAGATTCAAAAATGAACAAAAATTGGTGTGTCTCTCATAGGATTGCCCACTGCCCCTTATCCTGACCCTCCTAAACATAAAAGAAGGAGCTCGAGGCTTTAGGATTTCTCTAGAGACTCTGCTTTCTGTGCAGTGCAGCATCTGGCCTGACTAGATCCTCTGTCCGCCAGGACGTCCACTGAGCTGAGCTCAGAGCTCTGGGCCAGTATCCGCATCTAGGCCCATGGGGGAGGCCTTTGGTCAGTCTAATGCAGCAGTCCATTGGGGTTGACTGCACTGGCACCCATGGGGATCACATCTGGCATCAGTAGAAGGAGTGCCAAGACACAGCACTCAAGGAAACTGAAGAGAGTTTCATTGTGATTCACTAGTCCTGAATCAGGGCTGATAACATAGGTCTGTATTGTGTCCTGTAGCATTTGAGTTCTTGGAATTTAAACAGTTTTGATAAATATGTTTAGACGGCAGAGTTTACATATCATGGAAATGATTACCATTTTCTGATGTTTCCTTTGGATAAATAAGAAAATGGTGCCTTTGGGCCCAGGGGATGCAATTAGACTTTCTGATTCTGAAATCCCCATTTTTGTTGGATGTTCTGGGCTCTTTGTTTCTCTTCCATCTCCTTTTGGCCTGTCTTGCTTGGTACACTTTGGGATGCCCTTAACTCAGGTGGATATTGTCTTTTTAGTTTAAACATGATTTTAAATATTGACAGGTAAGGTAAAGGGAGTTAGGACCAAGCACACTCATTAATAGAATCAATTGACTCTGAATGTGGCCATTGATCTTTAAGTTTCCTGATTATTAACTCGATGTTAGTCTGAAGGGGTAGTGTCCACTACCACATATAATAATCATAAGGACATGACATAGTAAGTGCACATCGATCCAGTGTTTCATGGGAAATGCCTGCTTGGCAACTGGGATAGGAACCAGGGACTCCACAGTTAAGTGACCTTGGGTGAGTCACTTAACCTGTACGAGCATGTTTTCCCCATCTATAAAATGAGGGGGATAATAGTTGGGGCAATCATGGTTGTTCTGCCTGTCTGCCACATATGGTTTATGGGCTTATAGATTTAAACTGAAAGGGAATGCCGAGGTCATCTCATCCAAGCCCTCCATTTTATAGATGGGGACGCTGAGTTAGTGGTAAATGACTTACCCAAGGTCATGCCAGTAGTACACAGTAGAGCTATGGTTCCCAGTCTACTCCTCTACCTTCAAATCCAGTGTACCACACTTTCTCACAGATATGAGCTGTTATTGATATAACAGATGTTGTTAACAGCAGAAGTTCCACTATAATGAAAATATTTTTAAGCTTTGGATAGGGTTCAGGGCCCCCTTTCCCTTTTGTTACAGAGAATTCTCTAGTTTGTATAACTGTGAGTAAAATGAATATATTTTTCCAGAACTTGTATAGTATAGCCATTTACCATAATGAAAAGTATTTAATATTTTTTCTTAAGTCTTTTGTTTGTCTGCTGTTCTTTGTCTGGGACTCCTCCTTCTTTCTCTTCTGTCTACCCCCTCATGAAGCCCTCCCTCTCTCCCTAACTCAGATGCTCTTTCTGAACAACACCGTATGGTCTAGACTATCTCCTATGGTTTGCTCAATACTTATCTCGATAGAAAGTTACTTGAAGGCAGGGGTCCTGTCTTACACCTTTTGTATTTATATCCTATGTTGCTTCTTAGCGCATAGTAGAGTTGGAGGTAGAATTAGGACATGAAACTAGTCAGCATTCTGGATCCTCAATGAACCTGTCTTGGCCTTTAGTGAGCACTCTTTTCCTTTATAAGTTCTCACAAACTACCTCTTTAACAAGGCAGTCTAGAGTTTTCCCAGAAAAATTCAGCCAACATCACTGGCCCATAGATTTGTCCTCTTGTGAACCAAGACTCTGCCTCCCCATCAGTTGTTCCTAAGTTCTTTCACTGTCCAGCACTTTGGGTTCTCCCTGTTCCTTCCGGTGGTTATCTTTGACCCCAGATGAATCAGCATAAACAAGGATGGGTCAGCAGGTTTGATGGGGCTCGGGAGGAGGCTCTCCTTGCACTCTGGAACCCTTTCCTGGGAAAACACCTTTTCTCCTGAGTCTTCTTGTCAGGTTGACATATGGCACCTCAATATCTATCCTACAGCTTTGATTTCTTCCTCTCTCCTGCCAGCACCTATCACTGTCTTATCTGTGGAGCTTTAAAAGATATTTCTTCCTCAGTGGGTCCATCTCAGTCCTTGTGCCCTTGGGACAGTGCTCAGGCTCCATGGCTCTGGGGGAGACCCTTCTCTGTGAGGCAGGTCTGATGTCAGTCTGCATTCTCCTTTGCCACGGGCTCATTTTCTTTCCTTGTTTTCTTCTCTGTTCACTCTGGAACGTGTGAAAAGAGACATTTCTCCATTCCTTTCACCTCCCTGTGTTTCCATATTTGCAGCTATAACTGACCAAGTTATAAAGTGGTTTTACATTGGCACACTTCTGGAGGAGGCTATCCCCTCACTCTCCCTGCCCTGAAGCCCGGTTTTTTGTTCTGAAAGCGCAGTTGTTTTTTCCTCAATCAATGGCAAGTGTTTATTAAGCACCATTTTATTTCTCATGTGGAAGACACGGTACCAGGTACTGGTACAAAGGAAAAAAAAATTCCTACTCAGGGAGCTTACATTCTTTTTTTTTGGAGGGCAATTGGGGTTAAGTAACTTGCCCAAAGTCACACAGCTAGGTTTTTGTTTGTGTGCGTTAAGTGTCTGAGATTGGATCCGAACTCAGGTCCTTCTGACTCCAGGGCCGACGCTCTACTCACTGCACCACCTAGCCGCCCTGGAGCTTACATTCTTAAAATCAATAACTAATGCGAGTCTTGTGGAAATACTTTTTGGAAGAAAATATGCTGCCTTTAGAAAAAAATAGTGTTTTTAAAGGTCATCTTTATTCCTTTCTTTCCCCTGCTCCTCAATCCTAGCTTTCTCCTCTCTTTCTGTGTCTCTCTGTCCCTCTATCTTTCTCTGTTTCTTTGTCTCTCTACGCACACACACGCACGCGCACACACACGCACGCACAACACATATGTTTATATAGACATTTATTTGATGTTTTCTTGTTATAGGACCGTTCTTTGGGGTTCAGCCTCCCACTTGGCTTTGTCACCTGAGGTCATGCAGTGAGTCTGATCACTGGCATATTCAGATACTTTTCCAGAGTCACCATGTGGAGCTTTGTTAGTCATTGGGAGATCTGGAAATTGCCTATGATCACCTAAGTTGTTATATTACCCTCATGAAATGAACAGAGAGGGGCCCTTTTAAAAATGGTGGCTACGTCTGCTGCTGCTTTTTTCCCCCTTTTCGTATTGAGGTTCTTCCCATCAGATGAAATGGCCAATGGTGATGGTTAGTCCGTAGGCTCCTGTCTGGCTGTCCCTCCTGGTCCTTGGGCTGTTTTCATTTTTCATGTAGTGATGGGAAATGCAGTGTCCTGCTGTCTGCCCAGGAATGCAGCACTAAGTAGAGTTCCATATTGTTCAACCTTGGGTAAAATGGATGAATTTGCAGCCAGAGATTTTGGAGACACACTAGAGAGAAATACCACGAAAGAGAATGTTGGTTGGACTTGCCCATCTCTGTTTTACAAATTAAGCCTCTTGATGGTGGAATTCTCCTTGTTACTGCTTATTTCCACTGCTAGCCTTCTGTAGGCTTGTTGGCAGTGGAGCTATGAACGTCTCCTGAGTCTGAAAGTTTTAAGCAAGTATAAGCTTCTCTTGTAGGAATCAGAACTTGGTGGCTTGGATTTCTGATGACTTATTCTAGACTTAATTTGGTGGTATTGATGTATGCCATTATGACTAGGGTTTGACATTGTAAAAATAAATAAGTCAAACGGCCCCCTGCCCATAAGAATCTCTTTGGCTGTTAACTGGAAATCAGACTCATGCATGTTGACCTGGAAGGAGCCTCAGAGGCCAGCTAGCCTAATCTCTTCACTTTACACACAAGGGGAAGGGAAATGACTTGTCCAAGGCCATACAGGTGTGTGTAAAGGAAATGAGGGCAAAGGGTTTCCTTTCTTTCCGATGACTAGATATCTGCTCATGTCCATGGCCCTCTGGATGCGTTATACCAGAGGATTCATCCTCCCCCTCCTGAAGCCTGAAGAGTATGGGCCAGCCTGCAGGGCCCGTGATGGCAGCATGAGGCCTGGCAGTGAGCTTGAGTGTGGTGTCCAGTTGGGTAGAGATCTCCCTTCAGGATGGATCTTTTGATCACTGTAATTGAACTCTGCTCCGTGTCCTGAATCTTGTCAGAGCAGGAGAGGGTGCTCTCTGGGAAACGGCAAGCTTCCCTTAACGACCCCAACTTCTCCCTGTCTTTAATACCGATATGCTTCTAATGATGAGAATCATTAATAATGCCAAGGCAGAGGAGTGCATGGTGGGGCTGAGCAAGCTGTAGTATCACACACAAGGAATGATGGTGGGAAAGCCTTGTAGAAGAGGGGAGTCATGAAAGACACTCATAAGCAAAAAAGAAGGTGGACTGGGCAGCTTGTGAGAGTGGCCGGCTGGGAGGCACTTGTGGGGTCCCTGCAGTGGTAGCAGACAGAGAAGAGGGCCCCAGCATGTTGGGTAGACACCTGTCAGTAACTTAGGGGAATTTCTACACAGTCCTCACACAGGAGACGCTGCTGTCTGCACTCAGGAGGTCACAGGATTGTTGGTGTTCTGAGGTGGTCCCTGGACAACGTTTTCCTTTTTAGATAGGCCGATAGCCCCTCGGTGCCTTGGGTGGGCAGTCTCCCATAGGGCTTGGGCAAGCTTCGCACAGTAGGGGCAGGTAGGATGGACTGTGACCTGAATCGCTGATGGTAGATCACAGGGTTCTTGAAGGATAGGCTTGTGAAGTGGAATAAAGCACTTTCTCCTCTGAAGGGGGAAAAATTGAGTGTTTCTTTGCATAATGCACGGTGCTTTTTCCCATACTGGGAAGGTAATACTTGGAGAGTCATTTAAAAATCATTATGAAACAGTTAGTGAAGTTCCTTTTTTAAAGAAAACAAAACAAAACAAAACAATTTATTCTGAGAACCATTAGTGGGAAAAGGCTTCATGCTTGTTTGTGGTCCTGGACTCCCTTGGCCAGTCCCGTTCCCCAGTCAGATCCCCACTGAGTTCTAGGGGCTTAGCCTCCTACTTTGGCTGGGCACCGCAGATTTCTCTTTCATTGTTTGCTTGGAGAAAAGAGGCTTATTTTCCTAAATACTTCAATAGGCAAACTCAGTGCTTGCTCCTTAGGAGTGGGCTTCAGTGGGAGCATGGTGGCCGTGCAGCCCTCGGTGGACTGGTGCAGTCCTAGCCGCTATGAGTGCAAGCAGCAATCATGGCAGAATGGGGGGCTGCCACAGTACAAGGAGCCCTTGGGGCACCCCAGTCATGGGTGAGGATGTGGGGCTGGCATTGGAAACCCCACGGCCTCCACTTAGAAGCTCTCTGAAGCCACCCCCCCCTTCTCCCTCTCTCCCCCTCTCTGCTCCTGTGTGCCTCATCATGCCATCTTAGGCCCCTTCTTGCCATGGCTGTCCTCCTACTCCTTGGCCTGGCCTTCTCTCACTCGGAGATGTGGTTAGCGCCCATGAGTTTGATTATCCCCTATAGGCGCTTACTTCTTCCTTCCTTCTTTGTCCTGAGCTGCCCAGTGAATGTTTCAGGTGGAAGGCCCCTATGGACATCGCATGCCCGGTCGGGTTCTGAGGTTTGCCATTTTGGGTGTCACTGGCCTTCAGACAGCTGCGTACATGGGTGTGGTTGGTGTGCTTAGCTGTCTGTGAAGTACAGGCCCCTCCTCACTACCTCTCATCCTGCACGGCCTCTCAGCAGTGGGGTCTTGTCTCTGTCTCCACATCTCTCACCTGTCTCTTTCAGGTGAGTCCCCCATCCCTTCTTTGCTATACTCTTGCAGGGCTCCTCGTTGGACCACCCATCCCCAGGCTTTGCCCCCTCCAGTCCATCCTCCTGTTCATTAGCCTTCCACAGGGACTCTTACTTTTGGCATCGGAGCCTTTTGTGGCCCCAGCCAAGTCTCCCTTTCCAGGCTTATTCAAGTTTAAACTTCCCTAAAATTCCTGGGGCACCACCTGACTCCCCTTCATGCTCTCTCTGGCCCCACCAGACTGACCTGGATCATTCTCACCCATGACATTCACTCTCCTGGCCCTGCTTTTGACTGTGTCCTCCAGGCCAGGAGGCATCTCCTGCCTCTATCTGCATTGTAGAATGTTTTGTTTCCTTCAGAGCTGAGCTCAGGGGCCAGCCTGCCCCAATTCCTCTGTTGCTGGCCTCTCCCCCCGCCCTAGTGAGGCTGGGATTGGGCACTGTCCTGTGCCCAGTCTTTGAATAGAGGGTTTGGGTGGAGCTCTCTGCTCAGCCCCCAGAGGGCAGGGGTCCCAGGGGAAGAGAGTGCTGATGAGGTGAAGGGCCAGGCTGATGGGATCTGGTAGAATGGGGAGGCTCCTGGGGCCCGGAAGGAGAAATCCAAAGAAGGGCAGCCCTGTGGGAAGTGACTTTTCCCACAAAATCACCTTGCATGTTTTATATACATGCACACACAGAGATGCTGTATATTTTCGTATGCACATGTGTATGTGTATAGACATAAATATGATTTCTGTAAGAGGTGCAGTTTGGAAGAATGGGTAGGAAAGTGGCTTCCCAGTCCTGAAGGCCTGGCTTCCTCTCCCGGCTGCTTGACCCTTGACAAGTGCCCCAGGCCGTTGGTGTGTCCTCTCTGGGACGGGCCATCCAGCTGCAGTGCAGCAGAGGCCCCAGGTGCAAGGGCTGGGTGAGTCAGCAGCTCTTTACTGGGTCATCCTGGAAAAAGCACTTGAACTGTCTCTGTGTGACCTCATCGCTTCTGCAAAATTGAGAAATAATATTTATGACCCTCCAGTGCAGGCATCAGAAATATTCCGGATGCCTGGAGATGGGGGGATGGGGATTCGGATTCGGCCGTGCAGCGCTGGCTCGGAAGACTTTCAGATTCTGCCCATGAAGTGTGAACTTTTTTTCCTTTTAAATTAATTATTGGGGGTTTCTTAGAACTCGTCCTGTATTAAGGAGGGGGCAGAATCCTGGCAAGATGCCAGTACCCAGTTGCTTCATTCGGTTGTTTGGCATGATTTGCCATCTTCTGATTGGGCTCGTTTTACAGATGAGGAAATGGAGCCAGATAAGGTTAAGTGACTTGCCCAGGGTCACACAGCTAGTGAGTGAGTGGTGCCCAAGGCTGGATTTGAGCTCAGGTTCTCCTGGTGCCCGGACTCTATTCACTACTTCACGGAGCTGGCCCACACCTATTAGAATCAGACAAAGAACAGTATAGTGCTGGGTGGAGGGTGTTCAGTGCCATTTATCTGTAGGAAACGCTTCCCTCTTCTCTCCTGGGGCCAACGTTCACAGCCACTTCCTTCCAGGTGATCTCAGACCTCGCCCAGCCCATTGTATGTCCCCCTCCTGCCCTCCTCTGGTCCCTGTTCTCCCATAAGTCTTCCACAAAGGCCCCCCTGATGTGTCAGCAGCCTTCTTCCAGGCCATGGGACCCTTGGTGGCCGGGCCCCTGTGGCCTCCGGCCTGTTTCTTCTCCCTCACACTGGCTTCCCCTTTGCTACCTGTTTACTTTGGGATCCTCTGGGCTCCTCTGATTTTGCCCTGCTTCCTGCCTGCTGGTTACTCATTGGACATGGGCCACAACCACTGCTTAGATGGCCTCTCTGCATCCCCCCCACTCTCCATGGCTTTCTTCGACCCTTGGGGTGCTTGCCATCTTGCTTTTTTGTTTTTCCTCCCCAGGAAACAAACCGACCCAGATGAAGCTGTCGGTTGAAGATGCTTTCTTGTTTTTGTGGGGCTCTCCGGCTTTTCTGCAGAACATTCCAGTGAAACCAAAGGGTGGAGTGCTTTGTCAACACTTTAAAAGTTTCAAAGGGCAACCTAGATATTAATCATGTGGAAGCCTAATGTTGTCTCAAAGGCTTGTTCTTAAGTTTTGTATCCAAATATCTAAAATCCTCTGGACTTTTAGCTTAAGTGCCTTTGAATGAGATGCGATGTAACATCCAGCAGATGTGGTCAGCCAGTGGAGAACACTGGAGGGTCAGCATTCCAGAGAATGGCCACTTATTTTTCATTGCAGAGGAAAGAAACCTCTTGTGAGTGGTTGTGTTAACTTTGTATCAGCCTCATTGTAGGGCAGGTGGCCTTTAGCACCTCGTAGCATGGCTCTGTTTCATGCTTCTTTCCAAAGAATTTCTCTTGTCCCTCAGAATTAGTCAAGTGCCTGCCATTTCCTGTTAATTGTGGGACTTCTGTGGGGTGTGTCTGTGTTTTGGGTGTCTATGATCTGAAGTGAGATTGTTTTACCGTTAGTACTGAATATTGCAAAGCTTTCACTTGCTACAATTCGGGGCGGGGGGGGGGGGGGCAACCCTTTCTTCAAAACAGAAGAGAAAGAACAGTTTGTCAGTAATGGAACAAAGACATGTAAAGTTGGTGGAGGTCTGCAGTTGGAACCAGTGAATGGGGATAGGCTTGGGTTGGGGGACTCAAGCGCGTGCACTTCAGTCACAGAAGCACACTTTTAATGGAAATCAATATCAAAATAATTTAAGTTTAACGAAAGCATGTGTATTTATGAGTGTGTGTATATATGTATACACACACACACACACACACACACACACACACACACACACACACATAAAAACCAAGTCAAATTAGTGGCAGGCTGTGGAGTAAAAAAATCCAGTCACAACTTGTTCAGTTTTTGGGGTCCTCCAGATGCTAAGAAAAGCTTTGTTCTCCATGCCAGGATGCCCCTTTCTGTTTACTGTAATTGGCTGACATCACCTCAACCACTCCATTAAAATCACTCAATAGAAAAATGGCAAAATGTAGCCCTTATCATTTCATGGAAAGAATATTGTAGATTTCAAAGTTCTAGTTGGGTAGAAAGATTTGATCCTCTGTGTGTGTGTGTGTGTGTGTGTGTGTGTGTGTGTGTGTGTGTGTGTGTGTATGTTGTGTAGTATTATAAGCTCTAGAATTGTGCCAGACCAGGTTTCTGGTTATTAAAATGGCTATAGAAAACTTGGATTTCTTAATGTAAACTGAAATGAGCCCCCTTTAAGTGGATTCTGCTTGAATTCCTTCACAGCCCTGCCCAGAGACCTCCTCCAGTGGCGTCTCCCGATTCCAGACTCGTGACTGTATTCTCCCTCTTGATGAGGTTTTGTAAATCTATACACTTTGCATTGCTCTCTCCATACACCTGTTGTATTTTCCCTGTAGAGCGTCAGCTCCTTAAAGGCAGAGACCTTTCCATGTTGTGGCCTTTGTAGTCCTGGCGCCTCCTGGCATGTAGTAGGTACATTGTAAATACTTGTTGAATGGAAATAAAGGGTGAAAGAGGGATGGTATTGTAAGCCCAGGTAGTTTTTTTTTTTTTTTAGCATTAAATTAGAGTCAGCATGGTTTATTGGATGTCATGTCAGAGCCAAGAAGATGCATCTTGAAATCCTGCCTCTGACCCTCACTGGACAAGTCAGCTGTGTCTTCTGGCAACTTCAGGCCAGTGGCTTTATCCACCTGATTGTTGGGAGGTGGGGACTTGAGATCTGTGGGGCCCAGCTTCCAGTGAAGCTGGCAAGGTAACCCAGCCTTTTGTGTCCAGGCAGGGGGTGGGATATAAGCTCCTCCCTTTTACTGCCAATTTGTTGAATGACATTTATTATTTAAAAAATGTTTTTGGAGAAGTACATATTGCTATTCAGCAGTGCACTTTCACTTGTTCTTTGTGGAAATTGACTGTTAAGCAGAATCAGTTGTTGTGGAAGTCATTAAGTGACCAGGGTTCTTTAAAATTAATTTTTCTCTGTTGCCAAAGTAAACTGAACTTGTTCTGAGTTGAACTGGCGGTTGATGAACATTGTGGAGGACTTCTTGGAAATGTTACCATTTTAGCCCATCGCCAGATCAAAGGTCATTATTTGTTTCTAGTTCTGCCTTTTGGGGAAAGAAAGTTCAGTGAGAGAATCCCAGAATTTTAGTCATTAAAGGCACCCCACGGCCTTGGGTTCAGTGTTCTCCTGCTTTGGGGATGGCCCAGTTACTCCTCCGTCCTCAGCTTTGTGTAACTTCTTCTTTTGACCTTGCTTAGGATGTAAGGTCTAGTCGTAGGCAAGCTTCATGATCTTCTTGAAAAGAATATATTTTTCAAGGTCGTGTTTTAATTCACTCTCTGTTGTTTTGTCCTTGTGAATTCCTGAAACTGCAGGTGCTTTGGGAAGCCTGGAATTAGAAGCCACCTTACCATTCACTCTGTCACTGACTCTTCTGCACTTTTGAAAGCATTTTCTCCAATACCTGATTCTCACCTGTTGGGGGCACCCCCTTTTCCAAAGTTATGTAAAGCATTTGTTGTCTTCATGATACTTGTCTTTGTTACAGAGAGAAGCCACTGACCATCAATTTATTACTAGCAAGCCTAATTAACAAATTGATTATTAATTACCCAGAGACTCTGTCTCTTGGGTTTTTCATGCATCACAATATGAAGCATTTTCAGTTTTCTAAATATTTCTCTAGAGTGAAGGTTCTTACTCTGGGCTTCTATGGACAGATTTCATAGGGTCCGCAAATCTGGATGGGAAAAACAATA
Source organism: Gymnobelideus leadbeateri (assembly GCA_011680675.1). Taxonomy (NCBI): domain Eukaryota; kingdom Metazoa; phylum Chordata; class Mammalia; order Diprotodontia; family Petauridae; genus Gymnobelideus; species Gymnobelideus leadbeateri. Next base: position 351,428 of record WOXC01011043.1, on the reverse strand, counting down.
TCTTTATTTCCATGTAATTGGTTTCTGTTGTAACTCTCTGCAGTTCACTCTGTGCATTAAACACATGATTCTGAGAAGGGCCCATAGGCTTTGGTAGTCTGCCCAAGGGGCCTGGTTAAAAGGTGAAGCCTCTGGATGAGAGGACTCAGGAGTTGCAGACTTAGTGTCTTTGACACCGTCATGAGGACTTTCTTCATCATTATTTTATATTCTGTTAAAATGTCCTTTCTTGTCATTTAAAAGCTGGTTTTGGTCTTGACTTGACTTCCCCAGTCCCTTAGCCATGTGCTCCAGTGTTTGGGGTCACAGAGTCTTAGATGCTGCTTTCATCATGATGGCTTCTAGCAGGAATTAATGGCTTGTGTCAGGATCTCAGCTTCAGCTGTGTCTTCTGTTATGTAAAACTCTTCTTATATTCTTGTAAAAACACATACTGTAGCTCTGCCCTGGTTACCCATGTCTTAATAGGAACGTGATGGAGGAAGGGCGTGCACTAAAACCTACCTGAGGGAACAATGGCGTGTCTGGTGCATTGGCTTCTCAGTGAATACAGCTGCCAGTCTCAGGGATCTTTGGAAGAGAGAGAAGGTCCGGAGGGTGAGGGGGGAGTGTGGGAGGAGATGTGGGCTGGCATAGATGCTGGCCTGCCTGAGGAGCCCCCTGCCCTGACCTCGGCCAGGGCTGAGGCTCCCGGGCTCTTCCTTTGAGTCATAGTGACCATTGGTCCATGTCACTTTTCCTCAGAAATGTGGCACTTCCGGCTGTTCTTATCATGGGGGCTCTTCCTGTGTGGTGCTTCCTTCTCTGCAGGTTTGTGGTTCTGTAGTAGGGTGGCTGAGTGGTACAGTGGGTAGAGCTCTGGGCTTGGAGTCAGGAAGACATGAGTTCAAATTTGACCTCAGACATTTACCAGCTGTGTGACCCTGGGCAAGTCCCTTAACCCTGTTTGCCTCAGTTTCATCATCTGTAGAATGAGCTGGAGAAGGAGATGGCAAACCACTCCAGTGTCTCTGCCAAGAGAACCCTATATGGGGTCACAGATAATTGGATGTGACTGAAATAAGTGATTAAAGTGAAGCTATAGGGCGGTGCCAGGGGTCCACAGAGGTGAAGCCGGACTCCACCCGGGAGCCCAGACCTCGCCAAGCACAGGCTCTGGAGTTTGTTGTCTTCACTTTCTCTACTTTACTCCCTTCGGTCCATGGCAAACCAGAGCTGGGCTCCATCAGTCCACGCACGGCACCTTGTGGAGTGAGAGGCTCACCACCTCCCCTCCTCCCTTCATCTGTTTTTTCCTTTTGTTTTGTCTTGTCAGCTAAGCCTTTTGGTGTCGCTTGTCTGTTCTCTGGGTTTTTTTAGTTTGGCAGAGTTTAAGAAACACTTGACTTTTCTTGTCTGAAGAGTAAATAGAGTTTTCTGCTTAACAGCATTTTGACTTTGAATAAGAAGTGTGAGAGCCCTAACACAGGGAGGGAGGAAATCAAGGTAGTTTTAACTCCCTATCACAAATGATCCGGACAGGCTGGTTAACTTGCCTAGGGTCCCACAGGCTTCGAGGGGGTGTGTGCTTGCCCAGCACCTCAAAGGATCCTGCCCCATTTCTCTCCTCCATTGAGTCAACGTTGTCTGTTTCCCACCAGACATATAAACATGGGGAGATTAAGGGTGGAGGGTCCTGACAGGTGCCCACCATCGAGCTTGTTTAGATGTCTGCTTGTGGTTTGTTTATGATAGTAAATGCGATAGAATTCAATAGTGTATCTTGAATCTGAGGCCTGACTACTTTTGTTACAAACAATTGGAAAAAGAAAGCAAAGCCCAGCAAAATCCATCTTTCTGATGGAAAATTATCAGTGCTTGGGTGCCTGGTTATATTCACCAGTTCCAGGATGAAAAACAGAGTTTCATTGGAAATCTCTGAGTGTATTTGATGGGAAAAGGGGCTCTTTTTGGATGGTCATTGTTGACTTGAGAGGGAGAGCTTTTGGCCTTTCTGGGATGTACATGTCAGAAAACAAGCCAGTAGAAAGAAAGTTGGAAATTAAAGCTCCTCGCTTCAGGAGGCATCCTGCCGGGCATTATTTCTGATGGACATTGACACCCATTCAGCCAGGCAGCCCTTCATCCTTCTTCTCTCACCAGACTTTTAGATTCTGAGCCTGGTCCAGAATCCATACACAGCAGAGGAGGCCAGGAGTCTGCTGCCATATGACAGGAGGAGGGTAGGTGTGGTCTACAGGTAGGAAGTAGACATTTCATTCTTTTGGGTTCTATTAAAGGCGGGTGTAAGGCCTGTTTCCATCAGCATAAATAAGGGCTGGGATCAGGTGGATTGGATTTTTTCTGATAAATTTTATCAGTTACTTTCAACAATACCAACATCACTTAGCTGTGGTTGCAGATGACAAAACCCCCCCAAATCATTCATATATATATATATATATATATAGGTATGTTCACACACATACAAATACATTTGTATGTACACACATGCATATACTCGTATACATACATGTATTTATATATATGTGAAATCTCAAATTCTCCTCCCATCTAGCCTGAATCTGTCCTTAGACCTTTGGAGGGCACAACAATGGCCTAGAATTGACAAAGGATTTCCCTTGAAGGTTTTTACTGTTTTTCAGTCTTAGACCCATTGATCAGAGTATTGGCTTTTGTTAGGGCTGAGCTCCTGGCTGTGAAAGGGGCCTTTGTCTTTTCAGAAATCTGCCAGGTCAAGGCTATTTAGATAAATCTAATCACATTTGATTTTTAAAAATTGCCAACTTACTCACTTGGAATATTCCTTCTGTTCTGGGTGGTGTTCTTGGAGGACAGTAAGTCATCTCATCATAGGACTGAGCCCTGGAAGGGCTCGGAGAGGTCACAGAGCCCAACCTGCTCATTTCACATGTGAGGAAACTGAGGCCTACAGAAGGGAGCTGATAACCAGGACTCAGGTGCCAGCTCTAGTGTTCCTTTCAAGATCCCAGGAGGCTTCTCTTTAAGTTTGTGCCCAAAGTCAGCAGAAACCATGAGTTTTCAACTTCGGAGTGCCCATGGGTGAGCTAGTAGTGAACAGCGTTATGGTGGCCATTTCTGTGCAATATGGAGAGCCCCGGTGTGGTGGGCACAGTGAAGGTGACTTTCATCAGAAACTGTCAGCCCAGGGTGAGGTGAGTGCTTTGGGTTGGGGATCAAAGGCTCAGAATCCACAGAAAAAGCCAGTTTGAGGGGGTACTTTTACCAGAAAGGAACAGGCTAGAAGATCAACCTATTTCATGGCCACACTGAAAACTGACGTCTTGGTTAGTGGCTTGAACCATTGTTGAGCTTAGCTTTTTTCTTTTTTTTTCCTTTTCCCAAATTAGAAGGGAGTTTGTAAGATCTTGAACCATCCAGGGCCAAAGCAATATTTTTTTTTCATACTGCAAAGGCAGGGGTTGGGGAGATCCTACTATCCAGGCAGCTGGTGCTGAAGATTGCAGCTGGCCCCTGCTTGTTTTTGGAGCCCCTTTCCTGCTTAGGAAATCACATGGTGGGCAGTAGAATCTTTAGAGCTGAACTCTCCATGTGCTGTTTTCCCAAGGTTTTCCTTTACCAGTGCACTCCCATCAAGTAGACGTCTGTGCTTGGTTTGTTGTATTTGTTTCCCAAGATCTCAATGTGGTGTTGCTTTCAGTTTTTGTGTATTTGTGATCATAGGGACACATTTCTTCTGCATACAACTAGGCCCATTGCATACCGAGTGTAATCCATTCAAAGCCAAAACTCAGTGATTGTATATAACCTTCTAGTCTGGCATAGACTGGGCATGGTCTCATCACCCCATTATTCTCATAAGGCAAGGAGTAATCAAGGGAAGGGAACAGCATAGTTAAGCACCTACAAATGTTATTTCATTTTATCATAAGATACCCATGAAATAGTCATCACACTCTGTGCAGGACAAATGGACGTGCTGATCCAGTCACAGGGGAAATGGTTTCCCGTATGTCAAGATCAGAGCCCAGGATTTGACTTTTGCCTCAGTTCACTTGATGGGTTTCTTTTCAGTGTGAAATTTTATTTTCTTCTTCTTTAACCACAGGACTGACTAGCAGCATAAGATAGAAATTCTGCAGGCTAGAATTCTCTAAAGTTACCCCTAGAATCTTGGCCATATCTCTTAGCCTGGATACAACTCATTTGTTCCTTCTATAAACCATGAATAACAAAAGCCTAGTCACTTCCTTCCCCCCACCCCCAATGGCCAGGATGTAGTAAAGGTTACAGTTGTGGACTGTTTCAGGACACTGGTGTTGAGTGGGGGAGAGGAGGACTGGTGGTGGGGAGCATTACAGGATGTGAATTAGATTAGATGGGCTTTCAACCAGAACAATAAAAGAAAGTCTCAAGATGGTGAAGGCTGGTGGAAGTTACCTTCCCACCATCTGCCTTTAGATGTTTTCTCAGATTCTGTCTCATCCCCAAAGAATTGCCAGAGGAAGGGGAGTGGAACCAAAGGAGGAGGAGACAGAGGAGGAGGGCCTGTCAGTTAACCCACCTCCCTCACCTGGAGTCAGGGCAGGCAGGAAGGAACAGAGGGAAGCCTTGTTATCCAAGTCCCCATATGATGCCTTGGGCCTGGACCAGTGGTTAAACTGACAGATTCTAGAAGGCTCATCTTCAGGGACTGTTTGAAAATCTTGAATTCTCAGCTGCTGGTACCTAGTTTCTCATGTCCTTTTATCCCACCAGGCCTTGGTTTTTGTCTTTGGTTAATTAAGGGTGTTGGACAAAATATTCTTTAAAATTCAGTCTGGTGCAAAATCTGTGAGCTAAAGAAATGTAAATTAAGTATGAAGTCTTGAAATTATTTATTTCCTAACATATGGAGTGAATTTTATTATCTTTCAAATATTGCTGATCAATAATGAAGAAAACAATGCTAGGAAAGTATTTTTCCTTTTCTCTTTTCAACTCCATTACCATACCTGCTGAAGTAATCTGCATCTATTTCTGTTGCTTAGGACAAGAAGGGGCAGGAAAAGAGAGAAAATAAATCTTTTGTTTAATTATTACAGCCTAAAAGCCTTTTACAGTTACACAGCTTGCCTGAAGCTAGGATGATAAAGTAATTTTCTTTTAAAATAAATCAAAAGTTGGTGCTAGCAGACAAATCTGGTAAGTCAGAGAGTTGAGTTATTGGATTGATATTGTAGGATGGAAAGTATCTGAAGCATTTTGATTTCTTAAAAGGTTATGTTGTGAAAATTTTGTTTTGTAAGAGTAGACATACAAAAAGCATATGCTGTTGTTATTACCAGAGTCCAATAAGAGATAGCTTTTCAGATTATTACCATATGTGTGTGGGAGTTGCTTTGCACAGTCAAGTTATTTTCGATACCAGAGTAATTTGTTTCATATTTTGAGTGCTTTACTATTGAAAATGGCCCTTCAGATCTAGTTTTTCTTTGACTGGCATATGATGTATAATCAAATTTTGTTGTTCAGTCGTTTTCAGTCACGTCTGACTCTCTGTGACCCCATTTGGTATTTTCTTGGCAAAGATACTGGAGTGGTTTGCCACTTCCTTCTCCAGCTCATTTTACAGATGAGGAAACTGAGGCCAGCAGGGCTAAGTGACTTGCTCAAGGTCACACAGCTAGGAAGTGTCTGAGGCTGGATTTGAACTCAGTTCTTGCTGACTTCAGGCCTAGCGCTTACTCTGCTGTGCCACCTACTTGTACCTGTAAATTTTTTTTTTTACCAATTGCATGTAAGCACTTTTTTTAACATTCATTTAAAAAAAACTTAATTTTCAAATTTTCTCCCTCCCACTCTTTACCTTCCCCCTCCCTGATATGGTGAGCAATTTGATAGAGTTTCTAATATGCAGAGTCATGCAAAACATATGTCCACATATGATAATACAAATCTCAGTGCACAATTGAAATTCAGTGCTGAATGGACAGTTTGCCAGATGGAGGGGCAGTGTAGGTGGTGTTGGCCATGAGGAAGGGGCTGTGCCACAGTCAGGTGCACAGTGCCCACCTTTCACTGAGGGGCCTCCAGGGGCTGAGAGCACACAGGAATTGGAGGGGAGGCCAGCAGGGAGCTCATGGCAGCCTTGTCCATCAGCCTTGGGCAGGGGTGGCCTTGACTCCTCTATACCTGTTATTGATGTGAAAGCAAGTCAGGGTTTTCATTTGAGTTGTATGCAGGGTTCCTGGGGTCTTCTGAGCTCCAAAGGATTACGAGGCTCATCACGGGTGGGCTGCCTCAGGATCACCCACCAGCACCATTACTGGCCAGGAGCCGTGGATGGAAGACAAAGATGTCCTTGCTCCTGCCTTCAAAGGGCTCACTCAGTTCTGCAGCCTCAGACAGCTGTCTTGGTGTCAAAGTTGGGATGAATGGAGAGCGGAGTTGGAGAGGGTTCCTTGGGTCCCTGAGAGGTGATATAACTTGCCCAGGGTCCTACAGCTAATATGTGCCAGAAGCAGGGCCTGAGTCCAGGCCTTGTTAAAACCTTCCTGGAAACAACTGGCCTTCTTTGTGCATCCAGGGAAAGAAGGGGAACCCAGAGAGTGACTGGGACCAGGGCTTCACTTGAGTAAAAACAGAGCAGATTGAGTGGATCTGCAGTTCTTTACCAGGGAGGATCCCACTAAGGGATCCCTATGAGGAGGCCTCCACCCCCTCCTCCTCTGGAGCCTCCCCAGATCCCCTGCAGCATGGCTGCTTCAGGTGCTCTTTTCAGCTTTTCTGTCCCCATCTAGATGCATGCCCTCCCCAGAGCAGGCCGAAGGCATTCTTTATCCCATCCTACCTTCACCTCGAGCTTTTTACATCTTCTTTTTGTCTCCTCTCATTAGAATGTAAGCTCTGGGAGAGGAGGGACTGCCTTCTTCTATTTCTATCCCCAGCCAGCTGTGTGTAGCATAGGACACAGTGTATAGTAAGCACTGAATAAACCCAGTCTCTCCTCCCTTTCCACCTCCCTCTCTTCCTCCCTTTCCTGCCCCACCTCTCCCAAGGTGAGAGAGGAGAGGTTGTAAGCCAGTGAATAGAGGGGTGGCTTTGGAGTCAGAAAGACGTGGGTTCAAGCCTCTTCCCCAACCCCGAACAATTGCTTAACATCCAGGTGAGACTCTGAGCTGTTGGAGAGGTGCTGCCCTGCACAAGTAGGAGGAATTTCTTCACTGGGAGTTGTCTACACCTGTGAAATCATAGCTCCAGACCAGACATAGGCCTTGTTCAAGGAGCTCTTGCATGCTCTGGGGTTGGATGCAGTTACTTCACTGTCATATATGCAAGAGACATTTCTGGAGGACTCCCCCCCGCAACTGGCAGAGAACGATTTGCATTTGGACAATGAAAGACAAATATCTTTGGTGAGCACGTCTTGTGTTATTTAACAATTGACAATAAAATTACATCCATTGTTAACTCTAAAGAAATCTTATATGATCTTGACACATGACTGGAAGATGTGGTTCTTAAAATGGTGCCCCTGAGTTCCCAAGGGGTCCATGGATAGATCTGAGCTGGGTCCATGAACTTGGATGTGAAAAAAATTGCCTCTTTATTTTTACTAACTTCTGACTACAACTTAGCATTTCCTTCAATTATTTAAAAACAGTATTCTGAAGAGGTGCCATAGGTTTCCCCAGACTGATGGCCAGAAGGGTCCATCACACACTCACACACACACACACACACACACACACACACACACACACACACACACACACACTCACACACACACATACACACTCACACACACATGTATTCACGTGCGCACACACCCTACTTGAAGGTAGGATTGATTCAGCTGACTCGACAGTTGTGCAGAGACCTTGTATTCTCTACCTACTCCCTATACCTTTCGGTCATTTGTCACCATAGTGCTGTGGTCTGCTGCACAGTGTTATCGCTTTCATCAGGGCTCTGTTCAGTGTGGTTTCCAATTCGGGTTTTGTAGAGATAGGAAAGTAGACATGGGGCTGGGGTTTTGTTTTTGTCTTTTTCTGGACCCCTGCCCCCGCTGGTCTGGGCAGGCGTAAGCCCCCGTTTACTGTCACATATAGGCAGCTCTTTCTCAGCTTGCTGTCTTCGAGCGTTGCCTTGCACACTGACAGGTAAAGTGATTTGACCTGCCCAGAGCGTATCAGCGGCAAGGCAGACCCAGGTCTTCCAGGACGCGGTGCCTCTCAGGAGGTCTGTAGTTAGGATATTTCCAGTCACTTTTGGGGGGTTGATAAATACTCTTGATGTTTTCCCGAGTATGTGGCATCCGCCCTTCACTTTCTGAAATGTCTTGAGAGTCAGTCCTTCAACATCCCCCACACTGTTTCTTCCTCAGCACAGACTTTCTCCCTCTGGACTTGGTTTGGTCCAGCCGCTCTTCCAAGGCTTGTTCTTTACGTTTTTCAGAGACATTTCCACTTCACCCCTCATAGGTTCATGGAGAAAAGCACGAGGTACAGAAAGCTTTCAGCTCTTCCTTCTGTTTTCAGTCTGTTCATTGACCTCCCTCCAGTTCTGTCTCTTAATGCCCCAGGGATGATCTGGGTTAGTGACATCCTTTGCCAGAACTCTCTGAAGTTTTTTCCTCTGCTGCTTCTCACTCATTTATGAGGTGATATTGTTTATAATCTTCCTTCATACGACTTTATAGATGGGCTCGTACCTTAAGCCTGTGTTGGCCTTGGCTGCTCTATCGCTGTTTGGCAGGGAGATCGACTTTTCTGACTAAAACCCCCTGCTCCCTATTTTCTGTCGTCCTTTGGCTTTTCCGTGGTGCTTGATTTACATTGTTTGAACTTTGCTGGACGGTGGTGATGTTCTGTGTCAGGGTCTGTTCTTTTGTTCACTTTCCATTTTCCACATCGCCAGCTTGCTTAAGTAGGTCAGTTTTGAGCTGCCCCCATTGCACACCACATCTCGTTTTTATCCTCGTCTGATATCGATTTTTATCTTTGCTCTAACACCTCTTCTTCTTACATCTTCTGACTGAATAGTCAGCTGATTTGAAAATGACTCATTTTCCTCTTGCTTCCTGTTCACATAACTTATTCATTTTTTTTTTACGTGTGATGTTGCTTGGTTTCTTGACGTACAGTGTCTTCTAACTCTCTTTGCAAATCACTTATTCTTGTATATTTTTGTATCATCAAGCCTTTGACCGCCCTCATTTATTACTCCTGAGCCACATTTCCCAACATACTTTTTAGAAAAGAGAGAGCATTGGTGAAATAATTATTTAAGTGACCTCAACCATCTTCCTAAAACAAAATCCTTGTTCATGCTAGGGTTCTTCTTGTGATGTTATATGGCTACAGATCACAGAAAACCACATGGTCTGAGGAATACAAATTGGAGGTCGTCCAGAGGGTGGTGGACTCATGGTGGGTTTAATTAGGCTGCTCGTGTTAGGAATGATCCCATATATACAGATGTTAAAGATATCCAAGAGCTGTATGCCTTGAAAAGAGGGTGTCCTGGGTTTGCTGGAAAAGGGTTGACTTTGAGTGTAGGGGTCAGGCTAGATGAACACGGACATCCGTTCCAGTTCTGAGATTCTCTGATCGTCTCCTGTGCTGCCTTGGCACTCCATTAATATAAAAGGACCTTCCAGTTGGGTGGGTCCAGAGGAAGAGCTACAAAAGTGGCCCTGGATGGGGAGGCGTGGATGGAAATAGCTGTAGTAATGGCATTGCAGATCCACTGAAGTACTGTTTAGTTCAGGGGTAGGGGACTGGTGACCTCTAGGTCATGTGTGGCCCTCTAGGTCCTCAAGTGCAACCCTTTGACTGAATCCAAACTTTATGAAATCAAAAGACCACACTTGAGGACTTAGAGGGCCACATGTGCCCTTGAGGCTGCAGGTTCCTCACTCCTGGTAAGTTCTTGCCATATTCATACCTTTATACCTGGCTCTGTCTGAGGAAGTAATTCATTTCAGGAATGCAGAGACTTCTGAGTAGTGCAGTCAAAGTACATATTGGTTGGATCTGAGGCTCATAGCCAGTTCCATGTTTAATTTCTCTACTTCATTGTTTTAAATCAGTCGGAGATTCATAGAGATATGGCTGGAAGGGGTCTCCCCCCTTTTATAGAGGAGGAGTCATTGGCCCAGAGAAGCTGCTCCAGCTTGTGCGGGTTGTGCTGAAGATGGCATTTGAGCTGACAGCCTCTGCTTCCAGGACAGGTGCCTTTGCCACCATATTGGACATTGGCATAGAAGGAACCAACCGTGCTTGGCTTGGAGGCGTTGTCTTTCTGCTTATGTCCGTCCTGAGCAACAGGAAGAGAGATAGCCATGGGTTCCATGTTACCTTTGGGCATATGATGAAATCCGTGGCATTTCAGATAGAAATGGCCTAAGAACTGAGAAAACCTGAGTTCGAGTCCTGCCCCTGACGCCTCTAGGTTCTATGGCCCTGGGCAAGTCAGCTAGCCTCAGTGCTCAGGGCAGCTCTCTAAAATTGTATAAGTTAATGTATAATATAACATTTGACATAAGTTAATATGTTAGTTGTGGAGAAAGGGGGGGCCTACCTTGGCAGAGGAGGTTTGTTGGGGGGGTTCCCTGTGCCAGTGGATCCCAGGTATTGCTCCTCTTTCTTTTCATTTTTGGATTTAATTTATAATAGGAATGTCAGGACCTCAGAGTAGCACAGAGATGCCCTGCCAAGAGGGCCAACGTCCTTATCACTTCCCCTGATCTGGAGAAGCGTCAGGGATGAGGCCAGAGACGCAGCCCCAGCATTGGGCTATCAGGTGACCTGTTCTTTGGTCACAGGCACATATGTACAGGGAAGATGCACACCGGCGTTGCTGCTTGGGCTCCTGCTCCTGCCCTTTGTCCAGCTGTGATTCAGAGGGCTACTGCCTCTCTGCTGGGAGATGCCCAGGGCTGCTCCTCCACCTCCCTACCCTTTGGGGACCAGGTGGGGTTGGAAGAGCAGCTCATGGAGATGATTGAGGATGAGGATAGTAAACATTGCTGTGGCTCCTACTCTGGGCCCAGCGTGTGCTGAGCACTCTTATCTCCTTTGGTCCTTACAGCAACACTGGGAGGTAGGTACCATCACAATCCCCATTTTAAGGTTGAGGAAATAGCCAAGTGAGGTTCAATGACTTGTCCAAGGTCACACATATAGACAGTGTCTGAGGCCAAGTTTGAACTCAGGTCTTCCTAACTCCAGGCCCAGACACACCCACATGTAACTTGGCCCAGAGTCAGTGAGGACCAGTACCAGAGGCTAGAATGCCCAGCAGCCCCCCCAAACATCCACCTCCCTACCCTTAGAGTTGTCCAGTTGCAGTGTATGGTTATACATTCCCTAGCCTCTGACCAGTGGTGGGTGTGGTCACATGCAAGGAGAGGCAGCAGAGGTGCCCCCAAAAGTACATGTGATGCAGAAAGGAGCTCACACGGGAAGCAGCTGGGCGGCTCAGGGGGTAGAGCTCTGCTATGAGTTCCAGTCCTGCCTCAGATCCATGGTTCTCAGCCTGTTTCCCACCTCCCAGACCTGTAGTGCACTACCACGGTGGATGTGCTGCAGGCCTCAGAGTCTTACAGGACTGCCAGCTCCCTGGTGGTGGGCTCAGGAAGGTGAAGTGACCCCCAGGGAGGTCTCCAGTGCGAGGGACGGCCAAGGTGGCTTTGGTCCATCCAGGTGGTTGGTCAGATGCTGGAGGCTGAATTGGTGGGAAGATGCCTGGGAAGAGCTGGTGTGAAGGGGTGGCAATCTGCCCTCCAGAGCCAGCCAGAGACTGCAGATTGGCTTGCCGGGCAAAGTCACTGTAAAGCAGTTTGAATCAAGACCCCAGAGTGGTTCTTTCTAGGTGGACGTAACTGAGCGATCAGACTCTGCTGTCGTTGCTCTTTCTTCTTTAAGTCCAGCAGACCCCTCCTGCACCGTGATTGAGCCGATGTTTGCCTTCCTCCCTGCAGAGGCCTGAAGGGCATCATCGTCACCCTGAGCGACAGCGGCCATCTGCAGTGCTCCTACTTGGGCACAGACCCGTCTCTGTTCCAAGCCCCCAAGGTGGACTCCAGAGAAATAAACTATGAAGAGCTCGACGTCGAAATGAAGGAGCTACAGAAAATCATCAGAGATGTCAGCACATCTTCAGGTAGGCAAAGGGCCGCCTGCCAGGCCAGGCCTCCCGTCACCACGTGACTCAGGGACGAGACTTGTCTCCTGCATGTGTGGGATTGGGGTTTCTTCCTGCCACTTCAGAGTAAAACCTATGAAAGCATCATCGCCGTCAGCCCATGCAGGATCTGTGTGAGGCTGGTGGGCAGCCAGCATCCTCCTTATGGGCCTGCTTGTGGCTCACATGATTCAGAAATTGTTTATTTCCTTATGAGCTAAAGCAAGCAGAAAATGCCAGGGGTGAGGGATGGGACTGGGGGCTATAGAAAGACCAGTGACATACGTACCCATTGCTTCTCCACCCTCTGAACTTTTCCGAAGTCCTCGAAGATGAAAACAAGCACTTTGCAGCCCCATTGGGTCAGCACGTTTTATGAAACTGCAGGTATTTGTGCCTTGTGTGTGTCAGGAGTATGTCTCTCTGGTAATGCACTGATTCCTGGCAAGGTGGTTGCTAGCGATAGCTTCACTTCCTGAGTTTTCAGGACCGCAGTGTTATTTTGCTTTGGATTCCCAAGGAGGTAATTTTATGATGAGACTTTTTTTTCTCAAATAGCAAAAACCTAGTGCTTTTCATTAGGCATGTGAAAAACATTACTTTTCAGCATCGGGTCAATGTATTTAAAAATAATTAGAGAAAATATGAACTTTTTAGATGAAAAGTGATGTTGGAACAAGTAGGAATAATAATAGAAGCGTAGCATCAGAGCCAAGGAAAACAAATGAAGCACCATTCATTCCCTGATTCCTTTACCACAACTGCTTCTATACATTAAGAGACTTTGTAATTCTGGTTCTCATAGAACTTTAGATAGAATACAGGTTTTTTTTAAGTTGGTAACACAGTTTCAAGTAGGATTATGATGCTTTGGTCCTGGTTACATTCTTTTATTAAACTTTTAAGGGAAAACAGTGAACTGAAAATATTAAAGATTCACAGGCACAGAGTGGGTGTGTTTTTGCCCCAGTGCATAGGCTCCCTTAGAGCATGTCAGGAAAGACTGGGAGACTCTTTCTGGTGTCGCTTCTCCTAGGAGGTGGCTAACCTCTGATCTGCCCTCTGACAATGCTTGCTTGAGTCAGTGGAATACCCATAACAGCCTCAGGCTCTTCAGTTTTAATGTAGGGGTGATGGAAGGGAATATGCATTTCCATAGCACATAGTACATATGCCAGACACTGTGCTAAGTATTTTACAAATATTATCTCATTTGATCCCCACAACAGTTCTGGGAGGGCAGATGCTATTCTCCCTGTTTTTACAGTTGGAGAAACTGAGACTGAGAGAGTTTAAGTAGCTTGTCCAGGATCTCACAGCTAGTAAATGTCTGAGGTAGGATTTGAATTCAGGTCTTCCTGACTCTAGGCTCAGTGCTCTGTCCACAATTGGCAAAAAAAGGTGGCATTCATCAAATATGAGATTCCTAGAGTTCATTAAAATAAAATGCTTTATGATTATGATTAATTATAATTTTATTGCAAATCTTGATGTTTGATGATGGCAATCCCACTTATTCTGGAGAGTTGGTCTCCCTCATCATTCTCCATAAACTATATATTAATGAGATTTTGATTGATCTTTCTTTGTTAGGAAGTGTTCCCATTCCTGCCTCAGGGGATTGCTAGGGGTCTTTCTGACATCCCTGGGCTCCAGGCTGCAGGGCTGTTCTAATTGTAGCCCGGGTCCCTGGGGCTGTGTAGCTACCAAGAGATTTTGGCACAAAGGTTACTGTTTATGTCATCTCCAAATGGGAGTTGGAGTATTAAGGGCTTTGCTTTCATTTCTGAAGAGAGGCTTTTTTCCCTTAAGGCATCTGTGAAAGATTCCTCTTTGGAAAAAAAAAATTATTGGAGGTAGAGCAAAGACTCACCTGAGCCCCCACTAAAACCTCTCCAATACCTTTAAATAATGTCTCTAAACAAATTCTAGAGCAGCATAACCCACAGAAAGACAGAGTGAAACAAATTTCCAGCCTAAAACAACTTGGCAGGTTGGTAGGAAGGGCCTGTTGCACCAGGGTGAGAGAGGAGCATGGTCCAGCGAAGCCTGTGCCAGCACAGACTAGGCCCTAGCAAACCAGGAGCAGGTCTTGAGGTGACTGCATCAGTGGAAGCAGTGTTGGTTTCCAGACTTTTCAGCCCACAGACAGCAAGGTGATCGTACAACTCACCAGAAGGAGCTTTACACGGGTCCTGTTGCTGGCATTGCCTTTACCTGGATCTTGGTCACGTCCTGGGCCTTAGTCCCAGTGTGAGGAGACGCACTGGCACAGCAGAGCTTGCAGCCACTGGGCATCAGGGATCCTGGTCACAGTTCCAGGACTGAACAGGGCGCCTGTGGTCACTCACAAACTGGTACATAGTGTAGAAGAGTAGTAACTCCCTCTCCCTAGATGATACCTCTTTGGGAGAGTCAAGAACTTGTGTGTCCCCTGAATTACTTTTGAAAACAGTTGTACAAAAGACCTGAAGCTTGGGGCAGTGCCTTCTCCACTTGCGAAGCAGAATATCACTTTTGGCCTGGAGTTAAGGGTCAAGAAATAGCCTGGAAAATGAGCAAACAACAGCAAAAAATTCTAACCGTAGAAAGCTGCCATGGTGACAAGGAAGATCAAAACACACACTCAGAAGACAACAAATTCAAATTCCTGCATCCAAAGCCTCAAAGAAAAATATGAATTGGTCTCAGGCCATGGAAGAGCTCAAAAAGGATTTTAAAAATCAAGTAGGAGAAGTAGAGGAAAAATTGGGAAGAAAATGAGAGTGATGCAAGAAAATCATGAAAAAAGAGTGAACAGCTTGGTAAAGGAGGCACAAAAAAAAATACTGAAGAAAATAACACTTTAAAAAAACAGAATAGGCTAAGTGCTAAAAGAGGCCCAGAAATCCAGTGAAGAGAAGAATGTCTTTAAAAGCAGAATTGGCCAAGTGGAAAAGCTCACTGAAGGAAATAATTCCCTAAAAGTTAGATTGGGCAAGAGTAAGCTAATGACTCTATGAGACATCAAGAAACAAACAATATCAAAAGAATGAAAAAATAGAAGAAACTGTGAAATATCTCATTGGCAGAACAACTGACCTGGAAAATATATCCAGGAGAGATAATTTAAGAATTACTGGACTTCCTAAAAGTCATGATAAAAAAAAGAGTGAAGGCATCAATTTTAAGAAATTAGTTAGGAAAATTTCCCTGATATTCTAGAACCAGAGGGTAAAATAGAAATCGTAAGAATCCACTGATCACCTCCTGAAAGAGATCCCTAAATGAAAACTCTCAGGAATATTATGACCAAATTCCAGGCCTTCCAAATAAGGGAGAAAATACTGCAAGCAGCCAAAAAGAAACAATTCAAATATCATGGAGCCACAGCAGGATAAAACAAGACTTAGCAGTTTCTATATTAAAGGATTAGAGGACATGGAATATGATATTCTGGAGGGCAAAAGAGCTAGATTACAACCAAGAATCACCTACCCAGCAAAACTGAGTATGATCTTTCAAGGAAAAAATGTATTTTCAATTAAATAGAGGACTTTGAAACATTTCTGGTGAAAAGACCAGAACTGTGAAAATTTGACTTTCAAATGCAAGATTCAAAAGTAGCCTAACAGGGTAAACAGGAAAGAGAAATCATAAGGGATTCAATAAGGTTAACTTGTTTATCTTCCTACATGAGATATTTATAACTGAAAAACTTTCTCTATTAGAGCAGTTAGAAGGAGTATACATAGAGAGAAAGCCGAGGTATGAATTGAATGTGATGGTATCTAGAAAAATAAAATTAAGGGATGAGGAGGCAGAATGCACTGGGGGAGGGAGAAAGGGAGAGGTAGAATGGGATAAATTATATGACATAAAAGAGGCCCGAGAGAGATTTTATAGAGGAGGGGAAAATGGGAGAAACAGGGATGGGAACACATTGGAATTGGCTCAGAGAGGGAATTACTTACACTCTCAATTGGGTATAGAAATCTGTTTTATCCTACAGGCAAGTAGGAAGGGAAGGGGATAAGAGAAGGGGTGGGAGGATCTTATAGAAGGGGAGGGTAGTTTGGGTGAGGTAAAAGTTAAAAGTGAAACCCTTTTGAGAATGGACAGGCTAAAAGAAGAGCGAGCGAGAGAGAGAGAAAATAGGATGGAGGGAAATACATAGTTGGTAATCATTACTGTGAAAAAATTTTTACAGTGAATTTCTCTGATAAGGACTTCATTTCTCAAACATATAGAAAATGGAATCAAATTTATAGAAATAAGAGCTGTTCCTCAGTTGATAAATGATCAAAGGATGTGAACAGGCACTTTTCAGACAAAGTAGTTAAAGCTATTTATAGTCATATGAAAAAAATGCTCTATTGATGAGAGAAATGCAAATTAAAACAACTCTGAGATACCACCTCACACCTGTCAGATTGGCTAATATGACTGAAAAGGGAAATGACAAATGTTGGAGGGGATGTGGGGGAATTAAAACACTGATGTACTATTGGTGAAATTGCATACTGATTCAACAATTCTGTAGAGCAATTTGGAACTATGCCCCAAGGGCTATAAAACCATGCATACCCTTTGACCAAACAATACCATTACTAGGTCTGTATCCCAAAGAGATAAAAAAACCAAAAGGAGAAGGACCTATGCATACAAAAATATTTGTAGCAGCTCTTTTAGTGGTGGTAAAGAATTGGAAATCAAGGGGATGTCCATCAATTGAGGAATGACTGAGCAAGTTATTACATGTGATTGTGATGGAATACTATTGTGTTTTAAGAAATGTAGAGCAGGATGCTCACAGAAAAACAATGAAAAACTTATATGAACTGATGCAAAGTGAAATGAGCAGAGCCAGGAGAACATTAATAGGAACACTGTATGATGATCTACTATGAATAGCAGCTATTCTCAGCAAAACAGTGATCCAAGATGATTCTGTAGGACTTTTGATGAAAGGTGCTGTCCATCTCCACAGAAAGAACTGGTAGAGCTGGAATGCAGATTGAAAATATTTTTTCTTTACTTTCTTTTTCTTTTTTTGTCTGTTTTCTTTCACAGAATGATTTACGTGCAAATGTGCTTTGTATGTATAATCTATGTCAGATTATTTACCTTCTTAATGAAGGGGGAAAAGGAAGGGAGGGAGAGAATTTGGAAGCAAAAATTTGGAGAAAAAAAGAATGTTAAAATTGTTTTTACATGTAATTGGGAAAATATAAAATATTAAGATTTTTAAAAAATGGCCAAGAAATGTATAATAAATCAGTTTATTTTTTTGTTTATTTTAATTTAATTTAATTTAATTTTGCTTTTTGGAAGGCAATTGCGGTTAAGTGACTTGCCTAAGGTCACAAGGCTAGTTTTTGTGTTAAGTGTCTGAGGCCGGATTTGAACTCAGTTCCTCCTGACTCCAGGGCCAATGCTCTACTCACTGTGCCACCTAGCTGCCCCCTTTTTTGTTTATTTTTAAAAAATAAAAAAAAAATTCTTTTTCTATCTGCAAAAGACACAAGGACATAGAGTGTAAAAATCCTTTTTTATGAAAATGTTCTGTTGTTTTAGAAAAGCATTAATGTTGTTTGTTATCAAATATATGTTTAAGGTCAAAACATTAAATATTTTGATGACCCATTATTCACTTAAGTATCTAATATTCTGATTTGTTAACTTAAATTTGCCGAACATATTATTGATATCCAATTACTAATTGGAAGGGACTTCAGAGGCCACATAAACTCCTTCTCCACCATTCCTGCTGGTGGTTGTCCAGCTGCTGCTTCAGAGGGAGTCCCCAACCTGTTCCACTTTGGATCAAATGAGGTCACACACACACACACATATGTACTTGTGTACATATATGCACCCACATATGCCCTCAGCATTTGTGGGTGAGTCATTCAGTCATGTCTGACTCTTTGTGACCCCATTGGAAAGTTTCTTGGCAAAAATACTGGAAGTAGTTGCCATATTCTTCTCCAGCTCATTTTACAGATGAGGAAACTGATACAAACGTAGTTAAAGTGACTTGCCCAGGGTCACACAGCTAGTAAGTGCCTGAGGCCTCCCACAACATATATGTGCATAAACACACATACCAACTTATGCATTCACACACAACACATATATACATGCATACAGACACGCATGTTCTATGTGTGTATATTCATATGTTACACACACACACACACATATTTATGTATGTTGCCAGTCAGTCAACAAATATTTATTAAGTGATTAATTGTGCTAGACACTGTCCTCAAGGAGCTCACATTCTAATTGGGGAGACAACATGCCAGTAACTAGGTACACAGGAGATATCACGTCTGTGGTAAGACATTAGCAGTGAGCCAGTCTAATCCCTGCAGAATCATTTGATAAGACAGCACCCATTTCTGTGTGTGTCCTCTAGGTGTTAAAAGGTATTAAAGGAATTTTACATTATCGCTTAAAGGCACCTAGAAGAATGTGAGGTTGGTTTGATGATGGTTGGCTTCTGGGAGAGCGCTTCTTCCCTACATGGCCTGCAGAGGCTCCTGTCGCCTGTTGGGTTGCAAGCACAGGCCAGATGGTGGTTTCTCCAGCTTGATGCTGCTTATTTCTTACAAGGGGGTGGAAATGAATGAGTGGGAAGCCGTAGAGCTGCAAACAAACAGACAAATGTAAATAGGCGTCAGTAAAACAATGCGCATGAGAAAACAAGATTCAGAAGAGGACAGAAATGACAACTTGGTGTCATTTAATATGCACCTAAAAGCCAAACCACATCCAAAGTTTGTGGTTACCCAAAAGACTCCTCCTCCTCTTCTTTTCACAATGGAATGTTTGTGTTTGTTGATGGTTGTTCAATTCATAATAAAAATACATTTTTTAAAAAGATCTCTCTGTGGTCTAGTTGATAGTTTAGGATTAGAAATTATGTGCCCTCTTATTGACTAGTTATGTCTTTCATTTAACTGATGTTTTTCCATTTGTAACCCATTAGTTTGATAAAATCAGTGAGATGAGTTATTTCCAAAGTGGAAAATAAACATGGGGAAGTCATTTCTAATGTTGGTTTTTAGGGGGCAAGCCCAGAATTCCTTTGGAAATGCTTAACTTGGACCTTTCCTTGCAGGACCTCTGCCGCAGCTTGAGAAAGAAGAAATTCTGTCGGTTTTTGCCACCGTCTCCTCCACCCTGGACAGCATGTCTGTATGTGAATTCATTTCCTTGGGGATCATGGAGAATCAGTGCTGGTTGTGGGGGTGCGGATGTGAAGTAGGATTTAAGACCAAGCAGAAATTTCAGAAGAGGTCATTTTAGGTTTGGTTAGCTCCTACAAGGGGGAGGATGGGAAAAGGCAGCAGCAGGGAATGGCTGTTACCTATCTTTGGGCTCATTCTTCTCCCTGTTTCCTTTGGCACCTCTCTGTGCACACTAGAGCCCTAAGAGGGCTAGGTGTAGCTACCCTCAACAAACAGAGCCCAGGAGCTTGGGCTCATAGATCTGATGGACAAGGAGACAGGGTTCAGTTGGAGTGCATGTGATGGGCAGAGTCCCCTGGTATGAGGGTAAGCCCAGCTCCATTTAGAGAGACTGACTGCAGGCTGGTGAATGTTATGGCTAAATCAGCTCAGGAAGACATTCTCCTAAGGCAGAGAAGGGTTGCCATCTATACTGGTGGAGGGCATAATCCTACTGGTAAAATCACAGATCCTTAAAGTCTCATAAAAGTTGAAGCCTCCAATAATTTTCTTTAAATGTCCATAGTTGAATGAGCAGATTCAAGAGAATTCCATCCTCAGCAGCTGTGACTTTTTGGGCAACCTCCTAGAACCCGAAGCCTTGTTTGTGTTGCTTGGGTTGGTATCTATCTTTCCAGCTATATATTTCCCCCATTTTTGGAGGGGCCAGGAGTCTCCCACCAGTATTTAGCTTCCTGAAAGCAATATGTCCTTTTATTGTCCCTCTCTTACTTTCTTTCTTCTGTGCCCCCTTTCTTCCTCTCTGCCCAGGCTGATTCTAGGGTATGATGTTGGGACAGAGGCTTTAAGTTGGTTTAGGGGCGGGGGATGGCCACAGCGGCCTACAAGTGGGACAGTTCTCATCCAGCCAGTCAAGTTCCTCTGTCCCTTTGCTCCATTCACGAGATTAATTCTACCCTGGTGAGCCATATTTCACAGCCTGTGTTCTGATGAGGTCTGTGAAGCTTGATGTCCAAGATTGTTCATTGATCAACTCAGACATGGAACCTAGCTCATAGAGTTTGCTATATTTAGCTCTCTTAACCCATCATTCAGCCTGGGAAATCACTTCAATGCCTGGGCATCAGAAACCTGATATAAGAAGTGGTTTTCATGACATTTTCAAAGACCCACCTTAGTACAAACATTGAGACCCAAGTTGTAATAAAAATCATGTTACCATGCCATAGCTCAGTGAACAGAGTGAGCTCTGGAAAACATGCTGCCCCATAGGCCCCGTGAAGAAGGGCACGTTCATTCCCTGAAGCACATAGGAGAGGCACTGTTTTCAGACCTCCTAGCTCAGAGCTTGGTTTTTCGCCTGGCCTGATGTGGTGGCCCAGGGATTCTCTGGCTCTTCATTGGCCAGCTGGTGCTCACACCTCTCCCCCCTCTCATGAGGGTTGCTTTTTGGCTTTGGGCCACATCTTTTTCTAGGTATTTTTTCTGAGTGACCTTCCGCATAAGTTATTTAGAATGAGTGATTGCCTTTTGGTATCATAAAAACTTTTGGTATTTTCAGGAAAGGACCTGGAAAAAGTACCATCACATTGGAGTGACCTAGCTTACTTCTTCCTCTCTACTCTCTGTCTTTTTCTGGCACCACACTTCCTCCCTTGACGTGACTGTTGTCAGGACCCATCATTCATTCGTAAAAGAGCAGCCAGTAATATTTAAGGGAATATTGTTGGGAAATAGAAAGAAAACTCTGAGCCTGGCTAAAATGGCATCCTTCCTTCTCTATTTCTGGGGGACAGTGTTTTGTTTCTTTTAATGCAGGAGATGCACAGGTGTTAAGAAAATGGAAAGGGAAGGGGGTGGGGATCCTTTCATTTTTAGCTCCATCTGGAAATGGGAAAAATAGAATTTTGCTCTTAGAATGAAAAGCCTGGTTTGATATCTGGCTTGAGATTTGTAATTAAAATGATGGGATCTTAGATCTTGAGTCAGAAGATTCCTTAGGAATCATCTAGTCTGGCCCCTTTCCCCCCATTTACATGAAGGCCACAGATACTATGTGGTGGGTCTGGAAGGGGAGCTCATGCCTTTTGCCTCCATGTTTGCTCCACATTCATCTCTCCGCTTCACCCAGAATTAAGGAAGATCAGCTCGTGCTGAGATAAAGAGCATAGTCGGTATTAATCTACTACATTTAAGGAGCTGTGATTTGGGGATGCGGGGCCTTCCTCTGCCAACACTAATCACGCCTTGTCTAACACTTAGCTTGGTTGCCTGAGGCCTAGAGAGATTAGGAGCTTTAGGTCATGGCCACACCACTCGTGTCCTAGGCCTTGAGCCCAGGTCTAGCACTGGCCCCTCCTTCCTCTACTGCATGGTTTAGTGAGAATTTCTGAACTTTTCATATAATTCTAGAAGCAAGTATTTCTATTGGGTTTTCCTCATAAAGAAACAAAGTCACTAATTATTTCCCGTTGGTTGGATAGGAATTTTATTTTATCTGTCTATTCTCACCTCTGAAGACATAATTTGTGTTGTGATTATTAGGGCAGATTTCACTTGTCAAATTTTCTTTTTATTTTCTTTATATAGAGTGAACACAGAGTTGCTTCTAGAGACAAATTGTTTTTATATGTAAAAATCTAGCCCTAAGAAAGGAAGCTGGTAAAGTTGTGGGGTTCTTTTTTTGGGGGAATAGTCACCATCAGTGAAAAGAAGCAAACTGATCACTTGCCTTTAGTTTTAAGAACCTTTCTTAATCTGTTTGGGTATTAAGGAGCAGGCCCCGGGAATGTGATCCCTCTTTAGGAGAAGAAGATGCCCTTTCCAAATTGAATGTATCAGGAAGCCTTTTCAGAGTGGAGAACAAGAGGAGATGTATAGACCATATAAATATCAAATTGGTAGAAATAGATATTTTCAACATTCAGAGAGACTGGAAATTAATGTCTTTGGTGATATAGAGTGTGACCTTTCCTCTCCCCCCCTTTTATAATGGGGTCTTTTAAATTTGGGTTTACGCCTCCCTAGAAGAGGAGGTATAAGAATCTCCATTGTATGTTTTAGTCTCTGGTCAGTGATAAATGCCCTGTTTAGCTGTTTGAGGGTGGGGAGTTTATATTACCTCCATTGTGTTCACTCATTCATGTGTAATATTGGGACCACTCTCCCCCTTCCCCCCTGCTATCCCATTTCCTGATTCTCTCTTTCTGTCTCCACAGCAAGCCACCGGCACTGATGTGGGAGCCGAAGCCGTCCCCTCCGTCACAGTGAAGGTATTGAGTGAACCCTAGGTGGCCGTGTGCCAGACAGTAGCACACATCTCATCCTGCCATTTTCCCTGCAAGTTGTTCATGAAATGGTTAGGAAAGCCTCTGGGGTGGCTCATGTTTCAGGGGGCTTGTTCCTTCAGGCGGGGGGAGCAGATGGCTTTTTATTGTCAGGTTACAAATTTCCTGACAAGGCATGTTGTAGCATGAATCTCATTTATTGCCACCCGTTTTAGGTGGTGTAGGTGGCCTCTTGTTTTTTGTTTTTCTTTTTGGAGGGGGGAGGGCAGGGCAATTGGGGGTAAGTGACTTGCCCAAGGTCACATGGCTAGTTTTCGTGGTTGGATTTGAACTCAGGTCCTCCTGACTCCAGGGCCTGTGCTTTATTCACTGCACCACCTAGCTGTCCCCAGGTGGCCTCTTCTTGAATTGAGTTGAATGCCAGGTGCTGGCCTGGTGGCAGGCTTTGGCCCTCTTCAGTGGGCAGGGCCAGATCCTGAAGGTTCTGATAGAGTCTCTTCATGGCCAGGTCTCCTTGCTCCCCTCCTTCTGGCTCCTGTCCCTGTCACCGTTCTCCTCAGTCTGATGGCTTCGGCCCTTGTGGAGGCTCAGCTTCATAGCTGTCCATTCTTCAGCCTGTCCTCCATGCTATGCCCATGGCACTTCACTGCTCAGAAACCATCCACGACTCCCTAGTGCTTCAAGTCCTGTCCTTCAGAGCCTTTCCCCATCTCACCACAGACTGGCCTCCTCCAGGTTCCTCTGGCTCCCTGCTCTGGCCCTCGCTGTCCCCCATGCCTCAGATGCTTACCTCGGGCTCCACCCTTCTATGCAAAGCCTTCCTATGCAAAGCCCCCCATTGCTAGTGCCCAGCCTCCTGAATTACCTTAGCTTAATTACCTTGGATTCAATGTGTGTTCTGGAAATACTTATGCCAGAGGCAATGTCGGGTCGTGGGTTCAAGTTCTGTCCTTGATACATGTTGGTGTGTGACCCTGGGCACGTCGCTCAGTGCTAGGCAAGACTGCAGAGTTGTAGAGAAGGTAACAGTCAGGCTGTGTAGAGGGGTTTCCTCACCTGAGAACTCCCTGCACCCATGATATCACAAGTCTGTCCCTGCGTATGCATGTATTATTTCCATCTGATTCATTCTTGTTTGTGTCTCCCAGCACTCAGTAAATGCCTCTGCTCTTATCTGCTGTACCAGTCTGCCACGCCTTTCACTGTGCCTGGAAATCCAACTCAAATGGCTTTCAGGCATTTATTTAGGGGGGAGCCTTGTAAGCATTGTTCTGTTTAGCAGAAAACAATTATTGCTTCTTAAATGTTGGAAACCAGAAAATTGTGCGCTTTGGCAGCTCAGGCAAAACTTGTTTGGTGCCCTCTCCCTTCCCTTTCCCTCCCTCCCTTCTTCCTGCCCCCTCTGTTTCTTTCTCTCTTTCTATCTCCTTGTCTGTCTGCCTCCTTCTCCCCTTGTCTTTCCCCCTTCTCTTCTCTCTATGTCTCTTTCCCTCCCTCCATACATATGTACACACATACACACACACAAGACGACTTGGGTTATTGGTTGCTGCCCTTGGAGAGGGCTGTCAGAGAGTGGAGTGTTGCCAGTTGGGTCAGTTTGCCCTGGATGCAGCTGGTGGCTCCAGTTGGGCCCTTTGGCCCTGTGCTGAAGGCAGCCCATATGTGTAACTACTCCCCAAGCTCCTTTTTGGGATTCTGCCACGGGAAACAAGGGTGGTCTTCCCCAGTTTTCTCTCCCCCAACTCCCAAATCCAACCCAAAGCTCCATCCCCTTAATGCTACTTAGTCTAGAACAGCATTAGTGGCAAGAAGTCAAGTCCTTATGCAGTAAAAGCATAGTTTCAGGAACGATTTGCAGCTGGGCTTCGGAGGGCAGGCCTTGTTCCTCCTGCACGTTGATTCAGAAGCGTTTTGTGTCTACAATAGTGAACATCACTAGTGTGGTAGGTCCCAGGCTCCCTGCGCCCTCTTTCCTGGATGACGGTGCCATCGGTGTCCTGGTGGTAGCCTCTAAGGCCCATTTCACTCCTGAGTATGAGTTACTGAGTCAATACCCTTGCTTCCTGTTCCCTCATAGGTTTTGAAATGGTTGGTATCATCTCCTTTGTGAGAAAACTCTTCCATAGTCTAGAATTGCTGAGTTGTACACTTTGGATATTCTTATCAGAGAGTCAGCATTGTTCAGTGATTTGGAGTCAGAAGACCTAAGTGTGAATCCTGGCCTGCCACTTAAGGCCTGTGTGACCTTGGGCATGTCACTTCCCCCTTCGGGTCTCAGTTTCCTTATCTGTAAGAGGATGGCTTTGGACTCGTTAACCTTTGAAGTCCCTTCTAAATCGATGGTTCTGTGCCCATATGAGGCTTGGGCAAAACCAAAGGACACTGGTGTGGGAACCTGAGGGACTTCCTTATTCGACCTGACAGCTTCTCTATAGTGTCCAGCCATATATCTCTCCTTATGGTCACGTCTGGTAGCAGCAGCCATAGTGTGCAGCCACGCAAGTTTTCAGGATAGTAGATAAATCCTTTCCATTGAGGTTATTTTTTCCATCCGTTCCAAGTGAGTGAAGATGAGTCTGCCTTCACTTTGGGCTCATGATGCGTGACCATCTATCCAGGCACCAGGAAGGACTCTTGGCATGAAGCTTGTGTAACGAGGATGAAAATGCAGGATCGCGTTTCCTAAGGGTTGGGTTTCAGTTTCTAAGGGAAGCTAGAAATACCATGGAAAATCCTTAAATTACCCCCTCCCCACTCTCTAACTTCTCCGTCTCCCCAGGTAAAATAGAAGATTTACTCTTAAGTTGGCCGAGTGTTGGCTTACTTTGGGGAATTTCTGACCCCCTTCTTGGATATTGTGGTCATGTCTTCGATTGCCCCCATTGAGGCCTAATGCATTATTGGCACTCGGTCAATCAGAGCATTGTAGATATCCTGTCAACCAGACGCCCAAGCACAAACCCTTCTTGGAGTAATTCAGTGTGAATGGGTGGGGAACAGCAGTAGGAAGCACCATGACTAACGGTTCTCCTGTTTGTTTCTCGTGTTCAGCTCTTTGGTTTTACTTTTCAGAGCAGAGAAAGTGTGGATGGTTTAATTTAGTTCTGCTGGCTGCGTGCTCGGCACACAGTTGGTTCACTTTGGTGTTGCAGTTGTTTGAAAGAAGGCAAGTGACCTGCCCATGCTCCTGGCAGGGCTCCATCAAGGTCTGACATCTGGGGTAAAGTGTTGTCTGGAATAATTGGGCTGCCTCAAAGGGGTCCCTTTCATGGTGCTCCAGTGCCCGTGGAACTTGGGGTGCCCCAAGTACTTTGACGGGTTGTCCTTCCAGTTTCCATGAGCATTTTGTGTTGGTTTTGCTCTAATGGCTCCTGCAGATGTAATGTGAACATTTCCCAGAACTGCTGAGGTTTATGGAAGGAAACATGTCACTTAAAACATGTACGGGATATTTCCAGACTCTAACAGTGTACATGAGGGGGCTCAAACTTACATAGAAATGAGTACCACTAATCCATACATAAAGATCCCCACGGTCAGCATGTTGACTTAGCTTTAAAATGTCATATTATCTCTATTTTCTTGTATTTTTATTTTGTTAAATATTTCCCAATTACACTTTAATCTGGTTTGGGACTCACTTGGGAGTGTTGTGGCCCACATGTGGCCTGTGTGTCTGACACCTCTGTTGTACATCACTCCAAATTATTCACTTATTCATTGTTCCATAGACTTATGGGCTTCACCCTTCCCTATCTTCTCCTCCAAAGAAGGCCTAGGAATTTGAGTTCCATGTTTTTTTGTTGTTGTTATTTCAGTTGTGTCCAACTTTCTGAGACTCCATTTGGGGTTTTCTTGGCAAAGATAATGGATTTCCCATCTCCTTCTCCAGCTCATTTTATAGATGAGGAAACTGAGTCAAACAGGGTTAAGTGATTTGTCCAGGGTCACATGGCTAGTAAGTGTCTAAAACTGGATTTCAGCTCAGGAAGATGAGTCTTCCTGATTTTAGATCTGGCACCACATCCACTGAGGTGTCACATAGAGGCTCCTGAGTTCCATGATAGAATCAGGCAAAGAAAAGTAGGGTTGGGAGGGGAGCCCTGCTGTCTTTTGTGAAGGTGCCGGGGTTTGGTTCCTGGGCTTTTGATTTTAAGCTGGAATGATTGATAGAAGAGGCAAACAGGGAAAATGTACCCTCTTGGAAATGGGCATTAATTCAGTAGAGAGGAGTATGGTGGGTGTGGGCACACTGAAACCCATTAAAAAAGAAGGATCCCCCAAGGGTGGTGGAATGGATGCCATCAGAGAAAGAAAGGGCCAGGAGCAGCCAGACCCTGGGTGCCCAGCCTGTGTGCTGGGCAAGGCCAGAGGATGAGAGGAAGGCCTGCAGGAGACGACATGTGACCCTGCATGGGCAGGTATGGCTGTGTTTCAGTCTCCAGCAGGGAGATCTGAAGTGATGTGTGCGAGGCGCTGCTTGAAGGGCCATGGGGGCTGCAGAGATGAAAAAGCCACAGTCCTGGCCTTAGGAAGCTAGGCAGGCAGAGAAGCAAGTGTATTCTGAGCAGACTTTTGGAAAGCCAGTGAACTAGGTTATGGTTGGGGGGAGACAGCGTGAAGGCAGAATGGAGAGGCAGATGATGAAGGAGAAAGGAGAAGATATAACGGTGGTGAAACCATTAGTAAAAATTGGGAAATCGGGGAGCCTTTGTTCTTGAGATAAGCATGATGAGGAGTGTGCTGCTGCTGAGTGGTGGGGCATACTTAAGATGCCCAGCACTCAGGGCACCATGTGGCAGTTCTTGGGGACGCTTCTGTGCCCCAGATGCTTGGAAGCGTCTTCTGAGTGTCAGCAGGACCTTGGGTGGTTGTTCCCTGCTCTTCGAGGTGTTGCTAGCCATTGGTGCTGGGCCACACTTTTTCCCACTGATGTTTATGTCTTATGCTAGTCATTGGTGCTAGTTTCTCCTCCCAGTGGCTACCGTGATGCTCAGAGATGGGGCAGCAATTGCCCTGCCAGGCCTTGCCTGCTCTGGCTTTGAGTCCAGGCCTGGAGGGGAGATCTGAGAAGCTCATCACTAGAGGGTCCTTCACCCAGTGGGGATTCCTTTGGCAGACCCATAGGCTTGCAAGGCCATGTGCTAAGATTTGGAAAGGTTGTGGTTTGAGTCTGTGAGGGAGAGCCGCCTTGGCCAGCCTTGGGCCCCTGGCTCTTTGAGGTTTGTGTCTGAAATAGCCAGAACCAATATCATTTTCGGTAAATGCTTTATCCTCACCTTGCTCTTAGGTCATGATACAGAGCCGGCTAGCGCTGCAGAAAACCAAGTTGTCTGTTTATGTTGAGTCACCGCTAGCAGCCACCTGCGACCGCTTCGTCTTTGACTCCTTAGGTAAGTTCCCACATTTGTGACTTGTCTTCCCGGGAAGCATGTCAGACTTAGGTTTTGTACTTGGCTTCCTGCAGAGCCCTGATTGCGAAGCTCAGAGGATGGTGGGCTGAGCTGAGTGGGAATCCTGGGCATCATGTCTGACCAGTGGTCATCTGGGACCCTTGGAACACCGTCAGCGAGCAGTAATGTTTCCCAAAGCAGTCAGTCCATCACTCTGAGTGTTAGGATGATTTGCTCCCATCAAGCTTAAAATGTTCCTCACTGAGGCGTCGGTGCATTGTTCTTCTGTCCCAAAGCCAAGCTCAACAAATTTGATGCTTCTTCCATACAGTGACCCTTCCTGTCCATCCCATCCCTGGGGCGTCTGGGAGGCAGAGTGGGTGGAATGCTGGACTTGGAGTCAGGAAGACCCAAATTCAGACCTGGCCTGGGCACAGCCCTTCACTTCTGGCTGGCTGACGTTCCTCATCTATAAATTGGGGGTCAAAGGAGACGATTGGTGTCAAAGCACTTAGTGTGGTGCCTGGTATGTAGTAGGCATCATGCAAATGCTTCTTCCATTCCCTTCCCCTAGGTCTTCTTGTCTTCAAGTTAAACGTTCCCAACCCTTTTAGTGAGTCCCATCAGGCGCAGTTTCCTATCCCACCCCAATTCCCACATCGCTGTCCTTGGGGGCCCATGCTTCAGTTTGCCAATGCCTTCTTCAGGTGTGATTCCCAGGACTGAACGTGGAGAATGCAGCATGGTTCCTCCTTTATCCTGAATATGAAACCTTTACCAGTGCAGCCCCATCTGTCAGATTCATGTGTCCCTCTGTCTTTGCTGCCTGGTCGTCCTCTACCATCTGCCTGGCACTCAGCTCAGCCGGCCCTTGTGTGCTCTTCACTTGGCCATCCATTTCATCACATCTCTTCATCATCTGCCTGTGCAGTTCGTTTTAAAAATCCGCATGTAGGGTTTTATGCCCCTTTGGTTGGGTTCTGTCTCATCAGAGTTGGAGGTCACTGCTGGAGTCACAGATCCCTTCCAGGGTCCCTCTGATAGAGCTCATTCCTGCAGAGACTCTCCTGATCCCTATGGGGGGTGCCCACGGCCTCCCAAGGATCTTCCCTTGCAAAGTCTCCATGACTTCTCCCTGTGCATCTCCCTGAGATTCAGAATGAAGCCATCTAGTCAGCCTTTCCTGGGACGGTTCTTGAACCTTTCCTTAGTAGCTCTCACGTGCTTTCTGTTTTCTCTTCTCCAGACTGATTGTCCCCAGTTCCTTCACCCCATCTGCGTGGCCCTTCACTATGTCTTGGTGCCATTCTCTGTGCCTCTTTGAGATTTAAAATCGTTCAGTCCACAAGCATTTATTAAGCACTGGCTGTATGTCAGACACTGGAGACACAAATTCAAACAAGGACACCGTCCCTACCCTTCAAGAACTTCTGCTTTTGTCACTGATACCCTTGGAATGTAATATAATACTTGGAATACTGGAACTGAAGATGATGCTTCAGAGGGGGCTGACCAGGTCAGAGTTCAGGGGGCCAGAAGCTGCCTTCACTCAGCCCAGCCTCCACTTCCTACTCCCAAGCCGTGGAGTTCTGGCCTTAACTGAAACTGGCCTTTCCAAAGGGATTCGTGAATTCTCCACGGCCAGATTGAATGGCCTTTCTTTTCCCCATCTTTATCCTTCTTGACCCCATGACAGCTTCTGAGGTTGTTGACCGCACTTTCCTCCCCGAGGCCCTCTTGGTTCTCTGCCTCTCCTTCAGGCCTATTCTTCTGACTACAAGGGGCCTTCAAAGCCCCTCCTCTCTTCTGTCACCATGTCCTTGGGGGGCCTCGTCAGCTCCCACAAGCCCCTTTAGCTGACATGTGGATCTCTCCTAGTCCTGTGCTGTCTCTGGAGCCCCAGCTCGGGCTTTTTGGATAAGGGTGTGCTGGGCAGCTCACGTCCAGCTGGGCAGGTCCACTGCAGGTCTCGAGTCCCCCCAGGACTCACTCTTCCCTTCCATGATGGGCACCGCCCCCCTTCTAGCCTCCCTGGTGTGAGCGCCAAGCCCTCCTCTCTTCTCATGCTGCAGAGTATTTCTGCCTCCATGACAGACCTCACATCCATGGCTGTCCCCCGCCTTTGCCCAGGCTCTCCTCACTTCTGAATGATCCCAGTAGCGCGTCCGTGGGCTCTGGTCCCTGAGCAGCGCCCTTCTCTGTTCTGTCCAGGCCTGAGCAGCGCCCTTCTCTGTTCTATCCCATGGACGGTCCTTTATTGTTGTCGTTACCGCTGATGCGTCCCGCTTTGCATCAGCTGTATTTCCCACAGCGTCCTTCTCCATCCTCTGATGAGTTACCTCTCCCTGTAAAAAGAATTACAAAAAAAAGAACAAGCCGGCCAAGCAGAGACCCCGGGCATACCCACCGGGGCCTGCATCCACCTGTGCTGGTGTCTCGTGCACGGGGAGGTGGGGGCACGTGCTCCAGCTCTTGCGCCTCTCATGCTGGGCTCTTTGGTGTCGGGCTGCTCTTCACAGTTTTATTCTCATTCCATCCTTTCACTGTGTTGTTACCGTTGTTCACTATCTTCTGGGTTTTTTAGTTCTTTGCACGTGAGTCTTCTCGGGCTTTCTGTGCTTTTTTGCTCGTATTCACTATACTCAAGTATTACAATCTGTTTAATTCTCCCATTCACAGGTCCAGAATGGCCTCCCTAAAACATTAGTCTCAGCCCATTGCTGCCCTGTGCAGAAAGTTGTCATGGGCCCCCAGTTCCTCCAGGATGGAATTCAAACTCTGCTCTACCTTCATGGCCTGGCTTAGCCCAGCTGCTCTAGCCTTGCTGTAATTAGTCCACTTGATACACGTTCTGGTCTGGTCAGACTCTTTTGCTCTTGATGCCTTTCCACTGGCCAGAAACACCCTTTCTCCCTGCATCCATCATTCCCCTCAGAGCTCCGCTCTGTGCATGAATCTTTCCTCCTCTCAGTCTCCCTCTCCCTGCCCTCCCCTCACAGCTGCCTCCCATCCATCAATTTGCTTGTATTTATTTTATACTTATTTTATCTATGTCTGTATGTGCACATGTTGTCTTCCCCTAGACAATGTAAGTGTTGTGGGGGCAGTGCCCTTGTTTTAGGAGAGGGAGGAAACACTAGGCCATCATCCATTACTACCCCACCTCCCCTAGAGTGGGGTTGTGGATTACTTGGGTAGTGTTTCCTCTGAGGATAATTGACTTGGGGAAGGGGTCTTGAAGGCCATTGGGTCCAGCCTGTCACTTTACAGATGAGGCAGCTGAGGCTCTGGAAGTTTAAGGGACTTGTCCAGGGTGACTCATCTGATACTTTGCTTTTTAATTCAGGGCACAATTAAAGTATACGGAAACCACAAAGGACTTTAAGTTGGAACTATGAAGCCAGTTACATGGTACCAAGAGATGATGGACATTTCTGAGCATTAACCATAATCTGAATGGGAATACCTTTGTGCCCAGAAGACTGGGGACCCTGCCTCACAGAGCCTGCTTGGATATTGTAGAGGCAGACTCCTGCCTTGTAGTGAGGATTAGATAGTGAGACCTGAGGGCAGCTCGGGGTTCTGGATCAGGAGCGAAATTCTTCACTTTGGATGCTCTTTGGGCTTTTCTGAAGGTCAGATGACTGATTTCTGCTCCTGACAAGGCATTAATGTCGTGAGTGTGCTTTCCGCCCATCTCCCCACCTCCGTGGACATTTTGACCTTTGGATGTGTCTGCTAGTTCCCTGATGGTTTTGTTTCTCTGGGACAGACATACTTAAAAGGAGCATCTAACTTGTTGGCTCCATTGCACCTTTCAGACAGCAGTGTGTATCAGAATTTATCCCTTTCCCATGCTTTAGAAGGGCATCTTGGGAGTCCAAGGAGAAAGAATCCTCTTCATTTTAAATACTGGAAAGTGCATTGGTTCCATCCAAAGACCTCATCTCTTCCCTTTTCTTCTCTTTCTTCTTTTATTGCTGCAGAGCCAGGGATTCGGAAAACTGTCAGCTTGTCTGTGTTTCTGAAAGGAAATTACCTTCCTTCAGAACTGGAAGGCAGCGCCACGGCTGCGTATAGCATGCCCACAGGTGAGTCGGGGCTCCCTGTTTAGCTTGGGAGTGATCCATAGGAAGGAGTAGAATGCTGTGCAAGAGCACGTCAGGAGCCCCTTTATCTGTGTATCGGGCACGGAGGCCTGGCACGAGAGAGGAAGATGCTTGACGTTTCAGCGTCTTTCTCTGCATTCATGCCCTCATCTCCATGGGGGGCAATCTTAGCAGCAAGGAGTGAAGACTGATTTGCCCGAGTCCCTGGGCTAGTCTTGTCGGCGGGGTTTGAACCCATCTTTCCTCAGTATTCTCTCTTTCCTCCAGCTTCTCTGCAGGACACTGCCCCTCCCCTCCCCCTCCAGGTCTAGGTTCCATATGTACAGATGTGCAAACACACGCATGCGTGTGCGCAGACACACAAGTGAAGGCAGTAATGCATCTGTTAACATGAATTTGCCAGAGTTAATGTTTACATTCAGAGAAAAGCCAATCTCCTCTTTACTTCACACAGAAAAAAAAATATTGCTTCAGGGGGAAAAAGACTCCTCCGACTTGTAAACATCTTAATTAGGACTTTAAAGTGGCTGTAATGCTGCCAGGTGGCCACAAGGGGGCCCCCTTGGAGATGCTTCCCATGGCACTCCTCAAAGTTCCATCCTCCTTATGTGGCCCATAACTGCTTGTGGAGCCCCATTACTGCTGCGGTCCTTGGCCTGTGAGACCCTGGGCCTGGGGACTCGGGCCTTGTCCTTCATGTCTCACCACTGGAAGGGTCGTGCTCAGAATCGGGCTGTAAACTTTCACCGACTTGTCACTTAAGTCGCTCTGTCACTTAAGGATGAATTGTTTTTTCTGTGTAATACAGGGAATATCCTCTGTCTTGCTGCTGCAATCACTTTTTCACTTGTAATTAATACTTTCACAAAGAGAACCCACAAAGGAGAGTGGACCGCTGTTACTTGGGATGATTCATTAATGAAATAAAATAGAAGGGTGGGGCTGAAGCTAATTACTGGTGTCCGAGAGTTGGGTTATTTGTCCACTTCTTTTGCGTTAGTGTTTGAGAGCCGAGGGGTGCCTTGTAAATGTCAGGTCTGTGGGATAGTCTGAGTTTAGCTTGTTTCTCTAGAATGATAAATATTAGATTTGTTCTGTACTTTTTACACAAGATAATTTAATTTACTGTCTTGTGTTTCCTTCTCCCCCACCCACTTTTCCCCACCTTCTGCCTCTGATTATAGACCTCAATCCAGATGGTAAGTGAAAGGAAACTTTTAAAAAAGTGAATATCACAATTGACTCTTGGTTGGGCAACAGACGTGATACTGTGCTATCAGTACATGTGGAAGGGCTGTAGCTTGTAACTTTATGCTTCTTGAGGATGATACTTTGCCTAGATTCTTCTGGGAATAGGATTACAGACTGTGGGAAAGAATAGGGCCAGAAATTCGAGAAGAGAGTCATCTTAGGGAAAAAAAAGAAATAACCCAATTACTCCTTTCTGAAAAAAGTAAAACAAAAATTTTGAAAATTGTAAAAATTTATCCATGTGGATTGTTTGCCTGGGTCATTGTTGACTTTGCTGCATTTAGGAAAATAGTCATTGGAAATAGAATCCTCAGGCATTTCCTGTACACATCTCTGCCTTAGTCTTGCCTTCCATAGGCACAGACTCACCACACTCCTATGATCTCTGGGCCTCATAGCTCCCCAGCCATCCCCCAGATTGGCCAGAGAAGCTTCCTCTGGAGGTCATACCATCCCAGACCCTCTAAGAGAGCAGGGTTGGGGAACCTGTGGGCCTCGAGGCCATATGTAGCCTTGAAGGCCATAAGTTCCCCACCCTTGCTCTAGAGTTTGGGGGGGGGGGTCTTTCTGAAATTTAGACTCACTGAATTTGAAAATTCATATTTTAAAAGACACATTTTTTAGTGTCAGCATTTATAAACGAGCATTCTGAATTTCATTGTCACAAAATGGGCACTGACTGTTGCTTATATATATTTTCTTTTAAATTTTTTTTTAAAGAAGGATGTATTTTTACTTACTATGTAGATTCAGCTTTGCTAGTAACAGGATCACAATGCTAAGCAGTCACAGATTAGAAATTCACAGCACCTGGGAAGCGCCCTTTTGTGTGTATCAGTGGAATTGTGTGCTGAGGCCGCTTGCCTTTCTGGACTCTGATCATGGGGTTAGATAAAAACCAGCCTACGTTTATGTGAAGAACAGCATGGTGTGGCTGTCTTAATGCCCAAAGGCAAAGCTAAATGTGACTGTCTTCTTCCATCCTTAGTGCCATGTAGTTCAGAAACATAATTAAATTTTGGGGGGTAAAGTGGAAATGTTCAAACCAACCTCGATAGCAGGCAATAAGATGTTGTGTACTCATGTATTGCACACACAGGGCTTTATATGTCAAAGCCTGAGCCCTTTTAGAGGCCTGATCTGTTCAGCCTGTGATAGAACCAAGTCATCTTGCTGTGACAGAAGGAAGGAGAGAATGTAGCTGGGGCTTCAGGTTGTCCCATGAGAGTTGTCTGCCATGTGGGGGGCATTAAAGTGACATGACACGGACAGGGGAAAGCATGACTGTGGGTGAAGTGTGGCATGCCATGAGAAAATACAGAGACTTGTAGAGGGTGCCATTGTGGCTTTGGCATTTTTTGTTTTCAACTCAGAGTTCCTGGCCCCCCCACCTGGCCTTTGGAGGGAGGGAGATCATGGCTGTATGAATGTACATCTATATTTACGTGTACGTGTTCAGATCCCTACATGTAGTACACAGTACACATGTGAGATATTGTAATGCATCCGGCAGCAGGCATGTTATGTACTTTTATATACACGTGCACATGTATGTGGAGATAGGGAGACTTCTATGTCTGAACAGCTGAGAGACATTTGTCTTACAGTTAAGATGTATGACGATGTCACCCATGCACATCTCTACCTTCAAACATATATATATATATATATATATATATATATATGTAGGTGTATATATATATATAAATGAATAGAATTGACATGTAATATGTAAATGTATACAAGTTCACGTTTTAAGATGCAATATTAATATATTAATAAATACTTGATTGTAGTATCTTATAGGACTCCAAAGTATTTCAAATGCTAGGTCCAAATCTCTTATATATACTACATA
Organism: Gymnobelideus leadbeateri; assembly: GCA_011680675.1. Classification (NCBI taxonomy): domain Eukaryota; kingdom Metazoa; phylum Chordata; class Mammalia; order Diprotodontia; family Petauridae; genus Gymnobelideus; species Gymnobelideus leadbeateri. Next base: position 316,196 of record WOXC01011043.1, on the reverse strand, counting down.
TGTTATATATGTGTGTGTATACACACATATATACCACATACATATATATGTGTGTATCTGTTTCTCTCTTTCCTCTCTCTCTCTCTCCCCCTCTCCCCCTCTCCCTCTCCCTTTCCCCCTCTCTCTCCCCTCTCTGTTTCTCTCACTCTTTTTCTTCTCTCTGTTTCTTTCTCTCTCCTCTGTTTCTCTTTCTCTGTTTCTCTCTCTCTCCTTTTCTATATTCTCACTTGCAGTCATATACATTTTCAACAGTTTTTGCATTGACTTCCTATTTGACAGTGATATTGGACTTAAGAGTGTGACAGATGTAATTAATATTTTACTTCAGGAAAAAAGCCATCCTTTCTGAAGATAATTTTGATGTTCATTTTCTCACTAAGCGTTACATTAGTGAGTGAAGGTTACAAGCTATGCTTACCCATTCACGCTTACTGTGGGGTGACCAGTTGTGATGATGTGGGGGGAAAGGTTCAGTGGGAAGCACAATGAAGTTTTTTGGGAAAAGTTTCTGGCTGAGAAATGAATTGACTCCATTTTTTCTCAGGGCTACTTTAAGAAACTTGGCCACACCAGTTTAAAAAGAATCTTTTTTTTTTTTTAAGTCATGTATGGAATAGGAAGAAGAAACACTTAATTCAGGAAAAACAGTTACCAACCTGGCCATTTCCACAAAGATGAAAGCCACCATTATAGCTACTTTCCAAAGCTTTCATTACATTAGACTTGCCTTATGTTTGGGCCTTTGTATTGAGTAGAACCAAACTTTCTAGGTTCTAGGTTCTATTAAAAGCCAGTAAAGAATCAGAATGTTGGGCGGCTAGATGGCTCAGTGAGTAGAGTGTTGGCCCTAGAGTCAGAAGGACCTGAATTCGGATCCAGCCTCAGACACTTAAGGCACACACAAATAAAAACCTAGCTGTGTGACCTTGGGCAAGTTACTTAACCCCAATTGCCCTCCAAAAGGCAAAAAAAAAAAAAAAAAAAAGAATCAGAATGTTTATAGTAAGCTGTAACATTAGCATTTCAATTTTTCCAAGAAAATGGATTGTGTGAGGTGTAGGAGCCAGTGGAGATCATACCCAAAGGGATTTAGATCTAGTGTTGAGATGCTTTAGAGTCCCGTAAGGTGCTGTAATCAATCATTACTAATTCTCTAGTATTAATTAAATACCTGCTATGTATATGTGGGCCCTTTGCTCACCGCTTTGGCTACAAAGACAAAATGAGCCAGTCCCTTCCCTCCTGGGGCTTCTTCTTCATTGGACCCTGCTGCTTCCTGAAATATTCTCTGGACGTTGGAATTTCCACATGAGCTTCATGCGATCAAAATTGGCTGATTTTTTTTGCTTGTATAATTAAAAAGCCAAACCAACTGATACAACCATTTAATTAACTGTTAGCCTTGTAATTTAAAAGGGTCATATTTTAAAACTTTTTCACAAAGGCTGGTGATCTGAGGGTAGGAAGAAATTTTGGGGGAATCCTGCACTTCCTGAATAATTGAAAATCTTTGATGTGATGAAATTTCTTCCTTGAGAACAGGGACTGTGTTTCTTTTGTTTGCTACCCCCAGAGCTTAGAATCAAGGTTTAATAAATTACTGATGATTGTTTAATCAATTACCCTTATGTGTGAGATCATTGGATCATCAGATCACAGATTTAGAGCTGAAAGAGTACTCAGAGGTGGGGTGGCTAGGCGGCCCAGTGAATAGAGCACCGGCCCTGGAGTCAGGAGGACCTGAGTTCAAATCTGATCTCAGACATATAACACACTTACTAGCTGTGTGACTTTGGGCAAGTCACTTAACCCAATTGCCCTAAAAAAAAAAAAAAAAAAAGCAAAAACAAACAAATAAACAGAGAGTCCTCAGAGGCCAGCTCCTTAATTTTTACAGAGGAAGAAATGAAGGCTGAGGGAGGACAGTGACTTGCCCAGGGTCACACAGCTGGTGTTTGAGGAAGGCTGGGAACCTTGAGCTGTATCATAGGTCACATAGAATATCGTTGTATCATCACGTCATTGATTGGCTCAAGTGGCCATTTGACTTCTTGTGACCTCCTCTTTTTGGATTTTAGGCTCCTTAAAATCCATTTATGTGTATTTCTCTACTCCAGAACCTGTGATCTTATCAGTGTAGATACCATCTCTTAGACTGAGGCCCCTCCCTCATGCACAGCTTATTAGAGGCTTCCCTGTTGTGGATGCCACTCCCCCCCATCCCCCAGATGTCAGTGGCCTTGCCAGGAGCCTCTGAACTCAGCAAAGCTGACCTTTGGACAGCAGCCTCCAGCTGGTCCACGCTGCTCCTGGCATGGTATGATTTTGTAGGGCTACTGATCCGGCGGTGTTTCCGCATCATGCAGCATCAGAGAAGTTCCTTTCTATACCCCGATCTTTCTCTAAAGATTTGGACCCGAGGGATTTCAATTCCTAGCTGTGGAGAGGAGTAAAGGGCAGAGCCCAGCTCCCTGCTTGTGTCAGCCCTCATTTCTGAGCCAAGGATCAAGACAAGTTAGACTTGACCCATCTTATCCTGAGGTGGGACAGTGGGTAGAGGCTGGGCCTGGAGGCAGGAAGACTCATCTTCCTGAGTTCAGATCTGACCTTAGACACTTCCTAGCTGAGTGACCCTGGGCAATTCACTTAACTGTGTTTGCCTCAGTTTCCTTTCCTGTAAAATGAGCTGGAGAAGGAAATGGCAAACCCCTCCAATATTTCTGCCAAGGAAACCCCAAATGCGGTCACGGAGAGCTGACATGACTGAAAAACAACTGAACAACGGACGTCCCCGGCCAACTGCATTCTTGTTGATATTTTAATTTTTCCTCATTTTTGGTCTAACACTGACCTCTGTCTATGTTTGGGCAAGTATTTAGCAAGCTTTACTCCAGTACCCACAGGAGCAGGGATATACATGTACTGCAGAGAAATAGAGGAGCAGAGGAATATATGAACTCTGCAGCAGATTGTTAGGCAGCTTTTTTAATAAGGGCCTTATCCGTGTTTATTGACCTGGGTGGGACCCAACTTGGAAAAACTGCCTACGCCCTGGAGCCAATATGTGCTGCATCCAGTCTTGGTTTCCAGTTGGTGTCTTGTGTATTCTGGAATCTCTGTAAGCAAAATCTTACTCTTTAGTAAGAAAATTAGGATATAATTTTTAAAAATTTCTAAATGTTTGGGAGACAGATTTTTAAAATTTCTGAATAGAAGCTTTAGGTATGGCAATATTCAGACCTTTGTTGGGGGGTGGGGGAGAACAGGGTGTAACTCCATGTCCTTGGCCCTTTGGTTCTGATTTATTGTGCTTATGAATTTTCACATTGAGGGCTTTCTTTGGGAAATTTTGTCCCTTCAGTGATAGGAAAATTGGAAAGCCTGGGCTTTGGTGGCCTTGGTGGAACTGGCATGGCTGTCCATTATACCAACACCACTAGGCTGATGGTTATTTTCTTTTGGAGTTTGATGACCTTAGTACTGGACAATGCTAAGCCATTGTCAGGCTGAAAATTTCCAATTAAACAGTCTGCTATCAAGTCTACAAAGTGAATAGGACAAAAAAGTTGGACAAAATAGGACAAAAATGTGAATAGGACAAAAAAGGGCCTTGGAAAAACATTGCTTTATACTCAAGAATTTGCCACCCCCTTTTTTTCCCTGATATTTCAGGTATCACTCGAGTTGTCCAGTGTAAATTCAGACTGCCATTGAAATTAATATGCTTGCCCCATCAGCCTTCAAAAACAGCGAGTCACAAACTAACGATTGATACGAATAAACCTCCTATCAGCCTTCTCAACCTCTTCCCAGGTAGGCCTTTGGAAGCGCGCGCGCGCGTGTGTGTGTGTGTGTGTGTGTAACATCAGAAATGTTAGACATTTAAATGGACTCCCCCCATCAGTGAGTAATGATGGAGTAATTATAAGATAATCACCAAGTCAGCACAGAAGAATTTCTCAAGGATTCCCCCCCTCCCCGCCCCACTTCATTTTGCCTGGTCAAAGGTGTAGCTTATATCAACAAAGTAATAACATGTGGCTTTTAAGTTTGATTCAAAATATTTTAATCATTATTTTGCTTCACCACTCAAAACTGAAAACATCAGCTGTGTCTTTTGAGATGGCAGGACTGCTTTGCCTGGAATGTAAATATTTATTATTCATCTTTATTGTAGGTACATAAAATAAAGCCCCTGTCTAAGTATACCCTTGTGCCCCAGGTGAGTAATCCTATAAATAGGTGCTCTTGGGCGTCCTGGTGCTTCCAGCATCTGGAACAGGAACATGTTCATTCTTTGGCCTCCGTTGTCTGCTGGTGCTTCCCCCCAAGGACTGGGACAGCTCTGGGATGCTCAGTATTGGTTTGGGGGACAGGGGGAGTCTGGCAGAGCCTATGAGGTGCTGGCTCCTCTTTCCCAGCTACTCATGCAGCTCGTGCTGGGGCACCTTTGACCAGTGACAAGGAGCTGGAACAGCCCCCATTCCCAAGCCACACACGTGTCTGCTTTTGGGGGGATGGTCATCAGCCTTCATGTGCCCCTTTAATAAAGTCAGCCTTGCTTCCTCTGAGACGCAGCCTCATTCTGGCATTTGTGGGTAGGATTCCAGATGCAAAGTGTGCTTCCCTCCAAGGTTTTAGAAATATTGTGGTAAGTCAAGATTTGTGTAATTAGCTGCTTAAGAGTACTTAAACTGCAGTTTTGATTGTTTTGGAAGGTGTTTTCATAGTTCTTATTAAAAAAAATACATTAACTTTCAAATATCTCCAAACTTAGCACCGTCCATTGAGAAGGTTTTATTTTTTAAAGTTGGTTTCTTTTGGGAGAAACAGGAGGTGTTTGTGTTTGTGTGCTTTGCTTTTCAAAGCTTTCTTTTCTCATAACTTGAGCCAAATTGGGATTCTTCCCCAAAGGTAAATCTGTGGAATTGATTTGAAAGAGTGATGTCTGTCCTCTGTATTCATCATTTATCATTAACGAGTCTCTCTTACAGCCAGTCACTGCCTTCCCCTGGAAGTAGAGTTGGAAATTAAGTTGAATGAGATGTTGGAATTTGTTGGACGCTCAGATGATTCACTTTGGCCAAGTGACTTGTTCCCTGAGGCTTGATAATTCTGTTTTAAAGGAATGAGATCCAGTGGATGGTGGGCTCAAAATACCTGCCCTTGAAGAGGGTGGTAATGTTGCAAAATAGGCTCCATCTTTCAAGTTGAGCCCACCTGATATATTAAGGAAAGCTTTAATGACTCATTGTTTTCTGAGAATTTTAGGCCAAACTGAGGTCTCCTGACTGCTTAGTCAGTGCAGAGCCTGGAGAGATCTGACCCATTCTCCCCAGACTTGTACATATGCCACCCAGCCAACCTTGTTGGGGATGGTGCTTGACTTGATTTCTGTTGCAAACTGTGCATGTGCGTCTCCCAAGCTGAGTGTCAGTCAAGACCTCTGAAGTTTCAGTATTTATGAGGCTATAACTGCTTAGAATATACGACTGTGAGAAAAATCCAGTGTGCCAACCTCTCAGAGGTTAGACAAGGCCAGAGGTCCTGAACAGAAGGATCCTTGCTGTCGGCAGCCAGAGAGCTCTTGGGGTTCTCTGTAGGTGAATCTGAACTGATCCAGTAAATTGATGGCCTAATTAGGGTAACAGTGACTGATGAACTTCTTGGTGTGGTCTAACTTGAAATGTGTTTAGAAAGTTAAATTAAACCAATTAAGCACTAATAAGGAGGTTAAGGGCGTCCCACTTTCTAGAGAAAAACAAAAGCCTGAGAAATGATTTAACTCTATTCCTTTAACGTCTAGAAGCTCTTTTCTGAGAGTTCTTGGCATGTCAGTTATGAAGTGGTTTATTTTCATATTTAAAAGTGATGACAAAGAATTAGAAATACCGCACCAAATATTTGCCTGGTGCCTGTAAAACCTGGAGCTCCCCGTGGTCTTTCTTTCAGTGTTTACATGAATGGATATGGACATTGGTTGATTTGAAAAAATGTGTTGGCCCAGTGCAATGATACCCAATGAAAATCACCCAATTAAAATTCTAATAATTTCAGTTGATTACAAGGTGTATTTACCTTCACATCTCCTTAGTTCCCTGCTGATGTGGAGAGACTTGGTCTTCAGAGTCTTCAGGCCAGCCTTTCTGCCTAGGGTCAGATCCATTCCAGGGAGGCCTGTTCCTAAAGATAGCCTTTCTTAGCCACGAGGATAAAAATGTTAGTCAACCCGATTTAGCCAGAAAGTGTTAGAGTAATGAGATCAGTAGAAGGGGGAACCTTCTCTAAGAAATGCAACTCAGTTCAACATGTATTTCTTATGTGTCGCTGTTCATTTATGAATTACACCTGTGTGCTGGGGATTATGACCATGCTGGTGGATGGGGATAAAGGGAAAAAGTGGGCACAATTCTTGCCTTCAAGGAGCTTGCTTTCTCCTGCAAATGGCCAGCCACTGATACCTGAGTAGGGATTTCATAGAACACACAAAAGAAGGAGCAGAAGACTAGACAGCTTTTCCATTTTCCAGCCTTAAAATGCCTCTCCATGCCCTCTTTTCCCTCTAGGTTTTGCTAATCAGTCTGATGATGATCAGGTGAATGTGCTTGGTTTTCGCTTCATTACTGGCTCCCGAGTCACTCTCCTTGCATCTAAGACCTCCCGTAAGTAAATATGAATTGTTGCTATTTGAATCTGACAAATGAAGGGTCTTGAGTCTTCATGTGTTTTGTGGATAATTGATAGCAAAAGGTGATCTAGAGGAGGGAGCATGGCATCTTAGAAAAGGCGGTGACTGGAACAAGATGCTATGGGGTCATATTCTAGATCTGTGTTGACTTTGTGTGTGACCTTGACAAGACAACTGACCTCAGTTTCCTCATCTTTAAAAGGAAAGTGTGGATAGGCAGAATGCCCCTCTGGGGCCACCCTCCTCCTCTATTCGATGTCTCCTCCAAGTGGAATGGAATTAGAAGCTCCTTGAGGACAGGGGTTCTTGTTGCTTTTGCGTCTGTATCCTTAATATTGGTTAGTGCTTGATAATTGCTCATTTATTCATTCATCTCTAGTGTTTTCCAGCTCTGAATCCACTAGAGTGAGTGGGAGAACCTTTGTTAGAGCCCAGTCCCTGCAGAGCTCAAAGGTGGGGAAAAAGGGCCATGGTATTCAGTGATTTCCAAGTGTTCTGGCCCCTTAGAGAGGCCATGTTCTATCCTGTCTCATCTATTTGCTGAGACTACACATGGTTCCCAGAGAGAGACTTGCTGGGCTCCCAGGGAGTTAGGTGAATGCTGCGTTGGCTCTGTTCCTTTTATGGACCTTCCTTTCCATGGAGCTTCCTTGTTTTCTGCCATTTTCTTACTCTTTGGGATGATGGGATCCTTTGTGCCCACTAAATGCTCTGTTGAAAACTTTTTTAAAAAGGGCAAGGTTGGTTTGAGCCTATCTGTGTGCTTTATTTCACTTGGTAATGCTTTATACAAGATCTATACCTTGTGGATAATAAATAAATATCTATACACATGAGAATGAAGAAAGCAAAGAGAAAAATAATTTATACCTTGTATGGATGGAAATTATTGTATTGAATTATATGTATTATTTTATTTTAGTGGGATAAAGGCAAATTAAAATGATTCATAGAACATTTGTGTTTCCATGGACATGGTCTACATTGGACTAGCCATCTAGATATGTGGAACATTCGCATGAGTGACTAGAATTCATTTCCCCCCCATATGCTCAGGATACCCCAATAGAGCTTTAGTGTTGGTGATCAAGCTGAAGGATGAGAAAGCACCCCGCTTTAAAGACGAGACATTGTCTCATCCAGGGGAGCCGCCCTAATCTTCTCACATGTCCCAGGCCTGGCATCATTTTTAAAAAATGTGATGTCCTGTATGTGGGGCCATTGGAAGTGAGCAGCCGGGGGCACAGTGGATGGAGCGCTAGGCCTGGAGTCAGGAAGGCTCATCTTCCTGAGTTCAAATCCAGCCTCAGCCTCTAGCTTTGTGACTCTGGACAAGTCACTTAACCCAAATTGCCTCAGGTTCCTCATCTGTAAAATGAGCTAGAGAATTGGCAAAGCGCTCTAGTATCTTTGCCAAGAAGACCTCAAATGGGGTCATGAAGAGTTGGACATGATTAAAAAAAGACCCAGCAGCAACAAGGGGCCACAGGCATGAGGCTGACTTGAGTTTTCTCTTGGTCAATTTCTGTCTCTTCCTCTAAGAATAAAATTGAGTTTTACAGAAACTTTCTAATAGACCCATTTCTGCCTCAGGAAAAGTCCTTCCTCTAAACTCTAGAATATCAATCCAGAGGGACTCACAATAGGTGAAGAAAGCAGGGTCTTTACCATAAGAAACATTCAAGTCCTTTATAAGTTAGAGGCAGTTGACTCTGGGGCTTGGTGGATCCTTAAAAGTCATCTGCTTCTAAAGTCATGCTTGATATTTAGGCCAAGCTACGTGGCAGGCATGTGGCAGTTTTGGTTCAGTTTCCTGATTCGCTGTGGACTAGACCAAGCTGCGAACTGGTCCCGCTGTGCAGTTTATTGTCTGAGGCATCGTGTCATGAAGGCAGCCAAATAGCTTGTTATTGCCAGCGAGTGATAGACTTTCTAATTTAACCGGAGCTTCTTACATGAATGTGGAAAAGGAGAGACAGAAGCGTTGAGACCATGTCTTTTAGCCAGCAGACTGTGTCAGCCAAGGGGAGAAGCAGAGCCTGGCCTCAGCCTCCTCTAGCTCAGCAAACTGGGTGACTCCAGGCGGCCCCGGCAGCCTGGCATGGAAGGGCGGGCGCTGCGTCTCCATTTTTATTTATCTTAGCTCCCTTTCCACCTGCAGTTCAGCCACGCCGGGCCTGTCGTTATTCTCCAGAGCAGACGCCTCCTGAATCCTCACTGTACCCTTCATGTGATGCTACCTCTGAGGCTGTACTTGGAGAGGCAGCTTGTGGTGGGGGGAAGAGTGCGGGGCCTGCAGTGCAGAGACCTTGCTTCAAATCTGGCCTGGGGGAGACATGGTCTCTAAGAGACTTGGTTTGCATGTCCCTAAAATGGGGATGATGCTGGCTGGTGTGCCTTCCTTAAAAAGGGTTCCCTTTGTAGAGAGCTTTGTAAGCAATAAACCAGTAGATAAATGCCAAATATCATTGTCATTAGCATGACTCATTATAATTTTAACATCGAGAAATAACCACAAAACAAAACAGCTTATTTGTCAAACAACAAAGAGGAAAGGTTAAATTACAGCTGTTGTCCATTTCTGCCTGGGAAGGAAGGAAGGCAGGCAGGCAGGCAGGCAGGCAGCAAGTGCTGATGGGCATATATAGCCTCGGTGCCAGGCTCAGGGCTGTAGGATCTCACTGGATTCTTACAACAGCACAGAGAGGTGGGTGCTTTTATCTCCATTTCACTTTGGAGGAGTCTGAAGTTGACAACTTAAGTGACATGTCCAGGATGGGGGATAGAGGGTCTTGTGGGAGGACAGGGAAATGGCCCCTTAACTTGGGCCAGGTTGTGGAGAGCCTTGAATGCCAAACAGAGGAGTTGATCTTTAGTCCTCAAGGGATAAGAATTCGCTGGAGCTGATTGAATCAAGGGTGACAGGGTCAAACCTACCTCTGCTTTGGGAAGATCGCTTTGGCAGCTGAGTGGAGGACTGAATGGAGTGGGGAAGAGACTAGGGGCAAGCAGACTGGTGTGGGGGCTGTACAGTTACTGGGGCAAAAGGGCCTGTACTCAGGGGTGACTGTGTGAAGGCTGAGTGAGGGAAGGGGACAAGATAGATAGAAGGGGTGCTGTGGAGCAGAAATGACCAGATGTGACAGGAGGCCAGGGAACGGGGTGAAGTGTGTGCTAGGTATGTGTATGTGGGGCATGTGTGTGCGATATGTGTGTGTATGTATATGTGGGGTGTGTATGTGTGTGTGAATGGCCGGGAAGTTGCTGATAGCTCAGATCAAGGAGCTTCTCTCCACTCTGGGTAGGCCAGGCCACTGGGCCCTATCAGTTTCTTCCCCGGTGATAGAACAGCTGACTGATGGGATCTTTGGGGCCCCGGGAGTGAACTTTGGAAGCACATGGATGATGGGAGCAGGGCTGCTGGGCCTCAAGAAGGCAAATGCTGGGGCTTCCCCAAAAGGGAAGACTTGTGAAATTGAAGAACATTTTATGGAAGGCATAGTTAGTAGGCACTGAGAAGAGAAGGGGCCGTGATGATCCCAGAGAACCTCACTCAGTCCTTAAAGAACAGCCCTGACACCCAGAAAACCCTCCCTGCCTCTCGGGCTGTGCACAGTGACCCGGCTAGTAGATTGGAGGTGCTCCATGGAGAGCTGCCTCAGACTTGCTTGACTCCTAGTGTAGATAGAATGACATTGTGTAATTGGCTTGGAAAAGTGAGATGGCACCCAGTTGTGGGAAGGCCAAGAGCAGCAGGAGCAGGAAGGCCTTCCTTTGTAAGGCAATAGGGAGGGGTACATGGTTTGGGGGAAGGGGAGGGCTGCTGTTTAGAGCGCTTTGGAGCAAAGGGGGATTAACTGTCCCATGATAAGTACAGCAGCCTGATGTAGACACAATGAGGGTTTTTTTTAATACAACATTAATATTTATGACTTTATGTGAATAGTATATGAGAGTTTTTATATTAAGATTGTGGTAGTGAGAATGGAAAGTAGATTTTGTTGGGATACAGTTGTTAAGAAACGCTGAATGATTCAACGAGAAGGCAAAGGAAATGGGACTGTTAGATCTCATTCTGGATGTTCATTTTTGAGTAATGGGGATGGTGATGCCAGTGGCAGAGAGAGGGAAGGCCGGAGGAGGGATCAGTTGGCTTTTGGTTTTTTCAAGATGATGAATTCAGTTTTGGACCTTTGGGCCTGAGCTGCCTGTCGCAAGGTACCCAGTAGATATGCAGGAGGAGCCTCGCTTCATCAGGAACAGGTCATGCCAAGGGTGCTGGACTGGAAAACCAGGAGATGCATTTGACGTAGTTAGCAATGCACCTTATGGGATCTTTTGTGTTCGCACCCTTGCCCCTCAGTCATCCCCAGGGGCTCCCCACCACCTCCAGGATCCAATATAAAACCCCCTGTTTGGTGTTTAAGGCCCTTTCCCTCCTTTTCCCATCTTCATCATTTGACTCTTCCATGCACCATGCATTGTACTGGTCACGGTCTACTTCGGTTCCCCACACATGGTGGCCCCTCTCCTGGCTCTGTGCATTCATGCCCATTCCTGAAGGGTGCTCCAGCCTCACTCTCCCCTTCTTAGCTCTCCTGGCTCAACTTCAAGACTCAACCCGAGCCAGGTTTGACATTTTGTGAGAGTCCAGGCCTTCCCCCGAGCTTATTCTCCATTCACATTGTGTGTGCCCGGCATCTCCCACGAGAATGTGGGCTGCTGGAGGAAAGGAACCGTGCTTTTGCCTTTGTGACCCAGGCCTTAGGACAGTACCTATCACGTGCTAAACACTTATTCAGTTCTTGCTGACTGACTGGTGAGACATATGGGCTAAGGAGAGGTTGTTATATTTAGGTGGGTTGGGAATTGGTTAAATTAATTAGAGAAGAAATGTCCCCTTGAAGGGATAGGCAGAGCACATTCTGGGAGTGGAGATCTGGAGTGGGGCGTCTCACATATCTCTCTGTTGCCCTCTTCTTTAAAAAATTATTTGCTGATCAAATGTGCTGATGGCCTGAATCTTGGGGATGTCGGGTGACAAAGTCAGCAGGTCTCAAGGGACCACAGAGCTGACCCGAAGGTTGTAAAATGACGTTTAGTGGAGTACGACGTGAGAGCCTCTTCTTGGATTTAGGAAATAGAGTTAGGTAGGGACATACACCCTACCATTTGCATGGGAAGGATCTAGGGATTTCAGTGGACTTCCAGCCCAAAGTGAGTATGACTTGGGCAAAGTGCAATATCAAGGTGGAGAGGCATAGCATCTGGAGTGAGGGCGGTGCCAGCCCTCCTGCACACGGCCTCGTCCGACCACACCTGGTGTGCGATGTTCCTTTTGTGCTGCCTCCTGAGGTGGCTACTGGAGCCTCAAGGCTGTGCCAGAGAAGGGCCATGCAGGCTTCATTTGCTGTCTTTAAGCTGAGGAATAATGAACATGGATAGTATTTCAAGTGAAGAGAGTGGAATGAAGACCAGTTAGGGATGGTAGCAGTGGCGGATAGGGTGACGGGGACAGAACAAGATGGTGGCTATGGGAATGGAAAGGGCTGGCTGTGAACGAGAGAGTCGAAAGAAATGTCAGTGGGCCTTGGTGAGTATTGTAACAGATGGCATTGGACAGTCAGGGCAGGCCCCTGCTCCTTCAGATGGGCATTTTACTCCATTTTTACAAGTACCTCTGGGGTTGGGAAGTCAATACATTGAATGGCACATTTTACAGAGGTTAGAGTATCCCATTTCTCAGATTTAATTAATTCAGTAGATATTCACTGAGTGCCCAGAACATAGGAGGTGCTGTGCGAGGCCCCCACAGGATACAGATATTGCTAGAAAGAGATAATCCCTCCTGATTCTCCAATTGGATATCCCATGGAAAGTGATTCTGTCCTGTCAGCTCCTGTCCTGTTAAGAGAGTTAGGATTTTGTTGTGGCCCCGGCTTAGCAGTTATTTCAAAGGGTCATTCACTTGGCAAATATTTCTCTTGGGCCTGAGCATTCCCAACATGAAATCTCCAGTCCATTTGTTCTAATACTCCCAATGGCTGACATTTATAACTCTTTATTTTTTAGTGGTGTTCATTTCTTTCAGTTGTTTCTGACTCTTTGTGACCCCATTTGGGGTTTCCTTGGCAGAGATACTGGAGTGGTTTGTCATTTTCTTCTCCAGCTCATTTTACAGATGAGGAAACTGAGGTAAAGAGGGTTAAGTGACTTGCCCAGGGTCTCACAGCTAGTAAGTGTCTGAAGCTGGGATTTTAGGTCCTCCTGACTGAGTCCCCAATGGACTGCTCTGTGCTGGCGTGATGAGGCTAAGAGGACTCTTTCCCTTCCCTTTTGGTCCTTCCCTCTGACAGACGCACAGGAGCTAGACACTCTCTGTCCTCCCTCTCGGGCTCCAGCTTCTAAATTTGCCCGTGCGGCCACATTCAGGCAGAGGCTGAGCTGAGGGGAAGCGTGTTCCCCATGATCATTTGATGCCAAGTGCTTTTGCTGGCCCAAGTTGTCACCTGGGGGTTTCATTCCTTAGAGCATTTCTATAGGTCTCCATCACAGCTGCTCTTCCTCTGTCTCTGCAGCTTCTGGGACTGCCCACCTTTGGGAGCGGGGCTGTGTGGTGGAGGCCGAAACAGTCCTCGAGCAACTGACATTTTTACATAAAATTGGTGGAATTGGGGATGTTTTGGAAAAGCCTTTTACCTCTGCAGGCTGGGAAGTTCTGGCCGGTTTAGTTCTGTCCCCCAGCCTCCAGCCAGCCAGCTGGTGACTGATGGTGTGTCTCTCTCCTCTCGGCTCTTTGGACAGAACGGTATCGTGTCCAGAGCGAGCAGTTTGAGGACCTCTGGCTCATCACCAAGGAGCTCACTGTGCGTCTTCAGGAGCACTTTGAAAAGCAGGGGATTAAGGACTTCACCTGTTCTTTCTCGGGCTGTGTCCCCCTACAAGAGTACTTCGACCTGATTGACCAGCATTTTGAGGTATGTCTGGTGAGGAAAACTGTGATTCTGATGATAATGTCCTTTCTGTTGTATGTGAATGCCCATCTGCCTCCCATGTCTTCAGCAGGGCCCTGCCTTGAGCTGCCTTTCCAGAAGGAATGGAGTATTTGTGCTGATCCTTCCATGGCGTCCTCTCTGATTTCCCTATGACTAGTGACCCAGTTTATGAGAAGACTAGAACAAGTGGGAACTGGAGGGGCAGCTGGGGAGCATCATGGTGCATAGAGCCCAAGCCTGGAATCAGGAGGACTCCTCTTCCTGAGTTCAAATCCAGCCTCAGACACTTACTAGCTGTGTGATCCTGGGCAAGTCACTTAACCTGGTTTGCCTTGATTTCTTTATCTATTAAATGAAAGAAAGAAATGCCAAATCCCTCTAGTATCTCTGCCAAGTCAACTCCAGGTGGAATCATGGAGAGTCAGACTGAAAATTGACTCAGCAGGATTGGGCATGGGAGCAAATAAGTTAATTGGTCTATAGGGAGATTACTTCAGATCCTGCCTGGCCTTTTTAGCATAGGACTCTAAGCTAATAACCTTTTTTTTTTGGAGGGGGGAAGGCAAAGAAATTGGGGTTAAGTGACTTGCCCAAGGTCACACAGCTAGTAAGTGTCACAAGAGTCTGAGGCCAGATTTGAGCTCAGGGCCTCCTGACTCCAGGGCTGGTGCTCTGTTCACTGGGCCACCTAGCTGCCCCTCTAAGCTAATAACTTGAAATCTGTCTCAGATATGTGGACTCCAGGTTAAGGACCCCTGAAAAAGAGGAGATATGCCTGATATTTTTGGATAAACAGACCAGAAGTTATGTGTAGTAATAAATTCCTCAAAGTAGTCACCATGGTGGCCTGTGCCAAACAGGCTCCCAGTGTTAAAATTCTTCTTTTGGCTTTGCCTTCAGAGTGTCAAATACTTTAAAAAGGCAGTTGTCATGTCTTGAGGAATATGGATTTCATTTTGGGGACGGCCTCAGATTCCTTTGGAACCAGAGCTCCACCTCTAGTATCCTATAAAAATCCCTAGCCCCCTTCTCTCTTTCCAGTCTTCCCACACCTCACTCCCCAACGCATGCTCTTGAGTCTAGTGACCCTGGCTTCCCCCGTGCACAAGGCCTTCCCCTTCCCAGCCCCCAACATTCTCTCTGGCTCTCTCCTGTGCCTGGAATGCTCTCCCTCCTCATCTCTGCCTCCCAACCAAAATCCCATCTTCCACAGCAAGCCTTTTCCCAGGCCTCTCAATACTAGCACTTTCCCTCTGTTCATTATTTCCTGTTGTATGTATAGATAGAAATATATCTACTATCTATATCCATTTGTCTTTTTGTATGTGATTGTTTGTTGTTTCCTCCCCTGGATTGTAAGCTCCTTGAGGGCAGGACCGTCTTCTTTTTGTGTCCCCAGTGCACAGCACAGTGCTTGATACATATAGACACTTCATGGTTGACATCTGGTGAGTAGTGTAGAAATCAAACAGGTTTAATGCTGTTTTGAGGAAAGTAAGGTATACTTAAAAAAGGGAAGAGATAAATTTTCCTGCTTGGTTTGTAAGTGGTTTCAAGGGCAGTTCCCAAATGGCATTTGTTGAATGTCAGTATTGCACAGGATGTCTCGGCTGTCTAGGTGACTACTTTGTAATATACTTTTTTGTAGATTTAAATCTCTGTGTGTGTGTGTAAAATCAATCATGTTACTTTATTTACACATTTTATATATTCAAAAAATAATCAATTTTGTTACTGTAAGTTTTTATGCCTTATAAATATATTCTGAATTTAAAGGCAGTATTTATGGTGCATGAATTAGAATCAGTTTCAAATCTCAACAAATATATTAATATTAAACCATTTGAGATAAAAATGGACTTGGATTGAGCCATCCTCTCTTGTATCTTCCATAGAAACCCTTAAGGGCAGGGGCTGTCTCCTTTTTGTCTTTTTGTACTTGTTGCCTTGCATAGGGCTTATTACAGGTGCGGAATTTGGATGATCGGTTAACTATACCCATCTTTGGTTTCAAGGATTTGGCCAAAAGATGGCACTAAGTTAATCTCCCCAGAATCCAGTAGCTAGTGACCATTCAAGTGAAGTTTCAGTCAAGTTTCTCTTATTTAGAACTCAGGCATTCACAATTAGTGTAAGAATTTATGTGCAGAATAAATACATAATTCTGTATAGCATCAGATCCTCAGAGAATAAAGAACTTGAAATAATGTTTCTTTGACCTTTCAAATTCTTATGAGGAAGAGAAATCCTGTAAAGATGAGTATATTTTTATGCCAGAGGCTTTCAGTTTAGGGGTATCTGAATTTCTTCATGTTAAAGCAGTCTGGTATATATGATACATCATCTATGAATAATGACCTATTGTAAATTATATTTTTCATTCATTTTCCTCTTTCAGTCTATTTTTGGTGAGATGAACCAGTGATTTCTTTGGTATAGGGTAGAAATTCCCTCTGCCCATGCAGATCTGTGATTTACAGTCTAGCCTGTGTCTGGGAAACTGAGAGTCCTGGAAACTTGTCCATGGTCAGACAGCAGCCGGGTATCCACTGCCTTGGCATGTTCTGTTTCATGGTATGGTAACAGTTCTGTCATTCAGATTTTTTATTAACAATAAAAACTTCTCATTAATTGCCTCCCAGGTGGTGAGCCCTACCAGTGGCTCTGGAGGAGGGAGTTTCTGCCCCTAGGACCTACCCTTAGGGAGCTTTCACATTAGCAAGTCAGGCTGCCTGCTGTGTTTAGCATCCTCCTCGGGAAAGACTCACAGCCTTCATTTGGCCAAAGGGACTTCATTCACAATGCACCCATCTTGTTTGCCTGAATGTACTTCCTCTTATGTTCTATGTATATGTGGAAAGGAAATATTCATGCACAGTTAAACTGTATTAAAGCACACCGTTGTCCTTTTCTCCCACTTAATGCCAGCCCCCATCTCTCTAATGCACACATAGACACACACATACACATGTGCATGCACGCACACACGTGTACATGCATACACACACGCATATGCACAAACACAGACACATACATACCCTACAAGACCCATTTCTTTATTTGCTGTAGGGTAACCTCACATTCTGTCCACCTTCTGCTAATACCATTTAGTCCGCTCTGGGAGTTATTGAAATGGAAAGATCTCTCTCTTTATTCTCTTTATAAGAAGTGAATGCCTCTTTCTGTCGTTCAGCTTTCCCACCTCTTGGCTGCGTTTTGCAGTTGTTGCATTTCCACAAAGTTGCTAGGTTGATGAATTACGGAGGTTCACAGTCTTGGTTCATAAATGATTTCTTTAGAGTTGTTTTGCTGCCCTCCAAGCTCCTCCAGACTGAAAGCCTGGGCCCTGGAGAATGGCAGCCTCAGGGAACGGGACAGAATTGTGTTCTCTGACTTTGTACCAAGAGAGATGGAAATGTTTCTGTCCAATAACACACTGTTGTGCATTTCCATGCCTTGTTTCCAGTTCTGCCACTGGGGGCCAGACAGAACAAGTCCAGCCCTTTTTCTGCCTGGCGCACCCTGCAGGTGCTTGAACATGGCCATCGCGAGCCCCACCATGTGGTTTTGTTTCTTTTCTGGGCTAAACGTTCGCTGCTGTTGTTGTTTGGTCGTTCCAGTCATGTCTGGATCTTCCTGACCCTATTTGGGGCTTTCTTGGCAAAGACACCAGAGTGGTTTGCTATTTTCTTCTCCAGCTCCTTTTATAGATAAGGAAACTGAGGCAAACAGGTGAAGAGATTTGCCCCCAGTCACACAGCCGCTCAGCGTCTGAGACTGGATTTGAACTCAGGAGGATGAGTTTTTCTGACTCTCTGCCCACTGTGCCATCTTGCTGTGCTCAGCTCTGGGCCCAGGGGCTTGCCCATCTCAATGGCCAGTCAGCGATATGTATTTGAGATGCCTGCCTGTGCCGCTGTGTGTCATGCTCTGGCCAGTAGGCCTTCTCTGTTCACTTGTCCTTGATCTATGGGTCACTTCCTTGGCAGACTTTGCATGCCTGTTGTTGACAGATGCCTTTTCTCTCTGGGCTTTGGGCAGGGCACACTTCCAACACTTTCAGAGGCTTCAGAAGTGGAGTACATGAACCTGCTTTGTGTTTCACTTAATGTCGATGTTCAGTGGGTGGTTGGACGAGATTATCTCCCAGGGGTGTCTGTCATGCAATGGCAGAGGAGAACCTTTAAGGCCAGAATCTGCTTGGTATGATTTGTACTCCTTATACCTCAATCAGTTGTGGTCTGCTGTAGAAAATCATCTGCAGGAGTCTTCTCGTAGCTTCGGCACAGACACCATCAGGTCACTGCTCACAGGCCATTCTCACAAAGATTATCTTACTGAGATGAGAAAAGTAGGCATAGGAATCATGGTTTGACGTGTCAAGCCCATCACACCCTGGCTCTAGTCTGCCGTCTGGCCTTCTTATGTCCATAGTCCAGGTACATAGTAGGCATTTAATATTGAGGGTCATTGCCTTTCCCTTGTGTAGAACATTGGATTACGGTGTCCAGATACCTCAGTTTCACTGTTCTCCCTGATGAAGCTGGATTTTGATAGAAGCATTGGTGAATCTTGTTAATTCCAAGAATGACGCTGCCCTTTTCCAAGTTTCACCTATAAAATGCTTTCTGGAGCAGGTTCTCTTTCTTCAAGTATTTTGCTTTTTCATTAGTGATTTTCTCCGTGTGTGTGTGTGTGTGTGTGTGTGTGTGTGTGTGTGTGTGTGTGTGTCTGTGTGATGAACCATGAGTTTATCAGTGTATGAAGAGGTTTGAACTTGGTGTAGTGGATAATACTGATCCTTGGGGGTTCTTGAAGATAAAGGATGTAATGATGAAAGTAGTGTTTTAGGAAGACTATTGTAGCATATCAATTAATCAACAGGTATATAAGATGGACAAGAGAGCAGGAGAAGGACTGGGAGGGTGCTGTGGTAACCAGGTAGCTGAGGTGACTTGGAAGGTGAGAGAAGGGAGTTTGGAGGTAAGGATTGATTGTGTTTGGTGATTAATTAGATATAAAAAGTAAAAGCATTAAAGATGATTTCACAGTTTCTGAACTGGGACACAAATAGAGCCCTTATTCAGAATGTGGAACTTCATAGATAAAGGCATTTTGCCAGGAAGATCATAAATTTATTTTGAATATGTTAAATTCAAGATAGCATGAGGTAATGTGGTGTGGTGGGAATGCTGGATTTGGAGTCAAAGGGCAGGGCTTGGAATGCTGACCGCCTCATATTGCCTGAGGGGCCCTTTGGGCCCTAATTTGATCACTTGTAAAATAGATAGTGGTCTTTAAGATCCTCCCCAGTTTTAAGTCATTGATCTTGTGATATTTTCTTGCCAAATGGATCTGTTTTTTATTGTTGGTCAGTTGATCCAATCATGTCCAGCTCTTCATGACCCCATTTGGGATTTTCTTGGCAAATATCCTGGAGTGTTTTGCCATTTCTCTTTCCAGCTCATTTTACAGATGACGAAACTGAGGTAAACAGAATTAAGGGACTTACCCAGGGCCTAGTACTGTGTAAATCACATTGGTAGAAGGAGTTTCCATCCTGAAAGTTCCCTATACACATGAAATCCCAGGAACAAAAAAAATCATTCATTTCTAACTCTCCATAACCTCTTTGGAGGATGAAACAAGTGGTTGGGTTTTGAGTTAAAACGAACAATTTTCTACCTTTTTTTTTCAGAATTAATTTTTTTTTCAAATTTTTAGAAAGTTTAACTTAGACTTTACAAGTCACAGCTCCATAGGTAGACAGCTAAGCGTGCCTGGTTTTCTCATTTCCTCTTCACTCTCACGGATCCTTCCCTTGTCATTTTTCTTTTCTTCTCACTTCAGCTAGGTTGATTTCATTTGTAGGAAAGCTTTGTATTTTTATATAACAACATTATCTTTTATAATACTCTCTATGAGGCTGGTAGTTACAAATTCATTCACTTTCTAGCTGTGATAAATAGTCCTTTACTCTCTCCTAGTTTATTATGATATGACTTTATATATGACAAATCATTCTCATTTTGCTGATAGGATAATTTGAAGAGAGCGAGTTATGTGCATTTCCCCTGTGTTGTCACACAGGCTTTAGTTAAAGCATGAAATAAAAGTTTCAGTTTTCAGTTGCATTCATAAATGTCTGTAGACATGCTGTTGTTTTCCATGTACATTCAGGCATTAATTCTTAAAAACATGGGCATTTTCAGCAATTGTCTAGACACATTATGTACACATATGTATTTGTGGTATGCTTCAAATGGGGGGGGAGTTCATGTTATTGTATTTGCTTTGTGAAATAATAGCAACCTCACTTTGGAAATCTTTTAATTTCCATGTATTGCCTTGATTACTTTAATTTTCAATTTTGCTACTAATATTTTCAATATTGCTACTAAGAGAAATGCTTTAAAAGAAGAATAATGGATCTCAGAGTCAATCAGAAGTGTTTATGCAGCACCTGCTCTGTGTTGGACATGAACTTCGTTATTGGGCTGCTAGGCTACCTCCAGTTTTGATCCTAATCATGTCTGGTATCCCAAAGGGTCTTTATTGGTCAGCTAATTGGAATTTTGGAAATTTTTAATTATAGCTCCGATTGAAGGGAGAGAAAGTTGAAGAACTGTTATCTGAAAGAGCCATCCAATTCCGAGCCATCGAACGACGCCTGCTGACCAGGTTCAAAGATAAGACTCCCGCCCCTCTCCAGCATCTGGACACCTTGTTGGATGGCACGTATAAGCAGGTCAGTGCAGTGGGCATCCTCTTTTTCCAGGATGCTGGAAGTGTTGGTGTCATTCAGCATGGGAGTTTGCTGAGCCTAGTCATCTAGGGGCGGGAACATCTTTCCCTGGCTGGAATCCAGAAGCATTTTTGTGTCTTCCCATCATCATGACCACCATCTTGTGCTTAGAATCATCATTATGAAATCCAAACCCTGGCTTTTATCTTTACCCAGTGTTTGACTTTATGGAGACGTAGGTGCTACATTTCCTTTGGTTCATTCCTTTCTTTCTCCTGCTTTTTGAGGTGAGGGTCATAGAGCTCTGTCTTGGTTACCATTTCCATGAATGATGTGATTGAAGTAAGTGATGACCTGGTTATCAGGCTTGCTGGTGACATGTAGTTGGGAAGGGAGGGGTGTCTCAAGAAGAGGGTAAGAGATCAGAAAGCCCAGACTGTGCTTCTTGTGATGCTTCTCATTCGGGGAACTAATTGGTGCTTTTATTATGTACATCTACCTCCATGTCCCAGGCAAACAACATGTCACCATCTCTATTAAACATAAGTATTTTGTCATAGCCTTAAAATGTAACTTTTGTTTGCTTACCTGGAATGTACGTTTAAACCAAATGATACCAGATAGACTGAAGGACTGCAGCAAAATTTCTAATTACCAAAAAGTGGCAGTCTTTCTCTTTTTACATTCATCGTGGTAACTCTGCTAGGCCTTATTGATTACAGGCTTTTTCTCGGCTAGTATAACAGTTGCAATCATGTTGTCTAAGTAAGTTCCTAAAAGGTGCAATGTCACTAGTGCACTTGGTCCGGTAATTGAGAGTTGGTCAAGCAAGTTTTCTAATCTCAGAATCCTGTGACCCAGTGAGGAATATGAGTCTCTGACTGTGGAGGGAAAGGAGAAATAAGAACTCTTCTCTTCATTGCCTCTCCCCTCTGGGGAGAAGGCTCTGTGAAGAAGCTTCATAAGCCCCTGCATAGAGGAGCTCAGGATGGCCAGGGGCTGTGTGCAGACTGGTGTTTTAGGTCCTGGCTGGTCACTCCTGTCCTCAGTTTAGCGGTAACTGGGGCTACTTAAAGGCTTTCATGGCCTCCGAGTCAGTCATCGGTAATGGTCTTTTCTGAAGGAACTGCCAAATCGTGTCCTTAATCCTACACGTCTTCTGATTCATACATAGAATAAGTTATGTTTTTAGTGGAATTTGACTCCAGGATATCTAGATTATTCACATCAATGAGATCACAGGTCCACTGAAGAATGAGTTTCTCTTTGACTTTTCATTTTCAGTTTTTTATTTGGTCAGGTTTCCTTTCATATCATTAATGCCTTATAAGTTCATTATTTGTGTCTTATAATTTTTTTTCAGTTAACAAGCATTTATTTTTCTCTCTCTCCTACCTTGAAAAATGACAAATATTGGGATGGGCTATGGGGAAATGGGACCATTAACAAACCATTAGCAATGCTGTGAATTGGTGCGACCATTCAGGAAAGTGACTTGGAGGTGTGCCCACTAGGTTTCTAAGTTGAGCACATACTTTGATTTAACACTGTCACCCCTAGTCTCTGCCCCAAAGAAATCAAAGGAGGAAAAAAGGGTACTAAACTGTATTTTACTTGTATGTGAAAACAAATATTTCTAGTAGCATTTTTTGTAGTAGCAGAAACTAAGGGGAGCCTATTATTTGGGAAATGGCTGAATGAAGGGCGTGAATTTTATGTTTGTCTTTAATATGTAGTAGTTTCAAAATCACAAATGAAAAAAGGCAGAAACCTCATCTTTTTAGTCATATACTTGGGATATTAAAGCAATATATAAAATTAATTTAGGAAAAAAAACCATGAATTTTGCAAACTGTTTGAGGTATGAATTCATAATATGATTCAGGTTCCTTATGAGAATATCTGTTAAATTATAGAGCCAGTCCAGCCTGCTGGAGTTTATTTTTTGCCTCTCCTAATAGAATTGTACAGCCTGGAAAAGAGAGGAGTGAGGGGGGAGCATGTGATACATGTTAATGACCAGGCTGGTTCTGCTTGGCCCATGGTGGCAGAAGGAGGAGACAGAGTGGGCAGAGTTCACAGATGTGTTCCCACTGAGTGAACAGAACATTTCCTGAGATGGAGAGTTGTATTCAAGCACAGAGGGTTTCCCCAAGTGTGGTAGTCTCTCCTTCCCTGGAGGGCTTCAAGAAAGGCTAGATGACCATTTATCAGGATGAGGTAGAGGGAATGCTTTCATAGCCCTATGATGTTCTAGACCAGGGTTTCTTAAACTTTTTCCACTCATGATCCTTTTAGCACTTATTAAACTGTGGGTCACGACCCCATATGGGGGTCACAATGGAGGGTCCTTCCAACTCCCAAATACCCTCATTTTTAATTTTTTGGTAACATAATAATGTGTAAGAATAGAAAATTATGAAACTCTTCCCCTGCCTTTTTTTTTTTTTTAAAGGAAACAATGTCTTTTGGAGTCAGGAGACTTTTAAAATTTTTGTCATGTAGCTATATTTGGGGAGAGGTGATTGAACTTGTGGAATATTCATTTCTCTGTAATATTAGCCATGTTATATAACATGAGATTGAGAAGCAATGTGGTGCCTTGGATAGAGAGCAGGCCTCTGAGTCAGGACATCCTGCTTCTGGAGCATACAGTCTGGAGGACCTGGGACCAGTCACCTGGTGGAGGGTCAGCTCCACTGCCACAGGTCATTCTCAAAGCCCTGACAGTAGAAGGTTCTTACTTCTGCTTGCACAGAAAATTTCTCATCACAAGCTCCTAACACTGATGAAACCCTAGATCTGTTTAAAAAACAAAAACAAAACCTCCCTCCGCCAAAAAAAAAACAAAACTCCCCTTCCGTTTTTAAGGTGTTGCTGGGTCTGACTTGCTGCTTGGGCCCTGTCTGTCATTTTTCTCATCCCTCTTGATAGATAGTCTTGAGGGGCAATGGGGACTCTCCTTGCTCCCCCAGGCATTGCCACCATTTGTCACCTCCTTGTAACTGCCACTGAGCAAGCCGTCCTCCCTTGACAGGCCTCTCCATTCCGATGTATCAGCAGGTTTTCTAGAATTTTGAAAGAGTACCAGCATCAAAGTATACATAATCGACTATATTCATTATCCTAATTTGTGCTGATGATGCTAGATTTAATTCAGTCAAATAAACAAATATGGTCTGAGTGTTTGTTATGTAGCATTAGACCCCATCCTAGATGCTGAGGAGGATATGTAGATGCTGAAGAGCCAGCCCCTTCACTCTTGGCCCCCACTAGTGACGGAGTATACCAGGACCTGCGTCATGGCACTGTGAGGCAGAACAGGCTGAGTAACATAGGAAAGGTACTATTGAAGAAAAAATGCCAATGCCATTATTATGCTGTCTGGGCTCACATCTGGCAGAAACAACTTCATTTCTTGCTTGGAGAGATGCCCACACTGCCGTTGTGCCCCGTGCCCTGGGAGGGACTGCCCCAAGAAAGTCTGAGGTAACACCCCTAGGAATCTCGGACAAGGAGGAGATGCTAAAACATACTTTAGATTAGCATTGCATCCCATTCCTCCTGGAGGAGTCAGTGGCTCTGTCTGATTCAGAGGTCTGGACTGTGAAGGACACAGAGAAGGTGCTTCCCTTTCTGGGAAGAAGGCATTTTCCTAGGGTGATCACCACAACACACTGACATTTGTTCCATCACTTTCCCACAGGCAAAAGTAGGAAGGGGTTTAGGTTGGAGAAGTTGTGGTCCTTCCTATTTCTAGACCAAATAACGGGAGGTTTTTGTTGGTTTGTTTTACTGTGCTTTTACAGTACAAGATATTCAGAGAGGAGAAGGAGGAGAGAATGAATGACAAGTATTTACTAAGCATTTACTATGTGCTGGACACTGGGTTAACCTTTGGAGGTAGAAATTCAAGCAAGCAGGACAGTCCCTGCCTTCCAAGAGCTTATGTTTGTATAGGGAAAGACAAGAAATACAGGGGAGTGATGGCCAGAGAAGGGTGTTCTAGATCAAGAAGCCAAGGCAGTGGGGCTTAGTCATAGGGTAGTCGATGAACATGCTATTTCTTGGTATAGTAGTGTTGTGTAAATTATTGTGTGTTGGAAACTCTGTGTGTGTGTGTGTGTGTGTGTGTGTGTGTGTGTGTGTATGTACCTGCGCATGCCAATAAGTGAGGGAGACATGAGAGAGGTGTTGGCATGGAGGGGGCTGGGAATTGATATGGTGGATCAAGGTCCAGACAGGATAGGCTGATGCTCACCCTTCAGAGCTCAGTGTCTCACGGGTGGGAGTTTGAGTCTGGATTGGATTGGAGGTGGAGACTGGAGCACAGTGGGGATGGCAAGAAGGCAGCTTAGAAGTTCAGGTGGGGGGATGAGGGAAAGCATCATAAAGAAAGTTGTGTTGGAGCTGAGCCTTGACGGAGGGGTAAAATCCCAGTCGATTGGAGATGGAGAGGAAGGACACTCTAGGCAGTGAATCAGGTGGACATAGAGATATGGGAAAGTTCACAGGGCATGTACACACACACACACACACACACACACACATATGCACGTATACACACACCCCCATTGGAGGATGGTGATTGGTTCAGTTTGGTGTGAATATAGGAAATGAGAGGTGGGGGCAAAGCTGAGAAGTGGATTTATATTGTAGAGGAATTTGAGAAGTCTGGCTTGGATGTGGTAGTGGTTAACTTCCACCAGGAGCCATAAGATCATGGAACCCTCAACCTCTGCCGTCCCACTTCTGTTTCCAGAAGATTGACCATGTGGCACTGAGGAGGAGGATGGCTTGGAGGAGGGGGAGACTGATCCTAAGTTACAAGAACAGGACGTGTAGTAGGGGAAGAAAAGAAGGTGTGGCTTCTGCAGGAGAGGGAGAATCCATAGTTCTTGTTAAATTGATTGCTTATTGGAGACAAGAAAGGTAGAGGAATCCCAGAATGTCCCCATGATGTGCCTTCTTGCCCTTAGATTCATGGTGGATGGAGGCATTGGGTCTAATGTATGTCCGATGATGATGAGGCAGATGGTGCCATCTTTTCCCTGCTGTGCCATTCCTGATCCCCCTAACTGCAAGCGTTCTCCCTTCCAAACTGCCTTCTGTTGAACTACTTTGTACAGATTTGCATTTATTACTTTTATTTATGCATGTTTATGTACTGGTTGCCCTCCCCATTAAAATGTAAGGATTGTTCCTTCTTTGTCTCCTTGCCCCCAGGGCCTGGTTCAAAGCCTTTGTTCAGTGAATATTGATGGATTGGGTGAGATGAAGGTTGGCAGAATTATTCCATTTGGTGTCTCTTTGTTGTTCACTTCTGTATTTAATCCATAAAAAAATGGTTCTGTAGCAAGAGCTGACTTGGAACTTTGGGGACCTCCGTTCTGGTCTGGCTTCTGCTGCTAGCCTTCCCTGTGCCTGGCACGTTAGCTCTCAGGACCTCAGATTCCTCATCTGTAAAATAAGGAGGCCGGGTCAGATGTGTCAGGCTGTCACTGGCCTTCTATTGTCTCCTAATATGCTTCAGGCTTGGGGACCAGGCTGGTTAGAACTGCACGTAAAGTAAGAGAGAGCAGAGCCTGGGGCAGGGCCTGAGGGTGTGGCCTGTCTCCTGGTGGCATTTGTCACACTTACTTTGGAGCTGCTTTTTTTTAGTTTTTGGTTCCTGGTTGTGTTCCAAATATGTGATGTAACCAGGCAGCTGAGTCCTGGGTAGGCCAGTTGTGCATTTGCTCATGGGATGTAGACCTGGAAGGAACCTGGTTCTCTTCATTCTTTCTACTGTTCCCTGAGCGGTTGGCTAAGCCCACATTTTTAGTAGCAGCCAATGTCACCGAAGAGCCGTATTGGATTCCCAGCTGGCATTGCCATTGGCTGCCAGGTCTCTCCGTGTGGCAAGGACACCTGTGAATGTTTGCTGAATGAAGTGGTTTCTGGGCTCTTTCTTTGTCCTACCCATTATAACGACTCTTTTCCATTGGTTAAATTTCTCTAGGAAATGGTGATGATCAGAAACATTGTTCTTCCATTCATTAGTTTCCTTTTTTTAAAAAAGATGCCAGCTTGTTTAAGCAGCTGGAGCTGTTGTGGTGAATGGCATCCAGTGTCTTCTCATTTTTACCTTTATGATCTCCTGCTGCTTCTGACCTTTGCCCTCCCCAGCCAGCGCTATGACTGCAGGCAGATGGCTGATCCTGACATAAATCCCGGCCACTTAACTGGCCATTTTTATTTTGTGCTTCTGTTCTTGCCAAGATGAGTGTCTTCTGAGTCACTTCTTGAAGCAAGTATTCTGGCTAGCCATACACAGGACATCTAAGCCCGCTGTAAAGCTTGGGCCTCTTTAGCCTCCTCATGAGTTCTGAAATACGAGAGCTTCGTGTCAAGGGACCTTAGAGGTCAACCACTGTGGCTGTGAAGAGATGAAGCTCTAGCAAGGTTTAAAAAGGACTTGCCCAAGGTCACGTAGGGCCAGGATTTGAACCCTGTCCCTCTCACCCCTGGCCAGTACCTTTTCTGCTGGACTGACCTTCATATGGAAGCCACGTAGTATTAGTGTATTCACTGATGCAGTTTGGAGGAATTTACCTTGGGTTCTTCTAGAATTTCTTTTCTTGGTCTTTTGTGGCAGATTAGTGTTACTGGATTGGACTCAAGCAAATTTTACTGATGTGCTAGTGTGTATACTCTGAATGTATCTGATTATTGTATATCATTAACACAGCAAAGTAAGACAGCCTTGTGAAAATCAGCTCAATTCAGCAGATATTTATTTGTGCCTGGTGCAGTCGTGGAGATTAATAGGAAAAAAGATGAGATTCTCTGCTTCAAGAACTTCTGGTCCTTGAAGGGAGAGAGGATATACACAGGTAAGTATTAATGCTGGAAAAAAGGGATACTCACAGTTGCTGAATCCAGGGAGTCTTCATGGAGTTGGTGGCACCAGAGCTGAAGACCTGTGGGAAGATACTGAAGCCCTGCTGCTAACGACTTCATTGGTTTCTTCTTCCACGTAGCTACAGCTCCTTCTCCTCTTCTGGTATCATTTAGCACAAGGATGTCGTTAAGATGGGGTGGAATTCCTTTAGTAGGGTAGAGACTTTCTCGTGTTTGGTCAGAGACATAAAACTAAGGGTACCGGCCATTAAGTTAATATGTGTAGACAGTCTGTGTTTCTTTTTTATGTTTTCAAAATTTATTGCTTATTTTAACATTTGTTTCTCTTCATATTTTTTTTTCTTTAAACAAATACTTTATTAACTTCTGTTTTACATCATTCATTTCCGCCAGATTTTGAGTTACAATCATTTTCCCCCCATTATTCCCCTACCCAACCTCCCAGAATAGCAGTCCCACAAGATATCGCTTCCTCCAATCTGCTCTCTCCCATACCTTCTCCCATACCCCCATCGACTTTCCATTAGAGGAAGATGAATCTTTGTGTCCCAATGCCTGCACATCTTATCTCCCAATTATAGGCAGAAGAGTATTAATAATAGTATTATATATATATTTGAAACATTTAATGTTACGACCTTGAATTTCAGATCCATTTCCTTCCTCCCTTGTCACCCATTCCTTCTTGGGATATAAGTAATTCAGTATATGTTGTACATGTCTAGCTATGCAAAACATTATCATAGTAGATATATTGTACAAGGCTGCTTATAATTCCCTCCCACTCATCCCACCCTTCTCTTCATATTTTGAGTTCCAAGTTCCCTCCCACCCAATAAGAAAGCAAGCAGATTGACATGAATTTAATTATACATGTGAAATTATACAAAACACATTTCCATATTAGTCATATTGCAAAAAAAAGTAAAAATAAAGCAAGAAAATTGTATTTAATTTGCGCTCAAAGTTTTGGAGGTGGATAGCAGTTTTTCATCACAAATCATGTGGAATTGCCTTGGATTATTGTATTGATCAGAATATCCAAGTCTTTCACAGCTGATCATCATTACAACCTTGCTGTTACTGTACACAGTGATCTCCTGGTTCTACTTACTTCATCTTGCATCAGTTCATGTTGGTCTTGCCATGTTTTTCCCTGAAACCACCTACTGCGCATTTACCACTGCACAAGAGTACTTCATCACAGTCATAGACTGCAACTTGTTCAGCCATTGCCCAGTTGATGAGCATCTCCTCAATTTCCAGTTGCTTACCATCACAAAGAGTTGCTGTAAATACTATTGTACATATCAGTTCTTTCTCTTTTTCTTTGATCTGTTTGGGATACAGACCTAGTAGTTGTATTGTTGGGCCAAAGGGTCTGCATAGTTTGCCCTTTGGGCATAGTTCAGAGCTGTTCTCCAGGTGGTTGCACCCTTTTATGCCTCCACTAGCTATAAGTTAGTGTACCTATTTTTCCTTATCCCCTCCAGAATTTATAATTTCTGAATGGTGTAAGATGGTACCTCAGAGTTGTTTTAGTTTGTATTTCTTTAAACAGTAGTGATTTAGAACGTTTTTATATGGCTATGAATAGCTTTGATTTCTTCTGCTGAAAACTGCCTTTTCATATTCTTTGACCATTTATCAATTGGAATGGCTCTTATTTTTGTAAATTTGACTCAGTTCCCTATATACTTGAGAAATAAGGCCTTTTTCAGAGAAGCTTGCTATAATTTTTTTTTTATATTACTTCATTGTCTATGGTACCTTTTTAACAAAAGGTAGTTTTCCTGATTATTTCTTTTACTTGGGTCTGCTTTTGCTTTCCCTGTGATCATGATTGCTACCCTTGCCTTTTTGGCTTCAGTTGAAGCACGATAACTTCTATTGCAGCCTTTTATTTCAATTTTCTGTGCGTCTTGTTGTTGCAAGTGTGTCTCTTGTAAGCAACATATTGTTAGATTCTGCTTTCTCATCCATTCTGCTCTCTGCTTCCCTTTTATGGGAACTAAGCTCCCAGGTATGATCATTAGCTGTGTCTTTCTCTATCCTATTGCCTTCTGTTTATCCTTGTCTCTCTCTTTTTTATCCTGTCCCTCCTTAAAAACCTGTGTGGCTTCTGACCACTGCCTCCCCTAATCTCCCCTCTTTTTTAAATCATTCATCTCCTTCCCCTCTACCCCCCCTCCCCAACTCTCTGACCCTCACCCCCTTGCTTTCTTTTATTTCTTCTATTTCCCTGTTGGAAAAGATAGATTTCTGTACTCACCTGAGTGTCTCTATACATTCTTCTCTCTTTGACCTAATTCTGATGAGAGTGAAGTACCAGCATTGCCAACCCCCATTCTCCCTTCTTCTGTAAAAGCTCTTCCTTGTGTGCCTCTTTTGTGAGAAAAACCTCCCTCTTTATCCCACCTCTCCCTTCCCCCTCCCAGTGCATCCCTCTTTCTTACTCCTTCATTTTTTTGGAGAACATCCCAACAGAATTGACTCACACCCATGTCTACTGTCTGTGTAAACACCTTGTAATTACCCTAATGATGCTAAAGTTCTTAGGAGTTACATGCATCATCTTCCGTATAGGAATGTAAACAGTTCAACTTTATTGAACCCTTTATAATTACTCTTTCATGCTTACCTTTCTATGCTTCTTTTTTTGAATGTCAGGTTTTCTGTTCAGTTCTGGCATTTTCTTCAGGATTGCTTGAAAGTCCTCTATTTCATTAAGTATCCATTTTCCCCCCTGAAGGATTATACTCAGTTTTCCTGGGTGGCTTATTCTTGGTTTTAATCCTAGCTCCTTTGTCTTTCAGAATATCATATTTCAAGCTCTCTGTTTCTTTCATATGGAAACTGCTACATCTTGTGTGATTCTGACTGTGCCTCCATGATATTCAAATGGTTTCTTTCTGGCTTCTTGCAACATTTTCTCCCTTTGGCTGTGATATTCCTGGGAGTTTTTGTTTTGTGATCTCTTTCAGGAAATGATTAGTAGATTCTTTCCATTTTTATTTTATCCTCTGGATCTAAGATATGAGGGTACTTTTCCTATGTAATTTCTTGAAATATGATGTCTAAGCTATTTTTCTGATCATGACTTTCACATAGTCCAATAATTCTTAAATAATCTGCTCTTGATCTATTTTCCAGATTGGTTGTTTTTTGGATGAGCTATTTCACATTTTCTTCTATTTTTCCCTTCTTTTATTGGTTTTTTTTGTGTGTGTGTGTGTGTGTGTTTTATGGATTTATTAGCTTTTATTTGCCCAATTCTAATTTTTAAGGAATTATTTTCTTCAATAAGCTTTTGTATCTCCTTTTCTATTTAACTAATTCTACTTTTTAAGGAGTTCTTTTGTTCAGTGAGTTTTGATGCTTGTTTGCCCTTAGACCCATTTTGTTTTTTAAGGTATTATTTGCTTCAGTATCTTTTTGATGCCTTTTACTAAGCTGTTAACTCTCTTCTCATAATTTTCTTGAGTTACTCTCATTTCTTTCTCCAATTTTTCCTCTATCACTCTTATCTCTTTCTTTGACTATCTCAGATTCTTGTTGGGTTCGGATCTAATTAGCATTTTTCTTTGAGGCTTTGTTGTAGTTGTTTTCACATTGTTGTCTTCTGAATTTATTTTTTGGTCTTCCTTGCCACTGTAGTCGTTTTCTCATGGTCATTCTTTGTTGTTGTTTGTTCATTTTTTCCAGCCTCATTTTTCTTGACCTTGAATTTATGTTAAAGTTGGGCTTTGTTCATCTTAGGCTGGGGAGCACTGTGCGAAGCTTCAGGCTTTTTCATGCTCCTAACTAGTGCTGGGGATCTTGCACATTTTCAGTGTTTCCAAGGTGGCATGCTCCTAGGAGACGTGTAGTCGCTGTTCTCCTGCTTTGCACCCTGGGCTTTACCCAAGAAGGCCCCGTGCTCCTCTCAGCCCTGGTACTGTGACCTGGGTCCCTGCTCCCTTGTTGACCAACCACCAGTGTTCCTCATCACACTGGAATTGCCACCCAGAAGTGCATGTTAAGCAATAGAGTTTCCAGTCAGTGCCAGCCACTCCCAATGCCAAGAATCTCTTTCTGACCAGTTATCTACCACCTTTATCATCTCTGAACGGAGAGCTTCTGAAGCTGCTGCTGCCAGTGCTGTGGGTTGGCCCCAGTGTCACTGACCCCTCCTGCCAATCTCCTAAGTTGTCTTAGCTGAAAAAGTGTATTGTTCTGACCTTTTGTTGGCTCTGCCACTTGAGGAATTACTTTAAAATTGTTTGGAGGGGAGCGTTGGGAGAATTCATCTGGCTTGTTGCCACTAATCCGCTGTCTTGGCTCTGCCTTTCCCAATAATGTCTACTGTGTTTCTTAGAAACACCTTCTCTCTTTTGACAACCACCATGGCTGCAGAAGCCAGTGGGGCTCCATACATGCCTATGAAGGAGTCATAGGACTGCAGGGAGGGTCTCCTGCGGTATGCCCTGCCATTGGGCCTCCCCATCTCTGTAGGAGTGCAGCATGCCCTCAGCAGATGTCTATGGAAGTGGCAGCCTGGTGTGGGCTTCCTTCAGAATTGTGCCCATGTGCCATGTTCAGGAGGTGGCCTTTCCCTTGCCCTCTAGCTGCTCTGGTGCCTTCTGTTCTAGGATCATCTGGTACCTGCCTTGGATGTGTGTACCTCCATGTCCACCTGCTTGCTCCACATTGGAATGGAAGCTCTTTCAGGGAAAGGTCCCTATTCCTCCCTTTCTTTATCTCCCCAGTGCTTAGAATAGTCCCTGACGTAGCATAAGTACTCAAAAAATGCTTTAAAACAATCCATTCCTTATCTGGTCTTTTTGGTCAAACACTTGCTGATCAGACGGCCATTCTCCTGAGTCCCAGTGTAGGCTGCTTCTCCTCCCACAGCACGGACCCAGGCTGCCACCTGGACCAGTCTGAATGCCTGTCCAGCCTGGCAGAACCTGCCAGGAGTCTGCCACATCCCCTTCGGTTGCTCGGGATTGCCGCCATGACACGAGGCTTCCTTGGCTTAGGATTTTATGGATTCTAGCTGGGCCAAAACCACCGATGTAATGTTGGGCTGCGCTTCGCAGAAGCAAGAGGTGATCAGAGCTTTGTCCTCTCCCCTGCGTAGACTACATCTGGTGTGATGTATTCAAGTTGGTGAAGGGGGTATGTTAAGAACAAAGCAGTATTTTATTAACACCTATTTTAATGAGTCTTTACATTATAGTCGCTCCTAGAGAAGCAAACAAAGAAGCAGATTCCCCGGGGCTTCCTATTTCTTACTGATTGACCCCTCCTTAGGGACAGATTGAGTACCCCAAAGCCAGCATTCGATACCGTGACCTCATCTGACCCATAGGTGTATGTTAGTGATGTCATCACTTCCTCTTCTTCATAAAGAAGGAGTAAATTTCGCCCCCTGCCTTCCAGATTGCTCAGTGGGTTTTTCATTGTCTTAAAGTCAGATTTCTCCTAAATGAGCAGTTCACATTGCTGTAGTCATGACATACTTTTGGTTCTGCTCCTTTACTTTAGGGTCAGTTCATATAACTCTGCAGGTTTCTTAGCATTCCTTATTGTATTATTCCTTATATATTATTTTAAATTTTACGATAACATTCCATTAATTCATATATTGTTGATTTTTTTCAGCCATTCTTCAGTCACTGGGCACACACTTTTCTTTGCTCCCATACAGAATGCCCCTGCAAACATTTTGGTATATGTTGAACCTTTGTTTTTGTCCTTTGTCTTCCTTGAGGCATCTACCCGGCAGTGGGAGCTCTAGATCAAAAGGCCCAGGCAGTTTAAAATGGAAGAATTCAAAAATGAAATCCATGATGGTTGAGTCAATTCACAGGTCATTCCCCTCACCCCATCCCCAATAGCATATTAATGTCCTTATCTTTCCATAGCCCATCCAACAATGACTTTTCCCTCTTTTGTCATCTTTGACAATCTGCTTCCAGTTGTCTAGGCCTTGCCATCTCTTGGTTACCCTAAAAATATCTCATTCATAGAGTAACTGGAAGTAAAGACCTGCCTTGACCTGTCCCCACCCCCCTTGGCCAGTGTTTCTCTATTTGGTTTGTGTGAGAACATGTTGACCTTTGAACTCCTCTAAATTCCCCATCTGTTATGATGAATGAATGTTACATTGGGTTATGTCATTGATCTGTCTCCATCACCACCTACAAAGGCAGCAACAATACGATGGTGGGCTAGCTGTTAAGTGGGTCACTGGGCTCCCATCACCTTTCTCCAGGACACATTATTAAAACCTTGGAGTCCTTTGCCCATTTTTCTTTCACAGACTTAAACCCCCTTAAATGAAAAGTTAAAATTCCATGGGTTCTCAGTCCTATGATTTATATTTCATCAGGTTAAGCCGTTTTCCTGATTCAGGATTGAAAGTATAACTACTGCCATAGGAAATGAGTGAATGAGACTGACCATATAGCAGCAGGATTATGTTTCTTTATAATGGACACTATGGAAAGATGCCATTGAGAGACACCGGAGAAATTTTAGAGGAAACAGAACGTGGAAACCTCCCGAAACTTATTTCCTGCTTTTCGTTGAATGTACTTGCTGCTGTTTGACAGTCACTTACTAAGGTTGATGCAGCAAGATCAGTCACTTGCAGAAACAAGTGGCATCCAGAATATTTTAGTTTTACTTTCTCTGAACTGAATATTTTGAAATAAAAATAGTAACGATGTTTTGTTGATGGGATGAGATGGAGAAGAAATCAGTGAAAGAAAAGGAAGCCTTCCTGTGTTATAGAACCGGCTAATTAGAAGAGGACTCAGCCAATGGGCCTTGTAGATAGGGGGCTGGCCCCAGGGCCAGGGAGAGGCAGGGTCAGATCCTAATTCTGACAGCGTCTGCCTGGGAGACTCTGAGTACATCACTCCACCTCTCAGTGCTCCAGGAGACTTTCTAAGCCTCTGAGTTGTGGATCAGGCCCTGGTGAGCATTGGCAGAAGGGGGAGTGCCTTCCACTCAGGCAATCACAGGGCTATTCCAAAGAAAGAAAGAGAAATGGCCCATCCCACGTGAGGCAGCAGGTTTGCAAAGCCAGAAGTAAAAGGTCTTGGCCTCAAGGAGCATACATTCTACTTGAGGAGACAACTCATGCAGAAAAGTGAACGTATAACCTACGAGATAATTAATTAACAGTTGGGGAGGCTCTGAATAGAAGACCTCGTGGGCCTGGGCCGATGGTGATTTTGACAGTTTGTTTTGTGATCTTTTAAGAGGAGTTCCTTTTTAATTTTTTGTGTGTATAGGGTAACTATGTGCTGCTTTAAACAAAGGCTCGCTTTTGTTAGTATGTTGAGGCTTTTAATGCTATAATACAAACCAGCCAGATTTGACAGGGAGTCATAGGCATCATGGGGCCTTACTCAGTGGTGTGGGCTCTCGGACACACAGATGCCACTGTTTGTGCCTTCTTGTCCCTTGTCAGTTAATCAGTGAGAGTCTGCCAGACTTTGGGCATACAGGTGACCCTTCTTCCTTGTCTGTGCCTTAATCCCTGACTCCTCCGTGGACCCTTCCATAAGTAACATTTGAAAATACTCCAAGGGCCTAAGTAACGGTGCTAGGACTTGTTAGGTCTGTTTCCTCATCTGTAAAATCAGGACGTTTATGGCTGCCTCAATTCAACCTCATCCTGGAGCCTCCCCCAACCTCTGAGGCCTCTTCCCCCAGAATATCCATAATATCCATCCTCCATGCCCTCTCCCATTGGTGCATTTCTCTTGGGGAGGGGCCCAGGCAGGCCAGCCTTCATTTCCCTCCCATCTGTGCTTCTGACTTTCTGGACTTTGGGTACCTTTCATCTTCAACCCCTTTTATGTATCTTTCATAAGAAGGTCAGCTTGGTAAGGGCAGGGTCTCTTCTTCTTTTGGCTTGTATTTGTGTCCTTGGCTCTTTGTAAACACTTAATGCTTGTGGCCTGCTTGCCCACCTTAAGGCATCGCACCACTTGAAGGTAAAGTCAAAAATGCCCAGAGCAGGCTGTTTCCAAAGGTCATGCAAACATCCCATCACTCCTGTCAGGGCTGTAGGCAGCTTGTCCAGATATGGGCATTCCCTTGCTCCCTGGCCCATTTGTATCAGACCCACAGAAGCCAGGCTGCCACATCTGGAACGATCCTCACAGTCTGCCATCGCTCCAAAGATGAGGTCCAGAGGATAAGAACACTTAACTAATTGGTCACTTGGTTTCGATTGAAGATTATTGTCATTGCCTTTACATGGCTAATGGTGAATGCTTATTGCATTTGGCAGAAAAGCTGTGCAAGGCAGGTTCCCTTTCATGTTGTAAGTTCTTTTGTATGTTAGCTTAGCAGAGTGGGACTGCCTGTGGTGGGCTGTGTCAGCTGAGATAGGAGAAGTGTGGGGAGAGGATTCAGTTGCCCCACTTTTCCCTCCTCACGGTCAAACACTAGCTCTTTGTTGTAAAACCCAGGAAAATACTCGGTGAAGTAAAACTGTAATTGCATTGGGTGACACGTGTGATATAACAGCCAGTAGTCCATGCCATAGAAGGGCACTTGGCTGGCTTTTCTCTTTCACCCAGCAGAGTTAGACCCAGTGTTTGTGTCTGCTATTTGTTACTTTTTCTATACCTAAAATGTCCTTCCAGCCTGTTTATTTGTGCAGGACTCACATGTGAGAGGTCTTCCAGAATCCGCAGGCTTTGAGTTTGAGAAACATTCTGGACTTCTGGTTTCAGTGGGCCTGTTTCAGCACTTTAGCCATTGGGAAGCATGACTGCATTCCAGGGCCAAGGAGGGCAGTTGTCTGGGAAGCTGAGAAGGTGTGCTCTGACTGGCATGGCTGCTGCTTGTTTGTTTCTTCCTGTGGTCAGTGGAGAAGGGCCTGTTCCCTCAGAGGGAGCAGAGAGGTCACCGGTGTCTATGGGTGTTTGCAGGGTGTGTACCCAGGATGAGCGCTGTGTATCTGCATTAAGTATTTATTTGCCAGGCCCTGGTCTATTTGAATCCAATAATGACAGTAGCCATATGAATAGCTAGTGTTTATGTGGTGCCGGCTACACGCTGTATGCTGTGCTGAGTGCTTTGCAGGCATCATCTCGCTTGAGCCTGGATTCTCATTCTCAGTGGTCCTCTGTGCTGGGCAGATGAGCACTTGGCCTCTTGGGATGGTGTCTGGGTGTGAGTAGGAATTCACCGGAAAGGTCCCAGGGCAGTGGTTCAGAATTAGGGATATTTCTGTTTCCATGTAGGAGAATGGTCAAAGACACCCCTTCTGATGGGCTGGATGTCCCTTTACTCAGATTATACATAGACCTAATCAGTCCATATCTGGTACTTTTTACTGATCCCAGAGGGCCATGGCTTTATATGAATGCCTGTGAGAATTCAAGCAGCCTGGCTGGGCCCTGGGACCACCTGGGATGGGTGAGGGGGAAGATGGGGGGAAGAGTGTTCTGTCTCCCTCCCACATCCCCCACCACTGGGCTCTGCTGGCAGAGCTCTGGAATGGCCCGTGGTGGCAGGGCTGGTCTTGTGTCAAATGGAAATGCTCCCTGTAAACTTCATTTCTCCAAATCTTGCTCCTTTGGTCTTCTTCCCTTCTCTTTTCCCCAGTTTTGCTACCTCAAAAGGTGAACAATGTGGAGGAAAGGAATCTGTACAGCCTGGGTGCAGGTGAGTGAGGGCTGCAGGAATATTTGCAGCTCCCGAAAGTCAGTTTGGGACTGGTTTGGTTACAGAATCATCGGTTAAGAGCTAGGGATGACCTTTGAGGTCATTGAAACCAGTCCTCCCCTTTCCCCATTTTATATCGAATCCCATTGAATAATGTCTTACACAATAGGGACCAGAGAGGTTCCATGGTTGGCTGCAGGTGACTAGGTAGAGCATGGCAGAGCTGAGATTCGAGCCCGGCTCCTCTGACTACCGGCTAATCACACTTTCCTCTGCA
Organism: Gymnobelideus leadbeateri; assembly: GCA_011680675.1. Taxonomy (NCBI): domain Eukaryota; kingdom Metazoa; phylum Chordata; class Mammalia; order Diprotodontia; family Petauridae; genus Gymnobelideus; species Gymnobelideus leadbeateri. Next base: position 278,910 of record WOXC01011043.1, on the reverse strand, counting down.
CCATCTAACTGGTACAATGCTTCAGTGTACAAGCCTGAGAATGCTGATTCCAACCATTGCAGCACCCGGCCAGTTAGCAGAGTGTGTCTTGCTGTCTTTGTTGGTGCCAAATGCTGAAATCATACCGACCCAGCTTCCATGGGCCCAGTGAGACTGAATTAGCTTTTAGAAGACACAGGGGGAGTACAAGTGTTACCGCTTAGTAAGTGGAGTTGTGTCTTCTTAGATTGAAGCGTCTAACCCTAATTGCAGTTTAATGAGTGTTACACACACATCAAGTGAAGGGTGAGCCTATTAGTCTCTGGAACATCCCAGTTTTCATCTCCATCTGGCCTGGTTCCTCTCTCTGGGGCATTTGCATTTTTTATAACCTGGATGTGTTCTTCACTGCTTGGTCTGTTTTCTCTTTCTGATTTGCTTCATCAAGCTGAGCCTCAACCTAGACCTTCTGCTGCTGCTGCCTGAGATCCCAAGGTAGACTTTCCATCCTGGATGCTTCGGGAGGTGCAGGCGCTACCTCATGTGTCTTAGCATCGGATCTCCTGAATCCAGGGGGACCCTGAGCCTGTTTTTAAATTTTGCTTTTGCCCTTGGCCCACTCTTTCCGCCTTTTTTTAGGAGAGTTCTCAGAAGGGTGCTCTCAGAGACAGGCTGAAGCTAGTGTGACAATCAAGACATTACTGAAGCCATTACAAGGAAGTGGACCTCTTATCTCCTCGTGACAGAGAAGAAAATCGGCATAATGGTTGGCCATGTTATCTGTCTTCCCATTGAGTTGTGTCTCACACGATGATTCCTTTTGTCTCAGTTTTATTTCAGTGGGGCTCTGCAAAGAGTGAATTCGGGACTGGCAGTTGTATGAACCCAGAGGGACCTCCCCACCTTTTTAAGGGAGAAAACCCCTAACCCGTTACATGGTGTGTGCTGGGGTTACATTATTGTCTTTAATGACAGAAAAAAAACTGTAGGATGTTCTCAGGAAGTTTCATTGGCAAGATCAGGCAAATGATTTTAGTTGGAAATTGTCTCTGAACACCAGGGTCCCAGGAAGCCTTCAGAGGAAGCTGGGGGAGCAGAGGGCTGTTGGAGTGAAGGTGTCTGAATTCTTTAGACACAATTCAGCAAAAAAGAGTACTTTGCAAGGTCGGGGATTATTCTGTGTAATTAAAAGTAATGAACTCTGAATAATGCACCTTATGGCCTTTGTAAGAGTAATGTAGCAGATGTGGGGATCATTACTAACGTACTGTGAGCTATTACATTGGATCACACCTTGGGCTATTAACAAGGGGAGAGTGTGAGGACATCCTCCCTTAAAGGGACACTTGCCTTTGTTTTTCATTGTTGTAGAAATGCTAGACATCCCTTGGTCAAGGTTCAGTGGAAGGTGTCCAAAGGAAGGCTCGGCACACCAAAGGATCAAGTCACCTTCAGTGATGAAGCAGAACCGGCCCAAAGGTGACGGGAGCAGGCACGTGTTGCCCTTGGCTCAGAGCTAGGTCTGGCGTCCTCACCTGGTTCTCCTGCCCACCACAGGCTCTCTTGCCCTGGGCATCCTGCCTTTGAGGAGCGGAGTTCCCTTCTTATTCTTTATTCACAGTACCCTGAACATGCCTGTTAATGTATATTCTCCGTTCTGCTTGGTCCAGGTGACTCCTCCTCTGTTGCCCCAGACGGCCTCCACTGCCTCCCTGGGTCTGAGAAGCAAACTTCCCACAATCTCTTCTATTGCAGGTTCTTTGGCTTCAATGGATTCCCTTCATTTTTCATTGTCTAGGGGGATCTCACATGGTGGAGTGCAGCCATGGGAACATGAAATAGCCTTGTGGAAGGTGACCCAATCTCCCTTCCACCTCACCAGGGCATGCATGGGTGCCTTGTTCTTCCAGCAGGGGTAATGGGCTTGTACTGACTGCCACACTCTTTGTGTGTTTCCTTCTTATGATTCGGAGCAGGGATCTGTAAGATGTTTGACTTGGGCTAAGGGCACTGTGCCAAGCACTAAAGTGTGTATACAGTAATGTGAATTTGCAAGGCACTTTACAAATACCTCATTTTATCCTCACTACAGTCCTGGGGTAGGTGCTGTTGTTATCCCCACTTTACAGTCTGTGAGCATGACGGTGACTTGCCCAGAGTGTCTCATCGGAGTAGATCTGTCTTGGGCTGGGGCTCACACAGCCTTCCCCCTTCTTTTTTTTTTCTTCTTTTTGGAGGGCAATTGGGGTTAAGTAACTTGCCCAAGGTCACACGGCTAGGTTTTTGTTTGTGTATGCGTTAAGTGTCTGAGGCCGGATCTGAACTCAGGTCCTTCTGACTCCAGGGCTGACGCTCTACTCACTGCGCCACCTAGCCGCCCCTGCCTTCCCCCTTCTTGACATCAGCAGTCATGAATGTGGGTCCTGCCTCCTCTGTGAAAATGCCCCTTTCCACAGTCCAGGACCCTGCTGGCGCTCACGAGTGAGCCTGGGACGATGAGGGGCAGGCATCACTTAGATGTGGCTGAAAGTTTTCTTTGTAATGAACAAAGTCCCTGATTCTCTGAGTGTCAGTTGCCCACTTCTCTGTCCACTTCCCGCCCCTGGCCATCAGCCTTTGAAAGGGTGTCTGAATGAGAAGAAAAGACAAAATCCAAAGGAAAATGATATGAAATAAAATAGAAGATAAAAGAATTATGCCTTTCAGTGTCCTTTTAGGTACCAGGTGCTGTTCCCAAGGAAAAACTATGTTAAATGTGAGGAAGGGAGAGAAAAAGACAGAGAGACAGAGAGAGATTTTGAATTTCACTGATGTTAAGTAATGTCAATCCTAAACCTTTAAAATGATTGCATTTTAATGGTGGAAATATGATGAGTCTCTCTTGCTCCCAGATGCTAGCTCTTTTATTCACACAAGCAAAGGGATCATTAAAACTGCACAGTGGCCTTCCTGGGGAGGCTTGGGTGATCTCACAATAGGATGAATCAGCCATTGCCTGTAGTATCTGGGCCTTTGGAGCTCCCAGAATTCTGCTCCAGGAGTGTGAATGACAACCCATTTCTCTCAGTCAGTGGGGTGAATGTGCTGTACTTCTGGATGGAGCTGTAAAAATGCACATAAGGTTTCCAAGTGGACTCCCTCCCCCAGGCTTGCTCTCCCTGAAGCTCCCTGAAGAGGGTCTGCCTTGATGTTCGGTCCTGGATCTGCCCTGGAGACCTACTGGGAATCCTTGACAACACCTACGCCAAGCGCCAGGGTGACCCACCCTCCCTCTTTGCCTAAAATTTGTAACGTCTATTCATATTTTTAAAATATCATGTAAACTTGTTATAGCACGGTGGTTCCTGTTGGCTCAAATACCTTCTAATAATTCATTCTAGAAGCAGAAATCCCCTGCTTTTGTCTTGTTTATCATGTTACTCTTGTATATGATTAAACCTAGAGAGCCCTTTGCTTCATGTCAAGAATCCCTGTGTTCAGATCCTGCCTTGGACACACATTCACTAACTCTGTGACCATGGATTAAGGTGCTGAACCTTTCTGAGAACTCAGTTTTCTCATCTGTAAAATAGATGTGATACAGACCTTATAGGGGGGTTCTGAGGCTTATGTGAGATAATGAATGTAAAGCATTTTACAAAATTTAAAGCACCCTGTGTCATTTGCATTAAAATACATTTTAATTGAAAACTGTTAGAGATTTTCCTTGAAATCAAGTAATGCTGTTATGATGAATTTAGAAAGAGATGCTGAAAAGCAGAAGGGTACGAACACTCTGAAAGGAAAATTATTGTTATAAAGAGAGCTCAGACCTCACCGGTGGGGGTCACTTGAGAGTTGGGGAGAGACAGACTTGAGGAATAGGGGGGTACCTTGACAGCGGGGACTGGAGGAAGAAGGGACAAGATCAGTGATGTTTGGGCATAGAGCCGTCCATTGTCCCCTGGCTCCCAGATGCCGGGCCCTCCCCCCAACCTTGTCTGCCTTGGGGAATGAGTGCCTGTCAATAGACAGTTCAGCCAGCACTGCCTGTTCCTTACCCAGCACTGCCGTTCTGCAGATTCTGGCTGGAATCCCTTCTCTGAGTCTCAGTTTCCCCATCTGTAATATGAGAAGGCCGGACTTGATTGCTAAGGCCTCTTTTGGGTCAGTGCTTCTGTGATTCCGTGATATTAATAAAAGTTAGCATGTGCCCAGTATTTTCAGTGCATGTTCAGGATGCATTGATGTAGAGGAATCCATGTCTAAACCAATGGGATTATGTCTGTGTCTCCACGATTTGACTTATGGCTTTTGTGTTTGTTTTAACTCTTTTAAAAAAGTCTTTTGTCACATTTTAATTATAAACTCCCTGAGAGAGAAGTTTGTGTGTTCTACTCGAAGGCCGCACAAAACCCTATTAAATTAGAGCAAGGATTCTTAGCCTGGGATCCAGGAGCATGTTTCTTATCTTGATAACTATAACTATAACTATATATAAACAGTGTATCTGTTTTCCTTTGTAATCCTCTGTGTTTTATTTGATGCATTTAAAAACTTTTTGAGAAGGGGTCCAGAGGCTTCCTCCCAAGAAGTGATGAACCCTTGAATTAGAGGCAGAGTGATGTTTGTTAGCAGTTTTTATTTTTGGTTTTAGCCCCAATTCGGTACCTTGGGTTGTTGTCCATTTATACTGCTGGTTTTCACATTAGTTCAAGAGTCCTTGTGTTTTATGTGGTCATCTTTGATGCTGAACATTGAAAAATTATCTCAAGGATATGACCATTTTAGGTATTCTCTGGGATGCTGAATATTTTTATAAAAGGAAGTCACTGCCTGTGATCCGTTTTGCACACAGATGTCATTCAGTGAGTGTCCTTTGTGCTCCCAGGTAGGCCCACAGGGGCCTCTTGCACCTGCTAGCTGAAATCCAGTCTTTTTGCAGTAGCTTTAAATTTCTCTTGGTGATCCTTCCACACATAGAGAAGTGAACCCTGAGAACCTGGTGCCTATGGGAAGATGCCACAACAGTTGTAGCATTGGGTTTTTAGAATGCAGCCTGTTTGCTAGATGGAGACTGCCTGTCCTGTGAATGAATGTGCCTTCAGGTAGCCACAGCACACTTTTCCCAGTTTGCCTAGATGTGCAGTTGCAATTCTTTGACAGATGGATAGGAGCCAACATGAACCAGGCAAGTCAAACCACCAGCATGGCCTTGACCGCCATCTCCCCTCAGACCCAGATGGAGACAGCTCGAGAGGCTGGGCCCAGGCTCCTGGGGAAGAGGCAGGCTTCTAGCCAGTGCCCCATCAGCCTGGGGAGCCACTCTTGGGAGATGCAGCCTGGACTCTACTCCTCAGGAGACTGCAGCCACAGCCACTGAAGACCCAGAAAGGATCGTTATGGCCACTGACATCCTTGGTGCTGTCAGATCTCCCACCATCAGAGCCTGAGAGGATCTTATCAGTGCAAATGACTTCAAAGAAGAAGCCATACTCTGAGGACCATGGGACCTTTGCATCTCACTTGTAGCTGAAACACTGGTGTTGTCTCCCTCTTAGTGTATGAGCCCCTGGAAGGCATGGCCTGGGTTGGCATCACCAGGTTGGTACCACCAGGGCTTAGCAAAGCACTTTATATATAGTAGGTACTTAAGAAATTCTTCCTTATTTATATATAGGTGTGGACTAATGGTTGTTTGTGGTTGTTTTTCTTTCCTTAATGCCTACCTCCTCATTTGGTAGGATCTTTGGGGATGCTTAGAGAAACTGAGCTCACATTGAAAGGAGGTCATTGGGATATTCTTATGACAAAACCAGTGACCTGCTACAAACATTTCAGAAGTGTTGACCATACTCCCTTTCCAAAGGGGATGTTGAGGTGCCTGAAGGTCTTGTGAAAGAAAGTCTTACATGGAGGTCAATTATAAGTGGCTCTTTAGAGTGGGAAGGTACTTGACTTGTTTTTCTATATTATGTTTACTTGGCCTAATGATAATTTTTTTTATAACCTGGCAGCCTCTGCCAGTGCCTCACTGGCTTGAATTTGTAGGGCTCTTTTGTATGTGTGCAGCTGGTAGTTTGACATTTGGATTGTGTGATGAGGGCATTTGCGAGTCTTTTTTGATGATGTCTGATCAATCTGTTTTTACCCCCTGACCAAGTGGAAGGATTGTTCCCTGGGAGACCAAGTATGTGGCCAGCATGGCTTTTTTGGCCTAGCACCCCCAGCAGTGAAACGCTAGCACTTCTGTCTGGGTGCCATAACTCTTCTGCCATGCATTGGAGATGGGTCATGAAAGGTCATTTTCAAAAAATGGTGGAAACTATTTTTTCTCAATTAAATGGATGAAAACAAGGACTGGTGCCATGCCCTGTGGTTATTGCTTTACAGGCAAAACGGTCAGATTCCACTGCTGCCCATCCAGGTCACTGGGAGCTTTGTCCCATGAAGAAAGTAAGGCCACCTGGGATCTTGGAAGCCAGGCCACGGCTGGGCTTGACCTGGTAGAAACCAAGGGGCCCTGAAGACCTAGCACGATAGGCTGACTGCCTAGGCAGCTGAACTGGAGAAACAAACTCATGAAAATGGATGAAGATGGATTTCTGGGCCACATTTTAAAAGCTCTCGTTTCCTATCATGGCCAGACAACGCCACAGACTCACTAGACAGCTCCTAAAATCCAGATTCTTTCGCTTCCCATGTTGGCTGTTTATTGCTGCCAGTTGACCAAGGAGGTTTGTTGTTGTTAGTTTTTGTTCCATGACACAGCAAACTCCCATCGTATGACTGGGTATTGCTCTAATTCTCAAAAGCCGGTTTGTTCTGCAGGCCATTAAAATGGCATTTTCTTCTTATGTGCCGGTCTAAGCATGTGGTGTAAACCCTCACCAGGCCAGAATTATACCTCAAGTATATAAATGGCCTCTGTCTGGCCTCTGCTGTCTTCATTACTCTGCATCCTGCTTTGTATTTCCAAATTATGGCAATGGGTTAATTATAATACTGGTTAATTGAAAGAAAAAATAGACCCCTTCTGTGTTCAGATTAAAATTGTGCATTGAAAAATGGAGACTATTCCATCCATTTTTAGGACAGGTTTAGATTTTAAATATAATATTTTTGTTTCTCTTTCTTTTTTCATAATCATACAAAATAATCATTTGTGTGAGATTATATACCTGGAGCACTGTTTATAAATATTTCAATGTACATAAATTATTTATTTTCTTTGCTCCTGAAATAAATACATTTTCTAATTAAATTCATGGTCAATTTATAGCAATTTGATTTTTAGTGCTAGCTAGCGTTTCTATTGTTTTTAAGGTTTGCACAATGTTTTACTTGTGTGGCCTCACTTGATTCTGACAATGCTAGGAAGCAGGTGCTGTCATCTCCATTTTACAGGTGAGGAAACTGAGGCTGAGGGAAATTGTGACTCGTCTAGGGTCATACAGCTAGTAAATGTCAAGGGCAGGATTTGAATTCAGGTCTTCTTAACTCCAAGCCTTTTAGATGCCTCCTAGTGCAGATAAATAGTATCTAAGTTCCTAAAGATGGTCTTGTGGAATTGTTCCTTATTTGTCACGGGGCTGTTAAAATTCCATATGTTGGCAATAACCACTTAGTTGATATTCTTTGCAGATTTCCTACTGTATCTGTTTGAAATAGCAGCTAGTGGGGAGAATTCAGCCATGCTCCTTTTGGGGATTCCGCCCTCAATTCAGGTACTTTTGTTTGATGTTACATTTTCTTATCCTGACTCTATTTTTATTTTTGAGTGGCATTTGTGCAGTGAACGTTCTTTGTGCCTAACAGGCCCCCCCCCCCCGCCCTTCCCCCCCCCCCCCCACCACAGACAGGTCTTAGCTCAGCTTCCTTCCTTGAAGTGCATCTTTGAAAGTCATAGCTTGTGTACATGTTGGCATCTCGTCACCTCGTGCTGTGTGGCAGAGTTCTGGGTGTTTTCGAGTCTTTCTCGCCCAGATGAGGCCCCGTGGATTTCTCTTTGCCCGGAGGACAGTCGGGCTTAGAATCACGTGTTTTTAGAGCTGAAGTTGGGAGGGACTTTGGAATTTATTTCATCTCCACAGATGCTTATCGAGGTTTGTATTCTAGCACTGGTCACTGGTAGAACTAGGCCTAGGGCCAAGGTCACCTGAGTGCCAGGCCAGGGTTCTCTCACCATACCACAATGCCCTTACATCAGGTCTTTTTTTTTACATAAATGATATAAAACTAGCTATGAATCAAATCCATCTTCCAACGGACATTTAGTAAGCACCTACTGTGTGCCAGATGCCTGGAATACAAAGGCCAGTAATTAGTCTTTGCTCTTAGGGTGGTTAATAATTATGAAGTCCCTGCTGTGTGCCAGGCACTGTGCTAAGCACTGGGGGTACAAGGAAAGGCAGAAGGCATCCCCTGCTCTCACGGAGAGAAAACGTGCAAACAGCTACTGAAAGATAAGGTATATCCTGGAAACATCAGAGATCAGTAAGGGAGGGGAGGCGCTAGAATGGAGGGGAAATTGTGAAGGGCTTCCTGAAGAAGGTGGGGTTTTAGCTGGGATGGAGGGAAGCTAAGAGAGGAGATGAGCAGGAAGAGTATTCCAGGGAGGGGGGCACCCTGAGAAGGTGACCAGAATCAGGAGCTGGAGTGTGCCAGGAAAGGCAGGGGTGGGCAAAGCTGCAAAGGTCTCTGAATGAGGTCTGGAGGTGATAGGGAGCCTCTGGAGTGTGTTGATCAGGGAAGTGAGGTGATCAGATCTGGGCTTCAGGAAGATCATTTTGATGACTGAGGAGAAGATAGCCCAGAGTGGGGAGAGCTATGGGGCAGGCAGAGCCCCCTCCCCTGCCAGCAGCTGTTGTAGAGGTCTGGGCACTGTCAGAGGAGAGAAGGGAAAGAATGGGGGAATGGTCAGATGGTTGGAAATGGGCAGTATGCAGAGAGTGTGGAGGTGAAGGAAGCTGTCTCAGTGTCTGTGAGATGTGCAAAGTGAATGCTTGGAGGGGTGAGGCTGGTGATAGATCCAGGAAGGCTTCACCAAGGAAGCTTTGGAGGGGAAGAGGGAGAGGCTCCAGGCATGGAGTGCAGCCTTGGTGGAGTCACGGAAATGAGAAATGAAATGCTGTGTGTGAGGAGCAGGGAGGAGGCTGGTTTAGCTGGGCCTCGGTGGGCGTGTGAGTGGGAGGATAGTGTCAGAAAGGGAGGTTGAGGCCTGGTTCTGAAGGACAGAGGAGCTTGTAAGGCCTCGAGGGGACTCTGGACAGACCCTTGGACTCTGAATCAGAGAAACGCCTCAGATATTCACTCGCTGCCTTTCTCTGGCTCTTGGCTTCCTCCCATGAGAATGAGAAATGAGGGGTTGAACTCCATGGCTTCTAATGAGGGTCCTTCCAGCTTTGAAACATCTGATCTTTGAGGCAGTGGGGAGTCACAGAAGCTCCTTGGGAGAACGAGGGTCCTGCTTGTGATTTAGGATGATCACTTTGTCAGCTAGATAGAGCCTGGAGGGATGGGAGGCAAGGCTGTCAGTGAGGAAGCCACTGCAGTCATGGTGAGGGCAGAACTAAGGTGGAGAGAAGATGATGTGTGGGTCAACCCGACAGAGCAGCACAGTTTTGTCTCTGGACATCCTACTTTCCTCTCCCCTTTCTTCTGACTGTGCCTGCTGCCAGCCTGGAGGGCAACGCTCAAAATATGGTTGAGATTCCTTGGTAGAGTTGGGCAGCCCTGCTCCCAGAAGACAAGTGTCTGCCTACGGGTGTTCACTGGCCTCAGGAATCTCTTTGCTCCCATTGGGTTGGGCAACAGGGAGAGCTTAGAGAAGGCAGAGCCACCTCCAAGGCCTCTGTTGTTCTTTGCACAAGAAATATTCCATGGAAAGCTCTCCCTGGGAACACTCTTTGCAAGATTTATGTGCATTATAAAGTCAGAGAAGGGGTCACTCTGGCCTTTTCTTTCCAAGCAGAGAGGCCAAGACATAATTTTAGCAGGTATTAGTAAAAATCGAGAAGTATTTTGTGTATGCTGGGACAGGTGCCAACATCTGTGTTTGTGATTCCCAAGGCAGGGAGAAGGGTGAAAGTTTTTCCTCATTGCCCTCAGAAGATTGTTGAAACAAGCTTGCCACGTTTCTTTCCATTGCATCTGTGTTACTGAGTCCTCTCCAGACACTGTTTTGTGGAATACTGGGCCAAGATAAATAGATTTACTTTTCACAGAAAGAACTCCAGTTTGAACGGTAACCGCAGGTGCGTTTTTTAAAGTGAGGAGAACGGGGTGAAAACTCAAGGACCTGTTGTGAAGATTCCGAGAAGTAAGTTCTTTGGCCTCTCCATAAACCAGAAACTTGTCCTTTTTATTTTGGAAGTGTTACTTAGTCGTGTGATAGATGACCCTTATACATCTAGGGAAACACCAACAACTTTGACAGTGATGAAGGCATAAGTTTCTACCTGTTAACAGGAAAGAAAACCTAGTGACCAAAGGCCAAGGACTTGGTCTGGTGGTAATAAACATTCAGCAACAGCAGTAATAGTTCTAATCATGATGGGGACGTTTATGAGCTTGTATCATCATTTATTAACGTGTGGGCTGGGTAAAGGAGAAGGAATGTGCATTTTCAGACAGGGTGACATTTAATGAGATAAAGGATATACACAATTACCCATCCAGATGTGCAGTATTGAAGATGAAAATCCTTTAACCATCTGCAGGGATTCCTGTTTTTCCTTATTGAAGGGCCCTTTCTTTCCTCGTCATCCAGGATGTCTGTACAAATAAGGGACTGTTCCAGCAGAGTGCAGCAAAAGACAGGGCTTGGAAAGAGACCTTTGTCCTTCGTTCTTTGGCCTGGCGTGCCAAGTTGGGGGAGAAATGCTGATTTGTCAAACTCCTGGAAACAAAGGTCTTAGAAAAATGCCATCTTCCATGACTTTCAGCTTGGATATTTTTTATTTTTAAATGCATGTGGGAGCACTGCTTCTTCTTAGGTATGGCTTTAAAAAAATCATCTTTTTTTTAACCAAGTGAAAAGAACATTGCTGTGATTAGAACACAAAGTTGTAACTTTATGGTAGAATATAAGTAACCAGTTTTACTTTGGAGAATAATATTCTGATTAGAACGCTGGATAGTTGCTTATAACGCAACAGATAAATATTTGCTTCTGTGCATGAGCTGGTTTCCCCCCTTTGGTGAGATTTACTTTTATAGGTTCTGTTTCTAATTCACAGCCTGTATGTAGGTGAAGGAGGGAGGGAGGGCTGGGCATAGAATTGGGAAGACTCAGGTTCAGATCGTACTTTCATACGACAGCCAGCAGGTTGTTTACTCTCTTTGAACCTGGGTTTCCCCACTTACCTGTGTGCACATGTTGTTTCCACTGATAGGATATAAGAGCCTTGAGGGAGAAGCCTTTCATTTTTGTCTTTTATCCATAGCCAGCACGGTGCTTGGCACATGGCTCTTGGCACACAGTAGGTATTTAACAAATCCTCCTAGTTGCTTGGTTGATCCAGAGAATGGGGATGGTGATGCCTCTGGTAGCTGTCTCTCAAGGGCTGTTCTGAGGCCCAAATGACAAAGTGTATGCAAAGTGCTTTGCAAACTCTAAAGCACCATCTAAATATCAAGTTTAATAATAGCACCGATGATCACATTTACAGAAGTAAATGGAAGTATCAGACTTTTGGTGTTCTTTGGTCATCTTGACTTCTGGGCTAGATTGCACTTCCAGGGCAGTGGGGAGGGATTGGGGAGAAGAGAAAGCAGGGGCTGACTCTGGCTTCGGGATGCCTTGGGCAAGTCTCATAGATTCTCTGTTTCTAGGCTTCCTCATCCTTAACCTTAGAGTTTGGACCTAATCGCTTCTAGATCCCTTCTCCCAACCCTGACTCCATGATCCTATGAGCATTCTTATGTTTTCTGCTTGATTTTTTGTCTTGGTGAAGTATCAGACTCTTCTTGGGTGGTATTCCTTTGAAAAACACATCTACTCCCTGCCCTGTGACGGAGAAGATGGCAGGCCTCCTCAGACTGGCACCTGGCAATGGTGTGTGTATTCTAGGCCCATTGAGGCCAGCTTCACTAATTTGACTTCAAGTGAATTCCCAGATTAGGTGTACCTGTATTTAAATGTCAATACAAGAATACAGTTTTGAACTTGAAGAGGCATGTTTTTTGATTATCTTTCATTCCAAATAATCCAACACTCTGTTCTCCTCCATTGGTGTGGATAAGCCCCTTGTGAGTCAACAGTATGACATAGCCTCCATGATCACCAGCTTGGTCCCAGACTGCAGTACGAGCTTCCTGGTGGGGCCAGGAGAGGAGGAGGCCTTGGTGTTCTTGGCCAGAGTAGAGTCTCCAGCCTGCAGTCCTGGGCACCACATTTAGGAAGGACCGTGAGCAACCTGAATGGGGAAGGGTCTGGAGATCCTGCTATGTAAGGATGGGCTGAAGGAACTGTGTTGCTTAGGCTAGAGAAGAGACATACATGATAGTTGTGAGAGTGTAGATAAAGATCTGTCTATAGACTGATGAGTGTATATCTATTGATCTGTAGATAGAGTGGTAGATACAGAGAGAGCTCTTTAAGTTTATTTTGTATTTCTATCTCTCTGTTTCTCTATCTGTTGACACATGTGCGCGTGCGTGCGTGCACACACACACACACACACACACTCACACACTTCTTGGCCTCCTTAGCTCTTGGCACAATACCTGGCATATAGTAGGTATGTAATAAATATACTTAGTGACTTGACTTGACCATCCTAAAATGAAATGACCTTCCTCAGAGGGGAGTGGGATCTTGCTTAGTTTAAGTGGTCAAGTAAAGACTGGATGACCATTGGTTTACTAGGGCCCTGGGTTCTGAGAAGTGAGCTATCGCCTCATCATTCCCAGAATCAGGCCACCACAGCCCTTCTTGGCCATTGCCAGACCACAGTGTTTGTCCTCTGGCCATCCCTCTCATTCCCCTCTTGACAGAACTCGGGCTTGGACCCTGGGATCCTGCTCTCTGATAGGTGCAGCCTTAGCTGACCCATAACCAGACCACCACCATGCCACCATATGCATATGCTCCCCTCCCTCCTCTTCATGTGTTAGACTTTATCTTCCCTTAGAATGTAAGCAGGGCCTAGTTTGCTTTTTGTTATATGCATGTTCAGTGCTAATGGCAGTTTCTGGCACATAGTGAGTTCTCAAGAAACACTTTTCCATTCCTCTGTTACTTCATGCATTCCTCCATTTGTTCATATACTAGAAGGGGTTCTTTCTTAGTTACACATTGAACTGAGTGGCTAATATTTTATGATTCTATGTTAACACAGAGTAGTGTGTAACAGACAGTCTAATCCAATAAGTGAAATCCTAAAGACACCTGTAGCATCCTCTTCCAGCGCTGCCTCTCAGAGCATTTGAGCCTTACCGTTGGCCATTTTTGTCTGTGACTTGTGGCATCTGTGGATTTAGCTTCTCTGCCACATGTATCAGAGCCATTGAGGAAGCTATTAGAGCCCACCCAAGAAGGCCTTGGGAGGTATTGTTTCATGCCTGAGGACTTTGTGGCGAAGGAGTCCTCAGTGACACTTGAGCACCCCTTAAATCTCTCTTCTGGACCTCAGCCTTGTCAGCCCCTTCCTCGTTGTGGGCCGGCATTGCTCCTCTGGGCTGATCCTGCTGGCTTCTTTTATATCTCTAATGATCATGGAGACAGAGAATCTCCCACTGGGAAGGAACCTTGGATGTCCTCATAGAACAACTGTATCTGGTCAGGAATTTCCTCCACTGTAAATTCTACCAAATGATGACCTGGGTACAGTTGATGCAAGAGCGCTATGGAGGAAGCCTTTCTTGATCTTTCTCCCCTCCCCCAAGTGTTGGTGTCCTTGCTCTTCAGCTCCCTGGCTTTATTTGTGAATTTGTACATGGACATGTTCTCTCTCCTTATAATGTCAGGTATTGTTTTTCATTGAATTCTGAGGGCCTTGCGTGGTGCCCATGTTTAATAAATGCTTGTTTCTTGATCACTTGAAAACTCATTTTTGATAATTCATGATCTCTTCATGGTCCAGTCCCACTTTGGGATCACTGTAATTCTTAGGAAGCTCTGTCCTGTAAAGCTTGACCCCAGTCTCAATGCACATTGAATCTTGGATAGCCCAGAGACTGGGAATAACTTGTGTTTCTCTCCAGCTCCTATGCATTGCTTCTGCTTTGTGGCACCCTAGATGTAAAGATGAAAGAGGCCTTAGAGCATCTGGCACCGATGGTTGGTTGCTTGGAAGCCGTCTGGGCCATCTCATCTCCCGATGAGGAGCCTGAGGCCTGACTTGTGTAAGTCACCCAGGATGCCTAGCACAGATGGACTTGGAACCTAGGTCCTGGGCTTTTCCCACTGCTCCTTGCTGCCTGGGATTCTTCTCCCTGGAGCCAAGGAAGGCGAGTTGGCTCATCCTCTCCCCTGAAATCTTCTTCTAGCTGGAGGCAGCTCTGATGCCTCTTCATCCCAGGACATCGTTTCTGAGCTCATCATCCCTGGTTTCTTCTGTCAGCTCTTCTGCAGTGACTGTCTCTAGTCCTTTTGCCATTCTGGTCATCCTTTACTGGACCTGCTGCTGTTGGGTCATTGGTATTCCTCCAGGGCAGCACCAGAACCAAGTATGGTCCTTGCAGTGGGGCCTGACCAGGGCATGAGGTGACATTGTGACTCCTCCTTCCCACATCCTGGACACACAACCCAAGATGGCCTGAGTTTTTGGGGATGATCTTGGGACATTCCAGAGAGATATGACAGCCTTCAGAAATCACTTGCTCCATTTCTCATTTTTATATATGAGCCGAGGCCTACAATGGCAGAACAGCCTTCTGTGAGTCACACAGGTGATAAGGGCCAGCCCTGTCCTCTGGTGCCCAGGCAGACGCTCTTCTCCCTGAGTCCCCTTTGAGGGAGCTGTCCAGTACAGTTTATTTACATTTAATGCCAGTTCAGACTTTACCGCCATTAGTGCTGACTTCCATCCTACTCTCTTGGGCCTATCACATTAGCCTACTGAAATCTTCTGGACCATGATGTGTTGTTGGTCTTGCCCAGTTTTTCATCATCTGCAGATTTCATATGCACTTGTGCCTTTGTCCAAATCTTTGACAAAAATGTTGATATTATGGGCCTCTGTTCCTTCCCTGACCCTAAAGCCATCCCTCTGAATGGATGTCAGTCCATTCATTGCCACCATCGTCATCATGGCTGGGCTCAGATGTTCACAGCAGCAGTCTCTTTCCCATGTCTTGACATCTTACACACAAAGACACTGTGACTTTGTATTGAACTCCTTGAAATTAAAGTTTAATTATCCCATCAGCAAATGAAAGAAGGGTTGGGTTGTTTGGCAGGACTTGGGGCTCTCAGTGGATCTCTTATCCCTTTCTCACAAACCACCCTTGAATGAGCCTTTCTGAACTTGTCCCCAAACTCACTGACCTCTAGATTGAAGAATCCACCTTCATTTTTAGGGAGACTGAGGCACTGTTTGCCACAACTTCTTTTGATATAATTTATAATGAGGAAGGAGGGGAGGGTCCCATGAACCCAAGTAGAGAAAGAAAAGACTGTGATTAGAAAGTTAGACTGAGCTAGCGGAGAGGGGGCCTGGGCTTGGACCCAGGCCTGGGTAAGGAGGCCACCTGCTGTCTCTGTGCCTCAGGTGACTTGTCCAAATTGTACATTTCAGAGCAGGTGCTGACCTGCATTGGCAGAGAGGTTTTCTTCTCTAGGAATTCTCTGCACCCGTGAAATCACTGGACTGGACCAAAAAGAAGGCAAGCATAGGGTAGGAAAGATCTTTGGTTCTTGTCACTGACCAGGATGGCTGGTGACACATATAAGCTGCTGTTCTCAGTTCTGCCTTGAGAAGTATCGTGGCATCATTGCTGGAGCTTGGTGTCAACTGATTCGGATCCAGATCTTGCCGTTAGCATTTGTTGGTGACGATCATATGATCAGCCTCAGTTTTTCCATCTCTAAAATGGAAATGTTGGTTCCTGTGGCTTCATCCTCATGAGGTTGTTGTTGGAATGTCCTCTATGATCTGTAAAGCCTTGTACGAATGTCCTTTTTGTCTTTTTGGAGGATTTCAGAAAGAAACCATCCAAGGATAAGCCTCAGCTCATTCTTTCGTGTTTGATGATCTGTGGATTGCTGTACAGCTTGATGAAATAGCTGCTTTATGTTGTTGAGTGAAAAAGAGGTTGTATGGTCATCTTCTGCAGGCTTACTGAGAACAGCTTCTGTCCTACTTGAGAAGCAGACAGGACAACATGACGGCTGGTCCCTCACCCTCTTCCCATGTGGCTTGGATTTCCATTGCTGGCTCTCTCTGTTTTTTTTTTTTTTAATTGGGTCTCTCTATTTTGAAAGTATTTCATTATAAGTGGTTTAGAGATTATGAGTATTTAGCATTTTATTACTAGTAATAATATATGCACATATTTATTTGTTCATACCTATGTCATGATGGATAGAGAGATGGGCCTGGAATCAGGAAGACTCATCAATGTGAGTTCAAATCCAGCTTCAAGACACTTATTAGCTGTGTGACTCTGGGCAAGTCACTTAACCCTGTTTGCCTCAGTTTGCTTATCTGTAAAAATGAGCCAGAGAAGGAGATGACAAACCACTCCAGTATCTTTGCCAAGGAAACACCAAATGGGGTCATGGAGAGTCAGGCATGCCTGAGAAATGACTCAAGTGGACTTTCCCCCAGGCTCCCTATGTAATGTCAAGCAACATTTTAAAAAAATACCTCTTATCTAAATGTGTTAGTTTATGTTAATCATTTCTTCTAGGGGCGAGTAAGAAATCACCTTTGGAGGTGATTCTGTCTTCATTTGGTCTATTTGACATTTTGAACAGTCAGTTCTGTATTACTGCTCAGTGCTGTTAGCCTCAAGCCCATTTACTAAGGATGTGCAGAAACCTTGAAAAAGAGTCCCTGCTTTTACATTTTAAAGCATGACCTAGACAAACGAACCTTTTTTTAAAAAAAAAATTCTTGAGAAGATAATATTGAAACATGCCCCATTTTTCCTATTCTGGTTCGTTCCTGTCATCTTTGATTTCTGGAAGTTTTCCGTGGTGTTTTACCCATAGCTGTTATGTTGCAATGTTAACAGGTCTAGTAAGATGGGGGGTTGAACTATTCTCCTTCCCTCCCTTCTGCCCTTCCTTCCCCACTCTGCTTTTCCCTCTTCTCTCTCTCTGTCTTTCTGTCTCTCTCTTCCTCCCCCCTCTCACTTTCTCATCCTCCTCTATCTTTCCTTCTCTTTCTCACTATCTCTTTCTTCTTTCTGCCCCGCCCCCATATATGCAACAGTCCACACAAAGGAAGCTTTAAAAAGCACATGGAAATGCTAGCTATAATGGGATGTTGAACGTAACCTACCCCTTCTGCCATTTGGCCAAAATGAATAAACAGTAAGGTGGGCTCCTTTGCCTTCTTGACAGTTGGGGAAGAATGAGCAGAAATGTTCCGTGGCAAAGCCAGCTTCTTTATTTTGGGTTGCATATTGAAGAAAACTTGGCAAGTTGCAGCTGCGACCAGAGGGACATGGTCGTATCTCTTGCACCAGAGTTTGTAGCACTTCTGATCCTTTTTTTTCCATTTTGAACATTTTTCTGCATCTGTATTTAGGCTGTGTCAACTATTGTGTCTAGAAAATTACTCTTCGAGGATTTTGGTTGTAAGGAACTTGAAGGAAAATTAAAAATCACAAATTATATGGTTCCACAGTCATCCATTCTTCCCAGGGAATAGCTGTATTCTGTAATTGAGGCCCTCCCTTGGAAAGGAGCTGACAGGTCCATGAATGAGTGAGGCCTCGTCAGTCCCTTGGGGCATGTTAGATCAGCTGTCGACCCACTTTACCTAGGGGCAGAAAGCTGTGCATCATTTCCTCTATTGCTGTGTGCTGGAAGAGACATGATGGGAGAGTGTGGACGCGGTAAGGATGCCAAATGCAGATGTCGATAGTTAGCTCTTTTCTTCCAGGCTCTTGGTGTCAGAGCTGGCCAGCAACTTCACGGTGATGGTCAAGATGGATGATAGGACTCCATCACTGACCAGCAGCAGGGAATCTTCATTTGACACCCAGCCAGGGTGCATTAAAACGTACAAACTAATCCATACCTTACCTTCAGTCGTAGTCATGGCGGGAATGACTTCCTTCTGACAGATGATTTGGGGAACATAATCTGGCAAAAGAGAAGCAACAGTTGATAGAGATTCTTAGTGTTTTGGCTGAGTTGCAACAATTCTCTCTTCCTTTCACTCTGGAGAGATAAGAAATGGATTGTTATGCATCGTTTGTATGGAGGATGCCTTCCTCTGTTTTCACTTAGAGTCTTCATTTTCCATCAGCCTGTAACATCCCAGCATTGATTGGAGCACTTTATGTATTATTCATACCATGATAGTTTTATTCCATTAGCTTCATGAGCATTCGGCTCCATTCTAAGGAGATATTTTATGTGAAAAGCCTGGTAGACCGACTTACCCCGTGGTTTGGAATTTATTCCACTTCCATAAGAAGACATCTTTGGCATGACGGAACATTTTTGGTCACAAACCAGCAAGAAACAAGACTTACTGACTACGGGACTGAGGCAGATGCCAGCGTCATTATTTTTTAATACAGTGGTCCATGGCTCTGTCTTTTCAATAATATTTTCATCAAAACAGACCAGTGTTCCAGAACACCATCATATTGCCAGAATAACTTAATCAGAATGGATGTCAGTAGCAGGCCACAAAACACTGGTCTGGCACTCAGGGCCAGGCACTCGGGGCCAGCTACCCATCCTGTCCTAAGGGGATGGTTTTTGACGGCTTAAATTGTCCATTTCCTGGAGCTGAATGTGTGTGACTTATGAATGTGGAGGTGATTCGGATATGGAGATGTGCAGCTTCAGTTGGCATTGTATGCTAGGCCTGCTGGGAAAACAGAAAACTGAAGCCACATCTCTAACTTTCACCGTTTGTTTCTTTTTTATCAGGAATTCACAGTCTCAGCTGGTAACATGACTCACTTCTGTAGATGATGATTTTTTTTTTAAGGAGTAAAGATTCTAGCTATAAAAATAAGATAAGCTTGAAATAATCTTGCTCGCAATTTGTTAGCAGTAATAATAGCGGAGTCTTGTAGAGTGCCTGAAGGTTTTAGTATGTGCTTTGCATAATTCTCTCATTTAATCATTAGGTGTTGAATAATAGGATTTTAAGGTTGTAGCCAAAAGCATAGCACGGTGGAAATCTTAGGGCAAAATAAATCACTAAATGTCTGAATGCTGATCAAAATAAAGGCAATGTTGAGCTTAGAGAAGCTTCTTGAGAAGAGAGCCAGGAGCCAGTGGCTTGATTTTGTCTCCAGCTTCAGGGCTTCTTCAGCAGGACTTGGAAGTCTCACCTCTTGCATTGGAGAAATTAAGCCAAACAGTGACTTGTGGCCTGCTGTTCTCAGCAGAAGAAATAAGACTTTTCACAGTGTGCAGTCGGTCCCTCAGACGGGAGTAAATGGAGGCTGTGCCTGTGGGTGGGTGGGGAGAAAGGAGTCCTTTGTGTCTGTGCTCTGGGTCTTCTCTCCCAATGTGTGCTCTGTTGGGATCCATTTGGGCGAGAACATTGATCTAGCTCCTGGAGGTAGAACAGAGGGCCAGATGAAAGGCTGGCTGCCAGCCTGGTGATGCTCTCAATGAGGCACTCCGGAAAGCCTTGTAGGTGTTTGGTTGTCATGTTGGGCCTTTGATAAGTTATGCTGCTTTATAACAAATATCTATATTTCAGTTTAGCTTGAAGTGGATGTTGCATCAGATAATGAAGTTTGTGTGTGGCTTGGCAAATCTGAATGTTCAGAGCTGGTTAGAACCAGTTAATCCTAGTTGCCAGGAACCTGGTTATATGGATGTTGTTCATGGAAAGAGAGCCTCTATTCATGATGGAGAGGTGTTTTACTTTACC
Source organism: Gymnobelideus leadbeateri (assembly GCA_011680675.1). Lineage (NCBI taxonomy): Eukaryota > Metazoa > Chordata > Mammalia > Diprotodontia > Petauridae > Gymnobelideus > Gymnobelideus leadbeateri. The sequence goes on along the minus strand of WOXC01011043.1, from coordinate 258,928 downwards.
TTACATCTTTTAAATGCTGCCAAGAGAATGGGCGCTTGATGTGTGCTCTTGTGGCTGGGGGCCAACAGGTCCTTCATTTTGGACAAATTGTAAGCCCTCAGAATGAGCAATACATCATTTGGGAATTTATGGTCATGTTGGAACATGACAGGTGTGATTCATGGCTTCAGGAGGTCTGAGCATGTTCCTGTGGCCTTGCAGGAAGATGGGAGTCACTGCCGAGGTTTTCTTTGATGTCCTTTCTAGATAGGGTGGGCTTTTTCCTGGTCATTTCAATGACTATTTCTTTAAAGACCCCCTGGGTCCCTCTGCCTCCTTTTGTCTCCTTTCTGCCTCTCCCTCCTCTTCCTTTTCTGTTATTGTCCAGTTTCTATGAAGTTTCCCCCAAAAAACATTCACCAAAGATCATAGAAATCATATATAATTATGTTGCTAGGTCAAGGACCTGTGATTTCATCAGTATGGGAATACTTTTCACTGCAACATGTATGTAATATATCAATCAATGAATATTTATTACGCACCAGGCATTGTGTTGGGCACCAGTGCTACAAATACAATGAATGAAACATTCCTACTTGTGGGAAGCTCAGATTTGAATGGGGAAGACAATTAGTATGTGTAAAAATAAACTCAGTAGAAACTAAGTGAATAAGTCCAAGTATAACAAAGTCATATTAAGTAAAAGGTAACTTGGTAGAGTGACTGGACACTGGTGGATGGGGGGATCAGGAAAGACATCATGAAGAAGATGGTGCCTTAGTGACGTCTTAAAGAAAGGAAGGTAAGACAGGAAGCATCGGCAACAAGAGCAGAAGCTCTTTTCAAGGTGTTTGGCTGAGGAAGGAGGGAGATGTACAGCTATATATTTCTTGGGGTGGATGGTGGCCTTCAGGTGAGGATTATTATAGGACGGGGCATGTTTGATGACAGCAGGGAAGGGACGGGTGGATAGGAGAAGATGTAGCTGAGAGAGGAAATGACTTGAGTGTAAGGTCTGCTGAAGCTGATGGCAGGGGATGGATTCCAGCCTCCATGTCTCAGAGGGATTAGCCTTGGCAAGGGTCACTTCTCTGTTACATCCTGAGGGAGGAGGAAACGGGGGGAGGTAATATTCTTCCAGAGGCTCCTAGGACTTAAATGACCTACCTTTGGCCACACAATTAGTGCATGTCCCTCCCAATATTAAGCATTGCACATCCAGTGTTGTAATTACACAGAGATCTCAGGAGAGCCAGAAGAAGGCCTAAGCATGCTGGGCGAACCCCTCATGGGGAACTTGAGAGGAACGTGGCCAGAGTCGCCCAGGGTGGGCAGATGTGAACAGGCTGTCATCCGAATTATTGAAAGAAATACTCACAGTGATTAGGCTGTGTGTATGTTGAGTATTGGATTGGTTGTGTATAAATAATGAAGTAGCAAGCTTATTGAACCCTGAAGAAAGGAGATAGAAGATAGTGAGTCAGTGCTGTACTATTGTATAGTATAGCATGTTGGAATTAGAGTCTGGCTCAGGAAGGCTGAGGTGCAAATTCTGCCTCTGAGATGTTTGCTGAATGACCACGAGAAAGTCACGGAATCTCTGTGAACCTCAAGCACTTTCTTAAAATCTGTCCATGAATTTGTAAATGGGTTGTGATCTCTTTTGGTGCAGGGAGTTACAGGATTATACACAAAAGCGTTAAACCTGAAAGTCCTAAATATTGGTCAGGTCACTAAAGGCCCAAGTACAGGACTGGGCAAAAACACTTTGGTGGATTTGTGATTTCGTTGACGTGTACCCTCCCTTAGATTGTGCAGGTGGCGTCCTTCTGTCCCTCCTCATCTGCTGGGATTCTTGTCCCTGAGGGTCCACCCAGTGCTTTACTCTGATTCTGTTAATTCAGCCATTTCTCATTTGTGTCTTACTCATTGTGACCCCGTTGGAAGTTTTCTTGGCAGAGATACTGGAGTGGTTTGTCGTTTCCTTCTCTAGCTCATATTAAAGATGAGGAGACTGAGGCTGTAAAGCAGGGTGAAGTGACCTGCCCAGGGTCACACAGCCTGGAATCCAGCCTGTCTGAGGCTGGATTTGAACTTAGGAAGAGGAGTCTTTGTGACTCCAGGCCTAGCGCTCTATCCACCGTGCCACCTAGTTGCCCAATTCTTTTAATACTTGGTGGGTATTACTGTAGCCTTTGGGTTATCTGTCTGTTACCTTGCAGCCTTATTACATGACTGTCCCATCTCCTTTTCTAGTTCATAATATGTCCTTGGTAATGCCTTTGAGGCCATTTCTCTTGTCTGTGTCCTCTTCATCCATGTGTTATATAGCCTGCTCCCAACACACGTGGCTTTCTGTGGCTTCTCAGCTTACTACCACATTGGGTCTTCCAAGATTTTCATATTTTGTGATTCACAGTCAGCATTATAAGCATTATAACATCACCGGGAGAATGTGGAGGTTAAGAAGATTGGTTTATAGTAAGCAGTCATTGAAAGTGATGGCTAGTTTCCAAATACAAGGAAGCCTACTTTCTTTGTGCATGTGTGTGTATAATATATGATATAATATAACACACACACATATATCTCATCCATCCGTCTGTCTCTCTCTCCCTCAATCTCTCTATCTCTCTATCCATCTAATGGACCAACTTAGTGGATTTCTTGCTTGTCCAACTGCATGCATCCTCAAGGAACTCTAATGGGGGTGCCTTGGGAGGACCATGGGCCATGCCTCCTTCCAAGAGGCCATGATGGCTGGGTAGAATGTTGCCAGCCCCAGAGCCATGCCCAGCATCACCTCCTTTGGTTCTCTCTGGTTCTATCTCTGATTCCAAGACCCTAAACGTCGCTGCCTAACTCTCCTCAAGGAGCTCATGGCAGGAATGCCTGGAACTGTTTTGGCTTGGCATAGTGATGTTGGTCCTAGTGATTTATATGGCAGCATGATAGTCAATTACATTGTGAGTTTTAATCAGGAGGAATTAAATAAAAGAAAAAGATAATGTATGTATATCCTTTCACTGGCTGCAGGGGATGAGAACCAAGAGAAAATATCAATTATGGGATGCTTTATCATCCTCAGTCACTGAGGACTCTGAGGTGCTTTCTGTATTGGACAGTGATTCAGGCCTGTTATTATAGTTTATCATGGACACCAGTTATCCTCCTGTACAGTGACTTGAGAACATGCACTCTAGTTGCTCTCCTGCACTGTCAGCCTTGAACACAGAGGAGATTGTAGGCATTTACCATAGACCTCTTGATACATCAGAAGTTTCTTTTCTTGAATTCCATAAGTGGTCTTAGGATTGTAGCCTTAGAGCTGGGATGTAGCTTAGAGACTGTCCAGTATGACACTTTTATTCTGCAGACAAGGAAACAGAGGGCCAGAGAGGTCATCAGGGTCATCCAAGTGGTAAAGGGCAGAGCCAGACTTCAGGCCAGGTTCCCTGATTCCAGGTTCACTGCCCTTTCTCTGACCCATACTTCTGTTTGAATATCTTCAGTCACCAAGTGTTAAGAGTTGGATACACTCTGCGTGATGCTGCCCACATGCCCCCATGTCCCACCTTCCATCAGAACCTTAGAGTCTGATTTAGGAGCCTTGGGCTCTGCTAGATCAGCTTTCTGGCCCTTTCCACAACCTGCAGACGGTGCTCTGGCTGCCACCCCTCTCACCATCCCCAGTCCCGCCTTGGTCTCTGCTCTTCGGACCCAGAGCTTGCACAGGCTTCACTTTGTTTGGTCTTGACCTGCTCCCTCCAGGATGCTGGGAGGCCATCTTCGTGCCCAGTGACATCCAGCGTGACCACTGACTTCATCTCCATCTGCAACCCCACACCTGCCTCCTGTTTCTTCCTTCCTATCTCTCTCCCATTAGAATGTAAGCTCCTTAAGGAAGAGAGCGCCTTTCTTTTTGCTTGTATGTGTATCCCGGCTCCTTAGCACAGTGTCCAGCACATAATGCAGTACTTAATAATCACTCACTGCCCGTCCATCTGTCTCTGTCTGTCTGCCTAGCCTCCTACCAATGCTGTGGGTCTTAGTAGAAAAGGTTAGGCCTCTGTGCATCTTATTGGGGAGGGGTCCTGTACCACAATGCATCCTTCAGGGCAATTATTGAAAAATTGGCCAGGGTGCACAGAAAGAGCTGGAAGTGATGGGAGTGAGCTTGAGGAAGAAATGACTGAGAGACCATGGGAGCGTTCTTAGGAAGCCCCTTTGGAGTGAACAGGTGAGCCCTGGAGTGTGTGAGAACAGTGAAAGGCTGGACATGGAAGATGTGAAATGAGTAGTGATTGTGTGGTAGGCTCCCACATCCTTGGCCCTGCTTCTTTGTTCCTCTTCTTCCCTGAAGCTGCCTTTGGCACTGTCTGTCTCCAGGGCCCTCATCCCTCCAGGACCCCAAAGTTTCTTTGCACTGAAAAGCTACGGGCCACTGCCATGTCCTCTCTGAATGCTATGGACCCTCGCCGTGTCCTCTCAGACCGCTGTGGGCCACTGCCGTGTCCTCTCGGACCGCTATGGGCCACCACCATGTCCCCTTGGAAGGCTCTGGGCCATTGCTGTGTCCTCTCAGAATGTTGTTATGGGTCACTGCTGTTTCCTCTTGGACTGACTGCTTCAGCAGCGTGGCTGTCTCACTTTCAGTAAGCTTGTTACTTGGGTGTGAAGCAACTACATCCGGCCTTATTTAAAGAATTGGTGCTAATGTGCTTTATTGTAAACCTTGAAAGTCTTTCATTGAAATAAGTAACTTCTGTGGCCTCACAGCTGCCCACAGTTTCCCCCAAACCCTCTTTAGTGTTTCATTTTCAGGAGAATTCCAGGCACAGGCAGCACTTAACAATCACCTCTGATGTGTTAGAAAGAGATTGAATGTCCTGGATGAGGCCTGTGTTATTGATCAGAGACCTCAAGCTATCACTTCTGAAATAGCTCTTGCCATACCAAGTAAAGTCCCAGGTCCTAAATCGTGTCAGAGTTAACCGCGGCCGGCAGGAAGATGGCCTGCGGACTGCTAGACCTTAATGACAGGCTACCAGAATGGAGTGCCTCGTCAGCGCGAGAAGACCGTTCAGGAATAAACCTGGACTCCAGTGATTTTTAGTGAATGTGATTGCATGTTGGCTCAGCTATTTTTAACCTATGCAGCCTTAGAAAAGTTGTTTCTCCCTGGTCCTCCATTTCCTTACCTGCACAATGGAAGAATAGAGTGTCTCAGAATTCCCTTCCAGCTCCAAAACCATTGTTTTTGAAGTCATGGAATCTCTTGGGCATCAGTTTCTTCATTTGTGAAATGAAGCTTGGATGGGGCGGCCTCTGAGGCCCTTCCAGCTTCGGGTCTATGATGCTGTCAGGTATTCTTGCCTTTCTTTTCCGACCTTTTATACAGTTATGCCAGTTTTTAACACTGGGGGGCCTCTCCCCAGCCTTAGCATGGATAATTTGCCTTGGAGCTTCAAAAGAAGTCTACTTTTGCATTGTCTTCAGAAATCCTGGTAGGATGTAGATAGTGAGGAGGAGTGATTGGTTCATAGCAGCTGTTCTTATATTGATAAATTATGAACCAAGGGGATGTCCTTCAGTTGGGGAAGACCGACCAAGTTATGGGAGATAAATATGGTGGAATGCTACTCGGCCATCACAAATGTGGGATGCCTTTCTTCTTTCTAGAAAATTCCCATTTAAGACTGCCTGGAGACAGGGTGCCATATTGGGAAGTGTTCATTTGCACTCTGTCACTATTTTCAAGGAGCACTCTGGTTGGGCACTGCTCACTGTGTGCTAGGGGGTCTGGAGTCCTGGGGTTTGGGGGCCTACATCACCTGAGCTTCCTCCTCATTCCGAGTGTCCTGTGTTTGCTTCCTTGCTCTTACCCTCCTGCCGCAGGTGCTTTGGACACTAGAGGCCCACCTTGACTGACCTGGAGTGACCCCCGTGCCCCTGGTTGTTTTTGAAGCCCACTTTTGGCACTTGCATTTCTTTGGAGGCCTTGGGATACCAAGGATGGAAGGCCTGAAGATTTCCATTTGTTTTCCAAATCAATTGCAAACGATGTCAGCTAGACTGCTTTTCCTCTTGCTCCATGACCTTTTGTACCAGTGTATTTGCAAAGTAACAGTCCTAGGCACATTTCTATCCAAAAATTGCTGCCTCTTACTCCTTGTTTGTTTCAAATAATGTTTGTGAATCACTCAACGGTGACTTTTTCAGGGAGTTTACCTTATCTCAGGCCAAACACCTGACCAACACATTACATTAAAATTTTCAAACATTACAATATGTTCTTCTAAACAATTTCAAAATTCAGTTAGTTTGACAGTTAAATCCATGAACTTTGAACCTCCAAACATTCAGTACTAATTGCTATATTGTGTTTGGCAAGGCGCTAGGTATTGATTTAGATTAACAAAAAGTCTGCATATTTCAGCTCTAAATACACAGTGTATAAAAGTGAGGAGTGTGGGTGGGCAGTGTCCGGGCTCTTTGTAGAGCCCAAATATGAACGTTTGATAACCACCTTTTCTCCAGAGAATATTGTTGGCGTGCATTTCAAGTACATTGGGGATATTTTCCAAAATTATGACGTTTGCAGCAGAATAGGAAGGAATGGAAATAAACAAGGTTGGGACATTGTTTGGATTAGAACTCCAAAGTCTTGTAATGCAATAGATTATTATAGAAAGACATCCACTTTGACATGATGAGCAGTCATTTTCATGGGAAAGAAAGGTACAGAAATAGTCAGTAATGGAAAACAATGATACAAACCTCTTCTTATAAATGGATGGACCATCAGGGAGAATTAGCCTAGTCTCTCCTCCACCCAGCCACCAAAGTGATTTTCTCTAAGCACTGATCTAGCCCTCAGTAAACTTTAGTGGCTCTCTATTGCCTCTGACACTAAGAGAAGTTCCTCTGTTTGCCTTTCAGAGCCCTTCCCCCCTCCCCGGCCCCATCTTTCCAGCCCAATTGGACATTGATCCCTCTCCCTGACCCCATACCCGGATACCCTGGCCTTCCAGTCACAAATAAGGGGTGTGCTGGAGCCAGCTCCGTGGCCATGTGCACTTTGTGCAACAAATCAGGGCTGAGTTTATTGTTCTCTGGATTGTCTGGATTTAAGAAAGCAATGGGGAAAATGTTGGTTGTGCAGGTTGAGCTTAAAAGTGTGTGGTGCCCTTTTGGTTAAATGTTTACTGGCTCGCCTGTGACAGTCCATCTGTGTCTGCTGCACCCCAAAGCCCTGATCTTCATAGTTCTGTACCAAGATGCTCTGTGACCTGTGTCTTCATCAATGAGATCACACCCTTGGGTGAGATACAGAATGAATCTGTCCAGTGTGTAAATGAAACAGCTTGGGGATGCTTCTAGCAAATCATTCAGTCATCAGCTTGAACCTCCTCAGTCAAGTTAGGAAGAGAGAAGGACCTAGAGCCATTGGGTGAAGTTAGGTGAAGTGTTCTGGGGTCCGTTCCCAGAATTCAGCCCAGCTCTGGGCCTGGGGATGTCAAAGAAGGAGGCTCCAGCAGCCTCCTCAAGGGACAGCTTCTGGTTCTGTCTGTCCTGGGGGTGGAGTTGTTTCTGTAACAATTGCCCTTCCCATGTCATACTGAGGAGTAAATGCCACTGACCCAACTCTAATCAACTCTGACAGCTAATGATGGTCATGAAAGAATTAAGGGGGGAAGTGAGGGGACTGACTGGGTGACCACACTCTGAGGATCCCAGCAGCCTGTGGGAGTGGAGTTGGGCAGATGCGCTCAGGCTGTTGCCCCTGGAACACTCTCCTCCCTCAGCTCAGTGCCATAGAACCCCTCCCTTCCTTCTCCATGGAGTTACCCTGATTCCCCCAGCCTCCTGCTGCCTCCCCCTCATGATTGTGTGTGTCATTCTCTGTGTGTGTGTCTGGTCTCTCCCAATAGAATATAAATGACTTGATAGGAGAGATTATTTCATTCTTTTGTCTTTGAATCCCCAGCACTGAGGCTGGCACTCAGTAGGTGCTTAATAAATGCTTGTTGATTGAACAGACCCCTAACTGAGGACTGTGTTCTCTCTCTCTCTCTCTCTCTCTCTCTCTCTCTCTCTCTCTCTCTCTCTTTCTCTCTCTCTCTCTCTCTTTTTGGAGGATAGTGGGGGTTAAGTGACTTGCCCAAAGTCACACGGCTAGTAAGTGTATCAAGTGTCTGAGGCTGGATTTGAACTCAGATCCTCCTGACTCTACGGCTGGTGCTCTATTCACTGTGCCACCTAGCCATCCCTCTCTGACTTTTTAATGTCCATGCTCATCCTCACCTGATTTACATTCTTAGTCCTGAGACCCGTCAGGATTACAGATGTCTCCACCTCTGTGTATTTGACCAAATCACCTTCTTTTCAGTAGAGCCAGAAGTCATTTCAAATTCATATTGCACAGCTCTAAAAAGTAAGGAAATCTGCTGGAGATTGGAGGCAGAGCTGGACAAAGACTGTGCCTCCTAAATAAGCCATTTGGTCAGCGAACAGCAGTGCAGAACAGAGGTGTCGAGCCCAGGGCCCAATCAAGGCCTGGGAGACTCCCGGGTGGGATGAAACCAAGTCATGTTGTAACCGGGAAATGTGTTGTTTGTGGGTCATTATGTGGCCCCAGGGCCCCTTTCTGTTTGAACTTGGCATCCCTGGTGAGTAGGGCAGCAGGTGTGATCCTGGTGTTATCCTGGGCAGAGCTTTGGAGAGGCCCTCATTGGTAATCACTGGAACAGTTCTGCCTTTCTCCTTTCTCCAGCCTCTTCTGTACCTTGGGGCACTTGATCCCCACAATGACTCTGGTCCGTTTGGAGTTGAGGGATCTGGGCCCAAATCTCATCACTGCCCCTTGTTGCCTTTTCGATGGTGGCCTTGATTTCCTTGTCTCTGCAATGGGCCTCATGGCCCTGAGGTCCTCTCCAGCTTAGAGCCTGTCATCATTCTCACCATTATCCCAGATAAGCTGAGGCTGAGAAAGAATCTGTGATTTTTCCCGACAGGACAGAGTTGAGGTGTGTCTGACCCTCTACTTTGTCCTCTGTTGTCCAGGTGGCCTGAGTCCTGCCATCCCCAGAGGTGTTGGCCCCCTCCCCTGGAGAATGGAAGTACTTTGCATGAATTTTCTGTTGACTTAGTAGGGGATGTTTTGTCCCCACAGTTTTTGAGAAATTGAACTGAAGCCTGTAAAGCAAGACCTTTAGAGAGGTCGTAAGGGAGAAGGTGGCCCTTAGCACTGACCTCCAGGACAGCTTTCACACTTGGCACCTGATGTTTGCTGAAGAATCGGCCCCAGGCTGTCTTGACAAGACTTTCTGCTTTTTCTTGTGGGACCTGTTCTACAAGACTGGGACAGCTCAGGCCCTGACTTGGACATTCTACATTTGAATAGATTTACAGGCTTCAAATGGCCCTCGGACTGTGATTGGCTTAGGTGGTAGGCCTAGGGTCAGACCCAGTCTTGATAGCCTGCATTGGCTGAAGGCCGCAGGGGCTGGGAGCAGGCCTACCCCCCTCCCCCCACAGGGAAACTCTGGCTTCTTTCATATTTTAGATTTGGGGAGAAACTGGGACTTCCATCTCACTGTCAGAAAGCTCAGAAATAATGAGAGAAATTGTTCCAAAGTAGTCAGATGTTATTACTTACTTGGGCTATGGTAATATTTTCTCATAGGCCTCTTGATGAGCCCCTTTTCCAGCTTGAGAGTACCCATGAGACTGTTAGAATTGGGATAAGAGGCAGCTTAATCACCTCATGCAAACTGTAGGCTTATGTCCTTTGGTTGGGAATACAATCAGGGCTTTACCAGAGAGCGGTGGCTTTATCAGTCTAACTGGCATCAGCTAAATGCCTACATTTTGCTGGAAGCGTGTGTGTGTCTGCGTGCATGTATAGACACACACACGTAGGCATTTCCATAGGCATTCACTCCCTGTCCTTATGCTACATAGCTGCCTTGGCTCCCAACCAGAAGAGTCACTCAGGGAGTCCCGGGATGAAGTTGGGCCCACCTGAGGCTTAGTGGCTTTAGGAACAGATTGCGGTGAGGGGCCAGACCCAATTCTGGGTGGACCATGCATTGAATGGTTTGGACAAGATTGTGTTGTGTCCTGAGTCTGCATCTGCTCAGTTTAAGCGGGATGTCACATTTTTGGAATTCTCCCTTTCCTCTTCAGTTTTTCATTGTTTGGTTAAATCTCCAAGTTAAACTGGACAATTAAGACAAGGAGGTAATGCTTAGTTTTTTTTTTCCTTTTAAAACTTTAAACTTTCAATATAAACAAACATTCAACTATAGAAAAAAATCTTTGCCAATTTAATGGATATAAAATAGTATCTTCCAGAATTCTATGATGCTATGAAATTTGTGTCAGTTCCTTCGGGCCTTTTCCTGTCAGACTCCTTCAGAAATATTTATGTCACCAGCTTTCCCAGGGACGGCTATCATGTCCTCCTCCCATGGGGTCCCTCTCATCCATTCTCCATCTTTTATGTCATCATTCCTGTGTGGCAGAGCTCTTCATGGGACGCTCTCTGCTATGAGACCGTGTGGTCAGTGTCCCGGGCAACCCCGAAAGCATCCTGGAAGTACCAGTGATCAACATCAGCATCATTTATCATTATCACTGTTGCTGCTGACCACATAAAGTTCAAAGCTCTGCACCAGACCTTCGCGGCCCTCTTTCCCTCTGCTGCCTAGAACTGTCCCACCTTTGCCTTGCCTCCAAGCATGTCAGGCAGCTTCCCCTAAAATGTTCACCATGCCTTTGTGAGCAGCTTCTTTGCTTGGCTCCAGGCATCGTCTCTGCCTGTAATAGCCTCCTTTACTCACCTAGCCTCCTGAATTCTGAGCTGATTTTTCACCTTTCAAGCCCAGCTCAGTTATCATTTCCTCTGTAAGACCCCTGCCCCTGTCTCCCCCCTTGTTAACGTCCTTCCCCCTGTTGACCTCACAGGGCCATTTGCTTTGTAACATACAGATGCATCTACCATATATGTTCCGTGCTGTAGCTGTGTATGCTGGCATACACAGATTTTAAATGGCACCTTGTTTAATCTGTTGCTTCTCCCAACAAGTGCCTGCCAAAGAGTCCCTCACAAATACATGTTGTGTTTTGTTTGCTTCTCAGTCATCACATAATGATGCATGTGCATAAAATACCGTCTTTTTATGAAGTCCAGTGCACTTTAGAAATATTGCTGGCTAAAAGAATCACTGTACCATGTCATGGATTTAATATTCTGCCATTTCGTCTGGGTGGGTGCTGCCTTCCTCTCTGCTGATAACAGTCTCTGTGTTTCTACATTAGGTCACAGACACTCACACATCTCATGAGATCTTTATAAAGCCAGTGATCTTAGCTGGAAATAAGACTCACTGAATGAGTTTTGCTCAGGAGAGAAATAGAAAGAAATAGCAACTAGAGATGTTCTAGGAAATTTCTAAATCAGTAGCAGATACAGATCCGTCGAAAGGTGAGGAAGGGGAGAGGACAGGAGAGTGAGGAGGGGGCTGGGCTGTGAAGGGGTGCAGAGGGCAGCAGGGAGTCTCTGGAGTTCAGGGGCACGGTTACCACCCAAACTCTAGAAAGAACACTGAGTGAAGTGGATAGAGGGAGTTTCCTCACTGGGCATTCCTTGCACCAGTGCAACGCCATTGCATATAGAGAAATAACACACCCAAAGTTATGGGGCAGCCAGTTGTCAGGTAGCATCTCCCAAGGATAGCGAATCAGGCAGGCTCCTAACAGCAGAGGGTTTCCCTCCCTATTCCTCAAGTGCTCCCATCTAGCACTTGTCTCCGTGCCCTTGTCCTGGCTGTCTCCCGTGTTCAGAGTGCCCTCTCTCCTTGTCTCTGTCTGGCTTCCTTCTAGACTTGGCTCAGGCCTTGGAGGAGGCCTTCCTCTTTAAGGTCACTGTGTGTCTAATCTGTGTGCATTTGGCACGTGCTGGTTCATACTCATGTCCCTCCCTATCCCATTGAGAACAAGGACAGTTTTTCCTTGTTCTTTGACTCTTCAGTGCCTGGCACATAGTAAGGGCTTAAGAAATGTTTTTTGACTGACTGAAGAATTCATCAACCACAGCTCATCTCCTGGTGAACCTCCTGGTCTGGAATAACATTTGTAGAATTCGTCTCCAGGCCTGTGATTCCATAGTTTAATGAGATAACGTTTGAGCTTTGCACTCTGTTACTTAGGGCACTATATTATTAATATTAATTGTTATTATTAATGTAACATGTCTGCCAGGATTGTGGCAAGTATCCAATGAGATAATGTGGGCAAAGCCCTTTGCCTTCCTTATATAGCTACAGAAATGCTGGCTGCTATTATTATAATATGTGGGAAGCTCTATAGAAATGTCAGTTATAATTGTAGTAATTATTATCATTAGGAATAGTAAGAACAAGGAGTCAATGTCCTCTTCTTCTTTTAGGTCTAGAGCTTTATCCTGTCATTCTAAGCTCAGTCTATAGGAATCTGAACATTAACCGGATTCTGATATTTAGTGATAGAATGTAAATGCCCTTGGTTCACTGATTCATTGATTCACTCATTCTCCTCATCCCCAGCCTTGCATGTTGTGGAAAACTCTGATAAGGGAGGGTTAAACTACCACCGGCACCTTGACCACCACCTCTACTCAGAGCCCAATCCCTGGGAATAGGAACATTAAGTAATGAGATGTTATCAGGACCACGGGACTTCTCCATCGAACTTGAGTGTGTGGTCTCCCCCTTTAGAATGTGAGCTCCCTGAGAGCAAGGACTGGCTAATTTTTCTCCGTGTACCCCAGTTCTTAGCTCAGGGCTTTGTGCATAGTAGGCACTTAGTAAACGTATCCTGTTTCTAATTTGTACAAAGCACCAGGCTAACTGCTAGGGACACAAAGATGAAAAGGAAGCAGAAGCAAAGTGTGCTCACAAACCTTCCATTGGGGGGGGGTGAGGAGGGAGGAGGGAAGTGGGGAGGAAGTTTGAGCTTAGACATCTCAGTACGTGATGATGGGAGGGAGAAGACTGACAGATGGAGGAAAGGCTTTAAGTGGAAGATTGCCATGGAGCTGAGCCTTGGGGACAAGCTAGGGATCCAGAGACAGGTGAGGCTGAGGTGCCAAGCTTTCAGACTTGGAATTTTCTCATATTGAGTTCAGTTCAATTATTTTTCAGTAATGTCTGTCTCTTTGTTACCCTATTTGGTTTTTTCTTGGCAAAGATACTGGAGTTGTTTTCCATTTCCTTCTCTAGCTCATGTTTTACAGATGGGGAAACTGAAGCAAACAGGATTAAGTGACTTAGCCAGGGTCACACAGTAAGCATCTGAGCCTAGATTTGAACTCAGGAAGATGAGCTTCTCTTGACTCCAGGTCTGGCACTCTATCCACAGAGCTGCCAAGCTGGCCCATTTTAGACCATTCAGGTTCCCTAATAGCAGCCATGTAGCTAGTTGGGTGATGAAACTACTGGATTAAAATTCATTGGACATCAGTGGAAAGAATGGAAGGCAGTGGGGTCACTTTGACTTTGCTGGGGTCACCAGACAATCCATGTGGGCCTCTGTGGCAATATTAAATGAGACTCCTTCTTCCCAGATAGCTGCTTGTCAGGTGCCGAATGAGGCCCTAGATGAAGTCATAGTTCATCTCTAAGGATGACCCCCAGCCAATCCACTTCCCGTGTCTTTCCATTATGTTCATCTGCAGTGCAGTCATGGGGATGATCCTCTTGAATATGACACTGCAAACACTGGAAGAGAAACAGGTATTCCTGCCAACCCTCACTTCTCTCTTTAGGGCTGCTGCCTGTGTCCTGAATGTCAGAGATTGTGCACATATCTGCCGGTGTTTCCTCAGGGCATAACCATTGTTCTGGGATAACCATTGTCCTGTAGTAAGTGCAGATGTGTGGCCTTGTTTTCATGGGCGTGGCAAGCATAATCATTTATATGCTTTATCAGTTTATTAGACCAGAAATACATCTGTGGCCAAATTCCATTTTTTCTTAGTTTTCTTTTTCTTTCTCATATTTGTTGAATACTCTTTACTTAACTAAATCTTATTTTTTTCTCAATGATTATGTCAAAAAGTATGTTCCTATTTGCAATAATTGCTTTTGTATCTTTCTGGATGAGAAAAGATGCTTTGTGATTAAAAGCAAATACCACAAAAATTCACCATCAGGGTGGGGTCTGGTAATAACCATGTGCTAGAGTGTTGATCAGAGAAAAATGCAATTTCAGTATGAGGGCCATCCAGTACTGAAAAAGGATTGGAACAAATTTTGGCCTCCTGTGTGCTCTATTTTCACAGAATTGTTAGGGCTTGATATTTGATTGGTTGTTTTATTATGATAGTGAAAAAGAAGAGGAAATCGTCTGCTGTAAATGTATAAGTGTCTGCTTTTTTGCATACTTAATAACAAACAATTCCAGAAATATTTGGAATATGTCAAGATAATGAAGTAATTAGGTTTGGGGAAGAACTTATAGTTCAGTAATAGAGGTATGTAATCAACCTCAAATCCACAAACCAAACATTGAAATACCCTCTTAACCTCCCAAGATGTGACTGTTTGGATAATTCCATGACTCTTTAGCTAAAAGACTTCCCATTCTGTTATAATGATCAACCCATTTTTCCTACTGAAAAGAGGAAACATGGGACTGGAACCCAAGAATGTGGAACTATGGAGCGTGAGCTTTTATTGCATTTAAAGGTTCAGACCCCTTATAAATGGAGGTAATTTGTAATGGGGATTCTCTCATCCTTTATTGGAAGTTAATTCATGTCAAAAGAAAAAAATATGTCTTTAATTAAAGTTTCTTTTTTAAAGTGTCAGTTTGAATGACCACAATAATGAATTTTCTTTCATTATTTCTTGTGAAAGGAGTCGAACTATTCTGGGGAGAAAAGAAAATATGGCAGTGTCCTTTGCTGGGGCCACTTGAAATAGCACAAGCAGAGCTGGGGGATAAAAATTCTTTTCCTGTAAAACTTGCCTACACTCATTTCTATTAGGCCAACACAAATAGTCACCATTGAGTTGTGATTGGTGCTCTTCTCCTGCTTTGTTTTTAATATGACTTTTGTGGTTCTTTATTTTTCTTGTTAAAAAAGGGAAAAGCTGACCCAGAACCAGAACCATCTCACTCATTTCCTCCCCTTGCATAGAAGCATTTGATTTTCCTGCCTTATTTTGGTCATTGTTTTTATAATCGAAAATAGGCATTTGGGGATTTCCAGTTGCTCTCCCACACAAGCCACTGAACAGCAATTATAGGGCCCAAGTGTCCAATGGCAGAGAAATGTTATGCCTCAGTTAGCCTAATGGCAAAATGTATGCTGCATTAAGCATTGTTCCAGCTAAAAATGGAAATGAAACAAAAACATATGTGTAGTATTGTTGTTTCCACCGTTTGTGTTTGCTCATGGTGAATAGATGGCAATTTCTATAAGTACACATGACTCAGAAAAAACCAGTCCTGTCCTTAAGTTGCATCAAAGGTTGGCACATCCATAACTAAGCTAAGTAGGCAGTTATGGCCCTCTGACTGAGGACGCTTAGCCATAGGTGGGCTTCAAGCTTCTTCTAAGATTAAACCTTTGGAGAGAGATTAGGATTTGTCCTTTTGCCCTTTCCATTGGCTTTGGGGGCCTCTGGGGATATTGTTTACACAGTAGATCTGTTCTCTTGAAAGTCCCCTGTCTGACATGCTGGTTAATGATCAACAGAACCAATTATGTTTGTAAACCTGGCATTATTGCTGGTATCTTAAATATTTTCAAGAGACACAGCAGGAAGTGGGAGTCAAGGAGAATTAAATTATTCACTTAGTTTGTTCTTGTTAAGAAAAGTCAGTGTCTCTACAAAGCTAGTGGTTTAATTAGTGTTGACTGACAGACCTTCTGGGATGGGACAAATAGCCTCCCTTCTCTGGTCCTTTCCATGGGGGTGCAGATTTTTGAGACTTTCCCTGGATTGAAACACTTATAGACTCAGGCTACATTGACTGTAATTAGGTAGCCAACTTCACTGTCCTACTTTAAAGGGAGAAAATGGTCAGGCAGTTCATTTTTTGATGGGAATGATTGTGCTGTGCTTTGGTTCACTTAAAAAGACCTTTCCAAGAATCCTGCCTTCTGTTGCCTCCACATAGCTTCTTGGATTCTAAGTTCATTCAAAAGGCATATATTTCTTAGCATAAATAGAAGCATTTACATTTTCCTTAGCCAGCTGGTAAAATTGTAGTGTAGTTCAATTAGTCTGGGAATGTGAAAGATTCATGTGTGGGAAAAATTGGGACATTTGTGTCTGAAAGGAATGTTGTATTACTCCAAACCAGATCAAGCACACTAGAAATTTTTTGTGAAAAAGTTGGTTTCCAAGTTAGTTATTTTTATCCATTTTTAAAGACTGGTATAAATTTCTCTCCCATTTATTAAACATTTATAGATCAATACAACGCCAGAGGCTAAGTTTCTTATCAGAGTAACCCAGCAAATGGCAGAGTTAGGAAGAGACTGAGGCTTTTGCTTTCTTAGTTGTCTGCGTCTCTCCTGGGGTGAACACATGGAATGATTTGAGAAGGTGGGTGTTCTGTTGGCGTATTTGATGGAAACATACTTATTTTACCTTGTAATATTCCTTGCAAAGACTTCTGGATTTGGTTAATCTTTTCGTTAACTGTTTACTTAAGAGTGAATAGTAAAAATAGCCGATGAATGCATTAAAAACGAGAGGTGGGACATGGCTGCGTGTTTCATCTCTTTCATAATTCTTAGAGAAGAAAGTGTGCTTTGTTGTGTCATAGTTCAATTACTTATTCATTTAAGTGGTTTTTCTTCTCTTCCATAATTGCTTATGGCATTATTAACACGTAAATTACTCTTTTGCGTATTTTTCTAGACCACTTTAACAACTGGTGCCATTGGATCCCAGGGTTTGAATTGTGTTTGTGTAGAGCAGCTGGGTGTCCATTTTCCTTTGTGCAGAATGTGAATGCTCCCTCTCTCGTTTTTGTTTTTTAGGGCTTATTTTAAATACCTAAGATAAGTAGCAAGAAACTAAGGATTGTAGCTAATTGTCTAGAACATGGGATTGGAATGCCAGGCCTGGCAGAGGCAAAATGAATTACAGTGAATTTGGCATGGGACATAAAAGGAAGTGGTCAGTTTGAGTGACCCTTCCCTGGCCTGCTGACAGGTGTTTGCCCAAGGGGAGACCACTCCTTGCACTCCTCTGCAAGTGTTATGGAAGAGTGGTTTATTGGAACACGAGGGCATTTCTAAAGCTTCCAGCCCCAAGACATGAGTGATGTCAAGCCTTTCCCAAGTGCTTTGTGCTGAGGGAGCTATTGCTTGTCACAGTGGACAAGATCGGGTGGAAGAAAGTCCAGCTCCCTGCTTCTTTCCGTGCTGATAGGGCCTCATGAATGGCCTTTCCACCTTTGATTGGCAGCCCATTGTCCCTGTCATTAATGAAATTGCTCCTTAACCCAGTGCCTTTGAAGGATGCAGCTTTTGTGAAGTTGGGCAGGCTTCTCAGCTGTTCCCTTTTCTTTCATGAGCTGTAGTACGCTCATTAAAACAGCAGGAATGAAGTTGTGGGATCAAGAACATGGCTGTTAAAATAGTCATTAAAATGGCTTTTGATGCCAAGAAGAGAAACAGGAGAAGAGATCTCCAAGCAGACAGCACCAGTGCCCCCCCTTCCCAGGCCCACTCCCCACCCCCCAGCCTTTGCTTCACACCAAAGTGCATAGGTACTTTTAAGCTGGCTTTGGTTTTAATCTGTTGGGCGACATTGTTTTCTCCGTCTGAGAGTTTTCTCTGGTTTATTATGATTGTTTTAACATCTCCTGCTGGCCCTATTGTCAGATAGGAACAAAGAATTTAGAAGATATTTGAAAGAACCAAGTTGCCCAAGTGGGAATGGATAGTTTATTAAGAATAGGATTGAAATGCTGCTTCCAGCAGTTTCTGAGCTTAGAGTTTTCTGAATGCCACTTCTAGATTTCCTTTAGGTTGGTTTTAAAAGCTTAACCTTATGTGGTGTGTGCAGTAAATGAAAAAATCTGATCAAGATTGTTTGCACTTAAAGGATATATTGTTAACACCAAACATGCTGGGCTTAGAACTTGGAGACTGGGTTCAGTTTCCAGATGACTTTGGGAAAGCCACTTAACTTCATCTATCAAATAGGAAAAAAAAATCATATTTCTGTTTCCCACTTAAACAAGATTTCTATAAGGAAAGCACTTTGTTGGTCACAGGAAAGGGAGTTACTATTAGCAATACATGTGTAAAGTGCTTTTGAGTTCACAAGTTTTGTATTTTTGTTTATCTTTTATGGATGTAAATTGGTATCACCATTACTGAGAGCTAGCCTGGTTTGATGTCTAGAGAGCAGCCCTTGGAGTGCAGGCCCTGAATCTGACACACACGAGCTGTGTGACCCTGTACCAGGCACGAATGTCCCAGGGCCTCAGGCAGCTCTCTGTGATTAAGGAAACTCCTTACCACTGGTGAAATAGCAAATCAAGTCAGAAACTAGTAGCAGGATTAGTATTCTGACTGCTCTTCACATACTTGTGGCAGTTCTGATGTCTGACTGGTCTCTTACTGCTGATATGCACTGATGAGGACCTCGCTGACCCCTAGTCATTGGTGGCCTTTCCCCATCCCAGCCAAAATGCACTTGTGTTTACTTTGTATCATCTTAACGTGTTCAGGCCATTTCTGTTCTCTGGGGCTAGGGATGGTATATTTTGTGCTTGAGTACTCCCAGTACCCAGGGTAGTGCCTTATATAGAGTAGGTGCATAATAAAGACTTGTTGAATGAATGAGTGTTTGAGAATTAATTAATTCTGATACATTTTATTGATATCTTTTGTTCTTACTTTGCCTAATTATTCCCTTGTATCCCTCCACGACTCTCTCTGTACTCCAAGTAAGCCATTTCAGATCACAAAGAGTAGTTTTTAGTGATAAAAGAAAAAGAGAAAGAAAAAATCCATTGAAAGAATTCTGAAATAGTTTTTCCTACCCTTTAATATCACTTTTAGGTAATTTAAATGGTTTCCTAATAAAATGTGAAATACTTTCCTTTACCAATATGGTGTAGCACTTTGCTAACACTAGCAATGAATGGTGGAAATAGCAATTGCTTATGAGTTATCAGACCTATGCTATCTTTTCTTTGTAGAGGAGAGAAAACCAAGGAATCAGAATTTAGAAGAAGGCACTGGAAATCACTTCATCTAATGAAAAAGTATGTGAAAACCTGTGTAGTGATGACCCATATATTTATACATATTACATATACATATATGTTTTGTATATACACATAATACACATGTACAAATAGAAATTCATGAAAAAGTCTTGCATATGTAAGTTTTACAGCCAACATTTTTTTTCTCATGACATGAAGGATGTTGTTTCCCCGAGATCTTTTCTAAAAGGTACTTCCTGTGCCTGTAGTTCTTGGCTTACTATGAAAACTTTTCTTTGGCTTCCTAATCCAATTGACTGACTTGTCAGTTAAAAACCACCCTCCACCCAAAATTAGGGACTGCTGAGCATTCAGCAAAAATCACCCCTCCAAGACAACCACATTTCAGGTTCCTCCATGCCAGTGACACTAAAGAGTTCTATGTGGAAATATCACATCCATTGTTTAGATTACAGTGACACATAACCATTTTATTCTTGAAAATATCCTTAATACATTCCCTAGAGCTGTCTCTTTATTTTAAAAACAAAACAACAACAACAACAACATTTCCCTCCTGAGAATTTGTAACATTGGTCTCCCTGCCACATACTGACTTTTCCAGGTGACTCAGTTAAAAATGCTGCCCCTGATTTCAGTAGCCCCAAAGTGTGTGCTGGAGCCTTTCATTTCTATCCACCATTTAAGCAAGTAATACACCGTGTTTAATCTGAAGACAAAACAACCTGACCAGCTTTTTACAAATCTCCCCGTTAGATAGAAAGCATGGTCCTTTCCTTTATCCCCATTGTTATTGGCATTAAGAGAAAAAGTTTGTCCTAAAAGATATGTGGTAGGATTTATCCCAGTGGGCCAAGTTCCCCTGTTCTCTGCATTCAGGAGTCATCTCCTTCAAGTTCTGTGCAGGTGGCAGAGGGAGAGGTTATAAAGAAACTTAAGACCTTCAGTGCCACATAGAAATAGCATAGAAACAGCAAAGGACACACCATTTCTAGACATTCTCAGAAGAAAATTAAAATTCACCTTAAAGACAACAAAGAGCCTGTAGGGGCCCAATGAAATCTTTAAAAAGCTTGCATTTGGATAATTAGTTGCTTATGTCTTTATTATACATAAAAGTAGGCAAGATACTTATTTACTGGACATCTTTTTTCCCCAACTCTCTCTAATAACATCCTTATGATATAGTTTCAGTATCAGGAATCCTTTTGTCAAAATGTGTGATTAATTTTGTAAATCTTAGCTTCCTTTTCAAAAAGAATGCCCTAATTTATAGTTTTACCACCAATGTAATAATGTACCTATTTCTGCACAGCTCAGTCAACATGGGATTTAAGTGTTTTAGTTTTTTTAACCAATTTGATATATTGAAGATTTTATATATCATATATATAGTTTAAAGTTTGAATAACTTTTCAAGTAGTTTCCAAGAATGATACTGGGACATAGGTGCATAATTAATGGTTTCTAACTAATTTATTGAGATAAAAATTTATCTGTTCATATTCTTTGACTATTTGCACATTATGAAGTGGATATCATTATTGTGGATAAATTCCTCATAGGTTCTAAATGTCAGAATTTTTATCAGCTATGTTTAGAACAGAGGTTTATTATTTGATCTTTTATTTTTGATAATTTTTTTGTTTTTTTTCACAAAATAATTTTTAATAAAGCAACTATGACTTTGATTCCCAAATGATTTCTTCCTTTGTTTTGATAAATTATTTTTCCTTTCCACATTTGAAATAAATAGAAATTTAGAAAAATATGGTCAATTGGAAATTTATTATAGTATATGGCATAAGGTTTCAGCAACAGACTGTATATGCAATCCCAAGACCAGCCTAACTATATACTTAGAAACTGGACCCATAGACTGGTCAGTAGGTGATTAGTTCTTTGACCATAAAGCAAACAAAATTAGAAAATAGTCTTAAGTCCTATGTTAATTTCTTCTGCTTCCAGTGTCCAGTTCATGGAGTGGCAGCAAAACAAGAGAGAGAGCATTAAGATGGTTTAATGGTTAGTATGGTTGAATTGGATTGTGCTTTCTGGCCATCAGCCAGTGAGCTGATGGCTGTGCCTCATCTCAGCATGCTCAGATTGGAAGACCAGCTCACGGTCTCACCAGAGAGATGTCAAGTACCTGGAAGAGCTGGTTTTATTGCAAACCTAAGGGAGGGAAACAACACTGCGTGAGACCCGCAGTCATTGAGTATCATAGCACTAAAGAGAAGTATCATAAGCAAAGGCCTCTCTGTCCAGAGAGACAGGGTGTGAGATGTATATACCCCCGTTTGGGGCAGGGGATGAAGAAATATAGAAATTCCATGAAAAACTTGGCCGACTACTCTAAGTCAGGTTAACATCTACCTTTCACACTCAGTGTCTGCAGTGTGAAGAAAGAGACAGAAGGATGGCAAAAATGTTGAACTGTTTTAGAACATTGGGTTTAGGATTAAGGAGTGAAAGGGGCCGTGAAGACTGCTAGGTATGCCCACATATGGTAAATTCAGACTAACCACCGGTAGTTGCAGACTCACTTCTCTCTCCCTCCTTCAGCCCTTCAGTCTTCTGTGATTTTTCAGAGATCATGACCAGTGACTTAGTTCTTTGGTAGTTGGCTGTCTGAATGCACTGAGGGTAGCTAGGCATTTTCTTACCCTCTCCCCTCCTTTTCCTGTCTTTCAGCTTCCTATCATCCAGTTTAGTTCTGGCTTTCCCAATTCAAAGGTCATTTTTCTTGATGGAGAAATCAGAGCGAATCACTGAATAGTTCCACCTTTCCTATCTGTCTGGTGGTCGCTGACCTCTCTGTTACACGTGGCGACCTTGTCTCTTCTTTCATCCTGTTTCCCCCAATGTAGCTTGTAAAAACCCACATGATTTGTTTGTTCTCAGCATTCCTTGCCATTTTCAGCTCATTCTGAACTTGGACTGTCCTAGTATTAATCTTATAATAGTGTACCATGCTTCTGGATTTAATCCCCGTTTTTGAGGTTCAGTGGCTAGAGCAGTGGACCTGGAGTGAAGAATCAGACCTGAAGCACTTCCTTGCTGCATGACCCTGGGCAAGTCACTTAACTTCTGTCTGTTTAAGTTTCCTAGTCTGTAAAACAGGGATACTAATAGCACCTCCCTCCTGGGGTTATTGTGACCATGAAATGGCATTTGTAATGCACTCACCAGACCTTTAAGCTTAAATGCTAGCGAGTAGTATCGATGACTATTATTATTTCATGTATTTTGCTTCATTTAAAATTGTGAATATTTTACTCTATGTCTTAATTGTGTGTCAGAAATGGAAGTCACTCAATATTTTAATATTAATGTTTGTAACAATTCACTTTTAGTGTGACCTATACATGATGGTGATCTTTACCTTATTTTCATTAAACTTTTAGAAAAGTATACCTAAAATTAAGTTATTAGCTCATAATTATGGAAATGGGTTTTAATATTTCTGGGTTTTATACTTCCAAGTTAAACATTTCCATAATGACACTAATAATTGATTCAGAAATTATTCTTTTCCTTTGACCATTTACCCAGTGTACTTAGGTTAAAATATTCATTGAAGGCCCCCAGGGAAGTCAGAAAAAGGAGGAGGTAGAAAGGACTTCCCTCCACTTATGACCCCCCCCAAGAAATGAACCAATTCTCCTGAGCTTAAAGAATGATATTGATCCCCTATATTATCCTTACTTTAAGAAACATCAGATCAGTCACCTGAAAAAGCCCTTTGAGTAGTAAATCTTCCAGAATTCAGCCCAGGAGAGGCCCCCAAGCTTCAACATGGAGGGAACATGGAGGTTCAAGGGATAGTTTTTTATGCTCAAGATTTCAGGAACAAAAAGACCAAGGTTGGTCCAAACTTCATCCAAATCACAGGGAGGCTGCACCAAGGGCAGTTAATTTGTTGCTTGCCATTGAGTCCACTGATGTTTCTTAAACAGGGTGGTGAGATTATTTTTCTTATGGTTGTCTGTGGCCCAGAGACCGAGGTGCCACCTGTGTTTGGGCCAGTGATCCATTAGCTTAAAAAATGGACGAAAATGGGACATTTGGCATCATGTTGACCTAGGAAAGAAGGAAGGAAAGAAAGAGGAAAGGAGGGAAGGAAGGAAAAGAGCCATTGTTTGAATTGTCCCTATTGATCTCAGTTGTATTTTATTGTGGCATGTGGTATGGATCTAGGTGAAGGGGCAGTGAAGATAACTGCATGGGCTTTCTGCTCTTCTGTTCCCTCTTCAGTTGACTTTAACAAGCTACATAGCACTTTGCTCTGTAATGCTCTAAGGGCCTAGATTGGGGAAGACTTAGTTGAAAGTCTCTGACACTTGAAATAGGCAGGGTGAGCTCCCTGTCCTCTGTGCCTCAGTCTCCTCAGGACTCCTCTGAAGTAGCCCAGTGTGGTGCACATAGGACTGGACTTGGGCCATGGTAGTGTTTGCTTTCCCTGGAAGCAAAAGTAACTTTCAGAAAAGTCGGGCTGAGGTAAGGTCCCACAGGAGGGCTGGATTCCCATAAGGGAATGTGGTGTAGTGTGGAAGAAGCCCTTTCCTAGAAGGCAGAAGGTCGGGCACTGAGTACACATCTTGCCGCTATCTGGGAGCCTCAGTTTCCTCATGTCTAAAATGAAGATGATGGCTGCCCCAGGTACCATAGAGCTGGGTGTGAGGCTTCCATGTGACTGAGGGTGCGAAAGCAGTTTGGAAGCTGGTGAGGACCCCTCAAGGGCGTGGCCCCAAAGTAAAGGTCACACAGGCTGTGCTCCTTTTGGCTTCTGCTCCCCTGGAACTCCCCATTTCCCCTGAATCCATTAGCATTTGGCTCATTTTACCTCCACTTTGGAGGAACATAAGAATATAAAATGTGTGGATTCTAGGCTCCCAAGGAAATGCTCAGGTGAATGCTGTGCCAAATAAAGAACAGACTTGATTTAACCCAACCAAAAAAACACCAAACAGAACAGACTTTCTGACTGTGATTAGTCAAATTAGGCCTTTTTCACTCTGTCCAGGAGCACAAAGAGGCCTTGAGGCTTCCATTCGCCCCCTTCAGGAAAGGGGAGAGGTCCCTCTGTTGTCTCAGTGGGCCCCAGGGTTTGTATAGACTTCTAGGCCATGGTTCTGCCCTGGTTTGTGACTCCCCTGCAAGGGGAGGGTCATCAGGAATCAGCCAGGTGATGCAGGAGCAGAAAATCTGGATCGAGCAGACTCAAGTTCAAATCCAGCTTCAGACATTTGTTAGTTGTGTGGCCTCTGTCTGCCTCATTTTCCTCAGCTGTAAATCAGGGATCATACTAGCTCTGACTTCTCAGGGTTTTGGTGAGGGTCAGATGAGAGGATATTTGTAAGGGGCCTAGCAGAGGGCCTGCCATGTAGGAGGTGTTCAGTAAAGGCTTATTTTCCTCCTTTCTTCCTTCCCCAGCTGACCTTCCTAGTTCCATAACTGGTCCTTATAAGGATGCCCCAGGCTCCAGGCCCTTCTCCGTCTTGGTCATGCTCCTCTCTTGGCCTTTTTTGACTTATCACTGTTGTTCCTGCACCATGGCATCCAGTGATGAGCTCAGCACTCTACATGAGGCCTGATGGGAGCAGAGGGCAGGGAGACGATCACCTCCCCATGCCGGGACTTCTTTGGGCCCCCCCTCACTTTTGTTTTTTTTGTTTTTTTTTTAAACAAATGCTTTATTAACTTCTGTTTTACACCATTCATTTCCGCCAGATTTTGAGTTACAATCATTTCCCCCCGTTATTCCCCTACCCAACCTCCCAGAATAGCAGTTCCACAAGATATTGCTTCCTCCAATCTGCTCCCTCCCATACCTTCTCCCATACCCGCTTCGACTTTTCCATTAGAGGAAGGTGAATCTTTGTGTCCCAATGCCTGCACATCTTATCTCCCAATTATAAGCAAAAGAGTATTAATAATAGTATTTATATATATTTGAAACATTTAATGTTAAGACCTCGAATTTCAGATCCATTTCCTTCCTCCCTTGTCACCCATTCCCTCTTGGGAGATAAGTAATTCAGTATATGTTGTACATGTCTAGCTATGCAAAACATTATTATAGTAGATATATTGTACAAGGCTGCTTATAATTCCCTCCCACTCATCCCACCCCCCACTTGGTCCATTCCCTACATGATCCTGTCCCTCTTCTATAGTGGGTACTTCCAACCTCCCCTCCCCCCAAGGATGCCCTCCCATCCATCCTCCCTCCTCTCATCCCCCTTCCCCCTATTCTGCTGCAGGTTGAGATATCCCATTTAGTATGTATGTCATTCTCTCCCTGAACCAAATTCTATGAGAATGTGGTTTTGCCTTTTTTGCCTTCCTAATCTCCCCCTCCCTTGCAACCACTTCCCCTTGCCTCTTCTACATGAGATAGTTTACCCTACGCTGTCTCTCCCCATCTCCTCTTGCCACTTTCCTCTCTCACCTCATAATTTCATCCCTTGAGTATTCTCCCTTCCCAACAGATTCAACCTATACTCTCTATCCATATATAACTGTAAGCATATACACACACATTCACATATGTATTCATATGACCACACCCCCTTCTTCCATTATTTTCATAGTGAGAAAGATATCATCAGTCACTGTTATTGCTTTTCCATATAGGAATGTAAATAGTTCAACTTTGATAAGTTCCTTTTGATTTCTTTTCCCTGATTACCTTCTCAGGCATCTCTTCCTTCTTATGTCTGGATGTCAAATTTTCTATTCAATTCTGGTTTTTTCCTCAAGAATGCTTGAAAGTCCTCTATTCCACTGAATGACCATATTTTCCCCTGAAACAAAATACTCAGTTTTGCTGGGTAGGTGACCCTTGGGTTCATTCCCAGTTCTTTTGCCCTCTGGAATATCATATTCCATGCCCTTCGATCCCTCAGTGTAGAAGCTGCCAGGTCCTGGGCTATTCTGATTGTGTTTCCACAATATTGAAATTGTTTCTTCCTGGCTGCTTGTAGTATTTTCTCCTTGATCTGGGGATTCTGGAACCTGGCTATAATATTCCTGGGAGTTTTCTTTTTGGGATCTTTTTCAGGAGGTGGTCTGTGGATTCTTTCAACCTCTATTTTGCCCTCTGGATCTAAAACATCAGGGCAGTTTTCCTTGAGAATTTCTTGAAGGGTGACTTCTAGGTTCTTTCCTTGATCATGGCTTTCAGGTAGTCCAATAATTTTTAAATTGTCTCTCCTGGATCTATTTTCCAGGTCAGTGGTTTTTCCCATGAGATATTTCACATTGCCTTCTAATCTTTCGTTTGTTTGGATCTGCTTAACAGCATCTTGATTCCTCATAAAGTCATTAGCTTCCATTTGCTCCAGTCTAACTCTGAAGGAATGAATCTCCTCAGTGAACTTTGAGATTCTTTTTCCATCTGGCAAATTCGACTTTTTAAGGCATTCTTCTCCTCATTGCCCTTTTGGGCCTCCTTTGCCATTTGAGTTAGTCTATTTTTTAGGTGTTGTTTTCCTCAGTCAGGCTGTTGACCCTCATTTCATACTTTTCCTGCATCCTTCTCATTTCTCTTTCCAATTTTTCCTCCACTTCTCTTATTTGATTTTTAAAGTCCTTCTTAAGGTCCTCTATGGCCTGCAACCCGCTCATGTTTTCCCCTGGGGCTTTTGGAGCAGGACTTCTGACCTCACAGTCCTTTTCCCGCTCTATGCCCCCAAAATAGGAGTCTAGGGTTGCATTTTTCTGTTTCCTTTGCCTGGGCATGTTGCCACTTAATTGCTTGACTTTTGGGCTTGTTGCCACACTATGGCTTTAAGGCCAGATAGAGGAATTTTCGTCCCGAACGTGTGGGGGGCAACTTCCGTTTCTGGCAAGCTGTAAACCCACCCACAACTTCCACCCTAGATCACAATCCAGATCCAGGGAGGTTAAAGCAAGAGCGATTACCCCCCAAGACTGATCGCTGGATCTCCCTACAATTCGCAGGCCAGGAGCTGGAGCTGCCTCTGAGCTGGAGCATGTCTCCTCAGCAACTTCTAGCCCCCAGGGGAGGGAGCCGACACATTCCCCAAATACTGGTCCCAAAGTCCATAGGACACTAACCTCTTACTTTGTCCTAGGCATGTCTATGTTGATAATTCTGGAATCGCCACAGTTGTTGGTGTTCTGGGGTTCCTCCAGCCGGCTGTTGGCTCTGCCGCCCTGGGGCTAAAACCTCGGCTCACTGGGACCTGGGCTCCGCTCAGCTCGGCTCCCTGCGCTCTGCACACTGCCCGCTCCCAGACCACTGCCCTGGTCCTTCCTGCAGGGCTGCTGGGCTGTCCTCAGTGGGAGGTTAGCTTCTCTGTGTCATTCTGTGGGTGCTGGGGTCCCAGAAGTTGCTCAGAGTCCCCTTTTACATAGTTTGGGGGGAATCTGGGGGTAGAGTGGCTTGGATGAGCTGTTTCTACTCCGCTATCTTGGCTCTGCTCCCCCCCCCCTCACTTTTAAGATACTTGTGACGTAAAGACTATTTTAAATATTTTACCTTTTGATGGGAATGTCCCCAGGGTCAAATAGTATTGAATGATTCAATAAACAGAATATAGGTGATAAATTTGATTTTATCCAGCCAAGTTAACTTCAATAAATTATGTTGATTGAGCTTGCAGCCTTCTGAAACCCCTGGCCCTTTGTGAGAGTGCCAGTCTTTGTCGATTTCAAAGAGACATCACTGCCCGCCATTAATGATATGGTGAACCCTCATGCCCTTCCATGTTATTCTCAGTAAGGGGCAACTTCTTAAAGTTTATGAAGGGGCTTCAGTCCTCTCTAGTTTGGGACATCTTATAATTCAGGAAGATACTTTATTGATCCTACCACTTAAACATTTCTGTCTAATCTATAACTTCTCCCAGTATTCTTTAAAATCTCATTGACTACATACCAAGAAGAGCTCTACTGACACCACTAATTCTAATTTTTTTTACCAGATTAGCTTCCTAATTGTCATATGTGGAACTAAGTTCACTGAGATATATGTGTGTATACATACATGCACACACATATATACACACATATACATTTATGTATATATAAATATAAATATATATATATGTATATACACTCTCATGCAAATGATTGATCATGAGACTTCAGGTTTTATACTTAGTTCATCTAACCAAAAAAAACCCAATGCCAAAGCACTTCCTGTATACCCTGAAAAAGAAATGGTTATTCCTTAGTATAATGGACAATAGTTTCAAATTTCTGTCATTGGTAATGAGGGCAAGTCATATTTTAAGATCTTTTATCTGTTGCTTAAAGACTATTTTAAATATTTTACCTTTAGATGGGAATGTCCTTGAGGTTAAATAGTGTTGAATAATTCAGTAAGTACAATAAATACAAGTACAGGTGATATATTTAATTGTATCCATCCAAGTTAACTTCAATAAGTGAAGTCACAAACTTTGGTGGGTCATTGTGGGTGGACACACAGTACGTGTCAGGTTCTGACTTTCTTTTTAGATAGTAGAATGCAATTTGGGGGCCAGAGATCTCTGTAAGGAACTCTTTTTTTTTTTGGTACTGAAAGATTACCAATGATAACACACAACAATTACTCTAAGTAGACAGACTGGCTGCTTATAATGGGCAGATATAGAGAGATTCTGTCTTTGGCCAGAGAAGAGGAGTGATTAAAAAAAAATGAAGTCAGTGGAGTGGATGAAATACAGATATGTAGATCCTTCAGTTAGTTGGCTGAGCTGCTCGCCACTACCATTTTGAAAAGGATTTCATCTATCACTGTGCTGATAATTGCTCCTGATAAAGGGTGATCAAGCCTAGTCATGGTGTCCTGTGATCTAAATGTCATTGAAAATGTTCATTCATTTCAAGGGACAAATGTTGGGAGAGGCAGATCTTTATGTTCTCTTAATTGGCTGTTATGGGAATGTTGTACGGACCAGGATCTCATTGATTAAGGGAAGTGTGTCCATTGCAGATTTTTTGGTTTTTAAGTTTTGTTGATGGGCTTTTTTTTTTTTTTTACAATTACAAACATTTATAGATTATCCCTATTCCTTAAGAGGTTTCTTGTAATTAGTGAAACAGTTAAGGAAAGTCAAACCTCATCTTGAAAGTACACATGACCTTCCACATGTATATAGAGCCTCTCCCTATTTTTAAAAATTGTTTTTAATGAATAGAAATCCCTTTTCTTTCCCTCTCATCTCCCACCCCATTGAAAAAAGCAAAAAGAAAAGCAATCTCTTATAACAAATGTGCACTTTGTTGGTCCTTCAGTCCATTTTCACTTTGTCCAGAGGCTGGTAGCAGCTTTATCTTCAGTCTGGTGGAACCATGGGCTCTCAGTGTGTTGATCAGAGTTCCCGCAGCCTTCACGGTTGTTCGTCTTTACGATGTTGTTGTTATATAACTTATTCTCCCTTTTTCCTTACTTCATTTGTTTATCAGTTTATACAAGTCTTCAGAATTGTTCATTTCTGTAATTTTGATGGCTCACCTCCCCTGTCATCAGTTTACTTACATAAGTCTTCCTATGTCTCTTTGAAATCATCTGTTTCCTTCTTATAGCACAGTGATATTCCATCACATTCATATACCACAGCTTTTTCAACAATTCCTTAATTAATGAACATCCCATTAGTTTCCAGTTTTTTTTAGCCACCCCAAAAAGACTTGTTATAAAATAAGACCTTTTCCTATTTTTTTGATCGTTTTGGAGGTATAATTCTAGCAGTGGGGGCTATCTGGTTTAAAGGGCATGCTTTGTATAGAATTCCAGATTTCTTTCCAGAATGGTTCTATCTTTTCACAACTTAATCAATGGCTTATCCTTATGCCAGTTTTCCTACAGCTTCTCCCCCAACATTTGTCATTTTCTTTTTTGTCATCTTTGCCAATCTGATTGATGTGGGGTAGACCCTGAGTTGACTTAATTATCCACCCTCTAATTAGCAGTGATTAGGAGCATTTTTCATATGGCTGTAGAGAGCATGGGTTTCTTCCCTTGAGAATTAACTGCCTCTTGATGTGCTTAAATCCTTTATCAATTGGGGAATGACTCCTACTCTTATAAATTTGAATCAGTTCTTTATTATTAATCTTGGAAATGAAAACTTTTTGTCAGAGAAACTTGCTCCAAAATTTTTCCCCAGTTATTTTTTCCCCTTTAAATCTCAACTTTATTAGATTTGTTGGCACAAAAAGTTTTAAATTTTATATGATCAAAATTTTTCATTTTGTCTTCTGTGATCCCCTCTCTCCCTTGCTTGGTCATGAACTTTCTTTTGTCTGTGGATCTGATAATTTTTTCCATATTTCTCTCATTTGTTTTCGGTGTGACCTTTCATAGTTAGGTCATAAATCCATTTGGAGCTTATCTTTATATAAAGTGGGACATATGGTTTGAATTGGATTTCTTCCACACTGCTCTTCAGATTCCCCAGCAGTTTTGTCACATTGAGGGTCCTTATCTTGGTAACGATGGTGTCTGTACTGGGTACATTTGCTCCTGTATATTCTGTGCCTAATCTGTTCTACTGCTCAATTTCTCTTTTTTTTTTAAACCAAAACCACATTGTTTTGAGAGTTGTTGCTTTGTAGTATAATTTGAGCCTTGCCACTGCCAGGCCCGACAACTGCCTATTTCTTTTCATCGTTTAATCGAATAGACTGAATGATCATTTGCAAACCCTTTTTCAAAAAAGATCCAAAGAACTGGTTTCTGAACTAAGATGATGATTAGCCAGAAGCATCATAGCAAAGGGAATAGAAGCCTGCCCCTGGAGTCAGCAAGACCTTAGTTCAGATCCTAACTCCAAGACTCCCTAGTGAAGTGTATGGCCATGGGCTGGCTGCGTGGCCTTATCAGCCCCCAGCTTCAGCACATGTGTAAAAGACATGATCTTAGTTCTGTCTCTGCCTCCCCACATAAGAAAAAGCACATTGAGAACTTTGGAAACTTCAAATCAGTGTCAGGTGTCATCAGAAATTAACAATGACCTAAATCTTCACTGCTGACCTTGAGTGGCGTCCACAAAAGCAACCCTTGCCCTATGAAGGTCATTCAGTCGACTGTTTGATGTAAGTGCTGTGAGTGTGGTGTTTGTTTACTTCTTTGGATTTATGTCCCTAGAGCCTTGCACAATGCCTACTATACAGAGGAGCTTAGTAAATGCTTATTGGTTGATCGAATGATTTAATTCAGTCTAACATTAAGCATCAGTCGAAGTGGGTACCGATGATGACTTCAGAGTTTCTATGAGATGCTCTCCTTGGTTTTATGGGGTTTGTGCCCCACTGGGGGGATCTGTCACACACCAACAATTCTAACCCAGAGTGTGATCAGTGTCGGGGCTTTCTGGGTCCTCGGTGCCAGCCAGGCTCAAGTATGCCCTCCCTTCCTGAACATTCCCTGTTCCTCCTCACCTGTGGGCTGCACTCAGTCGTCAAGAAGTAGCTGCTAAGAATCTTTGAGCACTAAAGTGATGCCCTCTCATTTCTGTATTGGTAAAAGTGGTTTGACAATTGTTTATGACAGGCAGATAAAATTGTTGCAGGGACAGAGGGGAGATAAAAATGCTCTTTTTGGTAGTTGCATCATTGGTGGGAGAATTGGGGAGGGAGGCTAGTCATCAATTATCATAGAATGAATCAGATTGGCCATATGTTGATCTGGCCCATTTTTTAAGTGGTGGAATTAAAAAGACTGACCTTTACTTAACCTAAATTAATCATTTATACAGATATAGAAAAAGAATTATTGTGGAGTAGTTTTTTTTCTTCTTTTCCAAATAAATTTTTCAGTAAATTAAGTGTATTGCTTATTAAGCTGTGGGAATCCTCTCCCCAGATCATATACCCTTGAGATGTCACATGAGATGATTGACAGAGGGCGAAATATAGGGTGGGTGGGCTAAGTGAAAATTAAGTGGCAGTGTCTAGTCAAAATTTTTTTCCAAGTAACTATAGTCAAAGGAGTGACATTTGTTGAACAAGACACCTCTCTCTCACTGCCATCCCAGCTATCCAAAAATGGCCTCTTTGGGCCCTTGTGGTTCCAGCAGCCTGTACTGGACTTTGCAGGGTCCTGACACATATTCCTTGCTCTGTCTTGAGGTCATTGTGTAATCTCAAACAAACCACTTGAGCACTCTCTGAGTGCTCCTTAGAATGTGTTGGTTTTTTTTTTCCTCAAAAAAATAAACAATTATGAGAACACATGAATGTAATAGGATGAAGCATTGACAGGTTTTGGCTGATCCTTACAGTATACCTGGGGTGTTTGGGCAGCCAGATGGCACCATAGTGCATAGAGCACCGGTCTTGGAAGATTCATCTCTTGAGTTCAAATCTGGCCTCAGACGCTTCCTAGCTGTGTGACCCTGGGCAAGTCACTTCACCCTGTTTGCCTCAGTTTCCTCACCTCTAAAATGAGCTGGAGAAGGAAATGGCGAAGCACTCCAGTATCTTTGCCAAGAAAACACCAAATGGGGTGATGAGAGTCAGCTGAAATGACTGTAGAACAACAGCAGCAGGGTCTTTGGAGGTGTCTTCTGAATGGGCTCTTAACCGTCATAGAGAAGCAAGATTGAGCCTTATTGAGTATTTATTTACATTTCCAGCAAATTGTTAAAATGTTTCAAGCAGTGCTATAGTGACTTTGTCAGTCCTTTTAATAGCAGCATCATTAAAAGACGAATGTCATTATTCCTCCATTTTCTGGTGAGCAAGGAGCTGACAGTTTAACTGGGATCTTTCACTGAGCTTTTAATATATTAGAGAATTAGGATCTAAAGTCTCCTCACTCTCAGGTCTTTGAACTGAGTTATGTGTTACTGGTAATGGATTTCAACAAACATTTCTTAACTGCCTCCTATGTATAAAGGCATCGTGATGGAAAAAGGCAAAAACCAGAGTGCCCCCATCAGCGGCCTCTGGTCCAGCCACAGCACACATAGCAAGGGGCCATCCAGCTTTTCCTTCCATTCCCTTGGGGACAGCCCTGATCATTCTGAATCATTCTCCTGACATCACGCTGAAATTTGCCACTTTGGATCATTCCCCTCCGCTCTTCCTTTGAGCCTCTGGGGTTCGGTAGAACAAGTTTCTTCCTTCATTCACATGGTAGCCCTTCAGATACTTGGAACAACCTCTATTGTGTCATGTTTCTTCCGGCTCTCTGAGCTAAACATTCCCAGTTCCTTTGACTAGCTTTCATATGACATCATCCCTAGTCTCTTCACCTTCCTGGTTGCCCTCTCCTGGATTTTAACCAGCTTGTTTGTGTCCTCCCCTGCTTTGCTCTGGCTTCAGTCTGATCAGAGCCGTGTTGAGTGCAATCACTGCCTCCCTCAGTCTTAATGTTCCCTCTCTTAAGGCAGCCAAGACAGCATTTAGCTTTCTGGCTGCAATGTTTCTCTGTTGACTTCTGTTGCAAGACTCTTTGTGGTTCACCAGGGGACTCCTCTCAGGAGTCATATTGTCAATATATCAGGAGTAGAAATTGATGGCTCAAAAGTACCAAAGGCGCACTCTGCTGCCTCACCTCGACTTCACAGCAACCTGTGAGGTTGTGGAAAGCACTGACAGTGGAGAGAGGACTGATGGTGTCACATCTATGGGCCCTCTGGCCAAGGACCTGCCCATATGAGTGTCTCACCAGATACCTGGCCGCCCAGAGCTGACCTTTTTTTAGAAACAGCAGCTTGTACACCCTGAGAGGGTGAGGAGCTTTCCCTGCTCATGAAATTGTGGATACTTGAAATACTAAAGTGATTGACCTGGTAAAAGAGAAATTCTATGTTTGTTCCTTTAGAGGCAGTTGGCACATCCAGAGCACAGTAGAAATGTTCAGGTGAACTTATTGTGTCTGAAGGGATGAAAGGAAAACCAATGAAGAGCAGATGTGAGTGTTGTCTGAAGACCAGAACCTTTAGCATGAAAGATGTTATTTACTTTTTGTATTTGGAGAGAACAATGGCTATGTAAAAAATACAAGCTGGATCGTTTTACAGAAGTAATGTAGGGCTGATTTCTTAAGCAATCCTTTGGGGAAAATACGCACACTCTGAGGAGATTCTGGATCTAGTCCTGCTTAAAGAAGGCCAACGGTAATAAATAAGCGAGAAGCTGCGGCGCATCTTCTGTCTCTGGACACGAGGGGATGGTATTGACTAACATGGGGGTTGGGGCTTTGCTGGGTGTTCTGGTATGTCTGGTATGAGTCAACTGCTTGGGAGATTCTTTTGGAAAGAAGTAATTGTGGGACACGTTGACAGGAGGGTTTAGAGCTGATGTTAATTGTGTACGTAGCTCTGAGAACTTGATGGGCCAACTGGCCTTCTGACCTAATAGATGGCAGCATTTTCAAGGTCATTAAAACTAGTGCTGTTTCTCCCTGCTAGCAGATTGAGGAGCTCAAGCATTTGGGGAACACACCACATGTCAGGCACCATAACCATACCACACAACACAATACTCTTCCATTTGGACATGATTGTGAAGAAACGATTGATTCCAGATCTTGTCTAAGTTGTGACTTGGACGGCCACTGATTTTTTAAATTAACTTTCTACCAGATGGTGGAAAACAGGTTCATATCAGGCCCCAACTTGGGTGTGATTGGTAGATATGACATGGGAGCTGATTGTTGCCAAATTCATCATCGCATAAAAAAAGTCTCACCTAAAAACTAGTGCTATAAAACTAGTTTGGGATAGTAATCCCAGGTCGTTTTTTCTCTACATCTAGTTCAAAGGTATGTTTGCAAGTTTAATTAAATACTGTCTATTAGCCCTTGGAGATTTTGAGGATAATGGCATTTTGTAAACCGAAGTGACAGTGAGTCACAGAATTCAGAGACTAATTAATCGTTCTTCTTGGTAGCTTCTGCTCTTAACTCCTGGATTTTTCTGCTGGGGCCAAACAGAATTTCTTTATTCCCTTTTCTGTGGGGCAGCCCTTCAGATACTTGAAGACTGCTCTCCTGGGATAGCAGGTCTCAGAGGAGAAAGAGATCCTCTAAATATAGATTCACAAGCCCCAGGT
This sequence comes from Gymnobelideus leadbeateri, assembly GCA_011680675.1. Taxonomy (NCBI): domain Eukaryota; kingdom Metazoa; phylum Chordata; class Mammalia; order Diprotodontia; family Petauridae; genus Gymnobelideus; species Gymnobelideus leadbeateri. The sequence goes on along the minus strand of WOXC01011043.1, from coordinate 223,654 downwards.
TTGAGTCCCACCTCTGCCTCTAAATACCCGTGAGGTCATATGCAGGGCACCTTACCTCTTGGGGTTTCAGTTTACTCATATGCATAATGAAATGGTTGGACTCAGTGATCTCTGAGGTCCTTCCCAACGTTAAGCCGATGATTCAGTTCTGTGACCTTCCCAAATCTTCTCATCTCCAAGCACACCATCCCCACTACCTTCCACCCAGGAGCCCTTCACCATTACCTACAGAGTGATTTCCCTTTAAGAATTCTTTCCTTTCCATCATGTCATTTGCTTCCAGGATTCATTTGGTTACAAGAATTTCAGAAAGAGAAAGAGAGCACGTTTTTTAAACTTGATGGAACTGTTTATGCTTTGTCTCTGAATACTGAATATGCTTTTGAACTGGTGTAACTTGGTGTATCCCAAACATGGGTTGATTAAGCTCCAAGTTGTGGTCTTTGTGTTGCTGATCTTTGGGGAGAAAATTATTAAAAATATAGTGAGTCCCTGCCACGTGTTCCCTGTGGGTAACCTTTGATTACATTACAGTAAATGTGGCCTGTAGGTTTAATTTGATCTGGTTACAGTGGAAAAGGAATCATTCATACTTAGCAATTGTTGGGGGAAATTTTTAATTTGCCTCAAACCAGAATTGTTTAACTTTGGAGCTTGTATGGATTATGGATCCAAACCCAGATAGACTAAAAATTGCTTCTTAGGGGAATGAAAAACTCCTGTGGTTGTTTAGGGTTGGACATTTTTCTTGGCTGCTTTTTTTTTTTTTTTTTTTTAGCTTTAAAACAAACTTTGCCATTCCTACCATGAGGAATGTGATGTGGACATGAATGTTTACCATAAATCTGCGGGGCCGGGCCCTTGCTTTCCTATGACTAATTAAATGTGTAATATGCTCAGCTTTCACCCTCATGTTTTGAGTCCATTGGTTGACAGCCATGTAGGTGAAGCCTTTTGGTGTTACAGTAAATAGCCCCTTTGCTTAGGGTCCAGACTGACCCACTGGGGCAGAATTCTGAGTTGTACTTAAGAGTGTTTTAAGGACCCATCTTTCGAAAAATCAGTTTGGGGCTGTATTCTTGCCTTGCTATAGACTAGAGAAAGCTAGCATTCATGCAGTGTTTGGAGGTGTGTAAAGCATTGTATGTTTTTTATTTCTTTTGACCCTCACCACAAATCTTGTGAGGTAGGTGTTTCTCATTTTACATATGAGGAAACTGAGGCAAAGAGGCTAAATAGCATGCCATGGGTTACATGGTGAAGTCTGGCCCTCTGCCTCTCAATGTGCCCAATGCTGTGGCAGGGAAGATTCATGTTCTGGCAGATTGCCTGTCTTGGCTTTATCAGTGGCATCAGCATAGAGTAGGTGAGAAAACTCAAGACTTATTTTTTTTCCATCAACCTAATTTAAAAGAAGATTTCATTTCAGCAAGCATTTTGTAATCATCTGCTGCCTACAAGGCCATATGCACAACTCTGGGTGTATGGAGGGTTATGATGGATGCTGAGGGCCTTCAGTCTGTTTCAAGATGGAACCTGTCTTCACTGGCTCCATAAGTGTGCTATGAGCTCAACGGGTCTTTCAGCCTTCATGTATTGCTCTTGAGGGATCGTAGTCAAAGGTGGGAAGGGTAAGAGACAGAGGGATGGAGCTTCCCGGAAGAAGGAGGTGACAGGCATGCTGTCCTCTGGCTGGGTTAGATCATGTCTGAAGCATTGGGTTTAGTTCTGTATTTAGGAAGGACACTGATAAGAAGGGGTGCACTCAGAAAAGACAACCAGGAGGGTGAAGAGCCTTGAGACCCTGGGATATGAGCATCAGCCAAAGGAAGGGAAGGCCTGGATGGGTACGTATCTGTCCTCAAGTTTTACAAAGAATTGTTAGATGGATGAGGGCTTAAACTTGTTCTTACCCTAGAGGGCAAAAAGAAGAGCAAAGGGTCAGTGTTGGAAAGAAATGAATTTAGGCTTAATATAAGCCCCTTCCCCAACCTCCTAATTAGAGGTATCTCAAAGTGCAATGGGCCTATCCAGGAGGTAGGCCCCATGACCCCTCATCAGGTGTGTTCCAGTGGGATCCCTTTTGGGAGATGAGTTGGACTAGATGACCCCTGAGGTCCCTCCCAGTTCTCAAATTCTGTGAGTCTGTGTAAAGGGGCATCTATGGAAATCCATTTCAGACATGCCTAGAATACAGACAAGGAAGATTATGTACTAATTTATGTCGACTCTGTTAAATAGCAGTTTCAAGAACAAGTGTCTTTTGATGTTTAATGTAGAATGGACCTTTGTAAAAGCAGTGTGTGTGCGTGTGCATGTGCGTGTATGTGTGTGTGTGTGCGTGTGCATGTATGTGTGTGTGCGTGTGCATGTGAGTGTGCATGTGCATGTTCATGTATATGGAGAGAGACAGAGAGAGAAGACGAGAGAGAAGGGAAAGAGGGAAGGGAAGAAGAGAGAAGAGAAGGCCTTCCTCTCACTTTGTTTCAGGCAGTTGTGTCTCAGAAACCATTTGGACTAAACCTCAGCTGTCCTGTAACCAAATTAGATTCAGAACCCTCCCCCTGCCCTTTCCTCCCCCTCCGTCTCTGCCTCTTCTTCCTTTTCCTCCTCTTTTTCCTCCTCCTTTCTTCTTCCTCCTCCTCTGCCTTCTGTGGCCCAGGCACTTCCTGGGGAGGGATCCTTTTCACCTCCAAAGGAACATGCAGTTTCATGGGTCTCATAACTATAGAAGAAAGTACAGAAAGGCGGGGGTGGGGAAAGAGGATGGCCCTGGGGACTTATGCTGCCAGATCTTGGGCTGGGTCAGAGTGGCACCAGGGGACCTTGGGTAGGGAAGGGGGTCAGAAACAGGGTTTGCACCTAGGATACAATGGCCTTGTTGTGTACAAATGAAACTGTTTTCTGATCTTTATTTTCCCCAGTTAATCTGGTCTTTTAATGTGTTCAGCTTGTGCCAAAGGGTTTTAAACACACGCACGCGCGCGCGCGCGCGCGCACACACACACACACTCACACACTTTTTAAACTTTGCGCTTTATAATATGACCTTAAATTATGGGTTTTTTCCTAAAGCTATTTGAAATATTGTTGGAAGTCCAGTGGACCCATCTGTTTCTGCCTGTAACTAATAAGGCGTCACCACTAAGGTGGTGGAAGGGATGTCAGAGGACCTGGTGGGGTCAGCAGGTGCAGGATCAGAAGAAGAGGGGGACTGGTCATGGTGCCTGGTCATGAGCACTCAGTCATACCCTCCCAGTGCTACCCTGGTCCCATGAAATGTTAAAATCCTCTTCATAATTGCTAGCATTTATACAGTGCTTACTGTGTGCCAGACACGGCGCTGAGTGCTTTACAATTATCTCATCTGATCCTCACAATAGCCTGCTGTCATTAGCCATGTTTTACAAACAAGGCATCTGAGGCAGGCCAAGTTTGGTGACTTGCCCAGGGTCACACAGTGCATAGCTTTGTCAGAGGTCAGATTTGAACTCAAGTCTTTAGGCATGGCATGCTATCCTCTGTGCCATCTAAATCACCAGAAGAGGGCTGCCTTCTCACCCTGGATGGAGAGTGTGGCCAGTCCTCCCTCATCAGGAGATCATGGGCCCCACAAAGTCCTGAAGAATGAAAAATTTTCTTAATTACGTTCATTTTACTGGCCAACAAAGGACACTTATTTAGCCTCATTTTGTGTTTGGGAGATTTTACTTTGATCTGGGAGCACTTGATGGGGAGACAGAATCCTCCTTTTTCCTAAGCAAGGGGGCCTGTGTAGCCTAAAGAACTGATGTCTGGATGACTTGCTCAAGGTTATGTAACAAATGAGCTCTAAGTCTTAAGTGACCAAAGAAGAAATGGAGTCTATGGAAAAATATCTTTTTTGGGTGATGGTAAGTTTTTGGTACTTTCCCTTAGAATAAACTGAGGCAGCAGTGATGTTAGGAAGGACAGCATCTTGATTCTTTGAATGTTGTGCTGCATTTCTGCCTCAGGCACCCAACTGCTGTGTTTCCTGGGAGAAGGCACTTAAACCGTCTGGACCTGTTTCTTCATCTGTCAGATTAGGGTGTTGGACTTACTGACCTCTGAGATTCCTCCCAGCTCTGAAATCTATGACTCTATGATTTCCCTTTAAGAGAGTGGAAAGAAGAGTCACTGGGTCTGAGTCCTGGTTTGACCATCACCTTACTGTATGACCTTAGGTCTTTGGGCCTCACGTTCCTCAGCTGCAAAGTGAGAAGGGTTTGACTTCTAAGGTCACTGCTAGAGCCAGTGGTGCGGAATCTGGGATCTTATCTGGAGTCCCTGTTTTTTCCCTTTAGGCCCTCACTGTGCTAACTTGATTAATTAGAAGAGTCACAGCCTTTGAGGAATGTTCCTTGAAATGGGCTCTAATATCTCTTAGAGTGGAGGTGGAAATGTCACTAAGGAGAAGGAAGATGGTGAAGGGCCTCAGTGGTACCAGGAGTGTGCTGGATAGAGGGGATTCATGTTCAGTGCAGTACAGTTGGGTGGATAATTACTTATTTGAAGGAGAAAAAGATTCCAAATCTGAGACCTCATTAAAACTAATGAAATGAAAAAAATGGCAATGGAATATCAATAGCTCTCAACCATGTAACTTTACTTTTTTATCTATGCAAAACTTTGTTAGGTTGTTCAGACTTGAACTGAGGACATCCTTGATGAGGAAATTAATTTGCAAATGATGTCCTACAGTGGACCATATCTTTACAATTTTGCAATTGTAAATTTGTAAATTGTAGATTTGCACGCATCAAAACTTCATTCTGCATTCCACTGAGGTAGAACAGAGCTTTAGGCTTTCAATGCTCTCTTCTAATAAGATATCTTCCATTTCTATATCAAAACTATTCAGAGTCCCTTTTGAGATTATGATGGACAAAATATTCCTGTTCAACTTCCCTCTGATTGGAAACGTGAGGTGTAAACTGGGGAGATGTGTGGGAGAGCGTGGGGCAGCTCTGCCGTCCTGAAGTAGGGCTGAAAAAGAGAAAAAAAAAGAGACAGGACTCTGACAGTGGTAGATAGCAGAGCTGGTTTTTGTTACCCCGGGTAAGCTTTATAGGATGCTTCCTGGGTGTTTTCCCTTGAGGACATTGCACACCTCTTTGTTCCCATGCTGGGGGTGTGAGCCACACTTATCTGGAGGACATAATGCTCACACCTGTGTGTTTGAGCTCCTTCCTGGGAGGTGGGGAACCGATCCAGGTCCAGTAGCAGGTTCTTCAGCTGAGGGGCCTTATTCATCCATCAGGGTCAGAGGCCCACTGGCCTTTGGTCCTCTACAGAGATGTCTCTTCACTGAAAGTACCTCCTTTTCTCTGTATCAGAATGCAGGTTGGAGACAGATTCTCAATGGATGTGTGTGGTTCTTGATGGTTCTCCAAATGGTTTTGTTGCTATTGTTGTTGTAGATGGCATTAGGGTGATTATGTCAAGCCATAGAACATTGCAGTGCCTCCTAGAAGAGTTTTGGCACCATTCAAAAGCGCTCTGACCATCCAGACAGCAGAAGTGAAGTGGCTGCAGAATGGCTATTGCCCAGATTCCTTTTTGCCTTTGGGATAAAAATATAGAGTCCTGAGTCTGGCTGGTATTTAAGGCCCTCTTCAAACCTACTTTTCCATTCTTTTCTCATGTAACCTGTCTTCTTGCCTTTTTTGTTATGGCCAACCAGAACTGCTAGCTGTTTCCTAAACTCTCCACTCCATTTTCCATCTCAGTTCATTTGTACAAGGTTGCCCACCTTCTCACCTTCAGCTTTTTCATCTCTGAAATGGGGATAATGCAGCCACAGAGATAACCTCGTACAATGACCCTCTGATTATGAAGGTCCCATAGGATGACCTCTGGGGCTTCATTTTGCATTACCATCTTAGATGCCTTTTTTTGTAGCCAACACACAGTAAGAACAGGGGAAACCTGTCTGTTTCCTTCTCAAATTTTTGTCAAGAATGTGGTCAGCACACAGGCATATAAGTGGGTAGTAGTTAATGGGTGTTTGGTCTCCCTTTTGTGTCTGTTAGTGTAGCACGCAATTTTCTCCCCATTCTTTTTGGGCCATCCTGTCCCTACAGGAGATTATAAAGCAGTCCCAGGATGGTCTCTAGTACAGATATTATTTCTAAGTTCATCTCCCCACTTTTTTTTAATATACTAGACTCAGCTATTATTGTCCAAATGCAGTGTTTTTCTGTCAAGGATAATGAAAATAGATTGTTAAAAACACTTTGACAAGCGCCTCCCCTTCTCTGTCTGTTTTTTCTCCTCCTGACAGTTTCAGCTGTGAACGCTCTCGGATGATGTGGTTCATTTCAATCTTGCACCAAATTTTCTGTAGACTTGTCTCCACTGACTTTGCTCTTTGGTGTTGTCAAGTGATAATGCTTGTAATCTTTCACTACCCTCCTTCTTAGTGTCTTAAAATTGCCTTTGTATTCTAAACCGTTGCTGCTTTCTCACTTTGGGTGACAAGTCAGTCACGTTTTTGCTGGCTTTGGGGGCTCTCTTCATTCTGGCAGCAATTTAATAATCTTGAATTATAATCATATCATCATCCTGTCCTTTTGCCTTTTTTGTTTTGGCCAACCAAGTAATCTGGGAAACGATCGCAGGAAACAGTGACAATCTCTGCCTTTTTCTCAGTTTGGGGCATTGATTGGAACTGTTGCAGTTGCTTGCAGATTTTTTATCTTTTTATTTGACCTTGATTTTGGGCTTTACTCTTAGCTAATCGATGTTCTGGCTATACACACCAGTAGCTGATTTTGATATGAGCCCCACATCAGTAATTAGTCACTTCCTGTTAAGATACAGCAGATTTCAGTGTGTGTGTGTGTGTGTGTGTGTGTGTGTGTGTGTGTGGTGTATAATGTTTTTTAGTGTTGACCAAGTCCAGTGTCTTCTCATTCCTTTTTGGAGACAATATCTATCACATAAAGGCATGGGCCTTCTGAGTAGGCTACAAGACTTTGGTCTCTTTTTCTGCTATTTCATGTTTTCTGACCTTTTTCCTCGTCTTCCCCTGTTCCCATCTTCACACTGAAATGACAAAATAGGAAGCTCTGTGTGGTTTGGAGAAATGTGTCACCTCCTCTAACTTCTTTGTCCTCTATAACAGATTTTGGTACATCCACTGCAGCTGCCTTCCAGATACCTTCCATCCCCTTCCTATGCCCATCACAAACTCTGCAGAGACAAAATGACCAAACGACCAAATGACCCATGAATTGAAGCTTCTTTTTTCTGCCTTTGGTTTACTTCCCCGGCGCCATTGTGTGCATCTTGGAAAGGTGCTACCAATTTCATTGAGCTACCAATTGCTTTGTCTTCTGGTTGGGTTTATGATGAGAAGGGCATGACCCACATAGGTCATTTCTTCCCACATCCTGTCAATTTCTTGGTCATCAGACAGTTAAGTTAATGTTTGTGTTGGAATGTGCGGATAGATCTGTGATCTCCTTACCATGGCTGTTCCCTCTAACCATTGCAGATTACAGCCCATCCATGCCTGCCCATCTGATGTGACTGTTGTCCGGGCCTTCCTGTAAGTTCACTAAGCAGCCTGACGGAAGCTTGCTCTCTGTTGCCATAGCCTTGGACAACCCAGGCTTGTGGCCACAACACAGTGGCTGTGAGAGGAGACCTTGGTGGATGATCTTTCCCATGATTCTCTGTTAGATTCCTTCCTCCCTGCTTTCCCCCTCAGCTTCCCAAACTTCCGCATATTAGTAAAGTTTCTTAATAGACAGTACTGCTCCATTGCCCCTCTCAATCCTTCTCCCTTCCGGGGCTCTATACCATAGCCATGCTACATCTGAGTCATTCTTACAGTGCTTGCTTGCGTTAAGACTTCTGGGCTCACCCCGTGATGTCTTCATCCTTAGCGCATTTCTGCAAAGCTTCCTGACAGCTTGGGCCATGCTGCTGCCTCGCTTCTTGGATATCACGCCCTATAAATTACTTTTATTTTTTGTTGTTGTTCTTGCCATATTGTACTTGCTACTCTCTGGGGCATCTGGACTGGCAGAGAGAGGGGGTGGCTCTTCCCTTCAGTTTTCTTTTTGATCTAAAGCTCTCTTGATCACATCAGCCAATTTATTAGTCAGGAGCTCTGAGAACAAGGCTCCTGCGTTTCTCAACACTGAACCGAGAAGCTCTGTATACATTTCTTATTAAGTACCTCTATTAGTGGCTGACATTGGGTGAGTCAGAGTTAAAACTATTTGACTGAACTCAAGCATGAACTTCAAATATATTGCATCAAGGGCAACATCATAAAAGTGGTTAAGATGTATTTTCATTTTATTTTAGGATGAAAGTTCTCCTTATCAGAAGACTTGGCCTAGCCAAGGAGCATTTGTTACCAATTTAGTAGTAATTGTTTGCCTTGAGAAATGATTCCAGCTTCTTTTCATTCTCCATGAGACAGAGTATGATTCATTAGAGCTGAACATGATGCTGTAAGACTGTTCCTTAAGCTTCATTTAGGCAATCACGAGACGGCTGAAACAGTCAGTACAGATGTTGCTGCCAAGGAGGGGAAAGAAGCAAAGTTGATATTAGTATTTTTAAAGCCCTTTACCAATGCTGGTCTAATTTCCACCCAAACCTAGTTTAGATTTGATAGCTAATGGTATATTTATCATCCACTTTCCCCAGTATATGCTTATGGTGAAACTCATATTAGAAAGCCAAAGAGTCATGAAAAGTATATGGATTGGAAAACTCAGAAAGCGGCTATTGTGGGTTGGTTGGTTGTTTTCCTTCTCACACTTTGCAAGGAATTCAGACCTTTTGGGGTGCCAGATTTGTTGACTTTCAGCCAAACACAGCTTCCTGTTTTTAAGACCAAGCTTCACTGAAAGAAATCTCAACGTTCCTTGGTTAGGACAATCCTCATAAAAATATTTTGAAAAACTTTATTGGTTAAGTAAAGTGATCCAAAAGTCTCTGTATCTCTATATAACTACATGTCTATACACATATATGTATATAACTTTCTTTTATTTTTTTGGAGGTAGTCAGGGGTAAGTGACTTACCCAAGGTCATAGATATGACAAATGTCTGAGGCCAGATTTAAACTCAGGCCCTTTCTGCTCCAGGGCTGGTGCTCTGTCCACTGCACCACCCCTCAACCCCTTCTGCATTTCCTGTTTTAAAGAAGATCCATTCCTTCAGATCCTTACTGAGGCTCCCCAGAATACTGTCCTGGCTGGGTCACTTTGCCACATATAATAACAGTGCACCTTTGTGTAGGATTTTAGAGTTTGCAGGGTGCTTTACGTGTGCTATCTGTTTTGATCCTCAACAGCCTCAACAACCTCAACAACAACCCTGTGATGGTAAGGGTTGTGATATCTCCATTTTAAAGATGAGGAAACTGAGACTCAAAAAAGGGAAGGGTGTTCAGTGTTAGAAAGTTGGGTAAGTGGTGGGATTTGAACTCAGGTCTTCCTGACACGAGCTCCGTCCTCTCTACTGCCAAAGTCATACAGCTGGAGGGGACATCAGCAGCCCCCTGTGCCTGATACAACACACCCAGCAGTGCCCAGCCAGCCTCCACCCCAGCATCTCTGGTGAGAGCAAGCCCCTCCTGCTTCTGGCTCATTGGTTTCTCCCTAGTGAGTCAGGCAACAAGCATTTGTGAAGGGCCCATCACATGCTGAATATTGTGCAGAGATCTGTGGGTGTGAAGAAAGGGGGAAAGCAAAAGGAGCCCTCAAGGAGCAAGTGCTTCTGGTTCTGGGCCCTGGAACCAGACTGAAGCTCTCTCCCAAAGAGCCGAGAGAAGCACGAGATGTGATCCCCACCCTCCCACATCAGTAGCTGTACATATAAAGAGGCATAACCCTATAAGGTACTATCTATCAGCTACAAATGGAAAGTAATTGTGAGCACACCAGAGCAAGGTTTAGCCCTCAAGGGAAGACTCGAAAAGGAGCGGCGAAGAAAGGGTTGGACTTTTCATGAACTGAGAGGAGGCTTCTCAAGGAATGGCATCAGCCGAACGTGTGTGTGTGTGTGTGTGTGTGTGTGTGTGTGTGTGTGTGTGAGAAGAACAAGGGATCTACTGGGCCAGGGTCCTTGCAGAAAGCAGAGGATGAGATTGGCAAGGCCTTTGCATGATGGCAGTATGTTATAGCCTGGTTTGGAGGCCAGAAGTCCACTGCAGTCATCCAGGTGTAGGGAGGAGAGACATGCAGGAGATTGCATTGAAGGAAGAATCAGGAAGGTTTGGTGACTGTGAACGGTAGATTGTGGTAATCTCATCAATAGAGGCAGGGGCATTGGGAAGGGGACCCATAGAATTCCAGGACTGGAAGTATCTTTAGTGATCATTCATTCATTCACTCATCAAGCATTTATTCCAGCTCCTACCTGCAAAGCCCGCTCACTCCAGTCACTTTGCCAAGGGGTCATCTGGCACCAGCTTACAGACCTTCATTGAGGGGGAGCACCCACCTCCTGGGGCAGCCCATTGTGCTTTGGTGTGCTGCTGATTGTTAGGAAACTTTACCTTCCACAGAAACTGAAGGTCCTTCCCTTTGGATCACACAGAACGATTTCCTCTTCTAGACTGTGGCTCTCTGTTTGCCCATTCTCTTTTCTAGGCTAAATGTTCTCAGATCCTTCTTTCTCATATACTTTGGACTCAGGTCAGGCCCTTTACCTCCCTTGATGTTCTGCTCTGCAACTATCTCTGGTTCACCTCAGATAGGCAGCACAGTCTCCTGAGATGGACTTGCCAGGATCACGTGGAGTGGGGCCCTTGGTCCTATTCTTGGGACCAAGAGCATGATGGCTTTCCTGACTGGCATTTTACTGTTGACTTATATAGAGCTTACACTCCACTGAGCACCCCACATCCATTTCAGGCAAACTGCTGTTTCACTGAAACTCTCTATTCTACACGTGCAGTCATTTTTGAGTATACTTGCTATATATCTTTGTCAAATTGTATCTTAATAGGTTCAGCCCAATTTTCTGGCCTGCTATGATCTGTGTAGGGATCTTTTTTCTGTCTTCTAGTTTGTTAGCTACCCTCTGAGCTGTGAATCATAGGCAGACTTGATCAACATACCATCTATGCCTTTATCCAAATCACTGATGAAAGTGCGAATAGCATTGAGCCAAGCCCAAATCCTTGGGGCCCTCCACTGGAGACCTCCCTCCAACTTGTCATCAGATTGTTGGTGACTTCCTTCCTAAATCCATTCATTTCATTCAGCTAGTTCTGAAGCCATGTAACTGTACTGTTGGCCAGTCCACTTCTCTGTCTTTTCCAAAAGAATAGAATGAAATATTCTATCCAACACTTGGTTAAATTTTGGTTAAAACTCTGTGTGGAATTGCCCTGATCTGCCAGGTTAGTAACCCCATCAGAAAAGAAAATAAAGTCACTCTGGCCTGATCTAGCTGGGCTGATTCTCTGATCTTGTGGAGGAAGCCCCCTTTTAAAATATACAGGGAAAGAACTGGGAGGCTCTTATTGCTTAGCCTCGAGATTGGACTGTTGGATGTTGGCACAGAGTATCTGCTCATAGAAAGCACTAAATATGAGGCAAGATTGAAAGGCCGTAAGGCTTTTAGCCCGAACAAGATGGCATGTGGGGCACGATAACTGTCTTCAAGTATTCCGAAGACCAGAATATGAAGGAGGAGGGCAGAACCAAGAACAATGGAGGGAGCTGCTCAATGTCAGCAAACATTGCCTAGCAATATGAGCTGTGCCAGAGCAGAATTGGCTCCCTCGGAGGTGCTGGGTGGGCACCCCTGCTTCCTTGAGGTCTTAGAGGAAAGGTTGAGACATTTCGTCAGGTGGGTGGCAGAACTAGAATTCTTGGTGAGATTAGACTAAATGGACATGGGCCCCTGGGGATTCTGGTCCTGTTGTGCATTGTTGTCACATGTTGACTGTTTGGGGGCTCTACATTTTTGAGAGGAAATGACTATCTTACTAGATCTGACAGCATTGTAGAGGCTGAGGAGTTGGTATGTTACCTGTGTAGAAAGTGACTTCTGGAGATGTAGCTGTGGTCATGCAGCCATTTGGTGGTGGACCCTGAACTTTTCTCCCTTTCTTAACAGCCTTTTTGAAAGGTGAGCATTTTCCTGGAGTGATTAGTTCTTTTCTTGGAAATCTCTTCTCACTTAGAAGAGAGAATGGCTTTATTTTCAGATGACATAACCTGTTTTTTTAGATTTAACTAAGAACATATTTAGTTTGGATACCATGAAGGCCATATCCAAATAGGAAACAAATTTGTGTGATTGGAGGAAAAGGGATATCCTAGAAATAGTTATGTTTTTATAGTGAGTTTTTTGAGCTTCTAATTATCCTGGTCTTTTTCTGAATTAGATTATTTTAGAAAATTTCGTTCCATATAAGAGTAAGCCAGTCTTTAGACTGCCTGTTGATATTCTGTTAGAAACCACATTTGCTGCAGGTGTTTTGAAATTATATAGTGTGAAATGTGTAGCTTTGGGACTGTTTGCTAGGATGGCCCTGGCAGGAGTGGCTGCTTCGCAGGCTGACTGCAGCAGGCCATTTCTGCTGATCAGACCACCACGCATGTGGCCACTTCAGCTTTTTGGTCAGTCCTGAGGGTGGCTGAGGCTCATCTGTTTCTTCAGGTGAGAAGGATTGTTCCTTTTTGCTGGTCCAGTAGGGGCATTAACATGTGAATGAATCCATGGGCTACGTCAGGAATTTTGATTGTGTAACATCAGGGAAAGCTCCCACTTAAAGCCAGTGTAGCCCAACAACATTTGTTCAGGGTCTCTGATGGGCCAGGCCCAGTGCCCTGTGCTGGAGGCAACAAAAATAAAGTGACTCCTGCCCTCCAAGGAGGTGATACTCTACTGAAATCCTTTCTCTACTCCTTCTCTCCTCTGGTCCCCAAGGCTAGCTAAAACAAATGTGACTGAAACTTCTTAACTGGTGACCTGGTCTGAAGTCGTATGAGAGCCCCAGTCTTCACAAAGAAACTCTGAGCCTTTTCATACTGTGGGAGACTCCAGTTCCCCATGTATTACTGGACCACTGCACAAACGTTAACATTTCCCCTTCAATTCTAATTCAATTTAGTAGATCCTTATTAAGTACCTAAAGTCATGGGGAGCAGAGAGGCAGATGGACAAAGGAGGACCAGGAAGGTTTCACAGGAGAAGGCAATGCTGCCTGGTCTGGGCTTCAGAAGAAGGGGCCTTCTGTGGGGTAGGGGTAGAGATGAAATGAGGAGAAAGGATGGGGGACACGGTGCGATCTAGTCAGAGCTGCTCATCGCATTGGGTTGTAGCAGAATGAGTTCGAGCAGCAGCAGCAGCCAGTAGAGCTAAGGGAGGGAAGGGGCACTGGAGCAGACTGGGACCAGCCAGGGAACTGGGATTTCATTCCACTTATCTCTTCAGAATAAACACAGGCATGATCCTGTAAGCCGTGGAATAGTTCCGTTATCTGTCCAATGAAGAGAAACCTGTGGGCAGAGAGGCCAAGGGGCCCCTCCCAGGAGAGTCAGTCACAGGAACGTGTCCAGGAGGGAAGCTCCCTGCCACTTCACCCAACTGGATGGTTGTATGTCTTCCCCAGGTGAAATCCCACTCTTCCTATGGATACAGACCAAGAGCAGATGTTCTTACGGGAAACTAGAATTACCACCACTGCTGCTGCTACTGTTGTTTTTAAGCCTGAGAGCTAATTTCTTTATCACAAAGAGGTGTTTTCTATAAGAAAGCTTTTTCCTAGGCCTTCACTAGTGATTTTCAGCATTTTCTCATTTAGGACTTTCTAAGAGTCTGAATTCCTTTAAAAATACTCATCACCTGCCCTTACATTAACTACTAGTAACCTCATTTTGAAAATCAGGCAAATCTCCAGGGTTCACTGCATCCCTTCCCTCTAGCTAGAAATAAAACTTCAGATGTTGGGAGGGATGGAAAGCTGAGAATACACTGGGAAGTGAAGCAACATGCAAGTCCCCCATATTTATGGCTTTTTCCAATATTGCCTAAATTAAGGTCTACTGTACAACTTGGTTTAGAAGGAGAAGCATAAAATTTGAGGCTTATCTGAACATAACGGTATCCAGAACTGACTGCATTTGGAAACTGGGAGACCAGTCAGCTAGAATCAGCTTTGCTTAGGCCTTTAAAAAAAATTAGGAGTTATCTGAGGATAAAGATGTGCCAGATTGTACCAGGGTGGCCAAGCCAGTGAGGAATGAGGGTCCAGTGCTTCAATTGCCCCAAACCCTGTATGATGGGAAACTTGCTTTCCACATTGCATGGCAGGTATGTGTTCTAGGGATTTCTTTGAAAAGAGAAAGTTAGGATAAATGCATTGGTATAGTGTAGTCCTTTAAAGCTCTGTGATTTTTGTCAGTGTGGGGCCCTGGTCTGCTGAGACAGATCACCGCACTCTTGACCATGTCATACATCACCTTTGAGAGCTTCTGTGAATTTAGACATTATCCCTTGCAGTCCATCTGGTGCCAAGCCACTCCTGACCGGCCAGGGCCCATACTCTGTTGACAGAGTCTGGGAGAACAGAGGTGTTGTCCACCCTTTGGAGTCACGGGTGCGGTGAGCGAGATCACTGGTTTAGAGTGTTGAAAGGATGGAGAAATTGAATAAGACAGAAAGCAATAAGAGTTTTTCAGAGAATTAAGATGTGTTTCCATTGGCGACATCATCAGCTAAGACAAAGGAGAGCATATTCTTGGCTAGTTAAAGCATCTGTGATGAGCAGCCCTCCTCTGAACATCTGGGTCTGATCTGTGAGGAGGACTTTCTCTGGGGATCCCCCTTTTTACCTAACTGGCAGCAAGGCTGCGGTGGCTTGTTCTTGAAGAAAGAAATGTTCGTCAGGAACTCTAGAACTGTACACTGTTTTCAAAAGATGAAACTTGGCAGCTGACTTGAGATGGGAGCACATCCCTTTTTTCTGTTTTCTGAAGTGGGGCCTGGGAGCCACCATGTATGTTAATGACCAGAGCAGAGATGGCATATTGGTGTAGGGGCAGAGCAGGGACTGCCTCTGGATAGTAAGTATGCAAGTGAGATACAGAGGGTAAGCAGCCTGCCTCCTCCCGCACACAGAGCCCAGCCTATGGGACCCTGGTGACTCACTTCATCCTCAGGGCTCTGCCAGCCTACGCGGGCGGAGCGAATGTCCTCACTCAGGAGTTCTGTATACCAGTGAAATAAGATGTCCCGTTCCTATACTGTTTGCCAAGCATTGCACTGGTCTCCCTTCTCAGATTTGTCTTGTGCCCTCATGGTGCTCGCCCTTGGATCATGCTTATCTCTTTGTTGCAGCCCCTATCCTTATCTTAAGCCGCTTGAGGGTAGGGCTTATGTAGGTCGTAAGCCCTGGGCCCGCCTTGCTTGGCATGATGCCTTCTACATACACAACAGAGACAGAGACATTTGCTAGATCAAGTTGAATTGTTCAGTGTGAAGAAGAACTCCGTTACTGTTAAGGCTTCTGCCCATAGATACACACAAGTGTTAGAAAAGCAAGCCGCTTCCCTTTTCCTAATCCTGAATCCTTCTAAACCTCCTGTCTGAAATGGAATGGGCCCCACAGCCTTCTTTGCTCCCTCCTTTATGCCTTTCCAATGTTCTTTTCTATTGTTGCCTTCCCACACCCTTTATTCGAGTCCAGCTGGCTGGCGAGGACATGACCTTTCTCTCCTACCTTCGTGCCTTTGACAAGCGGCCCCCTCTCCTTGCCCCAGATCCCAGGCCTCTGTCTGTGCTCAGCCCAGATACCTCCCACTCCACCAAACCTTCCCTCATCCACCACCCCGGTCCTTAGTACTTTCTTCCTCTTGAAATTGCTTGTATGAGTTTACTTCCACATATGTGTGGATATGTTGTACTCCCAAGAATAAGTTAAAAAAAAATCTCCAGTGCTCAGGACAGTGTCTGACACCAAGGAAACCCTCCATAAATGTTTGTTGACTTGCAGAGGTTTCCTGGGGGCTGTACCACGAGTCACCCCTGGTATTTTTGACAAAATGCTTCCTTTTTAATTTTAATGAACATTTTCACCATCATTTTATGTGAGGAAAATCCATCTCTAGGGGTCCTTTTAGCTCTAATAGTCTGATTCTATGTCTCCCAGGCACCAGCAAATACCGCTCCTTCCCCCCACTCTCCTCCATGGGCTCTCAGAAGAGTTTTGTTTTTAAAAAGGGAGATTTCTGGTTTTAATGTACACATAAAAAAATAAAGACCTTGTTCCTGAGAGCTGAGGAGATAACAGGGAACCTGAATCTGAGTTACTAGCTGAGTGGCATCCAAGTGCCAAACTCCCTTACTACCCTAGGGGATTTTTGTAGCCTGCTTCCTTGGCCGTCCAGTGCGACATCTGCCATTTTATCCAAACTCCATGCCTTATCACGTTTTCTGATACTAATACCAGGGATGAAAACAAAAGGTGGGTGTGTGGATCATTTACTGGGTGATGGGAATCTTCCCCCACTTGGTTAGGCTCTGGAAACAGGTTCAGATTTCTTGAGAACAGGGTCTACTAGAGTCTTCAGATTTAAACAGGGACCCTTGTCCGATTTGGGTGTGAGTTAAATAGAAGGCGAATTGTTTGAGGGCCACTCGGGACCAGGGCCTGTGCGGGCAGATAGGGTGCCCTCCCGAAGAGGACCCGTTTCAGCTCTCTAGTGCGGAGAAAAATGATCCCTGTTATCCGTTGTTGGGCTGTCTCCACCAGCCAGGGAGGGCACAGTTAGAATATTAGGAGAGAGCCCTCCCCCAGACAGGGTTGGCTTGTTTTTGCAGGGATGTAGAAGAGAGAAAATGAGAGCCAGTGATGTCAGGCCACTGTGGCCCCAGGAGCCTTGTGAGAGTCATTTTTTCATGCAGAGGTTCAGGGTAAGCGGGACTAGCAAGGGAGGACGGAAGAGCATCCTGGGCAGAGCCTGGACCCAGTGGTACAGGCCCTAGGCCTGAAGTAGCTGTAAGACTGTGGGCGAGGCACTCCCTCTCTAAGGCATAGCTTCCTCACCTGTAAAATGGAGATGGGAACTCCATCACTTTCACCAAGCCTTTGTCAAACTTCTATGTATGAGGCTGCTGCTGGGGGCCCTGAAGCAGTTTCTGTTCTCAAGGATCTGATGTTTTCTAGAGGGAGCAGGAGCCAATTCTGCCTGCCTCCCGGTGTCCGAGGCCAGATGTCCAGATGCACCCTTGGACAGTGGTGCAGCAGTCAGGGCGCCAGGGCCAGCTCTGCCGCAGCCTTGCTTTATTACTTTGGACAAGTCACTCACTGTGATATTCTGGGTCTCAAGTTTTTTCCTCTGTAAAACTGGATGGTTTGTGAGGTTCTTCCTGGCCCTAAAGTTCTGAGAGGGAGCACCTGTGATTTCATTGCCACATGGACCTCTCAGTGAGGCACCTTCTCTACCCATGTGCATTGTCCCCTGCTCAGCCATTTAGAGTTTGAGAGACTTGCCTGGGACCCAGCGGGGTGGGAGGGAGGATGGGAGAAGGGACTCATAGATTGGCTTGCAGTCGTCCAGGCCACACTTCAGTCAAACAGCTCCTGAGGATGATTCTCCAAAAGTCTGTGGATCCACATCACAGCCTCTGCAGCCACCAAGCAGACGTTACCTCCAGCAGACGGATGTGGGGATATTGCTTCATTTATTCACTGAGCACTTGTTACGTGGTGACAACAATAATTACAGCATCCAGACATTTCTCTTAGTCTTTCTGTGTGCCTGATCTCTCTGGGGCCCAGCAGCGTCCCTGGGCACCATGGCCCCCAAGTTACAGATTAGGAAAAGGTCACCAGATTACTGAGAGGGAGCTAAGAGCTGGTCCCTGGCCCGGCAACTGCCTGACATCCCGTGTGCCTCCTCAGAGAGTGGGCAGCTGTAAGACACACACACACACACATACACACACACACACACACACACACACACACACACACACACAAAACACACACACACACATGCGCCTGCCCATACTCAGGCCATACTCCAGGTGAACCTGGACAGTAGAGCAGTCTGGCACCAGCTTTTCCAGGGGGACAGAGGCTGCCCCCACCTGGGGATCTGCTGATGGTGTCTGGGGAACATGGCATGATGAGTGTTGGTGCAGGAATGGTGGGCAAGCCACAGTATGTTGAGAGGCATGGAGGGGGCTCGTTGGGGAGAGCTCTGGCTCTGGAGTCCGGAATGCAGCTCAGATTAGGGATCTGAATTCAAATTCCACCCTAGATGCTTCCAAGCCCTGTGACCCTCAGTTGGTCAGCTAACCTCTGTCTGCCTCAATGCTCTCATCACTTACTCCCCAGACCAAATGAGAAGAGCTTTTGTAGCCCTTCTGGCACTATAGAAATGGCAGCTACAACTTTTGTTATCATTACCACTGGTGTATAAGAAATGGTGTTTAAGATAGTATCCATTTTTATGGATAATAGGGTCTGTATGTGCAGAAAAGGAGGTGGGCAGGTCACCTCAAAAGGGATGCATTAGGGGTGGGCCGCCCCTGGAGGAAGGCCCCTGTGGTTGTGGTTGTTTGTCCTTTGTTTTTAAAGGGGACCCATGACAGCAGGGAGGTGATGCCTTGACTTGCAAGTGCATTGGATTTAAGTGAGGGAGGGCCCTGCAAAGTCACCAGCCTCTCTCTCTCCTTCTGAGCCATCTGGGCCCAGTGTCCAGATACAGATCAGGATGACCGGAGATGGCCCCCTGACCCCCTGTAGAGGGTTTATGAAGACCATGCTGTGAGAAAAGACATAGATGTGATTGGTTTTTAAAGTTCCAACTCTCCAGCCCTTGGATGAATGAAAAGGAACATGATAGTCAAGGTATGAGAATAGAGGTCAGGGGTGGAAAGGCAAGGCTGAAATCCTTGGAGTCAGTGAATATACAAGAAGACAAGCCAGAAGATAACATAGTGGCTCTTTTCGAGCATGTGAACACACCTGGCAGCTGCTCTTTGCCCTTGGAAGACTAACCAGAAGAAGTAGATTTGATGGGCAGGAGAGTCTAACGAAGGACGTCTTCACTGGTGAGATGAGGAAATCGTCCAACACCTCCTGACCGCGCCTGGGCCTTCTCTGGTCCTAAACGGTTTTTGCAGTGAGTGTGAACAGAGCCCTGCCCTAAACGGCCTAGATCAGCAGACAGCTCTCAGAGCGTGCTCCAGGGGTCCCAGGGGTCCGGATCCTTTCAGGGGGGCCGTGAGCACTTTTATAACAATGCTAAGACCTGCACATTCCTAATGCTTTAAATATTGATAAACATAATGCATGTAAATAGCAATTCTTTCAGAGGGAGTTCCTCAGTAATTCTGGAGACTTTCTTGAGACCCCGAAGTGTGAGAGCTGATGACGGATGTTCACTTGTCCTTTAGGCCGAGGAGTGGTTGGAGAGCCTGTTCTGAGCCGGGCCTGACTCAGGGCTCTTCTCCGGTAGCTTAAGTCAGATGTTGGTATAAAATGAGAAACTAAGTCATTCCACAGTTAACAAAGTGTGGCTTGCTTCTGGATCAGTGGAGTGGATTTAGCCAAGGGAAACTGCTTGACCTGAGCGCCAGGCCCGTTTGGAGCCCAGGAGATGGAGAGAAGTGATGTCTGCAGCCAGAGCCGTTAGTCCCCTGAGACAGTCGGATCGCAAGGAGGGTCTCTGACTTTGTAAGGAAAAATGAACCCAACTTGCCAGCATGGGACAGAGTGATGTCTGTGTGGAGGAGTCCGTGGGAGGAGTGAGGCTCCCGCTCCTGCAACAGGCCCCTTCCAGTAGTCCTGTTCTATAATTGCATGCTTTCTTCAGCAGTGCACATTCTCCCATGCAGAATGCATAATTGGCATGTTCATCAGTGGCTTTACAAAGATGGCTTTTATTTTTGTAGCGGTTTGACCACTGATGATATATCTCGATGCTGGAGATGAATATAGCGACCAGTTGGGAGATGGCTCAGGGCTACAGAGCTGACTCCCCAAATAAGAACTTTGGCTGATACTCAGCACTTGGATTGTCATATATCCAGAAGGGGACTTTGTGATTGGAGTCTAGTAGCAAGACTAATAAATACTATAATCCATACAGCTTGCAGTAAGAATAGTCATTAATCCTCTTCTTTTTTTTCCTTCTTCCTTAATTTCTTTTTATCTCTTTCCTGCTTTCTTTTTCTTCCTTCCCTTTTTCCTTCCTTTCCTTCTTTCCTCCTTCCTTCCTCGCTCCTTCTCTCTCTCTTCTTCTCTCTTCCTCCTTTTCTTTTTCTTTCTTTCTTTCTTTCTTTCTTTCTTTCTTTCTTTCTTTCTTTCTTTCTTTCTTTCTTTCTTTCTCTCTCTCTCTTTCTTCCTTCCTTCCTTCCTTCCTTCCTTCCTTCCTTCCTTCCTTCCTTCCTTCCTTCCTTCCTTCCTCTCCTTCCTCCTCTCCTCTCTCCCTGTCCTCCTCCCTTTGTTTTCCTTCCTTCCTTTCCTTCTCTCTCTCTCTTTCTCTCTTTCTTTCTTTCTTTTCTTTCTTCCTTCCTTCCTTCCTTCCTTCCTTCCTTCCTTCCTCTCCTTCCTCTCCTTCCTCTCTTTCCTCTCTTTCCTTCTCTCCTCTCTCCCTCTCCTCCTCTCTTTGTTTTCCTTCCTTCCTTTCCTTCTCTCTCTCTCTCTCTCTCTCTCTCTCTCTCTCTCTCTCTCTCTCTCCCCTCCCTCCCCTCCCTCCCTTCCTCCCTCCCCTCTCTCCTCCCCTTGTAAGCTATATTCACAATAGATTGCATTTCCAGAGTTCTTACACATCACTGTCCTAATGAGCAGTCATAGTCTCAGTCTTACGTGTTATTCTATAATACTCTGTTAAATCTCCTGGAGCTTGGGGTGAGAAAACTGCAGGTCTTTGTAAAATAAACATTATTCTGTACCAGGAGGATGAGGAGGAATCCAGGCTGTGTCGCACAGGCCTGACACTGTGCTCCCCAAAGTTGGATGATACAGGAAAGTCGCATTACTGAAAGCCTAGTCCTCAGTGAGTTTCTGCTCCTTTAGCGTACATGTGAGTTCTGGGGTCACAGCCCCATTTCACATTCCTCACTGCATCTTACACTGTTGCCTCGTGTCTGAATCATTCTACTACCAGCCTAGTTTTCACACATTTGATGTGTCTGTCACAGGGCTTGCTTTGTAAACGACACCTGTGGTGGAGAAGGGGGCAGAGGACCAGGGACCCTTGGTAAATGTGGGCTTCTGAGCCAGAATCACTCTAAATGAAATATTATCCAATTTTGCTTTGATATCCTCTGCAGGTCAAGGTGCCATTCAGTTCCTAGAACCTACTGCAGTTTGCATTACCTCTGCCCATTTGGTGAGGGCCTTCTGCATTATGGGGGATTAGTTGTTCTCAAACCTTTTGGTTTCGGGATGTCTTCACATTCTTAAAAATTATTGAGGAACTCCAAGAGGTTTTATTTTTGTGGGTTGTGACTGTTGATATTTGCTCAATAAGAAATGAAAATATCTTAGTATTCTTATGAAAACTGTTTTGACCTTATGAACCCTCTGAAAGCATCTTGGGGATCCCCAGGGACCCCTGGACCACACTTTAAGAAGTTCTCTGGTAGAATGTATGAGGCCTGGGCAACCTGCTTCCCTTGTTCCTACTATCCAGTACATAGAATCTTTGAGTTGGGTGAGGTGATGGAAGCCGCCTAATCCAGCCTATACCTTAACCACAGTCTCCACCATTCCTGGCACATCCTTCCAGCATTTGCTTGAAGACATCTAATTAGAAGGAAG
This sequence comes from Gymnobelideus leadbeateri, assembly GCA_011680675.1. Classification (NCBI taxonomy): domain Eukaryota; kingdom Metazoa; phylum Chordata; class Mammalia; order Diprotodontia; family Petauridae; genus Gymnobelideus; species Gymnobelideus leadbeateri. The sequence continues at coordinate 201,869 of WOXC01011043.1, read as the reverse complement.
GAAGAATGAGGATCAGCCTTTTCTCTCTTTGAAAACCACGGCCACATTTTTAGGTCTCCGATATCCTGGCGTGTTTTCCACATGATTCACACAGGCCATGGAAGGGAATTCATGAAGGGACTCTGACCATTCCCTCTCTCCTCTCAGGTTTCCCTTGTCCCTGTCAGCTCCCTTTGTTCCTGGCTGAGGGTCATCGTCCTTGAGGCACAAACCAGAGGCAAAGTCAAAGCTGAGTCATTCTGCTTTCTCTGTGTCATTGGTACCTCTAGTGTTCCTGCCCTACGGGGGCAATTTGGGCCTTTCTGTCTCAAGTTAAGAGACCTTTGTAGCACTCTTAAGGGCCAGCGCCAGGCGTGGGACCCTCTGCAAGTGAACACTTCTCCAAACACTGTGCTCACAGGACTCAGAACTTGTGGTATTTGTCCTCCCTGGTTTTTATCTTTTATAGAGGGCTTTTTATATGTGTGTATGCATTTATGATTAGGGTTAGGTTTATATACTATTTTGTGTAGGTGTGTGTATACATATATACATACACCTACACATGTATATGTATATAATTTATATGTACATATACAAGTATATGTATTATGTATATATACCTAAGTGTGTATATTGTGCATGTGCACGTGGCATGCACACAAATGTGTATACAGTCTATGTGTACATACAAATGTGTGTGCATGTCTATATACACACACATGCATATTTGCATATGTATACAGAATATCCGTGTATGTACATATATACACACGCAAATATGTTTGTGTGTGCATGTGTGTACGTGGTGTGTGGGTTAATTTCTTCCTTGTGCATTTTCTGTCTTTATTCTTTGCATCTTTGGCCGGCTCCCTGACTTCATTTCCTTTTCTGTCCCTGTTGTATTCCTTTCCCCCTCCCTTTTAGAGGTAGCTGGTAGCAGAGTGGATATCATGCTGGGCCTGGTATCTGTAAGATTTGTGTTCAAATTCATCTTTAGACACTTATTCTCTGGGTGACCCTGGGCAAGTCACTTACCTCCATCCATTTCCTTTTCCTCAAGTATAAAATGGTGATGATTAGCAGTCCCCACCTGCAGGGTTGTGGTGAGGATCCAATGGATATTTGTATGGAGCTCACACAGTGCCTGGTATGTAATAGGTACTTAATAAATGCTTATTCTCTTCTTGTCTCTTTTCTTTGATCACATAAAGCCAAAAGAATGGAACATAGCTCTATCTGGGCCTGGCATGTAATTTTTTAAAATAAGTATTTTCTTAATGTCTTGTTTCCTATATCATCATAGTTTTCCCCAGTATCCAAGATTTTTAAAAAATGGGAAAAAAATCAACATAATTGATTAACATAATCAGGCGGGGTGGGTTGGAGAGGGGGAGTCTTCTCCTCTCTCTTCATTTGTGTCCTGATTGATCTTGATAATTTTGTTGCATTTGTTTTTGATTTTTCGGTTTGCCTGTCTGTCTATTCACATTCTTGTAGTCACCGTGTATGTTGTTTTCATGGCCCTGTTTACTTCCCTCTGCATCAGTTCATTTAGATCTTTCCAGGCTTCTCTGTGTCCATTACATTCATCATTTCTTACAGCCCAGTAATCCTCCATTACCTTCATGTACCACAGTGTTTTTAGCCGTTCCCCAGTTGATGGGCATCTGTTCTGTTTCTAATTCTTTGCTGTCACAAAAAAGTGACAGGTATTTTCTTCTTATCCATGGCTTCCATGTTGTATAAGACCAGTAATAGGCCATTCTAGTTCAAAGGGTATGGACATTTTAGTCACTTTGTTTGCATAATTCCAAATTGTTTTCCAAAATAGTTGTACCTTTTTCACAGCTCTACCAACAATGTATTAGTGTGCCTATCTTCCCACAGCACCTCTAATGTTGTTGCTCAGTCTTTTCTGTCATGTCCCACTCTTTATGACCCTTTTTGGGGTTTTCTTGGCAAAGATACTGGAGTGGTTTGTTGTTTCTTTTTTCATCTCATTTTACAGATAAGGAAACTGAGACAAACATGTTTAAATGACTTGTCCAGGGTCACACAGCTAGTAAGTGTCTGAGGCTGGATTTGAACTGGAGTCTTCCTGACTCCAGGTCCAGCACTCTATCCGCTGCACTGCTTGGCTGCCCTGTAACTCTGACTACTGTTGTATTTTTGTGGGGTGGTGGGGAGTGGGGAGGGAATCCTTGCCCATTTTCAGGGTGCGGGGTGAAACCTCAGGGTCATTCTGATTTGCATTTCTCTTATTACTGGTGATTTTTTCATGTTGTTGTAAATACTTTGCAGTTGTCTTGATTGCTGTTTGTTCATATCCTTTGATGGCTTATCTGTTGGGGAATGGCATCTGTGGTTCTGTATTCTTTTTTTTTTTTTTTTTAAGCAATTGGGGTTAAGTAACTTGCTCAAGGTTACACGGCTAGTCATTATTTATGCATGGGTACTCATTTTCTGAGGCCGGATCTGATCTCGGGTCATCCCAACTCCAAGGCCGGCGCTCTTACTCACTGTACCACCTAGCCGCCCTGGTTCTGTATTCTTACAAGAAGACAGTGGGACTCTGAAGGAGCCCTTGTTTCTTCTCTTCCTGTGTTAGGAGGTAAGCACTTAATCTTCATTCAGACTCTTTCTGCTCCAATGCATTTTCCTTCCTAGAATTTGTCTCCTTTATTTATGTTTCGAAGATTCTACTCAACTTTGATTACTTTTGTCATGAATGTTTGAAACTCCTGTTAAAGGTCTGTTTTTTTCCTCGTAGAATTACTTCCTCAGTTTTTCTGAACAAGATATTCTTAGAAGCAAACCGTTTTCTTCTACCTTTTGGTCCTTTTCCCTTTTTTTATATCATTCCAAGATTTCCGTGCCTTTATTGTAATTGGCAGCATACTGTGATTCTGACTCTTATGGTTCCTTGGTACTTGAACTTTTTCTTTTTAACTGCTTTTAGCATTTTGCTTTGACCAGGAAGCTCTGGATTTTGGCTATGACATTCCCGGGTATTTTCAATTTGGTGTTTCTTTCAGGTGATGATCAATGGACTCTTTGTGTTTTCACTCAGCCCTCTGGTTCTGCTGAATCTGGGCAGAAGCCTTTTAGGAAATGTTGTGTCCAAGTGTTTTGTTTGGTCTTGGCTTTCTGGGATTCTCTCTCCTCAACGTCTATCCTCAGTAAGTTGTTTTTGGTCATTGATGCCCCACGCATTCTTTGACCTGGGTTCTGATATTCCGATTGCTAATTGAACCATCGATCTCTGTTTTTCAGGGAGTGTGCTCCTGCTTGGGCCGTGCTTCTCCCTTTGGTTCTGAACTGTTTGTTTTCCTTGTGGTTCTCCATTTCTTAGCCCTTGCTCCATGTCCTCCATCCATTCAGCAGAGTCCTCATGGCTGAGCCCTTTTTAAAAGCCTCTGCCTGTACTTAGTGCTGATTTCCTCTTGTCTTCTGGGTTGCACCTTGAATTCTCTTATCTCTTGAGGCTTCTTTGTTGTCTTCAGAATTTTGTTTTGTTTTCCTCCTGCCTCTGTGTGTAGCTCTTGCTTCTGCATCAGCACTTTGTGCCCCAGTCAGACTTCTCTCTGTTCCATATTCTTGGATGGGTTGGACTGTCCCTGACTCATCCTGATCCCTCTACAGTCTCTATCTTGCTTGTCTGCCACAGTCTGAACGTGCACTTTGGTTCTTGGTTTCCCTTCTGACTCTTCCACAAACCTAGCCTGACATGGAAGACTAAACCTGGAACTAGCACCATCCCTGGCTTCTGCCCCCTTCTCTGGGGACCCAGTGCTGACATCTGCCCCGTCACTGTCTGTGTGCATTGGCTAACTAGAACCAGGCTTTGTTCCCCTGCACCTGTGACAGACCCTGGCCAGAGAGCAGGGTTTGTGCTGCTGGCTTCAGGCCTCCTGGGCCAGTTTTATCTATCTGCTTCCTGTGGCATCATGTGAAATCTTTGCTGGGCTTGGCTGTAAGTTTCCATGCCGCTTTCTTTTTTGGGAGTGCCTCTCCTTATCTATCTTTCTGTTGTTGAGCCATTTTCCAGGCGTGTCTGCTTCTTCATGAACCCATTTGGGGTTTTCTTGGCAAAGATATTAGAGTGGTTTGCTGTTTCCTTCTCCAGCTCATTTTTCCAGATGAAGAAGCTGAGGCAAGCAGGGTTAAGTGACTTACCCAGGGTCACACAGCTAGTAAATGTCTGAGGCCGAATTTAAACTCGGGAAGATGAGTCTTCGTGACTTCAGGCCTGGCACCTATCCACTGTGCCACCTGACTGCCCTGTCTATCTTTTTTGACCTTCAGAATGAAGTGGTTTCTATCATCTCTTCCCTGGCTTCAAGTCCTTACTCATTAGAATTATGTCCAGGATAACAGTTTTCCTCAGCTTTTCTTCCATTCAGAGAATGTAATGATCTTTAAGGCAAGTCAAGAATTTATCAACTACTGTGTCCAAAATAGAAAGAAAGCTAGCCCAGATGGCTAAGTAGTTGAATTTATGTAGACATGTAATTGTGTGCCTTACAAGCCACCCACCAAGCTAATTAAATGCTTTGGTGGATACCCACCCATCCATCTATCATTTTTGAACAGGGGAGATGGCATTTGGAGCCATGTGGTCAGTTCTATAATTATTAAAATATCTTCATCTAGGAATGCCATATGCAACATTAATAAAAGGGTTTCTAAACTTAGAAACCATTCAGATCAGATCTCATTGATGTTGATTTTGGAAAGGGAAGTCCCCAGAATTCTCTATGGCTTGTAAAATGAGCTATGACATTGCCAACCATGCAGTTGAAATTTAAGAGCGATCTGTTGAATAAGTAACTTTATTCCAGCGAATATTCATTCTTCTTTTTACAATTTGATTCCATTAATTATTATTTTAAGACTAGGATTTCATTTTACTATAGGTAGCTTTATGGAAAGGGGTAAAAATTTGGTCAGCCAGAAAAAAGGGGGGGAGGTAAAAATAGAAGTCAGTTTAGGGAACAAGTTTATTTTTAGCGCAAAGCTAACCCAAAAAATGGTGTTAGTTTCCACTTGGCTGATTGAGGTACTTGTCCATTTGGCAAATAAATTTTATGAAAAGAGTAAAATTTGCCTCTTGTCAACTTAGCCAGGCATGCTTATGTCTTCCTCATTTCACGTGGCCATATTGTAACGGTGTGGATTCAGAAATACCAGCCAAAGCCTCAAATTGTCTTTTTGCAGCCATTGCCTGCGGCCACTAGTTCTGCTTTATGGGGTCAGCGAGGACTTGTGTAGCTACAGGCATCCAGATCTCATCATGGAGTAGCAGTAAAAGGTGGCCAAGTTCCTAGGAAGAGGTCAGTGACCAGTATAGCTTCTGAGGGATAGAAGATGAGCCACACACTCTTCTCCTACCACAGGCCCAGCTCTGGACGGGACCACCACAGGGCTAGGCCCTGTGGCCCCTGCGGCCGTCACCAGGCCAGATCTCATGGATCCCAGAGATCTGGAGATGTGCAGGAAAGTTTGCGTCCTCACAGTTGACTGGCTGATCTCGGCTTGGGCTCCAACTCGTCTCTGCCTCCATGCCTAACTACTGCCGCTGCTCCTTCTTTGACTTTGCTCTCAGGAGAGGAACTGGAGAAGTACTTAAAAGTCCAAGCAGTTGCCTCCGCTGCTGAGCTCTGGGGGATTGACTGCACCCTGCCTGGCACCACCATGACCAAGAAGAAATGCTGGGAGAGGCAGGTGCCCAAAATCCTGAAATCAGAGCTGTGTGAGTGGGACGAACACTTAGTTTGAGGCTGGTCTCCTGGCGGAATGAGGCGGATAAAGAGATCTCTCCATTGGACTGCTCCCTCCCTGTATATAGTGTTCCTCCTTGCTTTATCCCCTTCCAGGAGCCTAGGATGCAAGTATTAGCTGCCCCCTTTTCCCTGGTGGAGATATGTTTTCTCCTGGAGAGGGGCTGGCACTTGCCCTTTGGGCTACCTTGGGTCTCTCTGACCCATGAACTTTCATTGTCAGTGGGGGAATGCAACAGGCTGCTGTGGGCTGGGGCATTATTGAGGATTGCTTTGTTACCACCCACTTTTTTTAAACTACCCATCCAATAGCTGCCATGCACACAGCGCTTGGGTTCATCCCAATGTGTTTGGAAGAGTGTCCTGAGGTGCTTCATTTCCCCTTTCTCAGATTTTAACCAAGAAGAATAAAGATGGCAGTTGAAAAACAAAGCTAAAAGTGGTGCTGGTAGTCACTCATCCAGTACAGGTTCTCCAGCTGCGGCTTGCCAGTCACAGCCAGGACAGTTGTGGGGCACTTTGGATCATTGTACCCAAAGGGGAGAGGCATCTAGAAAGGAGTGGATGGTGCATGTATGCACATGTGTGCACGGACATGCACATGCATGTGTGCACACACAGACACACACCAGGAGACAGTTCTGTGGTTTCCATGGGCCCTCACGTGAGCCCTTTGTCAGTGGTTTACTTAACTGTAAGGCAGAGTCAAAGTATGACTTTTCCTCGTGCTGGCTCTTAGGCTTTTTGGAATGACAAAACCCTGATTGAGCACTCACTGTGTGCAAGTTCTAGTAAAGTCAAGGCTGAGTTATGGATCGTTAGGTGGGAAACAGCTGAGCTTTTTGGTCCTGACTTTGTGATCTCTAACATGCTTTCTCCTATTTTTAAAGTAACTTGTTTTCTTGTTTTTTAAATAATGCAAATAGAAAAACAAGCAATGTCTGTCTTAGGGAGTAATGTGTCACAGGAGGTTTCTAGAGAACAATTGATCCCAAAGTTGTGTCTTTAAAAGAGGAAATAAAATTACTAAATTAATGGATAAGGAGAATCCAGTAAGTACAATTTGTATTGCTTTTAGTAAAACATTTGATATAGTGTCTCTTGAAATCCCCCTCACAAAATTAACAGCTTGGCTAGAAAACAAGCCTTGTCATGTTGAATGACTGCTGGCCCAGGCCCAACAAAGAAAGATGAATGATAAGTTACAGTATGTTGGTTTTGGGGCAAGAGATGGTATCCTCCTACAAGGACAGGGCAGAAGGACCATTCTGCTTCCATGTTACTATCTAGTTCTGTTCAAGATAGGACTTGGCAATATGCCAGTGATTTAAAAAAAGAAAAAGGCAAGCCCGCAGATGAGGAGATTGAGGAAGAGCAGGCAAGGGAAGAACGGGTAAGAAAGCAAATATAAATTGAAAAGCCGGGCCAGGTCGATACCAGGATATCTGCCTTGTAACAGAAGCTGAAGGACAGGAGACTAGGTGGATGATTTCTCTAGTAGAGGGAAGCCAAGGTGCAGAAAGGGTCAGGAGTTTCAGCATTTGTCTGACTCAACCTGATTCCCTAAAGCTTTGGTCTTCTTTGATGTTGGCTCCTTGGGTTCCCTGCCCCTGCCTATCGGTGATGTGGTGGGTTGGTCCTGGGTGGAGTTCACCAAGCCTCCTCCTGACTCAGCTTCCCCCATCAGGTGGTGCTTTCATTCAGTCTTTATGAATTTATTTGAAAAAGCAGAACAGAAATGTCCAAGTGTTATTTTGGCACACAAGGAGGATGAGAAGTAATGTGTGGAGAAATCTAAAAATCGACAGCTTCAAGATAATCTAGAGCATAGCATACCTGTTTATAAGTTGTTGTTTGTCCTTCTTCCTTGAGGGTTGTGAGCCTGAGGCACCAGGAGGATGGTGATGCCCTTTATAGTTATAGGGAAGGTGGGAGGGGCAGATGGATGCAGGCAGAGGATAGTGGGAACAGAGAACATCTCCCTAGTCTAGGACACTGAGCTTCTCTTAACGTAGCCTGAGGTTGGATTAACTTTCTTCGCCCATCATTGTTGACTCGAGCTAAACTTTCAGTTCCCAGAAGCCCCAGATCTTCCCCAGATGAATTGCTTGTGGGTCATGCCTCCCATATCTCCCAGTGTCCGTGATTAGAAGAGTCTTTAAGACCTGGAGAATGCAAAGTGGTAGCAAGATCCAAAGTCATTTCTGTGAGAATGCTAGAGATGAAGGAATCTTAGCAGCCATCTAGTCCAATACACTTGTCTTATAGGTGAAGGAACCTCAGTCCTCAGACCATGGGGGAAAACCTAGTGTGGCCAAAAGATAGGGAGTTAGTGGAGCCTGGAGCCCGGGGCAGCTGCTTCCCTGACTCAGGTCTCCTTCTCTGCCACCATAGTTTGTATTTCTGGAATTATCTTTAAGTTTTCCATGTGAAAGGATTCCATGGGTCCTCAGGAAGGATTTGCATTAACATGACTTTAGCTCAGCTTTTTAGAGTTTTGAAACCTAGAAAAGCTCTGACTTCTCATTATGATGTTTAATTTTTATTGGTGACAAGATTGGCTTCAGAGCCCAGCTTAGCTGTGCTCTTCCCGATAACAGGGTGCAGAGAAGATTGGAAGAGAGATGTTTTCTTCCAGACTATTAAAGAGACTCTAATTTGAGGTTAAGAGAAAATTTCTGACTAGTCCCTTTTTAGTGCATCTCCAAAAAAGGAGAGAAAGCCCATGTTCTCATTGGTTCTAAAGAGGAAATCTGTAATATTGATAGCAGTTCTGTTAATTTTGGGTTGTTAAGAATGATAACAACAGCAAAAAAAACCAAAAAAACACAACTACAACCTATTGTTTATGAAAGAGAAATTCTTTAAAATTTCCATCCTTTCAAAATGCTTTAATTTTTCTTAGACTCCAAGAAATCAATTGGATAGTCACTGGTTTAGGCACTTTGCTTCTAAGGAGATTATAATCTCCCAGATGATACAACACATATACTGATAAGTAAATAAAAAAATACAAAAAATGGATGCAAAGTGACTCAGGGGTGGGCTCCACTCACCACTTAGGGGATCAGGAAGAGCCTAAAGTAGGAATTATTCCTCCAGGCGAGTCTTAAAGAGAGATAGGGATTCCAGAGGCAGCACAGTAAGGAGAAAGAACATTTCTGGCATGATAGGCAACTTGGACAAAGGCAAAGGGGTGGGAAATGGACTGTCAGATACAAGGAACAGAAAATAGCATGACTTTGGTGAAATATAGAATGTGTGAGGGCAAGAGTCACTAGGGAGGATGGGAAACCAGAGAGGTCCAGTGGGACTGCTGAATGACTTTGAGTCTTGACAAAGACCTTTGCATTTTGCCCTGGAGGTGATAGGGGGTCCTGGAAGCTTGTGGGAGCAGGAGAAGAGCATGGCTAAGCCCTGTGCTTTGTGTATGCAGGATGAATTGGAGACAGAAGAGCCTGGATCCTGAGAGGCCAGTTAGGAGGCTCTAGTTCAGGCAAGAGAGAATGACGGCCTTTGGGGCAAACAGCCAGACCAAGCTGAAACTGTGGAGATTCCGACTTCAGTTTTAAGTGACTGACACCAACAGGCAGAATGCTTTCTAGGTGTGGGCCTGTGAGGCCCGGGGGTCAGATCCCAGCTCTGCCACCTTGGGCAAGTCATTAGTCTTTATGGTCCTCAGTTTCCTTTATTGTAAAGTAAGGGGGTTGAGCCACACGGACCCTGATGTCTCTCCAGGCTCCAGACCTTGGTGACAGAATGGGCAGTGAAGTTTGGGTGAAGACGCTGGCCCTCTCCAGGTTCAGTTGTGTGACTCACGTCTGTTCTGCCGATGCTTCTCTGTAACCAATTTTAGAGCCTGTCTTGGCAGCTGGAAGTATTTGGGATTAATTTCACACCAATTTTTATGAGTCAGTCCAGCTCCCCCCGCCCCCAGCAGCTCCCTGGGTGGGGGCAGACGCCGCTTCATCCTTTGGCATCCGCCAATATGGCACTTGGACATGGACAGTCCTCTGGGCTTTCCATTCAGTTTGGAAGCGGGAAGCAAAGACAGCTCTGTGCATTGTGTTTGAAATCATTAACATTTATTGTTTCCTTAAGTCCTTGATAGCTGGAGTCCTTTGGTGCCCAGGGAATGTGCATGTCCACACACACGCTCGCACACACATGTGCACACACCACAGCCACGCAGCTGGCTGGCCTCGTGTCTGGATTGTGATCTCCCACTGCTTTGTCAGAAGGAGCTGTGGCAATGAATCCATGACCATCCCATCCTTTAGAATATGCTGTTCTCTTCCAGTTCCCTTAGCTCTCATGGATAAGCAAGTCAGTGCAGAAGTTGTCAATGGAGAGTGGCTGCCAGCTGGTGAGATTGGGTAGGCCAGCCGGATTTTACACCAGGTGATCCCCACACAGAGTTCTTGGGTTCTTTCTGGGACTTTGGGGTTGTGGTGGACCCTGTACCACTTCTGCTTGGTGTTAAATGGCGTGAGGCATCCCCAAGACCCCTCCTAGATCGTTACTTTTTGGCCCACCTACTTAGGACTGAGGCTGTGTCCTGGGATATTGCTTCCCCAGATAACCACCTCCACACAGGCACATTGGATGGAGATGCCTGGGGCTTCATGCAGAGACTGGTCCCACTCTTTTAGCTGTCATTTGCCTGGAGATGGTTGTGGGTGGCAGATACGCTGCTGGACTTGGGGTCAGAAAGCCTCAGTTTGATCTAGCCTAGACCCTTGTTATCTAAGGGACCTCAGGGAAATTGTTCTACTTCTCAAGGTCTAGGCCATGAAAGGAAGGGTGAGGGGATGCACTAAAAGTCTCTGCAGTCCTAATCCTACATTTCACATCCTTCCAGATAAGCAGGAACCCAGAACATTAGTGCCCCTTTAGGCCTCCAGGTTCTTCCTTTGACTGGTCTTCTCAGTGAGAAGCAGCCATCACAAGGTGACAGAAAGATCAGCAATGGCCGCTTGGTGACGTATTGTCTGTTCCCTTATAGATGCAGGAAAGCTCATCCTCTAGTCTCATTTGGCACAGGGATATCTTAGGGCAGTAGCTTCCCAGCCACACACTCAGTCCGCCAAGTCCATTTGGAGGGATAGGCCTTTCCTTACACATATACCTTATGTGTCTAAGCAGGGTGTGCTGGAGACAGCTCATAAGAGCTGATTGTTAGAATGTCAACATTCATGCCTCAGGAATTGGCAAATGCTATAAATCAGGGCTTGTTTTTTGTTTTGTTGATTTTCTAGACTTAAGAAAGTAATGGGGAAAATGTTGATAGTGTAGGTTAAACTTCAGAGTGTGTGGTGCCTACGTGGGGTAATAGAGGACTTGGAGCATCTTCCACCCTGGGCTGTGGTGGGGTTTCAAGGCCATAATGTCTTTAGAGTGACTGAGAAGGGCTGCCTCATTCTCATCCTCCATGGGGTTTCTGGAGGCTCTGGGAGCAGAGCTCCCTGTGTCTCCCCCTCCCCAAGGAAGTTGGGCCCACCCAGCCAGGAAGCTGCCTGATGACTTTTCAACATGCTCCTTGTTCCAGCGCCCACCGGCCTCGGAGCCATCCCATGCTCTGGCAGGACACACAGCATGAGGAATGGGCAATGCTTCTTGGAGGAGTAAGTGTATTCTTTTTAATGAGCACAGGCTTCGCTGAGGCATTAAAATAAAACACCAAGGGTAGCCTGGGATGCTCCATCTAATTGTTGTTTGAGTTCTTTTTTCCACATAAGCATTCAAAGACACCCACCATCCAAGTCAGCCCTGCCAGTTTTGTCCTGAGGAGATTTGGCATCAGAAAGCGAACACACCCAACCGAGTCTTCTCTCTTACTAGTTACCATGGGCCAGTGCCTGACATTTGGGTTAAAAATGACTTAACTCAGCCAGCTTTCTGTGAGAATCTCCATCCACCTTTCAGGTGGAATCCGACAATGTGGTGTTGAAAATGGTGCCAGTGGTGGTTATCAGGGGGCAGTTCTGCCCATAATGTGCACTCTCTACTTCCCTCTCTTACAACCTTGGCTCCATTCAGGTGCCACCTCCTGTGTGAGACCTACCCAGATTCCCTCTTCCTCAGTCAGGACGGCCCTCAGCCCTTGAAATTAATTACCTTTGCGGGTATTTTTGTTTACTGATCTTCTCTCTTTTCTCACTAACATGAAGTTAGAACAAGTGAAGTTTATTTGTGGAGGGTACTTGTGATGGAGACCAGGATAATGTTATTTCTTGGGTACAGTTGTATTGTTGTAGATTCTTGAGATTAATCTGATAGTCTGGGAAGTCACTGGTGCCCTCCTTTCTGTCAAGGGCACAGCAACCCTTCCAGTCATCCATGTTTTCAAACTCAGCCACTTTCATGATGCTTCACTCCGCCATTGGTAATCCATTGCCAAGGCTTCATTCTGTCTCCATGGCCTCTCTTTCATCTGCCCCATTCTCTCCACTCACAAAGCCACCACCCTAGCTCAGCCCCTGAACACTTCTCACCTAGAATATTACAATAGCAGCCATTGGCCTCCAGGCCTCTGGTCTCCCACATCCTCAGTACATCTTTCCAGCTGCCACATTAATGTTCCAGAAGCTCTGGCCTTGCCGCGTCATTCTCCTCTTCATGAAGCCCCAGCCTCTCTTTCCAGGCTTGTTGCCCATGGCTCCCTTTCATTCTGTGGCCCTTCTGCCGTGGCCCTAGTTGTGTGTTCCCTATTCCTGGAACGTGCTTCCTCCCTAGCCCCACTTCTCACAGCCCTGGCTCAGTTCAGGTGAGGCCTCCCCGGCTGCCCTTTTACTTAGTCAGGGTGGCCCTGCCCTTGAAATTCCCTTTGCATGTATTTTTGTTTGCTTATCTTTTTACATGTTGTCTGCCCAGATCCCATGTGAGCTCCCTAAGGCAGGGATGGTTTGGTTCTCACCTCTCTTCCCGGTGCCTGCATTATTGTTGTTTGTCCTTCGTTCTCAAAGAGGACCAGTCATCGGGAAGGTGATGTCTTGACTAGAATGCATGGTGCTTAACAAATGCCTGTTGACTGACTCACTGACTCCCCGAATGAATGAATGAATGGCAGTAACCATGTGAACTTGGATGTGTTGCTTCTGTCCCACTGCCACGTGGATCAAGGATTATTTTTAACATGTTTGCTGTAGCAGAGTTTTGAGGAACAGAGTGAATAGACAGTCCCATTTATTACTCCTCTGGTTTGTCAGCTCATCCCGGATAAAAACAGGTGTGTGCCCAGTGATGCCTTGGTTTCTGGGGCTCAGCGATGACAATGATGTTCTACCTTTGCTCTTTCTGCAGGTAATTGCCCTGGCAGATGCTGCGGAGGAGAACCATAGTAACCTGTTGCAGTCCTTCACTCGGCTGAAGAGCGCCACCCACCTCGTGATCATGCTGATTGGTCTATGGCAGAAGCTCAGTGCTGACCAGACCGCCATTTTGGAGGCCGCATTTTTGCCACTACAGCAGGACTCTCAAGAGTTGGTAAGAGCCAGTCCACTTGGCACAGGGAATCAACATGTTAATACAAGGGACAGCACATGTCTGAAGTGGTGCATGATCCTTGTTTCTTTTTGAGGCCTTTCCCACCTTTCCCACTTTTCTGAAACCATGATAGAAATCGGGAATCTAGGTGGATTTTTTGTAGCCACTTTTTACTGCATATTTTCTCATGCTCTTCTGTCACCTAGAAACCTGGGAAATGATTATTTGAGTGGCTGAGGGCTGCCATTAAACTATCCAGTTGGCTAATCCTCATTCCTCTGACCAATGAAAACACTGGCATGATTTTTGTCTGTCATTCTCCAATTTAAACATCTATAATATGGGTAAGACAGAGTTCAGAGCACTTCACTAAAATGAATCCTGAGCTAGAAATTGGAACAGCTTTCCCAGGAGAATGGGAAATCAAGAACCGCACTAGAGTTTGGGGAGATCTAGTAAAGGATTGTTTAAATTAGAGGTTTTGCTGTCTCGTATCATAGAGTTCCTAAGTAAATGGATGAAATGGTTATTAACCCACGAGAAATTATTTTTTGATCAAATTTTTCCAATGCCTGTGTTTAAAAAGATGACCCTGGGGGCAGCTAGGTGCTACAGTGAATAGAGCCCCAGTCCTGGAGTCAGGAGGACCTGAGTTCAAATTTGGCCCCAGACACTTAACACTTACTAGCCATGTGACCTTGGACGAGTCACTTAACCCCAATTGCCTGGCCTTCCCCCTCCAAAAAAGCAAAAAAAAAAAAAAAAAGTGACCCTCTAGATTCTAGGTCTTGAAATTTCATTGAGCTCTGTGAAATACTGGAAAGATGCTAGGAAAATGAACACAAAGTTAGTAGGAAAAGTCAAAAAAGGAACATGAGGTAGGTAGCAAGGAGCATGTCTTTGGAAAGATCAGGGTGGATCAAGCTGGCCTTATGTCGTTACCTTTTGGGCTAATACAACAGTTTGAGTTCTTATTCTGCCCTGGACATGTTTGAGTTCTTATTCTGCCCTGGACGTGTTTGAGTTCTTATTCTGCCCTGGACATGTTTGAGTTCTTGTTCTGCCCTGGACATCATAGGGATCAGTCAATTGAAGACACACACTTTTTCTTAGCTCTCTCAATGAATATAGCTAGCCAGAGTCAGAATTAATGGCAGCCAAAAATCCTCATAGAACAGTATTCAAGAGCAGATAGAATGAAATCAAGTGGGGGCGAGAGATTTGAAGGAAAACCTCATAGCGCAAAGGAGCACAGTCCTGGCTGGCTTCTAAGGGGTCTCAGCTGATAGCAGAAGGAGGGTGAATCACCAGGTGTCCAATTTTGGAAACCAAAAGATGTTTAGCCTTTGGGGGCCATCACGGGTCATTGCTATCTAGTCTAGCAGTGGACACAGTATTGGGAGAAAACCATCTGCTTTGGGGCTCTTCAGAGAGAAGCATGGGAAGTATGGGAAGGAGCTGAAGCCAAGCAGAGAGGAGACCAACATGGGGGATTGGAAGATGATGTTCTTTGGTTTGGTGCTTTTTGGGTGGGAAACAAGAACTGATTTGCTCCCTTTTGGTAGGGCAGCACCTCTACATAAGCCTTCTCTCCTTGCCCCACTGCAGTTTGGAGGTGCATGTAAGGAATATGGGGGCTGGACTAGATGGGGTCCAGCTCTTGATGTCTGTGAGCCTGTGATGCTGAGTTCTTAAAGGCTTTGTGAGCACCATATAGATTCTGACAGATCCTGCCAAGCTGGCAGCTCCATGACAGCAGCATGGCCATATCCTCAAATGGCCAGGTCACAAGAGGCTCAGCCCTCAACTGTTGGTGGCCAGGTGATGATTGGTGTCCACTAAGGCACAGGGCAGGGTCATGGGAACACATAGGTGGTAGGTGAAATGATGCTGATCGAGTCACAGCTTAGTAAGAGGTTTAGAACAGAACAAGCCAAAATGGACTTTGGTTATGGCATGAAGAATTTCCTGAGAGGGAGGGCCTTTAGTTTCCCTAGTAATTGAGAGCTTTCCTCCCTCCTAAAAACAGGATCAGTTCTCACACTGAAAGTCACTTAGATGCAGCCACTCCTCTGGGCCAGGGAATGAACTGGATGGGTCACCCCCAAAGGCTCTGGTGGTCTTCTGGCCTGGGACTCTCTTGTTCTTCTGGGAAGGCTTCTTCTGCCTTTGGTGGTGGCAGGGGAGGGTATGCGTCCTCTAGGTTTCTTGGAGTCTCTCGGTCCCTTGTTATGAATGAGGTAAGGTGTGCGAAAAATGCCATGTGGGGCAGGATAGTATCTGAAGACATCTTCATGCCACTTTTCACACTCTTCATGTTCAGTTGAGTTTTGAGGTTGAGTCTGGGTCTTGGGCTATTGAAATAGCTTTTGGAAGAACAAAAGGATAGCATCCTGAAAACTAGGAATTCTCTTTCATTCTTGAAGACAGAGTCATTCTGTATGTGGTTTAGATAGGGTTGTTCATAATCCCTTACATTATGTCTTTAGACCTCACAAATCAGTGTTATTGGATGGGCACCCTACTGAGAGGCTAACATGAAGGGTGGAAAGCTAAAATTGCTTGGAAGGAAGGGGGAGTGTGTGGGTGGAGAGAAGCCACTTGCCTGAATGTTGAAAATACATCCCATATTGAAGTGATTAAGATACCACAGAAATCTGAAAGTAATTTAGACCTAAGTTTGGTTGAGAGGGGTGGGGGAGCAAGTGGGGTGTAGGTGGGGTGGGGACGCCATGGACATGTGGCTGGTATTTACAGACAGAAGCTCTCGGCTAGTGTGCAGATTTCCCCACAAGCATTTGAGAAGAACAGTGGTGAAAGAAAGTGCTTGGAAGAATGTTTGCTTCCTTTTCGAACAACTTCATGCTGTGGATTGTTGTATTTTTGTTTAGATGGAGCGTGTAGGGAGGCAGGCCAGGCCCAGGAGGTCCCTGCACAGTGGTGTTGGGCTCCCTTGTACTCACCAAAGGAGAAAGTTGTGAAGCCATTGTTATCAGCACAGAGTAATGGAGACTTGGGGTGATGGAAACCCAAGCTGTTATATGTGCCAGAATTAACGTGCTTGCATGTAAATGGTGGCACAATGTGCTTAGCCAGCTCTATTGATGTTTTGAATTAAATTTATAATTTATCATTATAAAAAATAATGTTCACTGCAACATGACACTGACTTTTTTATTTTTATGTCACTGCCTTTGGGACAGAATTCTTCCTCATGTCCCTGGGCCAGCTGTCTCTCCGGAAGCACTACGCAGCTCTGACAGTTTCCCAGGATCATCGTGAAACAATTAAATCCTGCTGTTGCAGACTCCTGGGTGTTATCCATCCTTTGTGCTTGGAGCTTCCATGCCAAATGTCCCTTCTTATTTTGTCTTGAGGAAAATGTGAACTGGGATTCCAATCAAGCCCTTCTAGGACTCCAAATAGTGAGTGCATCTGTGGAAGTAGAAAATGCCTTGCCCTCCCCACTTCCACGAAGGGCATATTTTTCTGAAGAGTGTCATATCTGACAGTCTTATTGAGCATGAGGGATTTTCTATGATTGCCTTTGTGTATTGGAGTCTAGTTTGAAAAATCGGTATGATTGACTTGTGTGGGGACCCTTTGAAGATGCCTTTTTTCACCTGCTCAGGAGGTTCTAACATGGCTGATTTCAGGAGGGGTGCCCCTCACCTCCTCTACGTACACATTCTCTCACTTTTTTCTGTGGAAGGCCCGCCAGACAAAATGGCAGGAGAGCCAGCGTGGCCTCATCTGCCAGGGGATCTTCTCCAGCCTCTTCCTTCCATCTTCAAGACCTTGTGTGTGGGGATGGACATGCTGCACTATCATCACCCTGCAAGTCCAGCAGTCAGTAATCACAAACTCCTGTTCTCTGAGGCATCCCCACATGCCAGTGCCTTGTGTGCCCAGCTAGAAAGCAGGGCCCTCCAGCCCTACCCCCACACGAGCTACAAGGGCAAGTTTGGTTGTAAAGCCTGTGATTTGTGTCCCAGGCTCTTTATTATGTGTTGCAAACAAGCTTATACCTGGCATTTTAGAGGCAGCTGCTTAATCCAGGGCTCTGCTTTCAAGGACAGCTGCAGAACAGGAGCATCTCACAGGCCATCTTCTCCAAATTGTCCTCTCTACAACATCCATCGAAATGGTCATCCATCCTTCATGTAAAGACATCCAGTGTCGAACTTAATCCATCTGATGGACACCTTTAAGTGGGAGGAATCAAGCCTAAATCTGCTGCTTCTCAGCATCTACCCACGACTCCTAGATCTGCCCTTTGGGACCAATGAAGACCTCTCTAGTTTCTTTTCTTTTTATTTTAAATTTTTAAAAATGTTAATGACCAGAAATAGATTTTCAATCCCTCCCACCTCACCGCTGCCATTGAAAAGAGAAATAAAAACAGAAGCCTTGTAAGATTGCCCTAAGGTGCCTCAGACCAGGGCAGGCTGAAGCCACTGGAACCTGATGGTGGGAGCACTCACACCAGCTGTGTACCAGGGCTCCCGTGATTGTTGTGTTGGTCACCTCTACTTATAAAAGTGGTGGAGGAAGTGGTGATGCTTCAGATCAAGCTTGCAACTGTGTCCCATATAAACATATATAATTATTACTGTGATAATGACTATTATCATTGTTTTGGAGAGTCAGTTGTTAAGATTTACCATCCTGACCCCTGCCTTGGTGACTCCTCCTCCCGCTGGTGAATCCCTGCCCAGAACTCCCATTTGAGAAAGTGCTCAGGCCCAGCCTGGCTCCTGACCCTCTAGATTCTAGAGATGTGGGCTTCCCCCCTCTGGGAAGCTATGTTCCTTTTTGCTTGTATTTACGTTCCTAGAACCCATCACAGCACCTGGGCATCATAGGCACTTAATTAATGCTCTTACTCTCTATTTGTCTATCCAGTATGAATAGTCAAGTCAAACAAACCCCAATACATTGACCGTATCCAAAAATAAGTACCTCCCTCTGCACCTTGAGTCCCAACGTCCCTGTTAGGAGGTGGGCAACATCCTCTCCATTCATGGATGCTCATCGCCTTGGTCAGAGTTCTTTCTGTGGTTTCTTACAGTGGTGTTGTTAGAAAAATTGTTCTCCTGGCTCCATTCGCTCAGCATTAGTACATACAAGTTTTCCTAGGTTTGTCTGAAACCCACTCCATCGTCACTTATGGCATAATGGAATTCCATTACATTCACATACTATAATGGATTCAGCCATTTCCCCAGTTGATGGACACACCCTTCGTTTCCAGTTCTTTGCTCCTCCTATAAACTTGAATTCCTTTTTCATATTACTGCCTCTTAAATATCTAAAGTCAGCTACCATGTGCCCCCCCAGCTTGTCTCTTCTCTAGGGTAAACAGTGCCAATTTCATGGAATTTAAGGGGGAAGATGCTTCCATAGGTCATTCAGTCCAACTCATACCCTTTCAACCTGCACAGCAAATGGCAATTCCTCTTTTTGCTTGAAGAGCCTCGTGGTAGAATCTAGACCCATAGATCCCTTTACCATCTGGGTGGCTTTACTCCCTAACCACAGCCTTCCTGCTAATGGCAGCAAGGTTGGGCAGTGAATAGGTCCCTGGGCCTGGAGTCAGAAATACTTCTCTTCCCAAGTTCAAATCTGGCCGCAGACACTTATTAACTGTGGGACCCTGGACAAGTCATTTAACACTGTTGGCCTCAATTTCCTCATCTGTAAAGTGAGCTGGAGAAGGAAATGGCAAAACCACTCCAAGCTCTTTACCAAGAAAACCCCCAGTGGGTCATGAAGAGTTGGACATGACTGAAAAATGCCTTGACAGCAGTGTGCTGAGGGCCCAGTGGCCCAAACCGTCTGAGCCTCAGGATGTTTATCAGTCTTGTGCATCCCCTCAGCGCCGAGGGCCGCTTTGTCAAGCCGTTGCTGTCTGACTCCTCCTTTTTTATTGTCTCCAGTCTCTCCACGTTTATCCTAGGGATACATCTCAATGTCCTTGTCTCCCTTTGTAGGGTGCTGGCTCCCGGTAAGTAAGTAAGGAGCAGTTGTTTCATTCCTCCTATTTGTGTCCCTAAACACCTGGCCACTGCCTGCTCTTGGCACTTGGCTGTTAGCTGATGGGATTTGAGAACTTCTCTCTGGATTCTTACTCTCTTCCAAACCATTTTTGAGAGGAAGATTTTCCCCAGCACATTAATGTGGTTTCTGGTGTAGAGCACATGTTTATTGTAGGAAATCCTTTTGTTTGAGAAGAGGCTTGTCAGGACTCACTTAAAAAGCTTAAAGTGTTCAGGCGTCATGGGATCATTTTGATGTAATGACCATGGCATGGTGTCTGGGCTGAAGGATGACTCAGATGCTTCATCATTACCATTATTAATGGCTTTTTTCAGAAGACTCACAAAAGAAGGAAGTACTTATAATCTGCAGTTGAAGTGGAATCTTATTTCTGTTACAATGCCGGAATGACTTTAACTGTCTATGGGAAATCTCTGACAGTAGCAAGAAGGGCACGGACACGCACGTGCGTGCATGTGCACATACACACGCACACAAACTCACACATACACACTTATACACACACACACACTCTTACACACTTATACCACACACACACACACACACACAGAGTTTGTCTTCATGATGACTAGAGATAGCTAAGGGTCAGGAGGTGGAGGCTCTGCAGTTGACTTCCATTTGACACTTTGATGGTGGACTTGTAAATGATGTTGTGGGTCCCAAGAGTGGCCAAATGGAAATGTTCTCTCTGGACTCCCCTTGGAATATCCTCTTCCTGTTTTTTCTTAGAAAAGTGTGAATGCATTAAATAAAATATAGATAGGAGAAAATGCACAAATTGACATATGCAACTTATCCCTGTGTTATTCTGTTTTAGCTATACTACCCTGGGTGAGTTTGTATGGGAGGAGCCAAGTGAGTGAGGATTGAGTGATGGCAGCCATCTAAAGCCTGCTTGTAGGGTGAGGAAAGCAGATCAATCACTTGCCTGTACTTGCAACATGGTCTCAGAGAGTGCCCTGGCCCAGGGCCTTATATCTGCATCAAGCATTTATTCTGCCTCCATCGAGAGCTCTTCCTTGGAACTAGGACTCAAAAGCACAGTAGAAATGCTCTTACTGAGGATGAAGATGGACAAGAAGGAGAAGAAGAAGAAGGAGAAGACAAAAAAGGAGATAGAGAAGGAGAAGAAAGAGGAGAAGAAGGAGGAGGAGGAAGAGAAGGAGGGGAAGAAGGAGAAAGAGGAAGAAGAAGGAGGAGGAGGAAATGAAGATGAAGATAATGACAAAGTTTCAGGAAAACAAGACTCACACATTTGATGACAGGCATGTAATTTCTTTTTTTTTTTTTTTTTAAGCAATTGGGGTTAAGTAACTTGCTCAAGGTTACACGGCTAGTCATTATTTATGTGTGGGTGCTCATTTTCTGAGGCTGGATTCGATCTCGGGTCATCCCTACTCCGAGGCCAGCGCTCTTACTCACTGTGCCACCTAGCCGCCACCAGGCATGTAATTTCATCAGCTTTGATCCAGCATCCAGGGTTGGTTGATTTTCTTGCTTTCTTGACCAAACAAGCTCATGGCAGGCTTTTCTTTCTTTCTGATTTTTTTAGACCACACTTTGTGCCTCATGGGTGTGCCCCAGTGTCTATACCATTGGAGGCATTCCGTTCTGTGCATTACCCAGCATCTTATTTTGGCCCAACAGACTCTGAGGAAAGAGCATTTTCCTTTCATCTACTCAACAGAAGCTACCTTTGGGTTGAGCTGTCCGAGGTGCTGCTGTATCACTAATCTAGAGGAACTTAGAAGCAAGTGCATGTTTTTCCCAGACCCATTTGGCACCATTTTACTTTTTGACCAATTTTCCATTATGAGACTTTGTTGTAACTTCCAAACTAAATAATATTTTCTCACAGAATGGGGAGGATGATTTTTTGCCTTATTTTTTTTCTTTTATTTGGTTAAAAAAAGGTGTTTTAGGGCCCCTTGAGTCTTTGTGGTGCATTACATTGAAAAACTAATTCTGGTTTGGGGCACATGGATTTCCTGTTGTGTTCTATATCTTCCTAATCCTTCCTGCTTAAGTCCAGTGAAGTGAAGGGTAAGCAGTTTCTGATGAATTGAGACAAGTCTTGGTGGTAATGTCGTAACAGGTGGCCATGTTTGGGTCTATGTAACGAGGATTTATATTCTTCCAAAGCATATCAGCATCCACTCAACAAAATGGAAGTTGATTTAGTCTGGGATAACCATGTGGACAGGCCTGCATTGTCCCCAACAGCGAATAAAAACTTGCTGATGGTTGGTTTTGTTAGTAATAATGTGCTTTGCGTTCTTTCTTTAAAGTAGCCAAATTCTCCAGACTCTGAGCGAATAAAATCCAGTTTCTGGTTTTGGCAGTGAGTGGGTCTCCCTCCATAAGCCTTTGTGGCTTTATAGCCATTGAGTATCATTTGAGAGCCAACAGTTTTTCCAAGCAGTTTCCAGGGATGTCAGAATCCAAACCATGCTTGTCCTCTCTGCATGCATCAACTTCTTTCAAGTCCCACTGACTTGAGTAGGAATGTGGTCCTACTGTTTTGCTAAGGAATGATTGTTTTATTTTAAAAAAAGAAATAAGGGGCTCATTTCATCCTTTCTCACCCAGTGAGGAAGAAGGCTCCCCTAAGGAACATGAAGTCTTTGACCCAGCTCTCACTTGGCTGTTTTAATATAAGGTGACAAAGTATAGATGATACATTTCACACACTCATACGTGTCTGTGTGTGTAATATAAAAAGAGTGTGTGTGTGTGTGTGTGTGTGTATGAAACGTATATATATATATATATATATTTATATATATATATATATATATATGCATACACAGATACATATATGCAAATATATCAATATATCCAGGATGGAAAAGTGTGCTTTCTTTTTCTTCCCCCATCCCTGTTTCTTTCCTTCCTTCTCTTTCTCTCCCCCACCTCTCTCCCTCTCTCTTTGCTCCCCTCCCCTCTACTCTTTTCTCCTCTCCCCTACTATTGTCTTTCTTTCAGTGCTACCAAAGCAACCTATTAAAGAGTGACACATTAGCCACTGAACTGTTTGTCTAGCAATGTGAAATTGAGAGTGTCTAGTTTTGTATTTTTCACTTTTGAAAGCCAAGGCATTTAGGTGCCAACCTTGCTTGGTTAAAAGGTACCTTGGAGGGCTTCCAGTCCAAGCCCCCAGTTCAGAATGTTATTCCCTCCATGAGATCCCCATTCCCTTGGGGCAATGTCATCTCTTTCCACTATCCTTGGAGAAGAAGGGGCTCTTTATGAGTTGCTCAATCTGGTTTCAGAAGTAGCAGTGGAAGACCTGTGGAGTCCTGATCAAATCATATACTGATTTTGACACTTTGCTCAGTGACACTGAGATGTGGGCTTTAATTGTGCTTTCATGATGGAGGCTTTGGCCAAATATCTTTAGAAGTGGAGGGAACTTTAAAGGTCTTCTGGTCCAGCCCTCACATTTTACAGAGGAAGAAGCTTTACTACATTGAAAAAGCCATAAGGGTGGTTCACCAGCAGCTGTGGCAGTTTCCAGAATTATCAACCCATAGTCACTAAGGACAAAGTGTGAATTTTAGGAATAGGGAGTCCGGAAGTACGGTCCAGCCTCTGCCCCCAGAGGGAGAAGCAGCCGAGGCACAGTGCCCACTGCTGTGTGGCCGCCTCAGAGCTGTTGGCCTGCAGATTGTAGGGGGCCAAGCAAGCATTCTAAGGGATAATCACTCTTGCTTTAACCTGCTTGGATCTGGATTGCTGTCTAGGGTAGAGGTCCTGGGGTGGGTGGCCAGGTGCCAGAGCTAGTGGAGGCTTCAGATAGGGCACCCAACTAATAGCTCCAGCAGCTGAGGAAACACCAGCCATTTGGGAGAAAGCTCTCCTCTCTGAAAGCAGAGTTCTACTGTGACAAAAAGATCAAAAGTCAAGTAATTGAGTGGCAACATGAGCAAGCAAAGGAAGCAAAGCAAGCACAGCAGTCCGACTTTACACTCCTATTTTGGGGACAAAAAGGATCAATGCATGAAACAGGAGGAAGACAATGAAGTCAGAACTCTTGCACCATAAGCTTCCAAGAAAAACATGAACTGGTTATAGGGCATAGAGGAGCTTAAGAAGGATTTTGATAGCCAAATAAGAGAAGTGGAGGAAAAACTGGGAAGAGAAATCAGGATAATGAAAGAAAATCATGAAAAGAGAGTCAACAACCTGACTGAAGAAAATAACACCTTAAAAATAGAATAACTCAAATGGTAAAAGAGGCTCAAAAAGCCAGTGAGGAGAAGAATGCCTTAAAAAGCCGAATTTGCCAGATGGAAAAAGAATCTCAAAAGCTCACTGAAGAGAATCATTCCTTCAGAATTAGATTGGAGCAAATGGAAGCTAGTGACTTATGAGAAATCAAGATACTATTAAACATATCCAAACAAATGAAAAAATAGAAGGCAATGTGAAATATCTCATTGGAAAAACCACTGACCTGGAAAATAGATCCATGAGAGATAATTTAAAAATTATTGGACTACCTGAAAGCCATGATCAAAGGAAGAATCTAGAAATCATCTTTCAAGAAATTCTCAAGGAAAATTGCCTTGATGTTTTAGAACTAGAGGGCAAAATAAAGGTAAAAGAATCCATCAATCACCTCCAAAAGAAAACCTAGGAATATTAGAGCCAGGTACTGCAGTTCCCAGATCAAGGAGAAAATATTACAAGCAGCCAGGAAGAAACAATTTGAATATTGTGGAAACCCAATCAGGATAACACAGGATCTGGCAGCTTCTACACTGAGGGATTGAAGGGCTTAGAATATGATATTCTGGAGGTCAAAGGAACTGGAATTAAAACCTAGAATCACCTACTCAGCAAAACTGAGTATGATATTTCAGGGAAAAATATGGTCATTCAGTGGAATAAATAAAGGACTTTCAGGCACTCATGATGAAAAAACCAGAGTTGAATAGAAAATTTTGACAATCAGACCCAAGAAGGAAGAGAAGCATGAGAAGGTAAACAGGGGAAAGAAATCACAAGGAACTTATCAAAGTTGAACTATTGACATTCCTACATGGAAAAAGGATAATTGTTAACTTATGAAGCTTTTCTCAGTATGAGAATAGTTGAAGAGAATAAAATGGTACGTATATACATACATATATATATACATATACATATATATGTCTATATAGGAGGGTATATGGCGTATGAATACATACGTGAGTGTGGGTATATATGTGTACAGGTGTACATAGACAGAGGACACAGGACCAATGGAATAGGAAGGGATGATACTTACAAGGTGAAATTAAGAGGTGAGAGAGGAATATAATGAGAGGAGATGGGGAGAGACAGAATGGGGTAAACTATCTCATATAGAAGAGGCAAGGGAAAACTGTTACAATGGAGGGGAAGAACAGGAAGGGAAAAGGAAATGAGTCAATCTTACTCTCATTGAATTTGGCTTAGGGAGGGAATTACATACACACTAAATTGGGTATCTCACCCTACAGGAGAGTAGGGAGGAAGGGGATGAGAGAGGGGATGATGGTGGGGAGGACAGGTTGGGGGAGGGAAGTTGGAAGCACCCACTTTTGAAAAGGGACAGGGTCAAAGTAGAGAATAGAACAAGTGCAGAGTGGGATAGGATGGAGGAAAATATAGTCAGTCTTTCATAATATATCCACTATGGAAATGTTTTGCATAGCTACACATGTACAACCTATATTGAATTGCTTATCTTTCCAGTAAGGGTGGGTGACAATGGAGGATGGGAAAGAATCTGGAATTCAAAGTTTTAAAATCAAATGTTTACATATACATATACACACACATATATGTATATGTGTGTGTACAAATGTTTACATATATATGTATACAAATGTTTACATATATACATACATACATATATATATATATATTTTTTTTTTACCTGCAACTTGGAAATAAGATATACAGGCACTGGGGCATAGAGACCCATCTTGCCCTACTGGAAAGTCGGATGGGGGATGGGGGAGGATATAGGAGATATAGGAGAGAACAGATTGGGGGAGGGGGTATTCAGTGGGATTGCTGTTTTGGGGTGGCGGGTAGGGGAAAGATGAGGAGAAAATTTATAACTCAAAATCTTGTGGAAATGAATGATATAAACGAAAAATAAACAAAATTTCATTGACATAAAAAAAAACCAAATGAGGAAAAAAAAAAGGAAAAAACCATATGGACTGTTGTGTGATTGGCCATTTGGCCCATTTAGCCACACCCCTATAGGTGGTTGCTTCTTCAGCTCCACCACTGCCTCATTGGAATCCTAGAGGAAAGTGACTGAAAGGTAGCCCCTGGGTCTTCATGTAGGTATCCTATGCCCCATTGATGGCCTTGACCAGCCAAGAGAAGGGCAGGCACATCCCAAAGCAGCTGAAGTTTCTGGGTGGTCTTTAAAGCTCAAACTAATTAAAGGGAGAAGAGAAAATAAAGAAAAGAATCCTCTGGTACTTTGTACTTAAGTAAGTGGTTTAACATATTTGGGTGATTTTTTTTCCAGAGTTCGTCACTCATTCCTCATTGTGGTTGTTTAGGATACACCCTAGTATTTGAGGGGAGTTGATCCTTAGATGCTTTGTCTGGAGGCTCTGCTGACTGAGCCCTCACAGATACACACAGACACAGACACAGACACACAGACACACACACACACACACACACACACACACAGAATCAATGCACTGTCTCAGGAGCTTGAGGCTAGACCCTACCCCCCACCCCCCGGGAGTCCCTGTTTATGTGGAATATATGTACATCAAGGCTAGGAGTGGACAGGCCAGAACCTTGAGGCAGTCACCTGTCATTCAGAGGCAGTAAAATCAGACTTGGCTGTCATTACTGCCCTTCTCACGAGGGTGGCCAGGCACTAGCACAAATACTCAGGGTTGGAGGTGGGAGGGCAGGGAAGGCGTAGCCAGTCGCGTTGCCAGTCCGTACTCGTTTTTGATGATGTAGTAGGCCTGCGTTTGTCCAAGTACAGAGGAGATACCTTGTGTCTAATTGAGAGCTAATGTTTTGTTGGTGGTCAGTTTTTCCTGTCTCCAAGCATGCATCAACATTTTGCAGTAAAATTCAGTATTGAGTAATGGAAAAAGCCGCAGCTAGGAGCCGGCCCACCTGGGTTCTGGACTGGCTTCTGCCATTAACTTGTTGCACGACTTTGGGCAAGTCATTTAAATTGGAGGTTGGTGACCTTTTAAAGGGAAAGAGCCCTTCTGGGGATAATATTTTTTATTGGGAGAACTACGTTTTAATGCATTTTTTTCAATTGAAGTTAGAGAGATTTTGTACAAATCCCATTTGTACTACTCTGTTCATTTTGATTATTTTATTTGATTTACCAGTCATTCACCAAGCGCTAACATGCACCAAGTACTTTATGGGATAGTCCTGACTCCAGCCCTCCACCCAGGCCACATTATGGCCTCTGTCCTCCCTGCGTGTTAAGGTTAGGGCGCTGCTTATCAGCAGTCACTAGCCAGCTAGGGGAGGGAAGGCTACCTTGGATCTAGAATTCAGGCCCTATTAAAATAACAGAAAGCCACCTTCCTCAGTCCAGTCCACATGACTCCCCATATGCTGTCTCTCTGTAGATCAGGGGTTCTTAACTTGAGGTCCATAGAAGAGGTTTGTGGATAGATTTCAGAGGGTTAATGAACTTGGATAAAGAAAAAAATACATTTATTTTCACAAACCTCTGACTGAAATTTAACATTTCCTCCAATTACTTAACATTATTCTAAGAAGGGTGTACTTCCCCATTCAGTAATGGAAAAGGGTCCCATTAATCTGTGACCCATTGGGAGACTCACTCCCTGGCAGAGTTAGGTGATAGATGGGGGGAGGGAGCTATTAGATTGTCCCACTCCCCATTCCAGCAGTCTGCCAAGCATGGAGAGCCTTGTGTGAGGCATTTCATAGATGTTTGGTGACTGAGTGGCATTACCGGCTGGGAACGCCTATATAAGGGATCAGCCCTTAACTATGACATTGTCAAGGACTTTGAGGAATGGTGGACCTAGCAATAAAGCATCAGCAGTGAACAGTGGTGTTACCGAGGAAAACAGTGAGCGTGGCAGGAACACTGAGACCAGCCTCGCTCAAGAGGGGCGTGGTCAGCAGAGGCCTGTGACTCTCCAGGAAGGAGCACTCTGGGCTCTGCTAAGTCATCTAACAGATGAAGCCCACAGTGGCCCCACCTCAGTGCCCACCCAGTCTGTGCCTCCCACGATGCACATCGCCATGTCTGGTTGGGCCAGCCCTTGGCATCGAGGTGTTTGTTCTGAAGTACTTAATGGAGCCAGTGCCCTCTTTTTAGTGAATGAATAGACATTGCCCATAGAAAGGGATCATGGGACAGTGAAGTCTCTCCAGCCGCCATATTCTTGTGAGTGCTTTCCCCAAGGTCATTCCCCTTGGCCCAGGGCTGCCGGCCATTAAGCTATCAAAGTTAGCTGTTGCTCTGTTCCTGCTGATTCTGCTTGCCCAGGCCCTTTCCCACCATGTTACTCTTTCCATAGGCCCCTGAAATGTTGGGAACCTGCTCACTGTTGCTACTATCTCGGGTCAAGTGCAGTGCACGGTCTTAGCCCCCACATTCCTGGGCTAAAGGTAACAGACTTTGGCATCCCAAGGGGAGGTAAGAGGCAGCCAAGTGCCCGAAGGGACGGGTGGGCTGGGAGTCCAGAAGACCCGAGTGTGAATCTCGCCTCCAGCATGTGTCAGCTGGGTGACCGTTTCTCTGAGCCTAAGGATTAATGGTAATATCTACCTCTGAGGGCTGTGCTGAGCATACAATCAGAATATCTGTAAAGGGCTCTGCAGACTTCAGAGTGATGTGCGAATGTCGCTGCTGCTGTCCTTCTAGAGACGAGCTTCCTGATGCCATGCGGGACTTCTCAGTCTGTCAGTTGCTGCTCCAGAACCTAGCAGATGGACAGGCCAAGTCACACCAACAAGGTTCCTTGAGCTCCCACCCTGGGCTGAGCATCTTGCTGTACTTTGGGGTTGTCCCCCAGAGGGGAGCCATCTTTGATGCTGGCACACCACCATCCTACCCCCAGACACACAGCCAGTCCCAGAGAGCTGCTGCCCCTCCCAGACACCTTCAGTGCTGTGACCTCCACAAGCCAGCTGAGCACGGCCGCCTTTCGTCAGCTGATCTGAAACTGCACAGGGAGCTGATGGGAGGCTGACTTTGGGGTGGTACCCCACCTTCACAGTCCCTCACTGGCAACCCTGTTTTGGGGGCTCTAACCCTCAACAATGTAGATATGATGTCCTAGGTCTCTGAGCCCCCCAGATAGCTTTGTGAAGCTACCCAATCCATCTCCAGTAACTCCCCCACCCCCATCTCCCCACTAGCTGGTCTGAGAGCATAGGCCTCTGCACTACTTAGAGAACTGGACAGACTCAGATGGAGATGTGCGCCCCCCGCCTGCAACATCCCAGCCCATCTCCAGGCTCCTGACAATCAGCTTCCTTAGGCAGGAGAGATGCTCCAAACTTGTTTCTTTCCTCCCTTGATGTGGTTGGTTTGGGGAAAGTGAGAAGCCAGTTTGGCCGGAATTTAGAATGCTCAGTGAGGTGTCTTGGGAAATATCGTTGGGAGCCAGACTAATATCTGGTTGCCAGCTTTATATTTGGTCCTAGAGGCAGCAGGGAGCCATGGGTGGCTTTTGAGCAAGAAGGTGATGTGGTCAGACATGTACGTTGGAAAGGTTATTTTAGTAGCTGTGTGGAGGATAGATTTGGAGTCTATGGCCATAGCCCAGGCAAGAGGTGCTGAGGGTGGCAATCGTGTAAGGGGAGAGAATGGATCCCAACAGTGGACTGGATTTGGGAGTCAGAGTGAAGTCTGAGCCTGGGAGTCCCAGTGACATAAGTGTAAGGAACTCCAGAGGTTTTTTACAAATGAGGAAACTGAGACTCAGAGGGGAGGTGGCTTATGCAACATCATGTGGCTCCATCTCCTGACTCTTCATTTCCTGGGTTTTCTTCCACCCCAGAGAAGCAGTCATGGGGTGGAATTGGCTTTAGTGTTAGGGAGGCTCAAGTCCTAGGTAGCCACCTCCTGGCCCTGTGATTCTGGGAGGCCACTTAGCCTTTTCATGTTCTAGGTGGTTCTAGAAGAGGAGTAGCATCAAGAAGGCGCCAGTCTGCATCAGTTATTTAAGGGATGCTGCCTTCCAAACACTGGGTATGGGAATGGAGTGGAACTGAACAATCTGTATGTGGGGCAAGCTGGTCTGAGGGGAGAAGGCAACACAATGAATTAGACCCAGCAGAACTCAAGGGAATTCAGGCCCCTCTCACTAGGAGAAGCTGTTGGTGGCAGAGGGTGAGATGATGTGACTGTTGTCTGATGGTCCTCTCCCCTCTTCCCAAAGCTTCCTGCTCCCCCACCTTGGTGTTGGGTGGTGTCCAAAGGCAGGCCCTTGGAGTTCTGCTCTCTGGAGCATTTAATGAAATACCAAGAGCTCCATGGATCCCCTCTTACTTTCATCCTCCACCAAGAGTCCACCATTAACATTTCTTGAGTCCCAGAACCTGAAACCACCTCTAAACCTTCAATCAAAGTCTCTGTAGAAGGCCATCAGGTGTCTTGGGTTTGGGGTAAGGCTGACACAGGACTGCATTGTCTTCCTACAGCTGAAACAAGTCTGGGTTGGAGGGTATGATATAAGATGAAGTAAGGATTCTGCGCGCGCTTGTGCGCGTGTGTATGTGTGTGTGTGTGTGTGTGTGTGTGTGTGTGTGTGTGTGTGTGTGTGTGTGTGTGTGTGCGTGTGCTTGTGTGTAGAAGACTGGAAGGGTGTTCTCCTCTGCTTTATAATTGTCCTCTATCTAAGCTCCAGTAAGGCCAGTCAGCCTGAGTTTTACGAGAACATTGAGATTTTGAACCACTCAGACTAAGTGGACCTCCATTTTCCCAGGGAGACTCGAAGGCTGGGTGGCTCAGACTCCATTCACAGCAGTCTTTGCACACCTGGGTCTTCACTTGGACTTGACTTTGTCCAGAATGGCCAAGAGAAGTAATCCTAGGGTTTACACAGATCATTTCATAAAGCTCCATTGGAAGAGATAAGAGTGATATGACTAAGTGTAACTGGCCTTGGGTCAGTGTAAGCCAGTGGGCTTATCATCTTCTGGATAGAGTTTTCAGGGGTTAATCAGGGCCTCCTTAGAAGAATTAAGCTTCAATCTTTCTTGCTGCCTATGTGAGCTTTTGTAGTGCTCATAGTGAAAACAACAACTTTTGCTTCTTATCTGGATGGCCCAGACAGTGTAAGGCCTGTTGATAAAATAAAGGAATGAGACTTGAACATTGTTTTGCCTTAAAACATCTAATGAAAGGCCATTTTTATGAGGCTTCTCTCCTCGCCCCCAAACCAGGCTGGAGGTATAATCTCTGTTTATTCAATCAGATTCTTTTCCTCTCTCTTGCTTGGAGGCAGCCCTGATATTGGGTGATAAATGTTCTCCTGGTGTTTTCTCCTCTGCTTCGGGAATGAAGGATGTGATGATGTTTGGATTATAAGCT
Source organism: Gymnobelideus leadbeateri (assembly GCA_011680675.1). Classification (NCBI taxonomy): domain Eukaryota; kingdom Metazoa; phylum Chordata; class Mammalia; order Diprotodontia; family Petauridae; genus Gymnobelideus; species Gymnobelideus leadbeateri. The sequence continues at coordinate 171,002 of WOXC01011043.1, read as the reverse complement.
TGTTTGAAGGGGAAAGTTGGACTCATACTTTGCATGGAGATTTCAGTCCTAAAGTGGTGTTTTTTTTAAAAATCAGGTTTTGAAAAAAGGAGAAAAAATTTGACACATGACCTTTTACTGAGGATTTCAAAGTACATCATAGGTGATTAAGCCTCACATCTGCTGGATAAACTAGTGATGGTAAATACTATTATTCATGTCTCAGAAGAAGCCAGCTCAGCTTGGGGACATGCACTGCTATGCCATGAGGAGGCTTCAGAAGGGATGAGTCTCAGATGAGACCTAGAGGGGTCACAGCTTGAGTTGAGGTAAAGGATTCCCACCTGAAGAGGGAGTGCAGCTCTGGCTCTGCACAAGTGACTGGCAGAGGAGTTTTTATAGGATGAAAATGGGCTGGGTTGGAGACAAAAAGATGGGGAGAGAGGGCAGAGAAGGGGGGATGGAGGGGCAAGAGAGAGAAGGAGAGAGGAGAGGGATGGAGGGAGAGAGAGAATGAGACTATTTGGGGATAATAATAGTACCTACTTCACAGGACAGGGACAGGATTGGTGCAATTATGTTTATAATAGTCTGAAAGTCATCAGGAAAGTCAGAGCAGATAATTGTGAGTCCCCTCTTTTCCTCTTTCCCCATTTTCCTCTTTTATTCTTCTTCTTCCCCTCTTTCCCTATTTCCTCTTCCTCTTTCCTTCTCTCCCTCTTTCCTCTATTCCTCTTTCCTTCTTCCTCTTTCCCTCTCTTCCTCTTCTTTTCCTCTTTCCCTCTTTTCCTCTTTCCTTCTTCCTCTTTTCCTCTCTTCCTCTCTTCCTCTTCTTTTCCTCTTTCCCTCTTTTCCTCTTTCCTTCTTCCTCTTTCCCTCTCTTCATCTTCTTTTCCCTTTTCCTTCTTTCCCTCTTTTCCTCTTTCCTCTTTTCCTCTTTCCCTCTTCCCCTCTTTCCCACATCTCAAAGCCCTTTGACATCATCTCAGTTCATTTCTTCACTTACATTTATTAAGCACCAACTATGTGCCAGGCACTTTGCCAAACCGTGGGGATAAATATAAGAAAGATAAGGACAGTTCCTGCCCTTGATGAGCTTCCCATTCAATGGGAGGAAAACAGCACACCAAAGGAAGCTGGAAAGAGGGGAGCACCTGGCCTGGGGACATGTTATTCTGTGGAGTTGAAACCAAGCAAGCTTCAGATGGACAGTGGATCTTCTGTGATCTCCTCCTTTACCCCATGCCCTGATGGAGGTTTTTCTTGCCAAGGTCAGCTGCTTGGGTCCAGGGTCAAGGATCCCTTGATTTCTTCCTGCTTTCTCCAGTGGTCTGTAATCTCTGCTTCCTCCCTGGTCCTCTGTTTCTTTTCTTGATGCCTACAGTCTTGCCCAAATCCCTTCTCACTAGACTAGACCCTAGGAGCCCAGCAAGCTATTGTCCCATGTGTTTCTTCCCTTTCTCTAAAAGCCGACTTTGGAGCCTACACTGGCTCTCCTTTCACTGTCTTCTAAACCCTTTGCCTCTAGTCTCATCCCTCACCAGAAGCTGCTTTCTCCGGAGTTGTGAATGCTCTCTCATCCCTTGGTTGGTCAGATGGCTCTCTCCTATCTCATCCTTCTTGAACCTCCCGCAGCCTTAGAGAGCTCCGTCTTCTCCCCTGCATACCATCTCCTTTGGAATTCTAAGACTGCTTTCTCTTGGTTTCCTTCCTGTCTCTCTGACCACTCCTTGTATCCTTTGCTGGCTCATCATTTCTGTGTCTTATCTATCCCTGGCCTTGTCTTCTCTCTCTGTTCTTTCCCAGTCACTGCAGCAGTTTCTGCGGGTCCAGTTGTCATGGTTAGGTGCATGACTTGTATATCAGTAGGTCTAGCCTTAACCTCACCCCTAAACTTCAGTCCCTCATCACCAGCTGCTGATTGGACATTTCCAACTGGATGTCTGTGGGCATCCCAGACTCACCCTGTCTAAACCATAACCATTTTCCCCCTCCAAACTCACTGTCTTCCAAACGTCCCTGGTACTTTTGAGGGCATACATCCCTCAGGTCCATAACCTTAATTGCTGTCCTTGACTCCTCACTTCCTCCCATGACCATTCAGTGGTCACAGCCTATTCTACCTCTGCCTCATCTGTCCTATATGTCCTTTTCTCTGTTGCTTTATAAATTTTAGGCAGCTGGAGGTCATGATCAGCTTTATCCTTCAGAACTCATATTCATCAAATACACCAGCTACTTAGGGGGAGTCATAAGCAAAATCTGTACGATAATCCACCAGGAAATCTTTTTTTTTTTTTTGGAGGGGGGAAGGCAGGACAATTGGGGCTAAACTAAGGCAAAGATACGTTTTATGGTGAGTTCTAATGCTTTGATCAAAATTCCAGTGGCTGCCATCTTCGTATTTCTCGCCTGTCTGGAGAAATTGGAAAGACTGTTGGATTAGGAGTCAGAGGACTTGGGTTTGAATACTGCCTCTCCATTTTGTCATTTCTTGTGACCTTGGGCACCTCTCTGGGCCTCCTCTTCCTCCTTAGGATAATGGAGGCATTGGCCTCCGTGATCTTTATGGTCTTGCCTAACCCTAAATACTGTGAGTAATGTTAATATAGAATTGGTAGCTAGAGTGTGACTTTTTGAGGATGAAAAAACACTTCAAAAATCCTATGAAGAGCTTAGTCCCCCACTTCCTCCTCTCCCCTCCTTCCATGTACCTATTCTCTTGGTTAGTCCAAGAAAGCAGAAGAATATACACATTTAAGCAGTGAGTCTAAGCCAACGATTTAGCGACACGATAGGCAAAAATAAATGTTTTGGGGGGGACTTTTGTGTGTGGGGGGGTGTTTGATAGACCCAGATAAGCACTCCTACAGATTTGGCTGTGGAATGGTGACTTGTTTACCAAAGGTTTACTCTCAGAATTGTCACCATTTTATGATGACTTTCCTTTGGTGGATCACACGCATCTTTCTATTATGATTTGGGTCCTGGCAGTAATCACCCTGTGTACCAGAAGTATTGGAGCTGAGGCTCAAGATGTTAAAGAAATATTCAGCCAAATCTTGACACAGGATGGGTAGGAGACTTGAGTACATCTGCACCTTGGTTGTAATAGCCAGATTATGATGTATACTTGTCCATCATCCAGCTGCCAGTATTATGTAATGCTAAAATCTAGAGAACATGAACTTTTAAATCTCCAGGGTTATCTCATTTGATCCTTAGAAAACTCTAGGAGGTTGGGGAAACTGAGTCAGACAGAGGGCAAAGTGACTTGCCCAGGCTCACACAAGTTGTGAGGGTCTGGGGCCTGATTTGAACTCAGATCTTCCTGACTCCATCCCAGCAGTCTGTCCACTGTTCTACCTTGGTGCCTCTGCGTTAGGGTAAAGGAATTCTTCCTTCCTACCCCAAACTTACTGGTTTTTGGCAAAGGCTCCAAAACAAAATGGGAGCACCTCCTCTCCACAAATATTCTGTAACCAAAATACATTTTGTTGTTTAAAAAGCTCTTTCCAAGTATATTTGAAACACCAAGTATGTTGCAGGAGGCCCTCTAGTGTTGGTGTTGGTTAAGGAGGGTTTCCCCCAATCATGAATATTCATTGAGAGTTTTATTATACATGGACAGGTAAGTGGCACAGTAGATTGAGCTTGGCTGAGAGTCAGGAAGACCTGAGTTCAAATCTGACCTCAGACACTTATTAGCTGTGTGACCCTGGGCAAGTCACGTAACCCTGTTTGCCTCGGTTTCCTCCTCTGGAGAATGAGCTGGAGAAGAAAATGACAGACTCCTCCAGCATCTTTGTTAAGAAAACCCCCAGTGGGGTCCCAGGGAGTCGGATGAGCCTGAAATGGCACTGTTGATGTGTCACGTTGCTTTCTAATTTCTGACCACTCGTGGTAGGCTTTTCCAGTGTTGTGGGAGGATCAGGTCGTTTGCAGCAGATGATTAGTTCACCTGTTGCGGTTGGAGTTTTGTGTTCTTCAGGGAGTTTCCCCAGGGTGGCTGTTCCTTCTGCCACAACCCGTCCAGGCCTTCTCATCATACGTAATGCCTCCCACTCGGAGGAGCTCCCTGACACACTGGGGCCCTTTCTCCTGTTCTTTTTGTTAGGATTCCTATAGAAATCCCCCCTGTTCCCATATTGCTGGTGCTCCCACTGACCTCCACTGCAAACTGACTCCTCTCCTCAGGGCTGGGAGGAAACAGTGGACGCTGCTGTGGCTCACCTGCTGAAGACTTGTCTGTCCAAGAGCTCCAAGGAGCAGGCCCTGAACCTTAACAGCCAGCTGACCATCCCCAAGGACACGAGTCGCCTGAAGAAGCACATCACCCTGCTCTGCGACCGCTTGGCCAAAGGGGGCCGCCTCTGTCTGAGCACCGATGCCTCAGCCCAGCAGACCATCGTCATGCCAGGTGAGATGGGCGTGCACGTCCCTGGAGGAGAGGGAGCTCCTTGGGTTAGAGCAGGGGCTTCAGCTCATGGGAGAGCCGTGATGGCCAAGAAAATTGCTCCCACATTTTCCTCCAGCTCCCCTAGCTTAACCACTTGAATAAATATTCTGAGGGTATTTGCTTGCTGGACATTTTTAGAATAGTATTGCTTTCCCCCCTGCTTTGGAGTACACGATATATTTTGTTTTTCTTCTAACCAATAAAAAGTGGATTAGAGAATCAAACTATTTTTAAGGTAAAGTTTTACTAAATGTGATCGCAAGATACCATATTTCATGAACATAAATAGAATAATATACCAGCTAATGAAGCCCAGATGAGGCCCTTGTGCAGCTTTCTGGGATCTCAGGCATCAAAGTCAGTGAGTGCAGAGAAGCTGAGCCCAGTGCCATAGGCAAAGATGCAGGCCCATGTGGTCCTGGGGGGTTGGGAGGCCCCTCCTGCCTTTAGGCCTGGCCTGGTCCTTCTTAACACTTTCTGGCCCTGGTCACTCATAGCTATGGCATTCAGGGATGTCCACACGTGAGAATGGCTAATTTTGCATGGCATAAATGAAGACCCTGGTGGGGGCCATGTCTCTCTCCCATGGCAGTCATGAGCACCTCCCATGAAGCAGGGTCCTGGTTTTGGGGCAGCATGGCCTTCCTCATCCTCTTCCCACCCATGCCCCTGGCTCCGACACTTACACCTTAGATAGATGACTTCACTTTGCTCAGCAAAGGATATAGAAATACCCTTAGTTGTGAAATGAGGGGGTGATGCAAGGGGTCTCTTCTCTCTTGGTCTCTTTCTATGTTCTGCTTTCTCTTGGAACATAAATGAACATGTAAAAGAATTAACAAATGAGTCAGACTTATTGCCTGTGAGTATAGCCTAGACACTGGCGTCTGTACCCCCCATCCTGTTTGTTTTTAAACATACATGTGGCAGATGGTAAAGGAGCAGTTTCTTTGCAAGATCAGTATGTGTCACTGAGAGCCTACTTTCCCCTGCACATGTGGCTAGGTGCCCAGGCTAGCCCACATGAGTAAAGGTCATTTCACTTATTCCTTAGGCTAAGTACTACACACTTGCAAAGAAAAATAGTAGACAAGAAACCTTTGGCACTTTGGAGTGGGGGGACTAAATATACGATTACTTTAGTACAGGGAACTCCAGATGAGCAAATGCCTTTTACCAGTGAGGATCTGCACTGAGAGCACTGTCACTTGTCCACTATGTCCAGGGTCACGTGGCCAGGCTGGGTCAGAGGCAGGGCCTGACCCTCAGGCTTTTGAGCTCCAAGGCTGGCTTCCCCTCCTTTGGCATAAAAGCTATTAAATAAATAGAAAGGCACTAACGTTGAATGAATAAGCAGTTCATTACTGTGAATACTTGGCCCCAGGTTATCAGTGGGCTTGTTGGTTCTGGTTATTTTATATATAGGACCTCTGTCTCCCAAAGCTTTCTGGGATATGTAGTCAGCCTGGAAAAAGGTCCACCCCAAAGTCTTCTGATGAACACTGGTCTCTTCCTTAGATCATCTAAAGGTAACTTTTCATAGTCTACATCGAGGGGCTTCCTAGGAAAAGAGCATCTTAATCCATGGGGTCCATAGATTCAAGGACTGGAGCAAAGTTCAGCTGAAACCCTGAGCTGGCAGGGCTTCAGAACCTGCTATTGGACAAGTGTTTGTGAGGAGAGCTTTTATTTGGGGGGTAACAGAGGGAAGAGAGTGGAAACAGCCTCCTCCTGGTCAGCCCAGCCAAAGGGTAGCTGGGAACCTTGCTAGCATGGGACGTGGCCCTGTTTGTAGAGTACTTCCCCTAGAACTCAAGCCCTGGCCTAGGCGCTTGTGAGCAGCAGGGAAGTAGAGCTCAGCATCATTGTGGGGAGGTGGAGTCTGGGTGGAGGAGACTCCCATTGCTCTTCTGCCCCTGACTCCCGCCTTAGATTGTGGTCCTTTGTTCTTATGCCTGGGTGTCCTGGGAGGGAGAGTGTTGGTAAAGCAGAGGAGAGAATTCCTTTAGAGAGTACATTTAATTAGGAAGATGAAAGGGGCTTTTAATAGACTAATGGCTCCTTTTCTCATTTGGTTTGGTATTTCCATTTGATTTATTCCTTTTGTGGCCATCTATACCCGGTGAAGGCTGTCCCACCTGCTTAAACCTCGGTATGTGGCTGCACTTTTTGGCTTGGTAAACACAAATTCTTTCATTGTAGCACTTCCTTTATATAGTTCCCTGTGATAGGAAAATACAAGTAATGTATCCCTAACACATATATACATATATGTATGTGTATATGTATATGTTTAAATATATGTATATATACATATATACACATATGTGATATAGATTTTACATGTGTAGTGCCTGGGGGCACTTTCCTCAACTCAGGGCAAGCTCTCCAATAAACAGCTATCCTAATTTCAAAGTACTCTGTAGATCCATATATAAAACCATACCCATGATCCCCCGCCAATGTGTTTACCTTTAACAATTAGCTAGAGGACAATGCTTAAAGAAAAGGCATATGACGAAATAACATGGTAAGAAAAGGAGCGATAAAATATCTACCCCTAAATCTGGGGTGCCATCTCCCACAAACACATGTAGCACTCTGTGTGAGTAATGGATTTATACTCACAACATATGTGTATGTATAGGAATGGACAGACAGCACACACACGTCGATGGTCATCCTTGTAGGGATCACAGATGCCCAGGACGTGGGCATTGAGGGACAGCTCACCCTTCTCCTGTGTGACTGCTGATAATTTTTATTAAGGTCATTACTCTTCCCTACTTGTCTCTGCTGTATACTATTTGGCCTGACATGTTGCACGTATAGTTTCTTCTGAATGCTGCCCAGCTGTGTCCTCCAGCTTCTAACTCAGTTGAAACCTATAGTTTTCTGTTCCTTCTCTGAGGAGATGGGGGAGATAATGTGCTATTCGACTTTGCTGGTGTAAAATCTTTACAGGAAATCTTTGCCCCAAGATCCTTAAGAAACCTCCTCTGCCTTGTTCCCCTGGATTGTTGCTTGGCTCCATGTGCTTCCATCTCCATTGGAGGACATTTTCAGCCACCCAGGTGCCAAGTGCCTTAGAAGAAAGAACAAAGGCTGCTCATGGATTGGTCTTGCTATTCTAGGGGCTAAATCCCTCTATCTGAGTCCTTACCATAGCACATGCTTCTCAAATTTCAATCTTTGAGTACTGTACTACATGTCAGGTAGTGGCTATTTACCTAATTATCAGACAACCCAGGAGTTTCAGTTTCTCCAGTTTTCAAACTGTCTCTTCTGTTCTAGAAGTACGTTCATGATCCTGTTTCCCCTACCTCTCATTGGCCATTTCATCCAAAAAATCTCTATTAAAAAAAAAAAAAGCTCCCATACTAGCCGTAGATTGCTTCCTTCCTCTAAAGACTTCACTCCTGACTCTCTGGACTTTTTCTACCCTGCCCTAGAAGCTTCTTTACTCTACAGGTTCACTCCAGTCCTGAACTTCTCACACTGGAAGTTTACTTTGCCCCCCAAGGTCCCTCCCCTGATTGCTGCTTCCTTCCAGAACCTTCATTGTAAAGAAAATGCCCAGGCCAGCCATGGCTTCATTCCTCTCCTGATTCCACTTTGGACATGCTCTACCATGCCCTTGCATGATGGTCCCCTCCTTTCTGCTCATCTTTTGTGTTGTCTTATCTCGTTAGAATGTTAGCTCCATGAGGACAAGGGCCATTTATCTTTCTGCCTGTTATCTTGTTGGGCTTGGCATAGTGCCTGGTATGTGGTAAGCTATAACAGATGCTTGTTGACTCGTTGGCTATTCTCCCAAGTAGATGTCTAGGTGAGGAAGCTTATAGAAAGACAGAACCAGTAGTGTAATTGTGCTGTGGCTCAGCTCCATTCCTGGCCCTTTCCTATATAGATGAGCTTAGTCAGAGTGTGAAAAGGGCTTTACTTTGTTCCCCAGATGGACAGTTAAATGGTCTTCCCAAATCCTCCCCTTGAACTTGAGAAAGTGGAATGTTCTGACATCTGGGCCATGGATTGCACTTCCTACTGTACTCAGTAAAGATGAGGCATAGGAATCTGTGGCTTATTGGAAAGAGCCCTGGATTTGGGGTTAAGAGAACTTGGCCAAGGCTTCTTAGTCCTCTGGCCTTGACTGGCTAAGTCCTCTAATTTCTCAGGGGCTCAGTTTCCTTACATGTCAAATGGAGGTGGACTAGGTGACTGAGCTTCCTTGAATTTCCAAATCTGGGATGCTCAATATATTTAGAGGCCGATTGGTTTCACATGTAAACTATTACCACGATTTAATTTCCCACTTAATTAAATTGGGCCAACTGGGGGGAAAGAACAATTTTTTTGAATGTCCATTCTTCCTTATGGGGAACATCTTGACTATAACCATATGAAACTGATTGGATCCTGGGGTTATGTTGGTATTGCCTGTGATGGGACATGGCCAGGACCTCAGCTGTTCAAATGCCATGAGTTCTTTCAGTCACACAGGTAGTCTGTCATGCTCTGGGCAATGTTATTTAAACATTTTACTCATAAAACATCAAGTGAAAATGGTATGTGAGACAAGATACACTATAACTCATAAAACCATAGAACATTTTAGAGTAGGGAGGGTTCTCAGAGGCCACCGAGACCAACCCATTCACTTTGCACACGAGGAAGCCAAGGGCCAGTGAGACGAAGAGACTTTAGAGTTTGTATCGTGAGCTATGAGAATGTCTGATTTTACCAGGTAGCCTAGTAAATGTAGGTAGGCAGATGCCTCAGAGCACAGTGGCCCTTGGTCTGTTGTTTCAGCCTTTGGCATTTTCATCCTCTGTTCCACTTTAGTGGAGATCACACCCACAGCCTCCTCTCTGATCTCTAGAGATTGATATTGTTTGAAAACAGGGCCCTGGTGTTGTTCCACCCTTCTCAGCCCTTCCCTCCCTGAAGTTTATGGAGGCTGTCAAGGGCTCCTGAATGGATTGCTGCAACCTCTTCCAGTGGAATTCTTCAGATTCCCGAGCTATCCAAGGAGCTTTTCCCTTATCTCAGACCTGAGCTACAGTTTTGTATACATGGCTTTCTGCTAGGAAATATGGTTTCCAACAGGCTAGTTTCTAGCGGTTGTCTCAACACATTCCTTTTCCCCTTGTTTCAATTCTGAGTTCTCCTCTCTAGATTTATGAACCCCTAGAACCTTCTAGCATCCATGGTTGATACAGTAATGGCCCTAATTACCTACCTAATATCTCCAACACACATATTCAAAATGTACTGTGTCAGTGGGCTTAGCCCATGAAATATGGAGACATCTTAACATTGTGCTCATGAAAAATGCATGGCTTTTATTCCTTTCTTAAGGTCTTTCTTCCCAGTCACCTTACCCCTCATCTTGCTGACGTTTTTTCCACCGAAGAGTGATATGGGGCTAGTGATGTCACAGTCAATGTGGTCTCGGTGATCAAGTGGTTTGGACCCAGAAGAGAGAGAAAGCTATTATATAAAAAGTGTAGTGGCCAAGATCTTAAATGTCACTTAGTCTGAGTAAGTGCCTCAATTATTTAGGAAGATAATGCAAACCAAGTTAGATGACTTATGAATGTGGTCAAATGAATTATAAGCCATATCAGGCTGTATCCTCAGCTGTGTTGCCTTTGACACTGGCCAAACTGGGAGCTTAAAAAGGGCTGGTAAATGGGTCCTTCCGAGTTATGCATTTGAGCCAGAAAGGACTTATTGATGGTTGTGAGATCCATCCACCCAGCTCCAATTCCCACACTGCACTGTGGATTGGAATGTCTCTTTTAATGAAGTACCTAGCTGACCCTTTTTTTTTTGTTGTTGGGGCATTTTTAAACTTCCCTTTTAATATTTAAAACTCTGTCATTTAGTTAATGGTCCACTTAGTGGTTTGATCTCAGTTTGAAGAACCTTCTGAGTCAGTCATTTCATCAGTTTGCCTGAAGTCTTTCACGTAGAACAATCCCTTATCTGCCAAATAAGACACCTTATTTGTTCCATACAGTAAGGGTAGCTTTCTTTCCTATTTGTTTAATGGCGACATTATCAGTGCTTTTATGTGACTGACTGGTCTGCGGTTCTTTATTAAATTACAAGGCAAATTGGATTTCTTTCCAACTTAGGAAAATACCCGCGAACAGCAGTTAAAAAGCTTTTGAGCATATTTCTTTTTCTTTTGGAAACAATAATACTTAATTTATAGATTAAAGAGGAGTGGGACTAGAAGCCAGCCAGTAATTCTGCCCAATGTCATGTGAAGGGCAAGGAGGAAGGAAAACAGTGTTTCCAAATATTATCTTTATACTTTTATCATTAGATGGATCTGTGATGTCATGAATTAATGAATGAATGAAAAAGGCATGTATTAAGTGCTTACTCTGTGCCTTAATCCTCAGTCTCTTTGAATCCCATAACCTTCTCCTTGTGTCCACCTCAGCCACACATGGGGCTGTTTGTATCAGGGCCTCACCATTACCCATTTAATTAAAATATCTGCCTTTCTTTGTGTGCTCATAACCTCCTGTCATCCCATCTTTCCCCATGACTCACCCAGCTTTCCTCTTCTTTGCCTTCATCTAGACCTTCTCGGTCCCTCAACTACACTGTCCTCCCCTTCCAATCCTCTTTCCACTATTCATTGTTCAGTGTCTTGTTGATAGAAGATTTCTAAATTTTTATCAGTTATTAGAATAAAGGTATCGGCTCTATGTTTAGCATATTTAAGTTTGCGGGCAACACAGAGCAAGGAGAGTCACCTCAGACATCAGTGGCCATGTCAGGATCCAAAAAAAGATCTTGGTGGATCAGAACATTGCCCCCAGCTAATTTATGTGAACTTTTAAAGTTGGCAGGGCATTTTCTTCACAATTGCCCATGAGGTTGGTAGGTTTTTATCTTCGAGGAACCTAAGACTTAGAGAGATGAAGGGTTTGGCCCAGGATCACCTTTTCTCGGCAGTGAGACCCAAGCCTTATGCCTCTGAGACCAGCATTCTTCCCAGTACACCAGTCTCTTGTGAGGGTTCTTTGTCCACAAAGGAACCATAGCAGGGAGAGGGGACTCTGATGGACCTGGGAGCTGTCCTGTCTCTCTTTTCCACAACCCTGCTTTGAACAAGTCCTTCCCCTCCTCTCAGTGTTGGAAACTGCTTCAGTCTGGGAAAGGAGGCTCTGAACCAGTTCAGAACACATATATTGCCTGTGAGCTTGCTGAATATGATTTTCAGTGCAGTATAATTCTTGTGTGTCAGGACTGGTTGGCCATTCAAGCTAGCTTCTTTGTTGTCCTCTTCATTGGTTAGTTCATACAAGGCCGTCTCTGTCCAGCTATATCCCCATTTATTTACATACCTATCATTGCATATTCACATGAGGTTGGGACAGAAGGGCATCTCTGCTTTTTATATGTGGACATTGCTTATTTATGAATATAGGGTTTAAACCAGGCCATTCATTGCCATATATCCTAATCCTATTCTATCCTGATTAATACAAACCCCTGTGTTTTTTCCTATCTCCTTTGTTAAAAAAGATAATTAAATGTTTAAAGTCCTCTTTTAAAAGAAATTGATACCTTAAAAAAATCCCATTCCTTTCCAAATATGTGACCTACCCATCACTCAGTGAGCTTTCACTTGATTAAAAAAAAAAACGCATTTATTTATTTTGAGTCTTCACTTGTAACAAAAATTGACAAATAAAAAATAATTTTGCCAAACTAGCCAACACATTGATTGGGTCTGACAGTATATGCAGCAATTTCTAGCCATAATCCTCCCTGCCCCCTCATCATTGAATACAGGCAGATGCATTTTTTTTTTCATTTCTTCTCTAAGGCCAATTATAGTCACTGTAATTACATAAGATTCAGCTTTATTTTCATGGTTGTTTCCGTTTCATTGTCGTAGTCATTGTGTATATTTCTTCCTGGGTTCTGCTGACTTTGCTTTGTGTCAGTTCATATCAGTTTCCCCATGTTCCTGTGACTTCTTCATGGTGATTTTTTATGTCACAATAATAATATTCTATAACATTCATTTGTCACAATTTACTGACCCATTCATTCAATCCCCAATCACTTGGTACCTACTTTAAAGAGAGCTTGCTTTATGTAAATAATTCAGGCTTCATAATATCAGAAAATGACTTTATAACCTACTTTTGCTTAATTATCTTGGTAGAAGTTGAAATGCTACTTAGAGCTATCATTTAGAGGACATCTAACACTTTACAAAGTATTTACCTAATTTATCTTTTTGGAATCTCACAATGACAACAGTGATTTCACGCCCTCAGATACCATATTACACAGGTGTCATTATTTTGTTCTTTATTTTAAGAAGAAATGGAAGGTCAGAAAAATGAAGTGATAGCTAGTAATAATTAGAACCAGGATTGGAACCCAGATCTTGAAGACCATTTATTGGGAGGTCTCTTTTGTGGTCAGTAGTACCATGCATGTTTGGTGTATTTATTAATAGCATTTTAACTAATTCATTGATTAGAGATGTTTCAGAAATCCAGTGGACAAATTAATCGGGCTTTTCTAGTATCACTTTTGTGCTTTTGACGACACACTTTGATGTCCCAATGGCCCTGACCAGGCCAGTGGTTTCATCTGGAGTGGGAGATGAGCCAGGCATCTCGCTCTTTCCCCACTTCACCAAGTCAAGAAGAGAGAGGCTTTTCTTGTAAGTGAAAAGGAACACCCTCGATTTTACAACCTCCCATAACAAATTTCAGCACCAAAGTTCAGCTCCCCTTTGGGTATGACACACGCTTTTCACTGGAAGTGACATAAAGTGTACCTTTCACAGCTAAATGTCAGAGGATAATTTTCCATGAATTCACATCAGAACCTTCAAGAGTTGTCACTTAGAGCCTGTAATCTCACCTCATTTTAAAATCCACCCGTACTTTGCACCCCTGCCCCTAAAAAGGTGTTCTGTTTTCACTGAGGTGTTTATCTGACCTTTGTGTGGAGCCAGCAGTCTCCGCCTAGCTTCTTCCTGTCTGTCTGTCACTATGGCAGACTTGGCTCATGGCTTGTGGGCAGTGGACTCGAAACACCCCAAGCTTGGCCACATTGCCTCATGTTTCTGAAGGTTCCCCATATACTTACATGATAGATTTTCAGCATATGTCTCTGTGTAGTGACTGCACCTGAGTCCCAAAACATGGGACATGATTTTTAAAAAATACATGCCTGGAATGATAAAGGATGACTGACATCAGAACCTCTATACTAGATAAAAACCTTCCTGTCATTATTTGTCTGAGTCAGGAACCACTGAAGATCCAATGTTTGTCACTGCTGTATTTGTGCCACCCCCTGCAATTCTCCACCCTTCACCCCTGGCATTCCAAGGAGTACTTTGGGATCATTAAAAAATACTACAGTTTCTCAAGGACAGCCCAACCTGTGTTCTTTCTTCTCTCACCCAATTCTCAGCCCATTTACGGTGTCTAGCCATGATGCATACCCATATACACATTTGTAAGTGTGTATATATGTAATCTATACATAATGTGTTTTATAGATATAATATTAATATCCTGACGGATGAGCTCTAAAGATGAGTCTTACAGCTGCAGGCCTTAGTCTGGACAATAGCCATTTTTCATCCGCTTGTTTCTTCCTGTGTAGATAGTTAGACTGACTTATTTTGAGAGATCATGGTCTCTTCAAGAACTCTTCAGTGTTCTGGGTTTTAGTGCATTCAGCACAATGTCATCTATGGGAAATCCGCCTTGGAGAAAAAAACAGCTGTTGGTGTTAAGAAATAAACCCTTTTCTACATTAAGAGGTTCTGATTTGTTTATTGTGCTTATTTCATTTAGACTTGAAAAACATAAGTGATTGCACAATTTGCTATTTAGTAAATACTGATTTGTGATGATTAGTAAAACCCTTGAAACAGACATCAAATAAACACTCCTTGCCATTGTGAGGGGCATCTTATGATGAGCATGATAGTTGATAATGCCTGATTATATAGTGTTTTCACCTTCAAACGAGTCTCCAAGAATGGCTGTATCTTTCAAATTATCAGAGAACCCAGGTCTCCATCAAAGTATTTCTTTCTTGAAGTAATGTCTATATAATGGCGCCATAGACAGTGTGGTGTAATGAGTGGCGCTTTTGACCTGGCATCAAGAAGACCAGACCAGGCACCTGCCAGTTCAACTTTAAATGTCACACGTGTTTCCAGTGATTACCTGCTTGTGAGAAGTCTCTAAAGACATTTATCAAGGAGATGTAGAATTGGCAAAGGAGTCCAGTCAGCCACATGCCAAGAATGAGATGCAGCCAGTGGGTAGCCCAAGTAGCACAGAGGTGTGGAAACAATGAAAGAAAGGCCTCCAGTGTGTGTGGTGGCACCTCTGGTCAGGAGTGGAAGAGAGCTGGCTAGGACTAGAAGGTTAAAAATATTTTTGCCTGGAATCTTGTGAATCTTAGCAAGGGATCTTTAGAGTAAAAATAGAGAGGGGGATGGGAGGCAGGAAGAGGAGGCCCTCTCCCTCATCCAGCCTGCTGGGCCAGATGCCACAAAGAGTTAAAGGAATGGGGGTAGAAAGGATGCCAGAGAATCCGGGGGGAGAGCTGGTAATAAGATGTGTGGGTTACATGTGGACAGAGTGTGGGTACTTTATGGGGTGAAATACATGTCTTAATTCAGAACAGTCCATGGGACCTCATGGAGATCACTGAGATTTGGTGGGTGTGGACTCCTGACTGGAAGGTGACCACAGAAGGCTGTATTGTCTTCAGATGGAATAGGATCGATGAAGGGGCTGGTAAAGAGGCACGAGAGGAAACAGTCATGTGGAAATCCAAGACCTGGAAGGGGAGAGGAAAGGGAAGGGGTGGAGGTGAAGAGCAGTGGAGGGAGCAGCCATAGGGCTGTAGGCATGTGTTTCAGACCTCCAGCCAGGCAGGGCATCTGCCCAGCCCTGCTGCTGGCCAAAAGGATTCCCCTCTGTATGGAGCAAGGAAAAGAGAACCCTTTCTAGGAGAACCAGTGGCAGTTGTGAGTTCTCTGTTTCGGTGTGGCCATGCTGAAAGGATGCTTTGATAGGCGCAGTCCCAGAGAGAACTGGGTCAGACAGTCCCCTGGTGGTCATCAGCATCAAGGTTGGCACAGAGCAAGAGATATGTGCTCACCCCAGGTGTCCCCTCTGTTTCGGAGGAAGTCTTGCACAGTGTTTAAATGAAAAAAGAACCCCCTTTTCCACTAGTGAGGTTGCTTAGGAGCTCCAAATCCCAGGACCCTGCCGGATCCACTTGATGAGATCCAAATCAGCCTTCCAAAGAGACTGTTTCTTACAGAGGGAAACATTGCACTGATGAAGAATGCTGTTATTGAGAGGATAACATGAAGCCCATTGAAATGACCCTGTGGATGGACAATGAGATGGGCCCCGAATGGAGCGCGAGGAAGAGAGAGGCCTGAATTGCATTGGAGAATCAGCTCAGCATTTCTGACCATTCCGAAGTGTTCCCTGAAACACAGACCTCAGAGTGAGGCCTATGACTATGAATCATGGGAATCCTAAGCTGATGAAGATTTGGAACAATGGATGAGAGACCCATGAAAAGAAGTAGGAGGAGGCGTGTTTGCAGGTTGACTTAGAGACAAGAAACAGCTTGAAAGACATTAGCTAAGATGAATGTGTTCAGGAGAGGAGGTGGGCAGTGAGGAATTCTGCATGAATACCCACAGGCCCGAGGCGGAGCCCAGGGAGAGGGCACCACTGATAAGGACACACATCCAGGAGCTCAGGGATCCGTTGACATGCGAGACCTTCAACCTTCTCCTCTAACAAGGAGAGCAATCTGCATGAATTAAGCCCATCTCGTTGGTGATGGATCCTGGCTGTCAGTCAGGCATCACACACTCCATGAACATTACAAGAATTGCCCCTGGGTCCCCATAACTTTGCTACGGAGGGGTTCAGGCTGGGGTCAGGGTTCTCCAGTAGGACCACAGACCTGTCTGTCTTCCCTAACTCCTATAACTAACTCTTAAACCAGATACTTGTTTTCCTTTGGGTTTAGGGCTATGAGATGTCAGCTTCTGAGGCTTCCTGGACAGGACTCTTACCCAGGACTAAAGCAGTTAGGTGGCACTGTGAGCAGAGTGCTAGACCTGGAGTAAGGAAGACCTAAGTTCAAATCTGGTCTCAGATTCTCATTAGCTGTATGACAAGTCTCTTAACCTCTGTTTCCTTAGCTGTAAAATGTGTATGACAGCGGCATCCATTTCTCAGGATTGTTGTGAGGATCCAGTGAGATAATATTCCTAAAAAGTGCTCAGCATGTGGCCCAGCACATAGTAGGCTCTATAGAGATGCGAATTCGCTTCCATTTCATGCCTTTCACCCCCACCCTTGTTTTCTTTCTCAAACCAGCTTCTTTGACTCTGGGCTAATTGCTTTAGCTACAAGTAGTTGGTAGTAACTGGTAGGAGCAGGCATTTGTCTCCTAGAGGCCACTACTGTTTATCATCAGCAGATCTATAGATGACTTCCTAAAATATTCAAAAGCATCTTCCCATCCACCACCTCTTCTGCTGTTGCCAATGGCAGCACTTCTTCACCTGGCCTATTCACTGCCACTGGCTTCCAGTTGGGCCTGACTTATAGGGCCAGAGGATGCATTGACTCGACTGATTGATAGACCACACTTTTCCTGGCCCATCAGATGTGTCTAAAATCCAAGGGAAGCCTTAGTCATGCTCTGGGTAAGAAAATGACAAGAGACAAAGACCAAGAGAGTTGTGGTATTGATTAAACAGTGAATAAGATACTCAGTAATTCCATTATTGGGAATGGATCCTGAAAGTGTTATCAAAAACAGTAAAAAAAAAAAAAACTACCTGCCCAGGTATTTTATAGCAGCATTATTTTATAATTGCACAAACATTGGAAGCAACCTAATTGCCCAGTGATAGGATGCTTAAGGAAATTGTGGTACATTAATGTAATGTTATAATGCAATTAAGATAAATAAGGATAAGAAATATAAGGGCATATGGAGGGACCATCATTAAATAATATGAAGGAGGAAATGAAAATGAATAGGGGAACATAGGGGAACATAGAACCCAGGTGGAAACTTGTAGGGAGGAACTCAAAGGTGTTGGGCTACTTTCTACATTGAAATTGGCTGCTGAAATGCAAGTAGTTACGGTACCAGGTTAGTCAGCTTATTATGGACAGTATTAAGTTTTTGATAAACCATTTAAGAAAAAGTGGGAAGGATGAATATTTATTTGAATTGAAAGCTTTTAAAATAGAGTTAATTAGGAGAGTGCAGCCTGGCCCCTGTTGAGGTGTGAGAGTTGCTCACAATGAAAAGGCATGGTCTTCAATCTACATCTTTGGAGGGAATACCCATGTTGATGAACTGGGCAAATGAAAATATGAAAGTAAATATATTTAATAGAGTCATTCTGTAACTTTATATCTCGTTTTAAAGATGTGTGTGCATATATATTCATATAGCTATAGATACATATATATAAATCTATAATCTATATGAATATCTCTATACATATATATGTGTGTACAGCATGTATATATGTGTCCACACATACATCCTTTTAAGGAGATCTCATTTTAGAGGCATGAGCATTGAATGGTTAAGTCCCTGTTGTTGGAGTCAGAGAACTGTATTTAAATCTATCCCTGGCACCTTATGCCTGTGTTAGCTTGGGAACGTCACTAAGCTCTAAGCTTCTGTGAAATGATGAGGTGAGACTAGGTGACCTCTGTCTCATCCAGATTTAATTCTCTAATGCTGCGTTGGAGCCACCACGTCATACATACATAGTGAATGGATTCAGAGGTTTGTCTCTCAGACATAAATCAAGTTCTTTCTAATCTCTCCCTCAAATATAAATTCTCTGGTAATTAAATGGAATTTCATTTAGAACATCAAGTCCAGTGGAAAGTCAACAATAGTGTTCATTTTTCTTATTGTCTGATTTTATTGAAACCTAGACTAATTTTTTATGGGTTAATTTGTAAGCTCAAAGTTAGCCCTAAATGAATTGTTGATTATGGCCCAATAGAATGCTCTCTTGTGCTTTTATTTAGCAGGGGAGAGGGACTGGACCCATGACAACACATAGGGAACTCCCAGGTGAGGAAACTCCCTTGACCAATGCAGGTCAGCACCTTTTCTGTAACTTGTCATCTTAGTGAGTTTCCTACAGCACTGAGAGTGAGGGGCCTGCCCTGGGTCACATGGATGCTCAGAATAAGAACTTGGACCCCACAGATCTGACTGGCTCCAAGGCTGCACTCTGTCCACTGGGCCACACTGCCTTTCCTAATTTTATTTAATAGGAATTAATGTACTTTACTTACAGCTTTGCCAGTTGAAGCAAACAGAAGTGATTTAATACCAAATAGAGTCGTTGGTAGTTTCTGCTTTTGTTCCTGGTGTTGGCATGATGTCGATATAGGTAGGCCAACAGAAAGCACGTTTCGTTTTATTGTGTGTTCCCAGGCCAGGACTGTGTAGCTGAAACACTTCCTTCAGGCATCTGAAGAGGAGTGAAAGTGCAAGAAGACTAAAGCAATCACATTTACCAAAATGAATATTTCAGGAGAAGAAAATCATGAATAATATATGCCCAAAAAGAGATCCCGCATGCAGTGAGAGCTCCATCACTTTCATCCCTGGACATGGAAGCTGGGCACTTCCAACCCGTCTCATCTCCATCAATTAGGAGTGCCTGGGTGTTCAGACTCTGACTGGGGCCTTCTTGTATTGGAACCATTAGATGTTAATGGGTCCAGTTTAAGTGTCAGTGGTCAGGGCTGATTCCTAATGCTGCCTTGTGCTGGGGTGGGGGGAGGCGGGAAATAATTCTTAGCAAAAGAAACGTCCCCTATGGCCATGCTCATCTTGGCAGTTTCTTTCCTAAACAAATTGGTGTTTGTGGGAGACCATTGGCTACCTGTGTGGCAAGTGGTCAGTGACCCAGCAGAGGCACTGATAGTCTTCATTCCTGGGGAATCCTTGATGGGAAGGAAGAAGGGTGGAGCTGGGCACATTTTATTTTTAAATTTTTCTTGTAGAAAGGAACACAAGATACCACATTCCGATAGTTCTTCCTTTATAATAACCAAGGAGGTAATTTTATTTTTAAGACTTGTAAATTGGAAACTGTCTGCAGTGATAACATCATAATACCATTAACAAGGGGCGGCTAGGTGGCGCAGTGAATAGAGCGCCGGCCCTGGAATCAGAAGGACCTGAATTCGGAGCCGGCCTCCGACACTTAATCCATACAAACAAAAACCTAGCCGTGTAACCTTGGGCAAGTTACTTAACCCCAATTGCCCTAAAGGGGCGGCTAGGTGGCGCAGTGAGTAAGAGCGTCGGCCTCGGAGTTGGGATGACCCGAGATCAGATCCGGCCTCAGAAAATGAGCACCCACGCATAAATAATGACTGGCCCTGTAACCTTGAGCAAGTTACTTAACCCCAATTGCTTTAAAAAAAAATACCATTAACAAGGACTACTGTTCCTTCACCCTCTTAGGTTTACACAGCCCTGTGGGAGCAGTAGGGAGAAGAGTCAGGGAATGTCTTCTGCCCCTTGTGGAAGGCGGGAAGGGAAGGCAAGGTAGGAGGGGGAAAGGACAGTAACTTCAGGCTAACTATGTCAGAGGTAATGGTTTTGTAATGACAAGTGACACCTGAGCATCTGGGGAAGAAGGAACTCTCAGAAAGGGGCAGACTTAAAACAAGACATAGTTGAAGGAGCAAGGGGGTGAAATAGGAAGGAATGGAATCAGATCTTGGGTGTTTGTCTGATGGCCAAGCTTCTCACTGTAGGTCTGATTGTGGGACGGAATGAGGCGCTCACAAGTCATGGAGTAGTTAACAAAAGGGGATTTACTTTGCCCTAATATAGCAAGGATCTGCAGCTAGGGAATAGTCCCCTCCCCCGCTGCCCCACTGCTGTCTAGACTGAGTCCCGCTGTGGGACCACGGTGATTCCGGGGGTCTTCAGAGGCCTGCCAAGCCTAGCCTTGCCTCTGGCTGGGACTGTTTAGGGGACCTTTAGGTGGAAGTTAGCTTCATTCAGGCTCCTACCCAGACTGGGTGGGAAGAGTGCCAGTCACCCCAAGGCCAGGAAATTGGTCTAATGAAGGGAAAGAGGAAAGACCACGTGTGTCTCGTGGCTTTAGAAGAAGAAAAGCGATGCATGTATTGATGAGCCCCGTTGAACCCCTCAGAACCAGGTAAATGGGTCACCAGACATTGTCTGTTAAGCTCCATAGGTGGGGGCCCCAGTCTCACACGGGCCCCCCCGAGGCTTTTTCTCCAGGCACGTTTGCTAACTTGTCCTAACTGCATAGTAGCTAATGCTGCTCAGACCGGGCCTCAGACCATCTTCAGGAGTCGGTCTCCTTGCCTTTGTTCTGTCCCCTCTGCGATCCTTCATATTATCTCCAGCATACTCTTCCTAATGCACAAAACCGACCTCATGACTCAACTGCTCCAGAATCTCCAGTGGCCTCCCACGAAGGACAAGCTCCTTTCAGGCTTTCCAGGGGCTGCTCCCAGCCCAGAGGGCTATCCGAGTAGCAGCATGGAGGGTCTTTAATGGAAGTAAGGGAATTGCACTTTGGGAAATCACACAGCACCATATATTGGAGTGCCCTCAAAAGGCAGGAGGGGTGGGGTTTAAATTCATTTCAGTGGGAAGGGAATCTCATGGAAGGCACAATTTTGTGAAATTGTTACAAAAATTGTTTTAT
Organism: Gymnobelideus leadbeateri; assembly: GCA_011680675.1. Lineage (NCBI taxonomy): Eukaryota > Metazoa > Chordata > Mammalia > Diprotodontia > Petauridae > Gymnobelideus > Gymnobelideus leadbeateri. The sequence continues at coordinate 149,766 of WOXC01011043.1, read as the reverse complement.
ATAACAACCATAGAGAAGGCTGGGGAGTTTCAAGGAGTGGTGGCATCTGGGCAGAACTGTGGGCTCCAGGAGCTGCCATAGGGATTTCAAAAGATGGGCCCTCACTGGTTGGGACCTGCTCCAACAAGGGGGTCTATGGGGTCAGCGTCAGGTAGCCCCTTCCTATGACTGCATTCAGCACTGTCTGATGCACTCTACATTTCAGCTAGACCAGATAGACTTTCTGTTTCCTGATTTCATCCTGCCTCTCCAGGCTTTCGCTAATGTGGTCCTCCATACCTGAATTTCTTCCCTCTCTCCCACCTTTGTTTCTTTAATTCCTTCCCTTGCTCCGAAGTTCGGGTGCTTCTTCCATGAATTCTTCCTTCATCACCCAACTTAAGACATCGTCCCTCTTCTCAAATCTCTCCTATGGCTCTGCTTAAGACTCTCCTATGTACTTTTTGTGTTCTTTCTGTTTGTGGGTGTTTGTCTTACCCTCTATTAAGATGTCAGCTCTTTGAGGGCAGGAACTACACATCTTATCTAGTTGGTATCACCAGCACCCGTGCCTTTGTACAGTTCTCAAATGGAAAGAGAACATGTTTTTTTATTTCGTGCTCCTGGGAGGATGGCTACTTGAAACCATTTCCCAAAGAAGGCATTTCTACAACCTTCCCCATAATGGGGTCCAGTATCTCCCCAAGCTTCTCACCAGAAACTTTTCATAAATGTCTTACCTACATCCCACTTGTTGGGATGAAAGCACGCTTCCTTTGGCCTGAGGCCTTCATGTTCTTCCATGCAGTATCTCCTGATGTGCTGCCTCTGGAGGACCCTTTCAGTTTTCCCTCCTCTAGGTTCTGTGACAGTAATTACTGTTGCCTTGATTCTTCAGTGGATCAGCATTCTCATCATCTCCACCCAGAAGTATGGCTCATGACCCAGCCAGGCCCTCTGCCGCCATGCAACTCTTGCCCATATCCTTCCTTACATCCTCTGACCAGGAACTGTACTCACCAGAAACCTCCAACAAGGTCTTTTAATTTCTCCTTTCACACTCCTATTACCTGTGACTCATGGCCTCCTTTTCCAGACATGAGCTTTCTCAATGTTCTGTCTGTGATTCTGCTTTACCCTTCTCAGTCCTCAATGGGGACATCTGTTGGCTTGTACTAGGATTTCTTTCTGTGATGCTTCTGAGACTGTGGTGTTAAGCCAGCCCCAGCCCTTGATGCACCTCCTATTCAGCCATCTACCAGGACACCAGGCCCTGCTGAGCATGGGTTGCTTCACAGACTCCCCCACCTCAACTTTACACCCTCAGCTCATAGTCTGCAAATGGTCATTTCAGTTGGCATCCCATCACTTGGCATACAGCTCTGCATAGATGTTTAATAAATGCTTTTTCACTCTTATTTTTTTCTTCAGTTCTACTGCTCTTGGAAAGGGCAGAATGGTCTGCTGCCTCCAGTCCCCACTCCCAATTCCCGTGGCTGCCTAGATCACCATTCCCCCTGTCTATGTGTTGTATTCCTCTAAGAGAATATAAGGACATTGAAGGCAGTGATTGCTTCACTTTTGTTTTTGTATCTCTGGTACTTAGTGCAGGTAATCAATCATTGACTGATCATATTTCTTCTCTTTCTTTGGCCATCCCTCATTAGCCGGACTTTTTGGAAAGTCTTAATCACTTTCCTTGGTCTAGAATAGGGGTGTGGAACGTGTGGTCTTGAGGCCACATGCGGCCTTTAGATCCTCAAGTGTGGCCAAATTTGGGTTCAGTCAAAGGGCCTAGAGGACCTCATACCTATCCCTTGTCTAGAAATTCAAGAAACAGGAATTTTCAGTTCTGTCCCTGTAACCTTTTAACCTTTCATTCTATTTTCCAATCAGTCTGACTTTCCTAGTCTGTCTCAGGGGACTGCTACAAGAAGTGAGCAAAGGCACCTGAGAAATGAGTTTCGCTTCTCCAGGTTCAGAAAAGGAACAGCTTGAATTCCACTTTTTAACCTGTTTTCAGGTTGAACATGAGTCTAGAGTTTTCTTTTATGGCACCCCTCTTTGAACAGTGGAGGTCTCTTGAGCTCTGTGATGCCCAGCCCCTGAGGCCTGAGGCTAGCTTCTGCCATAAGGAGAGTGAGCAGGGAAGAGGAAGGAAAAAGCTTTTCTTCCTAGAGGTGGAAAGGCAACGGTAAAGTTGGGAGATGAGAAAAGAAAGTCAAAAGACCTAAAAACAGGAAGGAGGCTTGGGGAGGGGCAAAGAGGAGAGAAGAAGAAAGTCAGTTTTAGGATTCCTGGATTGTGAATCATGGTGAAAAGTTCCTAAGAACGTTAAAAAAATAAAAGACATTGGGATCCCTAAGAAGAATAATGGGCTTGTATTAGGTAAGATCGATGTGCTAGGCTGCCCTTCTGGCATGGGTTGTTATTTTAACTCCTCCTGACAGCTCTCTTTCTAGTAGCCATCCCTAATTTGATGAAAGCTGAGCTTTTTAAATTTTGACTCCTTCCAAAGGCTGAACCTTCTAGCACTTAAGTCCTTGACTGTAAATTAGAGTTATCACTAAAACTAGCACAGCTTCAGAGGGGGCATATGATCAGCAGGGCATTGGACTCAACTAATGTATTTCCATTTTAATGACACACAGTCTTCTTTGGAACCGGGAGCAGCTGAGCTGTGCATTTAAGAGAACATTTACTCAGCCCTTCAACTTGAAATTGGAGACCAAAGGGGGAGATGGGTGATGGATACGTGGTGGATGGAGGGGTCATGGTCTACCTGCAGAGTCGGTAGCACTTAGGGTTAGGGTTAGGATTTGGGATGGCCAAGAAGTATTGGTCTCCACTGACCTCTTTGGGAATTTATTTTTTAAAGGGATGATTTCCATCTTGTGGGTAAATTTCTGTTGCTTGGCATTGTCTGGGATTCATGGTGGCCACCCTGGAGGAAAGCTAGGCAGGTCATCTAACCATATCTCCATTTCCTCCCTCCATCTTTCTTTAGAATGTTTCAGAAGGCAATGGGATACTGCTCCATTCTATCTGTATTGACTCAAGATCTCAAGATTCCATCAGCATTTTTATTATACAATGGGACAGAATTAGATTTTGCCTAAGATTATTCTGATTCACTCTAATCAGATACACCCTCTGTTGTTCAGGTGGGCAAGTGCCTATGATGGGCAGTGATGAAGGCCTAGGAAACCTCGTGAAAGTTGGTGAAGCTATGAGGAGAAAGATTTGGTGGTTATGGGAGCAGAAATGCCTGTGTCCAATGCCTGGCGTGCCCTTCCTCAGTGTTGAGTAGAGGCGGTGACACTGGGAGTGGTGTATCCCTCTCCTTCCATGGGGTGTGTGCTAAGATCACTCACACTGACCAGTGATTCAGATCATCTTGACGGGAGTCATAAAGGAGACACTTTTCAAGAAGAAAGTATAGATGTTCACCCAAAGCTGGGATTTTGTGCGAGTTGTCCACTGAACGAGAACTTGTCTTTGGTCTGTCACTTTAATAGATGTGGAGGGAGCCAACACCAGGCACAAGCTCTCACAGATTCTGCTCTTCCTCCTCTGAAGAGGCCTGTAGGCTCCGAAGGTACAGGAGGCATGCCTCATTTGGAGTGTCACTGGCTTAGTTCTATGCTGAGATCAAGGGGATTGATCAGAAAGCAGAGATCCCTTGGACAGCCCCCCTCCCAGTATTTTAGCACAAGTAGTGCTGCCAAAGAAATGATTGAACAGCAGCTTTCTTCCAGGCTGCTGTAAGATGGATTCTCATCCAGCTAACTTGATCCTCTGGACTCCATAAGGAGAGGTCCCCTGCTCCTTGGTCCTTTTCACTGTGCTCCAAGTGATGGCAGCCCCCAGGAATGTCTGCAGAGGAGTGTGGGGCAGCCCTGCACCGGCCCACGAGGCCTGCTCAGACAGATTCCTGATATGGGCAGCAGCTCTCCTTTCAGCACTGTTTACAGCTGGCCACCACATTCAAGAGAGCAGTTGACTTAAAGCTTAACATCTCTGGGCACTGCTGCCAATGGGACAAAATATTTACTGGAACTTATGTTTTATTCATTCTGTCTTTGACATGCATTTCTTGTCTTGACCGGAATGTACCCCATTTTTTAAAGAATGTTTTTGCTTAATTATGTTACTCTGACTTGTTTTGGAGATGAAGCCGTGGTCTTTTATACTGTCTCTTCTCTCCCCCTTGATTTTGCGGGAAATGAAGGCACCCTTTGCTCTCTGTCTCATTTACATAGTTTATAAATAGCTTTCTCGTGTCTACTGATTCCCTTAACATCCTCCTCTGAAGCCTCACTGTGGGCTGGGGGCCTCCTGCGGCATAGGACTGGCAGGTGCTGCTCCAGTGCCTACCAAAGGCTTGGTGGAGAGCCCAGCAGCACACTGGGTATGGGTTTTCAGGACCAGCCCAGTGAGTTGGCTGTAACCACTTGTGTAGACTGTTTGCTGAGGCCCTGAGAAGTTACGTTTTGTGTCTAGGTCCTCGGAGGACTGACCCTGATGTAATCAGAGGGCCTTGAAATCAGAAGCACGTGTGTTTGCTGCACTTAGAGCAGCCTCCTTTCTCTTCCTTTGTAGAATCTCTCTGTGTTCCATCTCCACGTGGCTTACATTTCAATATGGTGGAGAGTAGTTTCTGTCCTCTTCTGCCAGATGGTCTAATTCTTCTGTGCAAAGTTATATAAAGAGGAGTTTTTGGCTGCTGATCAGTCTGGTTGGAAGAGTTCATAAGGTGAAAAGCAGGATGTATGCTCATCCTCTGACCAAAGCAATAATCTCTCAAATATTCCGAACTCTTTTCTCTGCAATTTGAGATTGGAAACAGCTCTGGCCTTTTCCTCCAAAGACTGAATTCACTTTTCAGGGATCATCTGTTTGAGGCAAGGAAGAGCCTGTCTTCTTTCTTTGGGCTCACCCCCTCTGAGCCCGAGACCCCAGGAGCCCTCACTGTGGGCCAAAGAGGGCTGCACGTGGCATGGTCTCTGAAATCTCTTCCAGTCCTAAAATTCTGTGACTCTTCTTCCTTTATGGGTAAAAAGGCAGATGTCCCCAGTTTGTCCAGCTCCTCCTCTCTCCTCCTTACCCTGCCTTTGCTTGGGAGGTGCTCCTCTGCTTCTCACCTGCCCTCTTTGCACTGCTTTCAGAAGTCCTGATGAGATGGGCAGCACTCTGCTCGTAGCTGGTATAGATTCAGTGTCAGGAAATCAGGACTTGAGTGGTAGTGAGGACGGATTAGACGTGGGAGGGACCTTCTTTGAACCCATGATGCTGACAGACTCTCAAAGAGAGAAAGCGTATAGAGAGACAAAAAGAGGGTCCAGGACAGAACCCTGGGTAACCAAAGGACAAGAGACAAATGTGAACTAGCAAAAGACCCATTCTACAAATGAGGAGACCCAAGCCCAGAAATTAAGTGACTTGCCTAGGGTCACGCAGCTGTTAAGTATGTGAGACAGGATTTGTACCTCAACTCCAGGTGCAGCACTGTCCACCACCTTGGAACATATGGGAGTTAACTAATTAAGATCTGTTACAGAACCTCCTTTCCATTCAGCTCACAACATGTAACGATGTGGCATTATTCCAAGGTCCAGTGTTTCCCAGGCAGAGTTTACTGGTGTTCTGTGCAAGGTGGATGACTGTCAGGAAAATCTTCAGGCTGGTGACAGTAGCCAGGGCTATGAGGAAGAGGGAGTGACCAGTCTTCTTGGTGTCTAAGGAAGGGGAAGGCTGAAAGGCCAAAGAGGCTACCACATGGGATGGGCGGTGATATGTATGATGTGGTAGGGCAGCCCGTTTCAGGTGAGACATCCATCAGCAGTGGATGAGGTCAACGGCTTAGCCCGAGTCAGAGGACTGTTTTGGAAGGCAGGCTTGGCAGGGAGGCTGGATGCCCTGCTCAGAGTCACCAGGAAAGGGGAATAGTCCCCTAGCCTGCGAATTGTCTAGGTCCCACCTATGGGCTGGGCTAGGTTTCTGTTGCAGGTTGACAAGTACAGTCTGCCAGAGGGACCCATTGCCCTAAGGTGCAATGTGGCCATAATCCATTTTATACCAAAAGTACTCTTATGAGCATCAGATTTTTTTCTGTAAGAAAACAGTTTTTTTTTCTTTTCCTCTAAAATTTCCTGACTTTTAAAATTACATTTATTCTAACTGACATTACTATGTTTCAGTACAGACTGGCTGAATGACCAGCCCTGGGCACAGTGCCCAGGTCACTCTTTAGGACTGTAATCTAGAGAGCAGACGTTACTGACATTGTTCAAGGGAGTACTTCCACCGGGAGTCACAGGTGTAGGCACTGGGTGTTCTTACCATCTACTGGGAGACAGCAACATTTACCCAGAAATATTCTTAGTGTACAGGGAAGATTGAGGAAGGAAGATCAGGGAAGACTTCATGGAAGAGGTGGTACCTGAGCTGAGCTTTGAAGAAAGACCAGAATTCTTAGAGCTGGAGATGACGAAGGAGTCATCCAGTAAGCATTTATTAAACGCCTACTGTGTAACGCCACTGTAGGCATGAGCAAGATCTGTGATTGGTGTGAAATGTTCAGGGAGCAGCTTCCAGTCTGGGAGGCAGCCTAGTGTGGGGGAAGGAAGACCTGGGTTCAGACCTCTTCTGAGTGCTTAGTACTTATGAGACTTTGAACAAGCCATGCTCCCTCCGTGGGCCTGCTTCCTCGTCTGTGTGGATCATGTGAAATAATAATTGCAATGTGTTTAGCATCATCCCATGGCACACAGCAGGTGCCATCTAAGGGGTAGTTACATTGTCGGACTAGATGCCCCCAGAGGACCCTGCTCTCTCCAGGGTGAGTCTGTGAATGAGTGAAATGAAGTGAGGCTGGAGAGGGGGTGTGAGCCAGCTCTGCTGGAGACTGCAGACAAGGCTTCTGATCAGGGGGTGCCCTGGGCAGACTCACGTCTTAGCAAGATGCCTTTGTTGGCTCTGAGGCTGGTGGTTTGGAGAGAGGGGTGGGATGGGGAGACCAGTTAGGAAGCTTCCAGAGCAGATCAGACTGGAGCCTGCATGAGGGGAGGGATGCAGGAGATGTCATCAGGAAGCATAAAACCGGACAGCCCTGCGGTTATTAACCTGGGTGACGGCATGGAACAGGGAAGAGGGAATGAGCATTTATGTAGTGCCTTTTGTGTACCAGGCACAGTGCTGGATGCTTTACAAATACTGACTGCCTTTGATCAAAACAGGAAAGTGTGGGCAGGCTCCAGGGGGACAAGGAATGAGTCCCATTTTGGACATGTTGAATTTGAGATGCTTGTGGGACATCCAGGAGCTGGTGATGATGGATGGCTGAAGTTCAGGAAAGATTAGACTTGGGTACGCAGGTTTGGGAGGCATCTGCCTACAGGTGATACTGATCTTATGGAGATGAGGAGGTCTCAGAGCAAGTGAATGACAGACCGAGGATAGAGCCCTGGAAAGCAAAAGGCTACGAAGGGACTGGTGATCCGTGGAGGAGACTGAGGAGGAGGGACCAGACAGGAAGGAGGATAGACCATGAGAGCAGGACCAGGCACCAGCCAGACCAGCATCTGTGTCCAAGTCCAGAGTGTTTCATCACCAGACTAGTTTGGAAAACTCCATCTTAGCTTTTTCTCTTCCATTAAAAAAATGACCAATTGACTGTCCTTATTTTGGAGTCGTTTTGCATTAGTGGGGATTGCTTCAATCTGTTTAATCCAGACATACTCGATTGGGGATATTCTGCTGTTTAAGGGGGGGGCGGAATATGGATTGTGATCTTGTGATATTTCCAAGTTCAGTGATCGGTACCCATGACTGTGTAACAGCCAACATTCAAGTGGGAATCAAAGCAATGTTTCCATCAGCACAGAGAATTAAGGCTCATGCCTCCTGAAGATGAAGTATCTGTTGTAAATCTGACTACTGAACGTGGCTGTGAATAGATCGGCTCCGTGATGCCTTTGGAATACTTAGCACATGCATCGGCAGGAGGTGGGGATGGCAGCACCAGGGACAGCATCCTAGGACTAATCACCATGTGGTCTGAGCTGACTCAGCGGGATTTATGCTTCTGTCTTGGATAGATCCGTGATCTCATCCCTGGATGCCAATTCATGCTTTCTTTTCTTAGGGAAGTGTTGTTCCTCTGACATTCCACAATGATGTTTTATAAGTGTAATAGAACTGCAGAGTCCTCAAGCTGGAAGGAGATGTTAGAGATACATCCCCTTCATTTAACAGATGAAGAGATACACTCTGGTGTCTTGGTCAGCATACCCATTGGGCAAGGTGGCTGGTTGGCTTAGTGGATAGAGTCCCGTGTTTGAAATCCCAAAGATGTAAGTTCAAATCCTGGCCCATTCTTTTACTAGCTGTGTGGCCCTGGGTGAATAATGGAACCTCTCTCAGACTCAGTCACTTTATCTGTAAAATACTTTGCCAACCTTAATGTGTTCTAGAAATGCTGGTGGCAGTAGCCATGAAGTGGCTCTTCCAGCTCCTCTCACTACCATGGTGCCACCCATTTCTAATCCTCAGAGTCCCAGAGTGAAAGCAGCAAACACAATAAAAAAATACAGGGGGGAAAGCATTTAGTTCCTGAACTGCCAGAAACTGTACCATCCAACTTCCTCACCCTTCAAGGAAGAATGGACAAAGGACAGATTGGTTCAGAGGCCAACCTGCTGCTTACCTTGGGTTCTGTGAACACACAGAAAGATGAGTGGCCTGGTGTCTTTTTTTCCCTGTGATCTTACCAGGAACAAAGCCTTGTATCTTGTGTCCTTGGAACTGCAGACAGAGGATGGAGGTATAAATATCCAAATGTAACCCTTTTGCCATCGAGATAGGCTGCTAGTGGACACACTGATAGACTGGTTCCAATGTTTTGTCTGTATCTTGTCCTCCAAGTTTCATAGGATGTTCTAGCTTAGTTTGGATCTTTCATCAGGTTTTCTATAGAAGCATTCCTTCTCCACCAGTAGAGGATTAAAAATATGGTAAATTTAATGCTAGGATTTGATTTGATTTTGCATGATTGTTTGAATCTCACCTTGTCTGACACCCTCTGACTTTCTTTATGGGAGACTTCGTCAGCACTCTTGAGTGGTTCAGCTTCAGACATGGTTATGACTGGAGACGAGAAAGCATTGCCATCTGCCTTTCTGTTCCCCTTGAAAGGACCCCCAGGCCTTTCCATCCACTCTACATCTCAGCTTTCCTATGCTTATTGTCTCTCCCATTTCAATGAAAGGAGGAATTTTAATGCTTTTCCATTTGTAATCCCAAACCATGTTTGGAACATAGTAAGCACTTAATAAATGCAGCCTTCTTCATTCATATAGATCTTTGCAATGTGTTACCACGCCCTTTGGCTTTTTGGGTCTGGGGGCTGAACCATCTTCTCCAGACTATTTCCTCTCAGTCCCCTCTTCCCTGAAATCATTGAGCATCTGATTATGTTGATGTGTGTCTTTGGCCTCCAGAGGAGATGTGGGTCCCATGAGTCGTGGCCACTAAGCACTGCAAGGAAGGATCACAGAGCATCCCAGGAAATGATGTCAGTTATTTCTTTGGGGCCCAAGATGATGCCGGCTCTTGAGGGGAATGTGAGGGCCAGCCTCCATTCACATCTTCTGTTTTCATTTATAGTCAGAGTGACTCATCACAGCAGAGACACAAACTCTCCAATCAGAGCCAGGCCGCTTCTCGGCTCCTTCATGTCATCCATCCACTTGAACTTGAAGAGGCTTTGTGTAGGATGATTAAATACTTTGAAGACGGGAACTTTTCTGGCCAGTAAACATTTGTCTTTTCCAAATGAAGATGACAAAACAGGGTCTAGAGAGGAGCATGGAATGGAGTTGATCCTTCTGACTCTCCTCCCTCAGAAGTTGCTTTAAAGTGTGGAGGACAGAAAATTGATGGATTGGCCACGGGTTCCATCTTTCCTGGCTCCTTGAGGTGCCTATCGGCCACAGGGCACTACTGTTGAGTAACTTTAGAGGCTTCAAACTTGATCCTAATTACCCAGAGACTTCCAGGAGCTCCACTGGCTTCTGTTTCCTCAAGGATAATATATAGACTCCTCTGTTTGATAGATATTGCCCTTCACAGACTGATTTCAGCCTGTCTTTCCCGGCTTTTTTTCTCACTGCCTGTATTCCAGCCAGATTGACCTGTTTCCTTCTCCTGATACACACATCCCACATATACGTATCTCCTCGTTTGTACATGGCCTGACCCCCATGCCTGGAATGCACTGTCTCTTCACGTCTGCCTCTTGGAACTCTTTCTATTTGAGCCTTTGCTTAAGTATCACTTGTTATATAAGGCCTTTCCTGATTCCCCAGTTGCTGGAGCTTCTCCCCAAAGTCACTGTCTGTAAATTGTGTATCTTCATGATGTTTTCCCCTATAAAGAATGCAAGCCCCTGGAGAGCAGGGACTTCCCCATCCTTGAATCCCCAGAACCTAGGGTGCTGCCTTCCACAGAGTTTGTTGAAGTGGATTAAATTCCAAGATACTTCATCCCTGGTGGGTTGGACTGTGCCCATGGCAGCCCTCTGGCAGCTCCATGGGCTGCTCCTCTCTTGGCTCCCAGCATTGCCGAATCACCCGAGCTTTACCCTCTGCTGCTTTCAGGAAGACAAGCTGGAATCACAGAGAAACCAGCTGAGCCTGTGTCCTTCCTTAATTTCTTAATTGCTCCTGCTTTATTTCTTGGGTTACGTGGACCAGAGCAGTGTCAACGGGTGCTTCTGCAGCACTCTCTGATGCTTTGCCCAGCTGAGTCATTAACCTGCCTTTGCTCCTGAGGCAAGATTCATCAGGATCCAATTTGAAGATTTGTGAGCTGCTGTTACCTGTTAGAAATCAGCCCTCTGCTAGCGAGGGTGTCTGTGCCTCCTTTCTCTCTGGGCCAGACTCCAAATCCGTCAATGGAAAAAGAGCGTAAGCCCCAGGAATGAGACTCCAAGGAAAGACGTGGGGAAGTGTTAAATCATGAACCAAACTCACACGAACTTCCAAAGGGGGCGGCTTTCTCAGATCCTGTTCACCACTGCCTGAGTCTAGCTTCAACTGCTTCCCCATCAACACACAGGACTCAGCATTTGCTTTCCTAGCCTTAGACCCCAGAAAGCCCAAACTGAGTTTTTCGTGTTAACTGAGCACTGACAGCTTGAAAATCTTAGCATTGGGGTCACCATGTTTTTGAATCCTTGTTAATCCTAGGTCATTTTTGAGGGACTCTGTCTTTTAGTGTTTAGTTTGGAACTTGTCCTGTCCCTTGGGGGCCTTTCAGACCAAAGACTAATAACACTTCATTATGAATTAAAGAGTCTAGCACAGCAAACAGAATCAGAGAGTGTACTGTCTGATTCTTAATATTTCAAGGTCCTGGAGGGGGTCGCCAAGCCATTCAGCATTCAAGTTGGCATTAATGATTTCCATTGTGCAAAGGGAAATTTCTTTTCTAAACTACTAAGCAACTGGATATATTTTTGACCGTCTTTGGTGAGCTTGGCTTGGATGTGTTGTGCAGCCCTGTCCTGAGGCTCCCTGGAAGTTTGTTTTCCATTAACCGAATCTCAAAGATAAAACAGTATTGACAGCATCTGGGCTCTTACCTGTCGTGCTTATGTTCAGATGCAATCAGAGTTAGATTATGACATGAGGGTAGATAGCAACCAGACTTTCAAATTGACACTGTGTCACTGCCCAGCCAGAGAAATGAAATGGCTTCTGCCAAGCTAAAAAGAGCAGGAGCATTTCAGGGTCAAGATTAGAGAACTTCTTGATGCTCCAGATCTCCTTCCTTGAAAACCAAAAGTTTATTTCTTAAAGTCGAAAAAGAAAAGAGAAAGATCAATGTCGGTCTGTAGCAAGGTGAATTTTATGCTGTTAAGTGAATTTCATACAAGATGGAGCTGATAAAAAATCCCGAGCAACAGAGCTAACCATTTAGTAGTTGGTACTTTTCTTAAAAGTGAATACCCCTGATTGGGCAATGGGATAGTAACAACCCATTTAGAAAAAAACTCTCACAATTTAGTTCAGGTGTAGACTAATTCTAAAGTAGGGGGGGGTGTTAAGTCCTGACTGTTTGTCAAGCTTTTGCTTTGTTATTCCTGATCACCATCACAGAATCTGAATTGGTAGGAATTTCAAAGATTATTCAGTCCACTATGGCCCTGTCCACCTTACTGTATGCCTGGCATGGGGTCCTTCAGTGTTCACCTGAAGATCTTTGGAGACAAGAAACACTCCACCTCCTGAGATGGCCAACCCCCACCTCCTGGGATGGCCACCCCCCACCTCCTGGGATGGCCACCCCCCCACCTCCTGGGATGGCCACCCCCCCCACATGTGGAAAGCTCAAGTAGTTAGGAAATTTCCAATTAGCTTCTTGTTAACTTGGCATTTTTCATCTTTCTCTCCAAGGCCAAGGAGAAATCAGATCCATCTTTTAAATGATAGCTATTTTTTAAACTTTTCTTTGAATCTAATTAGCAAGCATTAGTTTTCTTTCCCATCTCACCAAACCCCTCAACTGAAAAAAATAAAAAGAGAAACCAAATCTTACAAATATGCATAGTCAAGCAAAACAAATTTCCCCATTGACTGCCTGTAAATTTGTGTATCATTTTCCACCTTGAGTCCATCACATTTCTCCCAGGAGGTGGAAAATAGACCCCCCATCGGAGCTCTGGAAGCATGGTTGGCCATTTCATGGATCCGATTTCTTGAGTCTTTCAGAGTGGTCTGTCTTTTTGTTGTGATTGGGTAGATTGTTCTCCTGGTTCTGCTCACTTCCCTCTTCCTCAGTTCTTAGAAGTCTCCCCAGACTTCTCTGTAATATCACACTACATTTATATGCCATACTTTGTTAAACCATTCCCAAATCGATGTCAGTTTCATTTCTTTACCACCACAAAAAGAGCCACCATAAATATTTTTTATACGTGGATCATTTTCCCTTTTCCTTTGATCTTTTTGGAGCCTTGTATTGGTATAGCTGGGTCCGAAGGTACTCACAATTTGATAACTTTTGGACCATAGTTTCATATTGCTTTCCACAAATGGCCTGACCATTTCCCATTTCTACCAACAACATACTCATGTATCTGTGTTCCCACAGCCTGTCTCAGCATTTGTCCTCTTCCCTTTTTGTCATCCTTGGCAATCTTCTAAGTCATATGATAGCTTTTAAATACTTAGAGGTAGCTATTATTTTCCCAAAGTCCTCTCTGATCCAAGTTCTTTCAACTCAGTGCTACTGTGGTATGGTCTTCAAGGTTCCTTACCAATCTCATCATCTTCCTTTTGACTTCCTCTGACTTGTGATTGCCCTTCCTAAGACTTGACTCTTACATGTTGTAAAAGGCAAAGTAGGAAAAATGGGGGAGGAGGAAAATCTCCGTTTTCTGTCCTGTGTCTTCATGAGATACCCATGTAATGCAGTGGAAGGCACTGTCAGTATATCTAGTTTAACAATCTCGGGCTTATTTGAAGTTTATCTGTTTGTGTCCAAATCTGGTATTCATCAGATCATGTCTCCTGCCCCCCACTAAGGGAGAGTGACCGGTAAGAAGTCAAGCATTGGCATCAGGGGGCATTAGGCAGGAGCGACTTGGGCAGAAGTCAAAATAGTACATCGTCTCATTTGCTCCATAGAACAGCCCAGGGAGACAGGAGCTGCCAAGGACATTGTCCCTACTTTGTGGGAGCTAAGGCTGAGACAGTTGCAGCTATAGGATTCAGACCCGGGTTTTCCTGGCTCCGCATCCAGCCTTCTTTCTTCTGGGTCATGCTGATTCTCTAAAGCAGTGGTAGAATGGAGGATCGTCCCTTGGGTCGTCGGCCACTCAGACTCAGTCTTGACTTTCTGTTCCAAACCAGAGGTTCATAGTATGCCACAGACTGATTGACCAGCTGTCTCTTTTCTCACCTGATGGCTGGTAGCCAAGTCCATGGCAAAGGAGCCAATGTAACACACTGGGGAACTTGCACTGGTTCTTCCCTATGGAAAAACCCTGGCCTCATAATTGCATCTGGGGTCAAGCTGGTGAATGGCTGCTTCTGTCTTCATGGAATTGAGAGGGGGAAAAAGAGAAAGCAACAAAACACTTTTGATAATAAATACAGAAGCACGTAACTGGGACTTGAGCCTCCCTGGTTCCAAGGCCAGCCCTCTAGCCCCACCTGCCAGGTTCACTCTTTTAAATTCTTTCTGCACACCTGTACCTTGCTTACTGTTTCCTCCTTCCCTCCCTCCCCTGAAGTCTTGGTTGCTAAAGGATTTTGCCCCAGTGCATTCAAAGACCACATGTTGTTGTATTTTTCCTTTCTTATTGCCAAATCTTTGCCCAGATGCTCTGAACCTGTATCTGTGAATTTGTATCTGAAAATCTGTCAATAATTGTATTTTAACCTAATTGGTTTCCTTTATAATCCTATATATTTTATTTTATGCATTAAAACCATCACTTTGAGAAGGGGTCCCAGGGCTTCCCCAGACTGCCATGGGTCAGGATAGTGAGTCCTCGACCTAGAACAGGGTGAGATCCTGTGCTTTGGATGAAGCCATGTACCTGACCCAGAGCTCTCAGTCATGTAAAGCATCCTGTGTAACTCCTCCGCTCTGTCCTTCTATTTCCTGTGGCTTCTGAAATATTCTTTTAATTTTCTCATGCTTAAAGCCTTCCAATACCCATTTCCTGGTGCAGGTTCCTCTGCTGTTTCCCCCTATCATGTGTCCTGGATTTCCTAAGTCTTCAGCAGCCAGCAACTGCCTCTTCCTCTCTCTACTTTTTTATTATTTTGCCTTCTTCCATAGTTGGGCGTCTTTTCTCAGAGGGGAGTGCTCTTCTCTTCAGTAATTTAATATAGGCAGGTAGAATTTGCTGTTCCTACCTCTAAAACAAATCAAAATGGTATCATCCTTGGCCTCCAGAACATCAAATTGTAAAAAACAATAGTGTGCCTGCTATATGCTAGCTGTGATGATGATAATGGTACCTGTTTTTTCTGCTTCCCTGTGAACCTTCCTCTGAGTTTTCCCTTTTCCTACTTGCTTTCAGAACATGTCCCTAGCAGAGGGATTACAGCTTGTGTGGTGGGACCACACAGAGCCATAAAGGTAATTATGGTCCTTGGGACAAGGGGTCTGAAGTGTTCCAGGAGCAAAGTCAAGAGAGAAACCTACGACATGGGACCCTGTGGAAGGTGATGGAGAAACTCTTAGGGACTCTGGGACCCCAAGAGACAGTGTGAGGAAAGGAACGGAGCTGATCCAGGGTTGGGGAAAGTGGTCTAGGATGTCATTGCTAATCAGGAGAAAATATACTTGTCGTCTGCCATATTTTAACTAATATTCATGGTAGATGAGTGTACACGAACCATTGGCACCAGGAACCAGATAACTAACCTTACCCTGCTTGTGATTTAATACCTCCACGTTCCCACTTTCTTTCTTCCTTTTTTCCCCTTTAGTTTCCATTTCCCTATCTTATTTTACAACTTCTTCCTAACCAGAGTAGATCCCAAGAAGTCATAAACTTTTGTGATAGTCACAGAATATCCCAGCTGGAAGGAATCTAGCATAACTCTTTTCTCTCTAGAGAGGGAAACTGAGGCCCCAAGAGTTGGTGTAGCATATGATGAGTTAATGGCAGGCCTTGTTCTAGAACCCAGGTCTCCTGACTCACGGTCCCCATGCCTTAAGTCTGTAGCTGACCGATTCATCTCCACGTTGGCTTCTCCCCTTGACTACTCTTTCTGCTCTCTCCATCAGCACTGGACCATCTCCCTTTTCCATTTGGATTCTCTAGGTACTGAGGCTGCTGGATTAAGTCACACCACTGAAGTTACTTGGAACAACTAAATGTTCATGTTGCTTACTTAAAATCAACTAGGCTCTCTCCAACATGGAAAAGCTTTTCTTCTTTCCTGGTTAACTCACTCTCACACTCCTCTCAGGGGCTGTTCCAAACCTCCCTTTCTCCATAAGCCTCCATGTGTCTCTCAGGAAATCCCTCTGTCTCCTACTTTATGGCCTTCAGGTGTGAACCTTCTTCTCTAACCATGCTTCAAAGCCGTCTGCATTGTCACGCATTCTCTCCTCATTGGTTCCTGACTCTTTTTCCCAAGGCTGACATCTATGCACACTCTCTGTCCCATCCCCTTTTATCTCTTCCAGAAGCTTTCCCCTGTCATCATTCCTCCTCTCCTTCTCATTAATCATCTCTCCTTATCTACTGACTTACTTTCCACTGCTTCCAAACATGCCCAGTTCTCTCCTGCCCTTAACACATCCTGTGTCTCTCCTCCACATCACATTCAACCATCTAGAAGATTCATATATAATGATTGCCTCTGCTTCCTTGGCATTCACAGGTTCTCAGTCCCATGCAGTCTGGCTGTTAACCTCACTACTCAACTGAAGCAACTCTCCCCAATATCACCCACTAGCTGGGATATGCTGAATCCAGTGGCCTTTTCTACGCCCTCATCCATCCTGATCTCATGGCAGCTTTTGATACTACACACTCCCCACTTTCCATCTACCTCATGGATGCTCTCTCCTTTATTTATGATGCTACTTTCTCTTGGTTGTCTCCCCATCTTCTCATTCTTGACTAAAATATCAGTCATCTTCCACCTCTTTAGTCAGGGGGTTCTCCAAGGCTCTGTCTCAAATCTATTTTTCTTTTCTCTTTATAATTTCCCTTTTCAACTTCTGAAGCTTCGTGTATTCAAGTATCGTCTCTACACAAATGACTCCCAAAGCTCTCAATCAGTCTCTCTGTTTGTCTGTCTGTCCCTCATGTCTCTCCTAAACTATTGTCATAAATCATTAGTTGCCTGCTAGCTATCTCGTGTCCCATCAACATCTCAACATCTCAGCATGTCTAAAGCAGAACTTATTTCCTCCCCTAACCCTTTCCCTCCTGTACAGGGCTCTGTGTCTGTTGAGAGCATCATCATGACCTCAGAGGCACCTCTGGCTCTTCATTCAATCCCCGACGTCTGTCTGCCCTGCACTACACCTCATCTGTCACTTCCTCCTCTCTGTTACAGACATCACCCTCATTCTGCCCTTACCACCTCATATCTGAATTAATCGTATGGCCTCCTAATTGGTCTCCCCTATGTCTAGTCTTTCCTCTTTCTAATCCATCTTCTATCCCACTGCCAAAACAATCCCAAGACACAGATCTAATCATGGCATGCCCCAACTCCAGAACCCTTATTGTAGTTCCTCATTGCCCACAAAAAAAAATGCAAACTCCTTAGCCCCTCCTTCCAGGTCCTCCATAATCCAGCTCCCCCCAACTCTCTTCATTGACATTATTTCACATGCTTTCATGCTCTCCATGCTCTGGCTGAAGGCAATCACAAGCTGGAGGCCACCTGCCCTCTCCCATTAGGCCAGGTGGGGAATAGGAAATGACAAATGCCCTGGGGGGCCAGCCCCTAGGGCAGGAAAACAGGGAGGTTGAGAGTTTTCACAAGCTTAAGAGGAAGACAGAGTAGTGGGATTAGTTTTGGGAGGAGAATAGAAGTGGATGTAATGAACACAAGCTTTACTTCCCAGCCTCTGGTTGGGTGGTCACACACCCCTTGGGGAGTCATGCCATGAGAGACCCAGTTTTGGAGGACTGCTGATCTAGTTTATGGGAGGAAAGTTTACTGGGCCTTTTTCTTTTAGGGGAATTGAAGTGGGGTTGAATGTGGAAAACTCCAACTAATTCTAAATCTGAAGGAATGGCTAAGTTTTTCCTCTGTTTGTTTTGGGGAAGGAGAGGTGTTCACGGATGCACACAAGTTGGGGGAAATATAAAAAGCCCTGTGCCGTCAGAGTAAAATATTTTACAGTTGTTTGCTTAAATTTTTCATTAGGTATCATTTAATTTTGAAGTAACATGGGATTATGAACTACTGAGGGTCACAACTTGATGTCTTAATGACATCAAGGTGGGTTTTTTTTTTTCATTCTTCATAGGAAACTTAAGTAGAAGGAGGCTTGGCAATGGCCATTCCAGTTTCCTGTTATTACTTTTCAACTCCAGTTTCTAAGTTCACATTAGCTCTAGGTATGCGTGTGTGCACGCGTGTGCGTGTGTGCACGCGTGTGCGTGTGTGTGTGTCTGTGTGTGTGTGTGTGTGTGTGTGTAAGAAATGTTTGGGGCTGAATGATTCCTTGGAGCAATATGAAACCTAGACAGAAAGCCAGAAGATCTGTATTGAAATCCCAGCTCCATCACTGCCTTGCCACATTAACTTAGGAAGATTACTTAACCTCTCTGAGACTCAATGTGTCCCTATGTAAAAATGCAGAAAATAATATTTGTGTCACTGATCTTAGAGGAACTAGTTGAAAAGCAGTGATTAAGGCTGGTCTGATGAGAAGAGCTTTAGCAGGATGCCCCAAGTCAACAAGAAGCCTACTGTATGCCAGGCATTAAGCTCAGTCCTGGAAATAGAAAGAAAGTGAGAAACAGGTGAAAATCAGGAATCTTCTGGTAGCTTTCCACTGCAGTAAGGTTAGCATACTCAGCGATGGCTGTTCTTCCCAGGCCCAGGCCTCTGGTGCTTGTATGTTAAGTATATTACTTATATTATAATGTATATATTATATCTTATACTATATTTTATCAGATATAATTTATATTACAATGTATATTAAGTATATTATTATCCTAAGTCTATTATATTATAATGTATACCTTGTTTTATATAGCTTATTCTGTGTATTATATAATTTATATCAAGTGCATTACTTATTATTACTAAGTATATCACTTCTTGCCTTAGTTGTCCACATTTGCAGAGGTTGGGTTGGGGTGAAAGCAGGCAGAGGTGATCAAGGTAGCAATATTAGCCCCTCAGACTGGGCTAAGAAATCCTTGGGGTTTAAGAATTCACCCAGGTACTTGGCCCAGATCTTTGATTCAGGCCGTCTACGTCATCCATAAGGAAACCCATAGGAGTGGGTCTTTCTCTGCTGCAGACTGTCTGGTTCTGCCACCTTGGGAGCCGCTCCGGGCGCTCCAGTCTTCGTTTTTCAAGATTGGGGTTGTAGTGGAACTGAACCAGCAGCCTACAGAGCTAGTGCTCAGACAGCTCAAAAGCATTCTTCCTCAGTCTCCCCACACATATGCCATTGGGCAGAGTAGCAAATGGGGGCCCAAGACACAGCCTGCCAGTCAGACAGGGCAGGCTCAGGAAGTCTGTGCCAGCCACTGGCACATAGGAGCCCCCCCCCAGTGGTATGGCTCCCCTTCATGGCTTGAGCCAGTGTACTCCAGGAGCAGTGGCTGGTCTGAGCAAGAGAGATGAAGAGATTGGAGTAGCTGCTGTGATGGGTGGGGTAGGGAAGCCATCAGGGAGGTGTGGAAGGCTTGCCTTGCTGTAGTGAGGGCCCAAGGGAGGTTATGTAATGGAGGTTTGTAGGGAACCTGGGCACAACAGCTTTGTCATTGTCTCCAGTTCAATTTAGTAATGTTGAATAAAAACAAAGGATGCAAATGGTGGATGTGCTGCAGTGCTGAGGTTTGGCAAGTAATCTTGAGAATAAGGCAAGGCGGGGGCGGGGTGGGGGGAGGGGAGAGGGGCACAAAGGACAGAGTATATGTAGAGCTGACCTGATTCACCCAGGGGTACATTCAATGGAAGAGGAACAGCACCCTGTTGTCTTTGTCCAACATTTCCTTGACCATGATATTTGGCCTTTGATGGATGTTTTAAGGAGGAATTTCCTGCTGGCCACAGGACTTTCACCAGGCTGGGCAGCCTTTTAGCACTTAACATTATGACTGTCCC
Organism: Gymnobelideus leadbeateri; assembly: GCA_011680675.1. Taxonomy (NCBI): domain Eukaryota; kingdom Metazoa; phylum Chordata; class Mammalia; order Diprotodontia; family Petauridae; genus Gymnobelideus; species Gymnobelideus leadbeateri. Next base: position 129,946 of record WOXC01011043.1, on the reverse strand, counting down.
TAGGGAGAGGCACTGCCCCCATTTACACTCACAGGGGCTTCTCTTCTCTTCTGTCCTCTAGCAGCCAGGTGGCATAGTGGTTAGAACACTGCGGCTGGCATCAGAAAGACCTGAGTCCAATGGCCTTAAAAACTCAGTAGTTGTGTTATCTCAACCAAGTCATTTAACCTGTTTGCCTCAGTTTCCTCAACAATAAAATGTGGAAAATAATAGCATCTACTTCCCAGGGCTGTTGTGAGGCCTAAATGAGATAATCCTGTAAAGCTCTTAGCAAGGTGCTTTGCACATAGTAGGTGCTATATAAATTATATCCATCATTGTCCTCCTCCTCCTTGTTATCATTATTGGTCTTATACTGTCTCTTCCTTCCTTTGACTTCCTTCCACACGGAGATTCTCAGGGTGAGGGGTATAGGAGTTTTAGAACTGGAAGGAGACCTCAGAAGCCAACTAGTTCAGCCCCACTCAGTTGACAGAAAAGGAAACCGAGGTCTAAGGAAGTTAAGTCACTTGCTTGAGGTTGTTGCAGTTGTAAGCATCAAGTGGGATTTGGACCCAGGTTTTCTGACTCCAGAGTCGGGGTTTTTTCCCCTGCAATACACTTAATTAGAAGGGCTGTATAAACATGTGGCAAGGGGAATTGGTGCAAAGAATAACAGGAAACACTGGGAAGTTTTGAGGAAAGTCAAAATAATGGGGAAAAAATGTGAAAAAATGTGAAAAAAATAAATGACTGAGTTTCATGGAGAAACAAAACAAAACAGAGGCTTCAGCTGGGTCATTATCCCAGAATATTTACTGAGCTGTTTTGGTAGGACGTGGCCAAGCCATAGTCGTGAGATGTTGAAGTGGAGTGGGCGCCTGGCACTTTAGGGATGACTAATGACTTCCACGACTTTTGTTTTCCACCCAGTCCCATGAAATCCTTCTCAAGTCAACAAGTGCCTACCATTTGTAAAAGGAAGGCATCACTTTCTCTTCATTCTTTCACTCTGTGTGTGTTTATCTTCCTGTGGGAAGCCTGGTTGCTTATCAGTGGATTTTGTCACCAGCTGGACAGTGAAGCTGGAAATAGGGATCTTTTGGAGTACAGCTTTTTGACGTCCTTCCTTCTGAGGGCACAGGTATTTGACCAGTCCCACATCCCCAGGCTTTCATTCCCAGAGTTAGTGGGAGAAGAAGCTGCTGCATCTTTCATTAGAATACTATCTGCTGAGAAGCCCTCCGACCCTCATCGGGTAGACAGCAGGAGATTTGTAAACACCATTTGCAAATGATGCTTAATGCAAGGTGTACTCTGAAATGCACTGTTTCTGTTCACAGACTTCCTCTTTGAGAAGTCCCTCAGAAGTCCAACCAGTGACCACTATGATTTCTTGTGAGAAAGCAAATCCACCCCATTTTTAGCCTCTTATCTTAATTTTTCATCTATTTGTGTTCTATTATCTCATAGTTTTGCATTTCTTAGTAGTGGCGGAAATGCTGGTAAATAGAAAACTATGACTATCATTATCCCTACTGATCATGAGAGAGCGAACACTTGAAAAATTCACACTCAGAAGTCAACGTCCCTCTGGGGGGAGATGGGCTTGAAACTACAACCTGCAGGATCCTTAAATGAATGTCTCTTACTACTAGACTCTAGTTTTGGGGAACAGTACAAAGCTGCTAACCTTGAACTTTCAGCTTAGGAAAATCAGTCCAGTGTTTTTGTACTGTGCCCCTGTTCCTTCCCCAGCTTCACTCTCCTCAACCCTCAACCTCTTCTTTAGGTTTTAAGATACTCTATTTAATAGGTTTGGGGCCTCGTGGCTCCTAGTTTTGCTTGTGACTTATGGAAGCCTCTCCTTTTCATCTGTTTGGTGAGTCTCTGTGACTGTGTTTCTGACCCCTCATGGTGCCTGTGCCAGGTTTCTGCTGGTCAGCTCCTTGGGTTGGGCTGCACAGACTTGCTCTGCTTCTTCTGTCCTCATTTTCCTTGTCTGGAAAATGACTTTAAATGACACCATTTCTCGGGCAGCCCCTGGAACAGCAGATCTTATATCTACAGAGCCACTTTGGCATGGTGCGCAAGATTTTATTCTGTTTCTTTATTGTATTAAAAAAAAGAAGAAGAAGACAAAGACTCCCTGTCACGGCATCTTTTTTTTTTCCTTCTTGCGATCTGTTTGTCCCCAGAGCAACTTGGCCGAACTGATGCTTTGGCAGCCGGTACCCATTCTGTATAATTTCTGAAAGGGCCCAACTTGGTCTAGACTCTGACTTCAGCTCAGGCTGTGGAGCGATCTCAAGTGGAAAAAGCATTGCCAATATCTTTTGGGAAGTCGTCATCATTGATGCAATGGTTTTGCTCTGGAGACTCCTCCATCTCTCGTTCAATAGCCAGGCCAAATGAAAGTCTGTGCTTTGGGCTGCAGGGGTGATTCTTATTTTCTTCTTCTCTCGGTGTTCAGGGGAGTTCAGATTGAAGCCTTCCCAGGACAAGCTGCTCTTCCAGGACCATTCTCTTAGGTCTGGGGTTCTGGGAAATATTGCTCAAGTGGTTAAAAAGCATTGATTGTGGTAGTTGAGTAAAAACATTGGGCTGAAAGCTCATTGATAATTATCATTAGTTCTATATTCTTACTGTCATTACTAATATTAGCTTTTTTCTGACTCTTTGAGAACTGCGGCCTTGCTTTTGCTTGCTTTCCCAGGGGCCATCTCTAAACTCGTCACTCGACCATTCTAATTCTCTTTTAGTGTTTGTCCTTTTATAAGAGACTCACAGTTAGAAAGCATTTGGAAATGGCAAGATGGAGTTTCTTCTCTGCCTCTGATTTCTCTGTCCCTAGGGCTTAGTGACAAAGTAGAAGCTTAAACCCAAAAGGAGAGAGTGTTTTTGTCCTGGTTAAATACCATTCTTATCATTCTGTTGAAGACTAAGCCCTAAGAAAGATCTCCCATCCCATTGCCAAGGGCCTTTGCTTTTGATCAACAGGCCAGGAAAAGTAAATATTAACTTTCCCTCCTTCCTCATTTCCAGACACAAATTGAAGACTTCTTTCGTATTCCTGTTTGGGACTTTTAATGGTCTTGTTAACATGTGTAAAAACATTGTGTTTGGAGACTCCAACAAAGCTGTTGGTACCTCCCCCCCCCCCAATACTGTTTATATTCTTTCTGGGCGTGTGTCTTTCCAAATTCTTTAGATTAAGAACCAAACGTGTTACAAAAACAGCTGTAACGCAAATTAATACATTCTCATTTCCTTCTGGGAGCAGCATTGAGAGGACTTCGAGGTAACCTGAAGGTGCCTTCACCCTGTGGGATGCTTGTACTGACCAGAGCCTCTTTGCCCCCAGTTTGACTCTCGGTAACTGATAAAAGATCTCCAGTGTCAGACAAGAATCCAGGCACCCAGGGTGGGGGGCATCGGGAAGCAGCATATTCTTGCTCTCACTTTTGCCAACAGCTAATGGGGGAATTCACTTTATGAAGCCCTGTTTACAGACTGACATCTGGAGAAATTCTTAAACTGGACCCCTTCCAACCTGTCGGATTTAGGCACTGCTCTTACTTTTTGTAAGTAGGACTATTTTCCCCCTGCTTGGTTCAGTTTCCTGTAATTACCAATAGACAAAGATAGTTGTGCTACTAGTTTCTTAATCCTTTGTAGCAGGTCCAGTGCCACTTTTAAATGGTGGGCATGCTAACAGATTGTTTGCAGAAGGGACCTTAGAGGCCACCAACTCCCACTCCCCAGTTTTGTAAGCAAGAGCACAGACCCAAAGAAGGGAAATTCATTATCTAGAGTCACACAGAAAATGTCTCCAAGGTGGGATTCAAGCCTAGGTCTTCTTCATTCCAAGTCCAATACCCTGTTCACTGTCCTATGCTGCTTCTCACTGTGTAGAAGATTAAACTATCTTGTAGCAGTCTTCTAAACAGATGCTTGCCTGGGATCCCAACACCCTGTGAGATCAGGGCTTGGCTCTTAAACCAGATAGGGTGCGACTCATCCAGGTGCTCTGAAAATGTTTTAGACACAGTCACATTCACACATTTGGCTTCTGCTGAGAAGTATGACGTGGAAACAGGCAAAGCCTTGAACAGAGTTTAGGCTCTGACACTGTGTGTGTGTGTACGTATGAGTGTGTGTGTGTTGGGGTCAAAGGATACTTAATAAGTAGAGGAATTGACCTCTGGGGTTTTCTACAATAAGACCATCTAATAATAATGGTCACCTCCAGTGCTTCTCTGTGGGTATTATAAATAATAATTAATATAAATAATATAACATAAGTAATAACTGGTGATAAATAACAACCAACATAACACAAGTAATATAAATAACATAATTACTAACACAATAATAAGCGTAAGTAATAGCATAGATAATATAAGTAATAGCTAATGTAAGTAATAACTAATATAAATAACTGCTGTAATAAATAATTAACAAATGATATAAATAATAATTAAGATAATTAATAATTGATATGAATAACAGCTAATATAACATGTAATATAAATAACAGAATAATAAATAATAGAAATAACTAACAGATATACCATGTGTAACAAATAATAACTAGCATAACACAGGTAACATAAATAACTAATATAAGCAATAACTAAATAGCTAATACAAGTAACAGACATAAATTATATAGCATAAATGATAACTAATATAACCTAGGTACTGTAAATAACATAAGTAATAACTGACATAATAACTAGTAAAAGTAATAACATATCATAGGTCATATAAGTAATAAATAACATAACTTACATAAGTAATGAACTAATACGACAGAGATAACATCAGTAATAATTGACACTGGAGGGCATCAGCCCTTGGCTTGGAGTTTGGAGCTCTGGGCTCGCAGAGCAGCCGTCTGCACTTTCTTGCTTGGGCCAGAGAGAGCCTCACCTGGAGCCCATGGGCCTGGGTTGGGTCTCAGATGTGCCACTTTGTCCCCCTGTGAGTCATTCCCCCTTCTTGCCCGAGTTTCACCCTCTGCACAATGGGGATGATATTCTGACACTATTCAGGTTTCGCAGGATCTTAGATTCAGACCTGGACATGATCCTGGGAGTCATTCGTTAGCTCCTCCATTTTGCAGATGTGGGACCTGAGGTCCCAAGGGCCAAGCAACTTGCCCAAGGGGTAGAATGGAGATTCACATCTAGATTTACTGACTCTGAATCTGAGTGGACCAAGCCTCCCCCCTTGTATAGGGAAAATGGTTCTGACCTTTGAATGGGAGTAGTTACTGCACTTGGGAGGGATTGTTGTTGTTTCTTACACCCTTTCCTAATGTGGCTGCCACAGGGCAGTCCAGTGTAACACAAGGGAAATGGGGGTGGGGGACAAGGAGGCAGAGAAACTATAGAGAGGATTTCTGCCAGGTAACATTTTTTTTTTTTTGCTTTTTTTGGGAGGGCAACTGGGGCTAAGTAACTTGCCCAAGGTTACACGGCTAGGTGTGTGTGTGTGTGTGTGTGTGTGTGTGTGTGTGTGTGTGTGTGTGTGTGTTTGTGTGCGCGCGCGTTAAGTGTCTGAGGTCGGATCCGAACTCAGGTCTTTCTGTCTCCAGGGCTGACGCTCTACTCACTGCGTCGCCTAGCCGCCCCCCAGGTAACATTTTTAAAGGGATATTATAAGCCAACTCATTTCTCTTGGAACTCGAGGGGTAGATCACTCTGCACATAGAGGCCCCAGGTGTTCTCTGGTATAGTAAATATATACAGAGCAAGCTATGTACAGGATAAATGGGAAATAATTATCAGAGGGAGGCATTAAGAGGGCTGGGGAAGGTGTCTTGTAGAAGGTGGGATTTTAGAGTGTCTTAAAGGAAGGCAGAGAGGACATTAGTTGGAGCAGAGGAAGGAGATCCTTCCAGGCATGGGGGACAGCCAGGAAAAAAGTCCAGAGTCCAGAGATGGAGGGTGTTGTTCAGGGAGCAGACAGAGGGCCAGTGCTGCTGGATTGGAGAGTACAAAGAAGACTGGAAAAGTAGTAGGAGTCATGAAAATGCCCAGCAGAGCATTTTGTATTTGATTCTGAGGTAATAGGGAGCCACCAGAGGTTACTGAGTGGGAGGGTGTGTGGGGTACAACCATCCCTGTGCTTTAGGAACATCTCTTTAGTGACTGAGTGACAAATGGGTTAGACAGAGGAGAGACTTGGGGCAGGTGGACCTAGTGTCCAAGTGTGGGGGGATGACTGTGGCTAAGGAAAGAAAGGGGAGTGTTCTAGAGATAAAAATGAAGATAAGGCACTCTGAGGCTGTGGAGTGTCCTAGATGACCGTGGGCCTGGGATGATGGCTTTGCCTCTGCAGCGTAGGGAACGGAGGAAGGGGGTGAGGGTTTAGGGGAAAGATAACGAGTTCGGTTTTAGACATAGTTCAGATTGTCTCCTGGGCACCCATGGAGTGTGTCTGAAAGGCAGTTACATGTACAAGGATTACAGCAATGTAATTAAAAAGAACAACCACCCAACGCTGAACGCTACATAATTATAATGATCATTCTGGGCCCCAAAGTAGCCTGTGAAAAGGCGCCTTCTTCCCGCTTCCTTGAAAAAGACTGAATGTGGAACACTGCATTTGATGTCAGACTTAGAAGATTATTTGGCTAGTCAGGATTTTGTTTTCTTTTTCTTTATTATAAGGAATAGCTTTTTATAATGGTGAATTATAGGGGAGGGATAAATCGGGAAATGTAGGTGTTAGGAAAACAAAAATATTTTTTAAAACTTGCTTGTTAAAAAAGAGAGAGAGAGAGAGAGAGAGAGAGAGAGAGAGAGAGAGAGAGAGAGAGAGAGAGATGCCCTAAGGAGTGTTGAAGTCATTCAAGAATCATGTTCCTCTGCAAACTTCTCCTTATAACTGGTAATAAAAATAAAAAAGCTTCCCTTTGCCTATGGCATAAAGCCCCTGACCATGGCCCTCCACAGTCTGGCTCCACCCGGCTTGTCTGGCTTTATCTTAAATTCTCCCCTTTTATGTGTTCTGTGTTCCAGGGGAAAAAAAAAATGGACCTGCTCTCCATTCCCTCTTCTCATCCTGCCCTCTCTCATTTCTCTGCCTTCCCTCCCCTCCTCCATTTGCCCAAGTCCTTCCTTTCCTCCAAGGTTCCCCTTTATGATACCTTCCAGGTTCCTCTGGGAAAAGATACTTGTTCTACATTTCCCATAGATCAATGCCTGGTCTTCTCTTTGCCTTTTATTTCACTGTCCCTTTTATCATGACTATTCATGTGCTTTTCCTCCCCACCCCCATTATGTTGTAAATGTCTTGAGACATGTGACAGTTCCCAGAATATAGTAGGAACTTTATGTTAAACTTAATGTTTAGGTCATTGTATTGAATTCACAGACTTGCACCTCTATCCTCTTTCCAGGATAGTATTTCGTCCCTTCTCTTCTGTACCAAACCTTTGTCTAGATTTTTAAAACCCCCATTGAAGGAGACTACATTGCATTTTTTCCTGATGCCCATAGTAATCAGTAAATGTTAAATAATTTTTCTAAGGAGCTATATTTTCCCGTCATACTGTCTGGGAGAGGAATAAATCGGCCCTTAATGTTTTACATGGACTGCTGAGGAAATCCCTTTTCAATAAACAGGCACCTAATACGTTGGAATTTTGCCTCTATTGCTCTCATTTGTCAAGAGAGATGGTTGCTGACTACAATTATAGCCTGGGCTCACTTATTTCCTCAATATAGTGTCTGTTTATGATGTTTTCACTGTAGTAACAAGACGTGTACCTGGATTTTTGGCAGCATTCAACGGAAGTCCTCCCTGCCAGGTAGACGTTTAACAGTGTGCCTCTGTAATTATCCTTTGCAGACACCCACTGAAGATGGAAATGGAAGCAAGGGTAGAGACCTGGGGACAAATGGCCCAGTCAAAATAATATCACCAGTACTGAGGCTTTTAGCGGGCTGAGAAAGCAAAGGACAGCCCCAGGGATTTCAGAGGGGCCAGGACAAGAGGAATAACAACAAACAGCTGCCCAGAATTGATGTTGGGACAGACATTGAAAATCCCATGAACTAAAGGGAAAATGCTTTCCCCTGATAGAGAAGTGAAGCAGGAAACAGCCTGGGCCGGGATCATGGGCAAAGAGTAGAGGCCAGGTCAGGAGGGCTGCCTGGAGCATGCTGTAGAGGGCCAGTGCCCCAACTGGAAAGCCCTGAGAGACAGGCCTGGAAGAAACCAAGACCAAGGTCTAGCCTGGGACAGGTGGCCTGCTTCTCATGGGGGCTTGTTTGAGTGGAGGTCCACTGTCCGGTTCAGATTTCTAAAGAGGCACCTCAAGACTTCCTTCCCAGTCTACTTAAGGACAACCAGTCTGTGTCTTAAAGTGCTCAGTTCATCTCAGTGCATTGCCCTTTGAAGAAGCTTCCTCCGTGTCTGTCTTTGAAGACAGTGCTTTGTCCTTACCAGTGGAAGGCAACAGGACTCTCCACTGAAACCATTGTCCTGAGGTTGTGCTATCCTGATGAGGTCAGCAGTCAGGTCAGCAGTGCCAACATCTGTGGCCCACGAGCTCGACCTGACCCCAAACCTCAGACCCTTCTTTACCCCCATCTTACTTTCCACCTAGGCCATATCCTGGCCATTTACCTTGCTGCTGTTCCCTCTGGAGCATAGGACCTTCTGAGGTCCTTCTTAGGGTGATTGAATGCAAACCCTGCCCCAACTGAAGAGAAAGCCATAGACGGGCATGTCCTGACAAATAAAGAGTATTTAGTTAAATCAGCCCTCACAGCCATTCTTCACACCAGTCCCCATCTTCCCATCTCTTGTTCTAGGGGCAGGAATTGAACTGGTCCTCTTGGTGCTTCTGCAGAGGACATGCCCAGGGACTTCCTCAGGCTCTATTCCCCACGAGATCATGGGGTTGGGCTTGAGAGCTAGAAGGAGCCTTCGAGGTCATCCATCCAACTCATTTTACAGATGAGGAAACTGTGTTTTAGAAGGGTTAAGCAGCTTGGCCCTGGTCACACAGACAGACAAGAGAATGGAACTCACATTTTCCTGACTTCAAAGTCCATATCTCTACACTGCGCTTTTCCCCAAATCTCAGCCTTCCTTTTCCTGTGACTCCCCAAATCCAAACACCGCTCCCCAGCCACTACTCCCCTGTATGTGTTGTTTCTTTCTTGACAGCAGAGTCTGACTTGCCCTCACTGGATCCCTGGCCCTTAGCATGGTGCCTGCCACATAGTAAGCACTTAATGAATGCTCTATGGATAAAGATATAAAAAAATAATAATAGCTAACACTTATATAGCACCTGCCTTGTTTCAGGCACAGTGCTGAGTGCTCTATGAGGATTATCTTATTTGATTCTCACAAAACCCTGTGCTGTTATTATCCCTATTTTATAGGTAAGGAACCTGAGGCAAACAGGGTTAAGTGACTTTTCCAGGGTCACACAGCTCAGAAGTGCCTGAGGCTGGATTTACACTTAAGTCTTCCTGACTCCAGACCAAAAAGGGGAGATTCAGACTCCATGTAGGCACAAATTTCCTGATAATTAGAACTACCCCACAATGAGTGGGCGGCCTCGGTAGATGTAGCGGGGTCCTCTTCCCTTGAAGTCTTTAAGCAGAATCTGGATGGCCGCTTATTGGCTGTATTGTAGTTGGGATTCTTGTCCAAATTCATGTTGGGATAGATGGCTGCGGAGGCCCCTTCCCATCTAATGGTCGGTGATTCTATAGGGCAGGGACACATCGCTGCTTTGGAGACAGGGACCATCTGGCCTCTTTTTGTATCCTCACTGCTCAGCACAGTGGAGCACATATTAGGTGCTTGGTTGATGGACTGTCACATGCCGATTTCATACAGATTCTGTTGAGGTCAGATGGCCTGGAGAGCTTCCTCTCCTGTTTTAATATCCTGCGACATTTTATTTTCTTAATTTATTCAGTTTTATGTAAAAACTTACCCGTTGGTTTTCTGTTGCTTGAAGGGATTTCATGGCATGTTGTTAGAACTTAAGAATCATTCTTTAGAAGCTTTACTGGGGAAAGAAATACCATGACGTTTGGATTAATATTGTGAAAGGCTGCTTGAGAGTGGGCCAGGAGAGCTTTGGATTTGGACCTCTAATTCAGAAGGTGCCAGTTCTTTCCCTATAGAGGCCCATTGGCTTGGATGCGTCATTGAAAACACCATTGGGGTTGACCTGCAGCTGTGGTTGCTCAAGACCTCAGTTAGGACAGCAAGTGCCTTCCCTGTTCCCTGGTCATAGCCTGGGCTCAGCATTTTCAGTGAAGAGCGTGAAAGTCTGGATCAAGGGACAAAATAAAAAGCATTTTTGCCTCTTTGTTTTTTACTTGTTATATATCTTTTTAAAACTCACTGGAGTATTTATGCTAATTATCTGACCATGGAGCTCCTTGGAAAATATTCGTCTTTTCTGTGGCTCTGGTGGTGGAACTGACAGTGTCATAATTGTATTAGGATTCCAAGATCTTTTTTTCATTGGTAAATTGTTCAACAAGCCCCCTTCAAAGACTGACATCTCTATTCATCTTGGCTAAGCAGATTTCAGTATAGATCAGTTATATTCATTTTAGGGTCAGGGTATTTTTTCTAATTGATCCAATTTTTGTTCTTATGCAATAGTCACTTCCCATTCAGTGCCCTCCCATCCCTTGGTACTTTCATCTTAAAAATGTGTTTGGTTTGTTTTTTTTTAAGCCAAACAAAACCAGCTAAAATAGTGATTGCAGTGGACAGTGCTGGTAATTTACCATTTCCTATCAGAAAATAAGTGTGTTGATATCAGTCATTTGGAACCAATGCTGGCCATTGTCTTTGGCCTGAGTTCCTCTGTCTCATGGTGTGGTCTTTGTTTAAATCACTGCGTCCACTGTGTCCGCTGGCTCTTCAGTTCTGTTGTCCCCTCCCAGGCCAGTGTGTACAAGTCTTCCCCTCAGAAGAGGGGAATGCCACATGCCGCACAGTCATTGTTCCTTGTGGTGCAGGGATATTTCATTACAATCTGGTGCCGCAGATCGTTCACATATCCCCCAGATGAGGGGGCCCAGACATTCTCACCAGCTCGTTTTACAAGGAAGTAGCAGAAGCCCCCCACACTGAAGCTTCCTTCTAGCGAATGCCCTCCTCCTACTATACCGTGTTATCATCAACATTTAAAACTACCAGGAAGAATACACATCATTGTTCAAACACTAAGGAAAGAGGGATTTTCAAGGAGTGCTTCAAAATCTCCTCTGATTTCCAAGCAACAAGAAAGAAAGAAAAATCGGTCAAGAATCTTTCTATTATATCAGAACACGCATCAAGCAAATTAGAATGTTCTGATTAAAGGGAGACTGTCGTTCAAATGAACAAGACGTGGCCTAATAGACTTTCTTCTGAGATGAAGCTGGGGCATGATGTAGACAGAGCCAGCCTCAGCATCAAGAAGACATGGTTGTGAGTACAGTACCACGTCTGACATCTGTGTGACCCTGGACAAGTCATTTATGTACCCCAGGCAACCCTTGGAGCTACAGAGAACAAAGCACATCCCAATCTCAGTTGGCGAGGGGTGTTTCCTCACTTGGAGTTCCTTAAGTCCATTTAAAAAATTTAATAATTTTTAGGGGCAGCTACGTGGAGCAGTGAATAGAGCACGGGCCCTGGAGTCAGGAGGACTTGAGTTCAAATCCAGCCTCAGACACAACACAAAAACTAGCCATGTGACCTTGGGCAAGTTACTTAACTCCAGTTGCCCTCCAAAAGACAAAAAACAAAAAAGGATAAAATTTTGGGGTGGCTAGATGGTGCAGTGAATAGAGCACTGGCCCTGGAGTCAGGAGGACCTGAGTTCAAATCCAGCCTCAGATACTTCACACACACACACACACACACACACACACACACACACACACACACACACACACTAGCTGTGTGACCTTGGGCAAGTCACTTAACCCTGATTGCCCTCCCCTCCCCCCAACAAAAAGAAAAAAAAATTTTTTTAAAGTCTTTAACTGAAATAAGAAATTTATTTCTTTAAGAAATTAGGGAGAAACTCAAGTTGAATAGAGTCCTAAGTAGTCAATAAAACCAGGAAGGAGGGGTTGGCTTTGTTTTACCAGGGCCCAGTGAGCAGAACCAGGAGCAGTGAGGGGAGCTAAAAAGAGCCCCATTTAGGCTTGACTCCTAAACAATGTGCCTAAGACTGAGAGGTACCCTGGGAGGAATGAGCCTATTGTGGATATGTCCATCTTGAAAATCCTCCAGCAGGAGTTTAGGGACCTTTGGATTGGACTTGGGGTCATTGGAGCTCCTTTTCAAATCCAGGTCAGACTTCCTCTAGAATCCTGCTTCATGTCTCCCAGATGTAGGAAGTGGAGGCAAATTGATCCTTTCAGGTTATAGGTGAAATTAAAAATTCTCTCATTTTTAACAAATAAATCCCCAGGACCTTTATGGGGGGGTTGAGAAGCACTCTTGCACCCTATTTTCCTGGACTTGCCTCTGAAATCTGCCTTGTGGCTCCCTGGCTCCATGCTCTGTCTCTAGGGCACGTGCTGGACAAAGTTATGGAGTTTAGACATAATCTAGTGACAGGAAGAGGTTGCCATGGGACCCACTGGAGAACCAGACAGGTTCTGCTGCCGTGCTACTCCTGCTTTACCCTCATTGTTCTTGTTGTGGGTCCCCATGATCTGGCATGGATGGGGCCCACAGTGTATCTGGCACATTCTCTCCTTTCTGACTTGGAATTTGATCCATTAGAGTATGGAGGCATGGCCAGTTTGTCTTGAGTCTCACCTGGTGGGCACAGGGAAGGGGAGCAAGCTGGATCTTGGCTCCTCCTTTTATTTGGTGCTATTTGCCACATTGCTTCTCACCTGTCTGGTCACACGCCGAGCCGTCACCACTGGTGGGAAGGCAGACTCTTTCCTGGCCTCCCCTTCAGGCTTTCTTCTTCTTGTTCACCCAGGTGGTTGTACTACCATCCCAGAGCTAGACCCAGAAGAGAGAACGGCCGCACAGGACTCAAGCAGCATGTTTACTGATCACAGGCACCTGGCCACCCAGACCCTCAAGCCAGGTAAGAGGAGGAAAGCCCTTCGCCAGCCCCAGCCCTGCTCCCCATTCACCCGCAGAACCTGAGATTGAGCGTTCTCAGTGCAGAAGAAGACTTCACCAACCTGAATGACCTCAGCTCCCTAACATGTCTCCTCTCCATTTAGATCTGGGGTTCTTACCACTTTTTTGGACCATGACCCCTTGGGCAGGCCGTCTGGGGAAACCCATGGACAGCCCCTTCTGAGGATAATGTTTTTGAATGCCTTAAGTAAAATACACAGACTTACAGAGAAGATCAATTATATTGGAATATAGAAATCGAAATATAAATTTAATTAAAAGTCTGTGATATAGCCCTAAGTCATTGGATTTAAGGACTCTGCCTCTGCAGCTGAGGTTGACCAACCTGTCTAATCTCTTAATTACTTAGTGCCTCTTCTCCTCCTTTCTTTTCCAGAATCTTCTCCCCCTCCCACATTTCTGGAATAATCAGAATGGAACCATGCAGTTGGGCAGGAGCTAAGCCTCCTCAGGTTGGCCACATACAGAAGCAGCTTGGGAGTGGTCTCAGGCTTGGAGCCTACTCTCCTCTTCGAGGGGAGCTTTAGGTGGAGCAGGAAGGAAGACATCAACCCTGGGGAAGGCTTTGTTGTTGCATGTAGATCCATTGGAACTCAGACTGTACAGTGTTCTCACCCCTGTGTTCCTGCTTTGGGGGATGGAATCGGATGGCAGCATTGGGGACAGTTGGTTCCCTGCTGAATTCTACAGCCCAAAGGTTCCCAGCTGTTGGGAATGATCCTGTTTAGTAAAGGTACCGCTTAGTAAGGCTGCAGAGCCTGGATTTGATGTACCGTTTGAGGCTTCTGTTAGCTGATGATTGTCTATTCTCCCCTGTCAAAAGGGAGAGAATGCCGGGACCCTTCTGATCTATCTTAAGATGTTAAAATAATTCTTAAAAACACACAAACACAACCTCAGACTGTCTTCATGGCTTAGTGCACGCCCCTCTCCTTGAAAGAGGGAAACTTTGTTCTATCCTAAAAAACAGACTTTACATGTTTTCAGTCTCCTGCCATTCCCTTTTCCAGGGCCCCGGTTTATAATAGGGGCACACTCTTTATAATTAAACTTTAATGGACTCAGGAACCAGAAAAGTTTCCTGCCAATTCTTTGGGCTTGAAGCGACATGCTCAAAGCCATTGTACTCCTCAGTAGACATGTTTACACTCGTCTCGAACCCCCCAGAACCCCCAGAAACCACTGTGGGGAGGGGAGTATATAAAAAGGTCCAGTAACAAATTCATTGTTGATCTCTTTTTTAAGGAATTGAAAATCAGCACTGACTATGTTAACTATTTGTTATTACTATTACATGTCTTTGAAAGAAGCAAAAGTTATTTTTTGAAAAATAAGCATTTACAATTACCCATTACCTAGGCCCAAATTGGGGCTGCTCCAGCCACCAGCTTTAATCGCATCCAGCCCATGGCACACATACCAACAGGCCATGACCCCCTTGGCCCACTGTTGCAAAAACACAGCCTAGCTTGGTAAGGTTATCTTGGCAATACTCTGCAAAGCCACTGGGGGGGATGGACCGTCACAAAACCTGTCCTTGGTCTCTATCATTTTCTCAGGTGTACCTCTATGCAAACCTCCTCATCTGCCCTCCCCTGTGGCTCTTTCTTGTGGCTCTCCCGTTTTCCTTTCTGGTGTGTGTGTGTGTGTGTGTGTGTGTGTGTGTGTGTGTGTGTGTGTGTATGTTCTCGACATGATGCCTCTCCCTCTGTACATTTCTGTCACGCATCCCTTCCCTTCTTCTCTCTTTCTGCTTCCTACTCTGGGCCCTCACACTTACCTGCCTACACAACCCAGTGGCCATGTGCTCTCCCCTGTCCACTCCTCCTCCTGCCAGATTCATTCTCTTTATAGCTCTCTCTATCCATTCATGTTTTCCTTCTGCTCCAAGTAGGGTCAGTAGTTTGCTAAGCTACCAAATAGAGCTATAACTCCTTAGCATGACATTCAAGGCCTTTTGCCATGTAGTACCACCCTGTCTTTCTAGCCTTGGTGCCCAAACTCATATGTATGTTTCCTTAAACTGAAATATATAATGCTACTGACCCCCCCCCCCACTTAATGGGGCAAAGCAGACGGTAACATCAAATCATCATGTGCTTTCCTCCAGGTTATTTTCTTGGTTTCTTCCCTACCCTGCCTGCCCTCCTCCAAAGTCTGTCTTTGATTCACTGCTTGGTCCCCCCAGACCCTCTTTTCCAGCCTGGAACTGTGGATTTGGCTTTACTCACTCTGAACCTGGCCTGCCCTCCTTTCAGCATTGCATGCTGACCTCACTCCTTTATCAGCCAATGAGACCAACAGTCACAAACGTTTCCCACGTGCCCACTGTAGGCCAGGCCCTGCTGAGTGCTGAGCATGCAGAAACATACACTAAAATGAGGTCTGCCTCCAAGGAGCTCTTCTGTAGGATGAGTCTGTTGACTCATGATAATCATGGGAGCCTGCTTGAGTTGGGGAGCTGTCAGAGTCCACTCCAGTCTGGGCCCCCATCAGGGTCCAGGTGAACATCGTGGCCATTGCATACCACGTCCACATTTGGGGCCAGCCAAAGGCAACCACTCGTCACCCCCATGTTTTCCCATCTCCAGACCTGGGCTGCCCCATGTTTTCCCATCTCCAGACCTCTGCCCTTCATCTGCCCTCACCATTGGTCTTGATCGCCTCACCCATTTCTTACACAGCACCTTTGCACCTCTCATGTCTTCTTCATACATTCTTTGTACCCTAGTCTTTTATGTATATGTTGTACCTCTTACTAGACCTTAAGGTCCGGGAGACCAAGGACCAAGGCATATTGAGTCTTTGCACCCCCTTGAGTGGAAGAAGCAGAGTAGATTCTTCATATGTATTTGTTGACTGCCCCCTGCACCTGGGCTGTGTGACTCTAGTCCTGACCTCCCCTTCCCTTTCATCTCGTTTCCCAGGCTATGATATAAAACTGAATTATATGGGCTTATTATTTGTTAAATTTATTTTTAAGTTCACTGTTCTAAGTTTTCAAAGTGCATGAATGGAATGTTTTGTACTTATTTCTATCTCAAAATAAAAATAATATGCATCAGAATCAGAAAATTCAGTTTCTTATAGTATGGAGCAGTGGGAGATAGCAGAAAGCTTGGGAGGCCAGGGACCTGGCTTGGAATCCACCATGTGTGACCAGTGTGACTTTGGACAAGTCTCGTCACTTTCCGGGGCCTCAGTTTCTTCAACCAGACCAGATAGTGTCAGAGGAGCTGTCAGAGTCCACTCCTGACAGCTAGTGTCACTGCTAGCTCAAAATCTGTGATTCAGGGTAACCGTTGCCTGTTCCTGTGGGTCGTGACCTTCAGCATAAGGAAGGGAGATGGTGTTGGGGAAGGTTATCTTGGGAGATGGTGTTTCTCTCAGACCGTTCTTTCTCAGTTACCATTTCCCCCTGACTTCCCTGTATCACTTGGATTATGCATCCAGGTCTTCTGACACTGAGAAGTTTGTTATCAGAAGTCTGCTTTGGAGAGCATTCTGACTGACCAAAAGATATTACAGTCTCGAGCAAGATGACCACAAGATTCCCAGCTCCTATCTGAATCACTTTAGAGTCAGCATTTACATTTACTGGCAATATGTGTCTGATCTCTTCATTTTTCACTGCTTGGCCTCTCAGAAGGAAATGTTAATGTGCATTTTTGAACAATGTCAGATGTGGCATTTCAGTGTTCTAAAATAATTGGATTGCCTGGACAGGATTGCTTTTCTAAGTGGCCAGATGCCAAAGGGCATCGTAGATGTGGACCTAAGCAGCTCTCACCTGTCACTGATGGTGCCCTGTTGCAGCATTTACCAAGCTCTCTGCCAAGCCGAGGGGAAAGGGGGGTCAAGAATCACATTAAAACGCAGCCCACTTTTCATCAAAACTCATATAAGTGACAACATTCCTTCTCATGTGACTTTTGCTTTACTTAGAAGTTCTGGAGGGCGGGACCCTTTGTTTGGACTACTGTGTTTCATATGGGAAGGGGCTTTCAAAGGTCATCCAACCCAAGGCATGCTAAGACCAAAACCCAGGCACTAATATTGTCCTCAGCAAGTGACCATTCAGCCTCCTCTTGGAGGCATTCATTCATGACGGATTATCCAGCCACGTAGGACGATCTCTTTCATATCTGGACAAGTCATTGCCAGGGATTTTTTCCTATCAAACCAAATATGACACTGACTTCCACCATGCTCTAGGGGTCCAGATACACACATCTAATTAGCACAACAACCCTGCACATGACTCACTTTGTCCTTTTCTCCACATGCCATCTCCCTCCAGCCTATCCATTCCCATTTCCACAAGACTATGCAAACATGGGATGATTGTGAATTCTTTCAACATCTCCATCACTTTCCTTCCAGGAGGCTCCAGTTTATCACCGTCTTCTTAAAATGAGGTGCCCAGAGTTGGGCACGGTGGCCTCCTATTTAGGCACCAAGCTCCCCATAATAGAAACCAAGATGGTGTTTTTTCACAAAGGTGATGGTGAGGCATCACTGAACTGTGAAAGGGACCATCCCTGAGCAGAGGTTCTTACCCTGATGCCAGGAGGGCATCCTTCTCTCGTGCTCCTTCCATGTGACAAGCCCATGGTTTCACCAGGAGAGGTGAATGAAAACTCATGCACTACTCATGTTCTGGTGACCTTTATTTAAGAGTATGTCACAACTGACCAGATCCCAAGAGGTGTTAAAGGCACTGGAACATTACTGTTCATGGTGCTCTTTCACATGCCAATTCTATCTTCTCTGAGAAGATTCTGTCCCAATCTATGAACACTGACAGCTTAGATTGTCAACAAACAACGTGGGTGTCATGATGTCTCTCTTGCCTTATACCCCCTTCTGTGGGGCTGTCTTGGTGCTTAATTCTTAATCTAATTCAGAACTAGCATTTTGATTGGCATAGAGCTGGGATCTCTAAACCTGTGCCTTGAGATGATGGAAAGGTGTAGACTCATGGTCTCTCAAGTGTATCAAGCATATCCTAGAGATGGGAGCCCTCTGGCTGGTCTTAGAATTGGGAGGCTGGCAAAGTGAGGTGCTTGAGCGTTTAGAAATGCCACATGCAAGCAAAAAAATAATGGCAATTTGTAGTCATGCCTGTATCCTTGTCTTGTGATGATAATGATGCATCTAACCAGTGTGAAGAAGCATCAAAGAATTCTGTGCATGCTAAGACGAGCATCTGCCTTTGCTGTCCTATGTACAGAGAACTGCTCTTGCATTTCCATTGTGATTTATGCATGTGTAATCGGGGAGACCAGATCTGGAACAACCTTGGAGGGAGGAAGACCTTGGTGCGAGCCCTTCCCCCATATCCTAGCTGCACGCCCCAGCCACGCAACCCTTCTGCCTCTCAGTGCTCAGTCCTCTCCTTGAGACTCAGTCCCCAGTGCACCAGGGTGGGTATCTCCATATGGAGAGCTCTCCAGATGAATGAAATAGCAGGTTCAGACCCTGCATCCGTGATTTTATGTGTATCTACACACATGTATAAGGATGGAAAATATGATTTCACAACTGCCTTATCTAGTATAGGTCAGTGCCTTCTGTACAGCTCAGTCTTTAAAGAGTTAGACTCACAGGGTAAGTGACTTGCCCAGGGTCACAGCACAGAGACAGGACTTGAACCCAGGTCTTTCTGACTCTATAAGCAGCTCTCTGTTCACTGTGCCAGGCTGCCTATACATGTATTTGCATGTCTAGAAACATATGCCTGTATATCAACATGCTACATATATGTATACATGCATACATATGCATGACATCCTCAAAGCCTTAGTCTTTTGTCCCTAGTTTTAGGGACACCTTGTACACATATGTATGTTCACATGTAGATATGTATATCAATATACACATATATGCATGCATTTGTATGTCTATAAACATATGCCTCTATATAAACATGCTACACATATGTGTGTATATATGTGTGTACATACACACATATATACATATATACACACACATATACACACACATATGACATGACATCCCCAAAGCCTTAATCTTTTTGGCCCTAGTCTTAGGGACATTTTGTGTACATACATATGGTCACTTGTCTATATACATACATACGTATATATGTATATCTTTAATATATGATATAGCTTTATAATATATAATCATAGCAAAGCCTTATAATATATTAATATATCGTATATATGTATATAACGTATAATATATATTGTACGATATGTTATATAGCTTTATAATATATAATAATCACAATTTAGCCTTATAATTACAGTATATTATATAGCTTTATAATATATAACCCAGCTTTATACTATACCTTCAATATGTAATATAGCTTATGGATTTATGTTACTTTAATAGCTTAAAACTGCCCCCAGACTTCTTGGAATGCCCTGTGTGTGTGTGTGTGTGTGTGTGTGTGTGTGTGTGTGTGTATATATATATATATATATGTCTCTGTATACATATACATGTAAACTCATGAAGTTTTAGCAGCCACCAATTCCAGTGAGAGTTTTATTTTCCCCCTCCTCCTGGATTCTTAGGGGCTCTGAAGGTTCTAAAGGAGGATTGGCTCTAGCTAGGTTTTATGAGCTCAGTGACAGACTCTTTCTGCTGTCCGAGTAAATAGCTTGAGTAAACTCATGTGCTCTTGCTTATCTGGCAGCATGTGTACATGAAGTCATGCCTTCCGCCACGGACAGAACTTAGGTGGATGCTCCCAGCTGGAGGTTGGTTTTAGGATCAGGAATGACCTGTGCAGTCCAGGAGTCCTGTGTCCAACCCATGCCTGCAACCCAGGCTTTGAGATCCCTTGAAGCAAGGAACCAACCACCCATGGACTGATTGATCTTTTACTTACAAGTAAGGGGATGGCGACATTTATTCCCCATTTGTTCCATCCCTTGAATGACCAATTAGGTAGTACAGTGGATAGAGGGCTGGGCCTAGAGTCAAGAAGACCTGAGTTCAAATCCAGCCCCAGACACTTAGTTGTTGTATGACCTTGGGCAAGTCACTTAACCTCCTGGTGCCTCAGTTTCTTCAAATACAAAATGGGGGTAATAGTAGTACCTGTCTCCAGAGGTTGTTGTATGGATAAAATGGGATAGTATGTGTAAGGAACTTAGCACAGTGCCTGGTACACAGGAGGTGCTTAATAAATGTGTATTATTCTCCTTTCCCTCCCTAGTGCTTCTTATAGCCCATTCCATGGTCCTCCAAGTCTGACCCTCAAGATTTAAATGCTGTTCCTGTAGAGATTATAAAATCCTGTTATGGTGTATTTGTGGACCTTTACTAATTTTGTGGATTCATTTTTGGGAAGAAAGATGGAGGTAGATTCAGGGATCCCACATGGCACCAGCAGCAACCCAAACATTCAGTAGATGCCCACAGATTTGTATCAGTGAAGACGCTAAGGTGTCTTGGATCCAAATGGGGAAACAGTGATTTCAGCTGAAATATAAACCATTTCCCTTTCTCAGCCATAGTGTTGGCTGTTGGTTTGTTGAGGCAGCATGACCTTCCCATTGCATGAGTCACCTTCTGCTCTTCAGAGTGCCACCTAAAGCTCTGATCGCAAGCTAGATCCCAAGCTGCCCTGGGCTTCTTCCCCAGCTCAGTAGCATTGGGGTGTGCTTACAGTAGGAATCCTGGCCAACAGGATCTCCTCTTGACTGCACTTTGGCCTCTCAGCTGTCACCTCTGTCTTGTTAGACAAAAGCAGCAGCTGCCACAGAGCCAGGCCAGCCTCCTTTATTCCCTTTCTCCCATGGCCATGTCCTCCCTCCCTATGTGTCTGTACCCATGGGCTGCCCTGGTAGCAGCATCAGTGGTGGCCCCATGATATGACTCCTCTGCTTCCTGCAGTTTCTTTCTCTCCCTTTTTCTCAGATGACACACTCAGTCTTCTCCCAGCCCTGTGCCATGGTTCACTTTTCCTCATGATTGCCTCTCAGTCCTTCCCAGGATGGAAAGAAGTATGTGCCTCCAGGCCTACATTTCCAAGGAGCTCATGTAACTAGGCTCTGAGAGCCTTCCCCCTCTGCCTGTTAGAGAACTCAGCCTTGCTGAAACCGCACTACATACATAAAGCCCCTGCAAACTCTAAAATGCTATATAAATGTGAATTGTTAAGATTAATAATTTGTTGTTGAGTCATATCTGACTCTGTGACCCTGTGGACCATGATACACCAATACTGTCCATGGGGTTTTCTTGGCAAAGGTACTGGAGTGGCTTGCCATTTCCTTCTCCAGGGGGTTAAGACAAACAGGTTAAGTGACTTGCCCAGGGTCACACAGGTAGTAAGTGTCCGAGGCCAGATTTTAACTCAGGTCTTTCTGACTCCAGAAACCACTGAGCTGCCTAGCTGCCTTCTAAAATTAATAATAGCCACAGCCAATAATGACAATAAGATACCCATTTATAAGGGGTGGATCTTGCCCTCATGGAGTTATAGCCTTCATAGTAGGGGGATATAATATATATCTATACAATACAGCAATAATAACAAATAGCTCCCTTGGAACTGTAAACTCTTGCTTCACCTGGATGCTAGTCCAAATGGTGAGAGACAGTGGGAAGTCAGCTTTAATAGTACACATCCATGTGCCCCTTTCCCTTCTCAGGCCCACAGCATCTCAGGCTCCTGATTGTATCACCCCTTCAAGCACCATTCTTCTCTTCTCAAGGAATGAGGTCATAGGATTTAGAGCTAAAAGGTACCTTTTGGGTCACCTGTTGCAATATTTTCATTTTCCAGATGGGAAAACTGAGGCACAGAATGACTTGGCCAGGGCCATACAGAGCAAGCAGCAGGCCTGGGGTCTAAACCCAGATAGTCTTCCCCTAGAACTAGCATTCTTTCTGCTGAGTCCCATGGGAAATGACCCCACCTTGCTGAGAGGCAACTTCCGTGTTCCTACTGTGCTGTTGGGCTTGTAGGGAAGAAGACCCCAGTGGGTTGTCCCACATGTTTCTGTCCAGCATGAACCTTTTATGAACCTATTTGTCTTTGAAAAGCCCCCCCCCCCCCGTTATTTTTTTACTTCCCCCAGTAGCCACCCCAGCAGTGGTGAGAGACAGAGGGACATTTTCCATTATAAAGCACATCTGTGTTTTCCTTTTGCTTCTTCAACCTAGCAACCCTTAAAAAGGCCCTAATCCAGCCTTCCCTCCATCTCCTCTGCCAGTTCCTCAGTGAGATTTATTTTTTTAAGAAAATAAATAAAAGCAGAGAATTAAGTAGTTCCGAACCCTATCATCATTCAGATTCTTTCTGTGATGGACTAGCTGGCAGGACTGGTGATAACTAGGGGCTGGGCCTCTGGAGGATATCCAAGGGCCTAAATATTGTCTTTTTAAAATGTTAAATATTTATGTTTAGAGCTGAGATGTTTGCATCTGTTGAACAAAGGAAGTAAAGGCATAGCAGCGTATCTATAATAAGGAGTCTGGTCTAAAATATATCTCAGTCAAAGTGACGTATGGCTGAGGAGCAGAGGCTTCCATAGCTCGGAGGCTGCCTGCTGTCCTGTCTCTTAGCCACAGTGGCCACCTGGCATCATGGTTTTACCTGGGCCGCTAAGTTACCATGATACAGACCCCAGGCTAAGAATGATCCTGGACTTCGTAGTATTCAGAAGCCCTTGAAAAGGCCCCTGTTTTGCCCCACAGTTCCAGTTTTGTGAGGTTTTCTAGTTCCAGTATCATAGATCGATAACCGTCCTTGAACCATGCTCAGAGGCTTTGCCGTGACTTGCCTTCTTTCCTATGTACAATGCCCCCGGCTCAGAAAGCCTTTCCTCCTGGATGCTGGATGCCAGGAGCTGTTTTTGATTACAACTGGTAATCATCTCATGCATGCCTTTGGTCAGTGAATTAGAGAATAAAAGCTGAAAATGAGTCTGTCCTCAGAGAATTCCATTCCTGAGGCTAATGTAACAAGCCTTAGGTTAGCGGGTAAGCTTCCAGTACTAAGGCACCTGAGCCAAAATGAATATTCTAGAATGTTTCTGAGACAAAGTTCAGCTCCATTCAAGGATCCAGTGGAGTACAGGGGAAGGGATATCAACCATGGAGTCAGAGGAAGCAAGATGGTTCAGAACGTGCCTCTGATGCTCACGACTTGGTATATGTGTATTTACACGTGTATATATAGTCACATATACAAACATGTATATGTATACATGGGTGTGCATATATACATTTGTATATATGTACACACACGTGTGTGTCCTGTTAGAACATAAACTCTTTGTGAGTAGGAATTGATTCACTTTTTAAAAAATCCCCAAAGCTTCTTCCAACTGCCTACCCCACAGTAGATGCTAAAATAAATATTTGATTTATTGATTCAATCCCTGTGCCTTACCCATCTTGATATCTAAAATTTCTTAAGCACAGAAAGCACATCTCTGTTATTTCAGGATTACTTTATAAACTTGAAGCAATATATACAAATGCAATGTTATTCATTTGTTCAATATCTTTATTTTAAAATGTTATGGGTGGCTATTATTTTGACAGCACTTACCTTTTCCAATATCTGTCCTCCCCCTCCCAACAACCCCTTGTAACAAAGATTTAGAAAGAAGAAAAAAAACCTCATCAAAACTTAACAAGACATCCAAAAATGTCTGAGATTGTATGTGCCATTCTGTACCCAGAGTTCCCCACCTCTTCAGAAGTTGGAGAGGCACCTTT
The DNA here is from genome assembly GCA_011680675.1 of Gymnobelideus leadbeateri. Classification (NCBI taxonomy): domain Eukaryota; kingdom Metazoa; phylum Chordata; class Mammalia; order Diprotodontia; family Petauridae; genus Gymnobelideus; species Gymnobelideus leadbeateri. Next base: position 106,093 of record WOXC01011043.1, on the reverse strand, counting down.
GCTTATCTTTTCTTTGGATTCAAGCTTCACTGGTGTAATTTCACAGCATTCATTTCAGTTATTTTTCAATAAGCCTTTATTAAGCACCTACCGTATACAGAGTATTGTACTATCTTTTGATGATTGCCAATATGTGCACAATGACAGGGTTGGACTCCATGGCTTCCGGTGTTCCTTCCAGCTCTAAATCTGCAGTCCCATGGCCCCATGGAAGGAAATCATCTACTTTCTCACCAACTGCTAATGATGCTCTGCATTGGAGTGGGTGGGGGTGGAAACGGTGATGCCAATAGTTTTTCTGTCCCACCTGTGTGAGGAAACATCCCTGCCCAAACTGTGTTGGGCTTATGTTTGACTAGGATTAATACTGTTCTTTAAGCTTTATAAACTTCTTAATATTGATTGTCTCATTTGGTCCTCACAATAACTCTGTGATATAGGAACTACTCCCATTTCCTGTTTTATGGATGAAGTAATGATACTCAGAAAAGTTAATAGACTTCTACCCATAGACACACAGCTTGAAAGTTCCAGAAGCAGAATTCCAACCTGTTCTCTCCTGATACCAAGTCCAGCACTTTTTTCACTAATTGATGGCCCTATCTCTTCCTCACTAGCCATGGGGCTCCTTTCCTCAATGATTCAGGAAGGGTATCATTGCAACCCAATTACAGCATGGTAGTAGTACAGATGGTGGGAAAAATAAAAATTAATATTAGGTAAGCTGTGGAAATGTGTGGTCCAAAGGAAAGGGTTTGACACATGGAACCCAAGCTTCCCTTAGGGCACATATCTACCCTCACTATCATAATTCTCATCAAATCTTCCAAATGTGGTGTTGAAAGATCATGATGGAGATTATATTCCCCTGGAGCTTCCAGTGAGGTCTCTCAAAGGCAGGGGTGTTTTAAGATGAGAAATCACGAGAGCTAATAGGATAGATTAGGAAGTCCATAGCAAAGAATAAGATCTGGTCTCATCACAGGCTTGGATTGGGTTTCATGTTGAGTAGAGGGGAAGATTGACTTGTGATTTGGGCTGGAAATGGTTAGGAAACAATTGGTTTCTGGCCAGGCTGGTCTGCCATGACCAGCTGAAGGAATTGCTTTAACAAAAGCAATGTTTCCCTTTTGTAGTGATGAGACAGGAGATAGATAGAATATGGGAGCTGGAATCAGAAACACCCAGGTTTGAACCCTGTCTCCAGTATTTATTACCTGTGTGACTCTGCTCAAATCATGTGACCTCTCTGTGCCTCGTTTCCATCATCTCTAAATGGAAAAGATTGGGCTCAGTGGCTTCCAAAGTCTCTAATTGTCTTCTGGCCTTAAATCTGTGATTCTTGGATGGTCCTTGGAATTCCAAAAAGCAGAGGTGATGACAGAACATTCTTAGCATGGGGAATATTATCTGTACAGAGGTGCAGAGATGGGAGATGGAAGGTGGAAGGTCATGCGAAGGGAATCATAAGTAGGATGTTGTATCTGAAGTATACAGTATAGGAGGAAAAAGAAGGCTCAAATGTCTATTTCTGGAAAGATTATATATATGTATATATATATATACACATATATACATACATACATATACATGTGTGTATACAATATTGGGGAAGGCTTTTAATGCCTGAATTGTTTATATTTTGTCCTAGAGGCAGTGGAGACATTTTGAAAATTTTTGAGGACAATTACACAGTCAGATTTGTACTCTAAGAATGTCATCTTGGGAGACAGAATGAAAAGGTTTTGGAAATGATGTCCTCTTTGGGACAAGTGCTGTGAACGAGGCTGGGAAGCATAGTAAGCCCCTAAAGGCATAGCCATTGATTAGATTAGATTTAGTTGGATTGATGAGCTCTCTAAAGTGGCATTCTTGAAGCAAAGATGTGCAAAGGAATATCATTCTGAGGAATAAAAGGGAGAGTTGTCCAGAGGCCAGTGTACCTAAGGAGCTCATTGGCTAACCTAGAGATTTAAAGATGAATAGGAGATGAAGAAAAGGACAGGTAATGGGGTAGATGTGGTCATTCTCCCCAAGATGCAACATGCCCAGTTCCCTCCCCTGGCATGGGCTCAAGAGAATCTCCTGGTCCCGCTCCCTTGGATGTTCTTCAGCTTTTCAATGTCTTCCCTGAAAGGTGGAGCTCAGAACTGGCCACCCAACCCCCAGCGTGTCTTGACAAGGATAGGATATGGAGACACTATCATCAACTTCTTCTTCCTGGGCCTGAGATCACATCCTGCCAGCCTCTTTGGCGTCCATATCACACAGTTGACTTTTGTTGGGTTTGCAGCCCACCAAAGCCCCTCAGATGATTTCCATATGATAAGTTGCCCAACCTTTCTTTGCCTGTGATCTCACCCCATCACCTTCTAGAGAATGGAAACAGAGCCCCAAGAATTGCTCTTGGAATTTGCATTTCTAAGGCTTCATTCAAGCCATTTCCAAGTGATCTCGTCACCTTCCTTTTCATTTATCACTCATTTCTAGAAAGAACAAGATGATTCAGATCCTTCATATGGCAAGAGTGTACACACATATGATGTGTGTACAAGGGTCCCTGGACCACTTAGGTCTCCAGTCCCACTAGATGCTTAGTAGAATACATAGAGCCAGATCCACCTACCATAAGAGAGGGACTTACATTTATTGACCCACACACTTCTCCCACTTCCTCCATGGGCTTATACCTAGTGATTCTTCACCACTTCTACCACCCCCAGTGTTACTGATCTCACATCACTGGAATGTCTGTATGAAGAAAGACTGCCAAGATCTTAAATTGCATTCATTAGAAAATCAATTATTCCCTTAATTGTTTTCAGTTTCATTCCTCAAAAGATGGAACTGGCCTTAATTTAATAAAAAATGTTAAAATGTAAGTATATATCTTGACATATATGAGGCCAGAGAAGTTGGAAGACTCCCCTGGGGAATGATGCTTCCCTAGGATGAGGATGACCTCAGTAGGCCTCTCCCATCTCTTATTTCCCGGACACCAGGTCAGGGTTCACTTCTATGCATCTAATCTGTTTTGGGAGAAGTTATATCTTCTTCAGGTCAGTTCCAGTGTTTTTTTCAGTAAATCAGATTATGGCTCAGTACAAGTTTTATTCTTCAAGAGGCATATTTCGTTCCTAGCAAAGAATGGATTCTTTCATTTTTGTAAAAAATGGAGCAATTGCTTAGGGAGGGGAAATACCTGTTTTTTATGAAAATCTTGTTCCTTGTTTCATTCTCTAAGTTCCAAATGTCATGTAGATTGTCTCTTAAAAGTACAGTATGGTGTCATCCGCTCTATGCCTTATATGATAACAGCTAGGTGGCACAGTGGGCAGAGCACTGGACCTGGAGTCAGGAGGACCTAAGTTCAAATTTAGCTCAGACACTTACGAGCTGCATGACTCTGGGCAAATCACTTAACTTTGTTTGCCTCCGTTTCCACATCTGCGAAATGAGCTGGAGAAGGAAATGGCAAATCATTTCAGTATTTTTGCCAATAAGAGCCCAAATGGGGCTGCAAAGAGTCAGACATGACTGAAAACTGAACAAAAACAAGAAGAGGAATGGAACAATAGTCATGTAACTTTATTTGCCTTAATCCACTGGTGAAGAAAATGGCAAATGACTTCAGTATCCTTGCCAAGAAAATCTCATGGACAGTATGGTCTGCAGGGTCATGAAGAGTCAGGAATGACTGAACAACAACATGGTTAGTGATAAATCTCCTGAATTTAGCATGTGAATTCCAGCATATTATTGACATCAAGACAAGTCAATAAATATTTATAAGGTGCTTACTATGTGCAAGGCACTGTGCTAACTTCTGGGGATATGAGTACAAGCAAAAAAGACAGCCCCTGTCCTCAAGGAAATTACCTTCTTATGGGGGGAGGTAACGAATAACAGGGCTCTAAAAAGCAGAGGGTTGGGGAAGGACTGTGTGAGCCACGTCTTTTATACCACTTCTTAGGTACAGTTCTTCATCAGGAATATGACTCAGCTTCTCTTGAATACCTTTTGGTTCACTCCCAACTTTGGAGACTATGGCAGCCCATGATTTGCAGTCATGTGGCATCACTAAAAGAATATCAATGTTTCAAAGATGTGTATTTGTTTCAGGGAGAAGTTTGTAGCCATTGAAAGCTGCATGACTTCTAAATGCTATCAGCCCTCTTTTTTTCTCCTATTCAAGGGTAGGTCAAGTGGTTATTGAATCATAATGTTAGTCCAAGATACATGTGCTGATAGACCAGCTCTATGGGCTGTCCATTCTACTGAATATCCATCTTAGTCCAGATAATCAGATAATCAGATTTTTCATCCAGTTGATTTTTTCTTGTTTGAATGGTTAGGCTGAGCTCTAGTAGGTGATTTTGGATGTAAGTTAGGAGGCTGTAATGTTCCAGAGCTTGGGTGTTATCTAGAAACAGAAATCTCTAGAAGATCTTGTCATTAATGGGAGTTCCCACTTTCATTTAGATTATGTTCTGGACATTCCCCATCATGATTAAAAATACTTTTATTGGACATATATCATTGTATTTTATAACTCACTTGATATTAATCATTAGAACCATCAAACAAAGTTAGTTCTGTTACATCTTTGAAGGAATCTTGTATGATTTTAACATATCCATGAGAGTACTTTGATGGAGATTTTAGGGTGGCATTTTGCTCTACTCAGTTGAAAGCTTTTTTATAATTAACAAACAGTAAACACAAAGGACCTTTAATTCTCTGTATCTTTCAGTTGATTTTGTGATTAGCTGTGGAATATCATTTGCAAAAGCCTGCCTGTTCCCTTCTGGCAGCTTCAACATGGATACCATTAAATAGGCATTCATTTTGCTCAGAAAAATTTCATATCAAGCACACGTGAGTTAATATTCTAACTTTTGTTGCCTTTGCCTGCCACCTGCTTGTACTTTGCAAGGAGATCAAGTATTTGCTGATGAAGGCAGTTTCTAGCCCTCTTGGTCCCCTTATTATGATGATTTTTCCAGTTCAGGTAAACTTTGTTAGCAAATGGTGATGGTTTGTGTCAGTGCCTATTATTTTATCCATTCCCCATCCCATTTGGAGGTTGTTAACAGCTTCTTTAAAAATAAGTCATTTTGGACACACAAATTTCAAACAATGTGAAAGGGAGCTCCGAACAACTTCTGGAGCCACAGCACCCACAGAACAGCACAGAGAAGCTAACCTCCTGCTGAGGACAGCCCAGCAGCCCTGCAGGGAGCAGCCAGCGCAGCGCTCTGAGAGCAGGCAGCACAGCTCGCTGGGAACCTACAGCACAGCCCGCAGAGCCGAGCCCAGGTCCGCGGTTTTAGCCCCAGGGCGGCTGGGCCTTCAGCCGGCTGGTAGAACCCCAGAACACCAGCAATTGTGGCGATTCCAGAATTATCAGCACAGCTAGGACAAAGTGAGAGGTTAGTGCCCTATGGACTTTGGGACCAGTATTTGGGGAACATGTGGCTTCCTCCCCTGGGGGCAAAAAGCTGCTGAAGAAACAGCTGCACAGAAGCCATTTGGCAGCATCAGTAGTGGCTCTACCTCCTGGTCTGCAAACTGTAGGAAGATCCAGCAATCAGTCTGGGGGTTAATCGCTTTTGCTTTAAACTGCCTGGATCTGGATTGTGGTCTGGGGGGGAAGTTTGGGGTGGGTATCCAACTTGCCAGAGTGGGTGGAGGCTTTACAGAGGCCACCCAACTGGTGGAAGTTGTGAAGACCCCACGTTTGGGCAGAAGCTCCCCTGTCTGGTGGCAGAGTCCTACTGTGGCAACAAGCCCAAAAATCAAGTAATTAAGTGGCAATATGCCTAGGCAAATGAAACAAAATAAACAGAAAAGTTCAACATTGGACTCCTATTTTAGGGGCAAAGAGGCTCAAAGCATGGAGGAGGACTGTGAGGTCAGAACTCCTGCACCAAAAGCCCCAAATGAAAATACAAGCTGGCTACAGGCCATAGAGGACCTTAAGAAGCAGATAAGAGAAGTGGGGGAAAATTTGGGAAGAGAAATGAAAAAGATGCAAGAAAACTATGAAATGACAGTCAACAGCCTGACTGAGGAAAATAACACCTTAAAAAATAGACTAACTCAAATGGCAAAAGAGGCTCAGAAAGGCAATGAGGAGAAGAATGCCTTAAAAAGTCGAATTTGCCAGATGGAAAAAGAATCTCAAAAGCTCACTGAGGAGATTCATTCCTTCAGAGTTAGACTGGAGCAAATGGAAGCTAGTGACTTTATGAGAAATCAAGACACTATTAAACAGATCCAAACAAATGAAAGAATAGAAGGCAATGTGAAATATCTTATGGGAAAAACCACTGACCTGGAAAATAGATCCAGGAGAGACAATTTAAAAATTATTGGACTACCTGAAAGCCATGATCAAAGAAAGAACCTAGAAATCACCCTTAAAGAAATTCTCAAGGAAAATTGCCCTGATGTTTTAGGCCCAGAGGGCAAAATAGAGGTTGAAAGAATCCACCAATCACCTCCTGAAAAAGATCCCAAAAAGAAAACTCCCAGGAATATTATAGCCAGGTTCCAGAATCCCCAGATCAAGGAGAAAATACTACAAGCAGCCAGGAAGAAACAATTTCAATATTGTGGAAACACAATCAGAATAGCCCAGGACCTGGCAGCTTCTACATTGAGGGATAGAAGGGCATGGAATATGATATTCCAAAGGGCAAAAGAGCTGGGAATGAACCCAAGGGTCACCTACCCAGCAAAACTGAGTATCTTGTTTCAGGGGAAAATATGGTCATTCAGTGGAATAGAGGACTTTCAAGCATTCTTGATGAAAAAACCAGAGTTGAATAGAAAATTTGACATTCAGACACAAGAAGCAAGAGATGGTTGAGAAGGTAATCAAGGAAAAGAAATCAAAAGGAACTTATCAAAGTTGGACTATTTACGGTCCTACATGGAAAAACAATAACTGTGTTTGATGAAACCTTTCTCATTATGAAAATAATTGAAGAAGGGTACATGGCATATGTTCACAGGTATACATGGATAGAGGGCACAGGTTGAATTTGATGGGAAGGGATGATGATTATTTTTTTTGAGGGAAATTGGGGTTGGGTGACTTGCCCAGGTTCACGTGGCTGGGTTTTTGTTTGTGTGTTGGGTGACTGGGGCCAGATCCGAGCTCGGGTCCTTCTGGCTCCGGGGCTCGCTCTCTGCTCGCTGCGCCACCTAGCTGCCCCAAGGAAGGGATTATTCTTAAGGGGTGAAGTCAAGAGGTGAGAGAGGAAAGTGGCAAGAGGAGATGGAGAGAGACAGGGTAGGGCAAACTATCTCATGTAGAAGAGGCAAGGGGAAGTAGTTGCAGGGGAGGGGAAGAACAGGAAGGCAAAAAGGCAAAAGCATATTCTCATTGAAGTTGGCCCAAGGAGAGAATCACATACATAATAAATGGAATATTTTACCCTCACTCACTCTCCTGAGTAGGGGAAAGGGGGATGGGAGGGGGGATGATGGAGGTGAGGGCATTCTGGGGGGAGGGGATGTTGGAAGTACCCACTATCAAAGAGGGACAGGATCAAAGTAGGGAATGGACCAGGTGGGAGGTGAGACGGGTGGGAGGGAAATATAAGCAGTCTTTTACAATATATCTAATATGGTGGTGTTTTGCATAGCTATACATGTATAACACATACTGAATTGCTTATCTTCTCAGAGGGAGTGGGTGACAAGGGAGGAAAGGAATGGATCTGAAAATCGAAGTTTTAAAATGTTTCATAAGATGTCCAGGCAGTGGGACTCAGAGATTCACCTTGCCCTAATGGGAAAGTCGAAGGGGGTATGGGAGAAGATATGGGAGAGAGCAGATTGGATGAGGGGATATCTAGTGGGACTGCTATTCTGGGGTGGTGGGTAGGGAAAAAATGGGGGGAAAATGTAACTCATAGTCTGGTGGAAATGAATGATATAAACCAGAAGTTAATAAAGCATTTGTTTAATTAAAAAAAATAAGTCATTTTGGAACTCTTTTAATTGTGTGTGTGTGTGTGTGTGTGTGTGTGTGTGTGTGTGTGTGAGAGAGAGAGATCTAACATTTTATTCTTCTCATTTAGTATTTATCTCAGTCTTTGCTCTAAGGAGATGATGGTCTGACGCTATATCGTCTGATTTGGATGTGACTTCCATATCGCTAACCAGTCATTTCTTATCAGTTAAGTCACTTTCATTTTTTTTGTGCTATTTTTTTGTTGCTTAACATGTACAGGGTCCAAGCCAGAAAACAGATAAACATCAGGACTATAATAATTTAAATTTAAGAACTCAATAAAATGCAGCTGAATTATGTATAGCCTGAAAGCATTTCTCCTTTTTTCCTTTTTCAGTTCTGATTCGTATTTTTCTAACCCTCGTTTGCACATTTTCCCTTATGTCCATCTTTGTACTGAAATCGCAAACTCTTAAAAGTATATGCTGATTTACCTTGGAGAGTAATATTATTGGCTTCTTTGTAGGATTCTTCCACCTCTTCATCGGCTGCAATGGATGTTGGTGGTCTTTCCGCAAACAAGCCCTACAATATGATGTTTTTTGTTACCTTTGGATGTACAATAAAAACAACTCTGGCCACTCCTGTCTTTGCTCCTCTACAGAACCAGCAAGCCTTCCTTCCATTTGTCTGCCCCCAATTTCCTTTTATCGTCTGCTTGCTTTTATGATGAGAAGTCAATATAGATATGGTTGGGTTCCTTCAGTCGTCTCTTCAGTCATTGGTCGTTAGACAAGGCTCTCTCTTAGAATACCAACTACTGTTTGACTATCCTCAGTAGGGTTTTCCCCTCCTCCCTCCCCCCACAAAGTATAGAGAGAAGCTTTTTAAATTGTGCGACCGCAGTCAGGTCAAGCAGCTGTTACCAATTATTAACCCATATATTCTAGGTGTCAGGGAAGACTCATAAGACTGTCACTAAAGAGGATTTTAAAGTGACCTCCTATACAGATGAAAACCTCCTGCTTTGTTTTTTCCCAAGAGACAGATCACCTTTTGAACAAGTTAGAAACATGTGCTAAGAAAAAATCAGCTCCTTAGACTGGAGGAAAAGCCAGTGGGCTTCTCAAAGAATGCGAAGTCGTTTCCCAGGGAAGGCTTTGCCAACACCCCATGCTACAAAACCAATAAAAGAGGAAAAGACAGCTCAAATCCTAGGGGTCAGGAAGACTCAGATGAATTAGCTTTGGCTGACTAGAAGCTGGTGACATTGTTATACCAGCCTACACTCTGTTCAAATGGAGCCCCCAGTTCCCTTCTCTCCCTTACTTGAAAGAACCCTTGCCAGTCACCCTTTGGGGAGCAGGATTTATATTCCTTCCCTGATTTGTGCTAAGGGACTAGAAGATCATAGGATCTTGGATTTAGTGTTTGAAGGGCCCTCGTAGAGCCATTTAGTTTAATCTCACCATTTTACAGGTAAGGAAAATAAAGCCTAGAGTGCTTAAAGAACAGAGATCCCAACATTCTAGGGAGTAACCACCTGCCATTGTTTGGGGGCAGCTTGACCTCTTTGCTGAGCACCCGTCAACATGCATGTGATGGTTACTGCCCAAGGAGACTTGGCACAGAGAAGAAAGTCAAGGTTGATTCTACCCCACCCTCACCCCCCACTAGCCTAAAAAGTCATTGAATTCAGGGCTCTGGCAATTCAGAGGATGTGGGTTGCAATCCCACCTCCAACATTATTGTCTATATTCCTCTTCATGTATTTTCTATCAGCCCCCAGTGTACCTCACCTAAGCAGAATGTGTTGCAGTGGGAAGAGCACTGGCTTTAGAGTCTGAAAACTCGTATTCAAATCCCACCTTTGGTGCTTAATTCTTTTGTCAGGTGGGGTGACAGCCTTTTGTAGGCTTCAGTTTTTTCCTCTACAAACAAGGGAGTTGCATTGGATAACTTGAATGATTCCTTCCAGATCAATCCACTGTGATCTGGTAGATTGGATATGGTATTCCTTCCACTTTCACTCTCCAAACTTGCAGGAGAACTTTGCTGGAGACTAACTCTGGGCTACCATGAGCTCATTCTCTTGGCAGGTTTTAGGCAAGCACAAAACCATTCCTATTCCTTGTTCCATCCAATAGGCAGCCCAAAGGCTTAGGGAATCTTCTTTTCTATAAACCAAAGGCAAGTGAGCCCCAGTGGCCAGGGGACTCACATTTCTACCCAAGTCATTGGCCATCTCAGAATGTTACTGCCCCAGCAGGGCTTCACCAACCCTTAGAATTGTCAATGAACTTCATGGAGTCATCTGTCTCACATGAGAAGCAACCTGAGAGGCTGTCAGTTCCACCTACCTCTCATTTTATGGATGAGTAAACTGAGACCCAAAGAAGTAAAGGTGATCTTGGCCAAAGTCACAAGGGCTGTAAGCATCAGTGTTAAGATTTGGATAGAAGCCATCTGATACTATCTACCATACTATTCAACCTCCTTAGACTGACCCCATTTTTTGAGGAGGAGTTTGGGGGGGTAATTGCAAACATATAAAATGGGATCTGGGAATACACATAACTATGCAGATGGCAGCCAGACCCGATAATAAAATATCCACACAATCGATAAGAAAAAAAGATCCTGTTAATTGACTATTTCTTTGTGACTTTGTTATTGTTGTGCAGTTGTTTCAGTCATGGCCAACTCCCTGCGACCCCATTTGGGGTTTTTTTGGCAGAGATACTGGAGCAGTTTGCCATTTCCTTCTCCAGCTCATTTTACAGATGAGGAAACTGAGACAAACAAGTGAAGTGACTTACCCAAGGCACCCCGTAAGTGTCTGAGGCTGGATTTGAACTCAGGAAGATGATTCTTCCTAACTCCTGACTTGGCATTTTATCCTTTGCTACAAAGATGTCCATTCTTTATGACTAGGTTGGCATATATATGTATGTGTATGTTCACCTATATAAACACATATGTATATATAGACACATACACGCTCCCATACATGTGTATATAAATATATGTAGGTGTATGTACATGTATATATGCATATATGTATACATACACACATATAAACATACATGCTCACACACATATATAATGCATGCATTGAGATCATGCCACAGCCTCCAAACACTTGGGCCTTTGGTCTCACACAGACTAAGTTTTCATTTCTGGTGCTAGTGATGCTTTTTTACATATAATTTGGATGGGGTTTTTTTGTGTCCCTAAGGGTCCCTTGGTTTTCTTTCTCTCTCTTTCTATTCTCAGACCCCAGTACACTGGATGGGCTCCATTTGATGTTCTCTCTTTGATTATGCAGAAGGCCTTTGATCTCAGGGGAGGAGGAGGAGGCAGGCACCAGTTAGTGGTGATGAACCTCATTATAATCATACTCAGGGTTCCTTGCTGTCCCCTATATTTTCTCAGGCTGTTCCCCATGCCTGGAAGGCTCTCCTTCCTCATCGCCCACCTCCAGGCTTCCCAGTTAAAATCTCACCTTCTCCAGGAAACTTCTTCTAATTCCTCTTACTTCTAGTGCCTTCCCTCGGCTGAGTATTTCCTATTTATCTTGTGTGAGGATTGTTTGTACATATTTAGTCAGTTGTTGTCTCCCCCCATTAGACCGTGAGATCCTCAGGAGTCTGTCTTTGGGCCTTTCTTTGCATCTCTAATACTTAGCACAGGGCCAGAAACATACATAGTGAGTTAAGAATGAATACTTGTGGATTGACTGATGCACATTGACTTCAGGAGGGAGCCTTGGTCTGTCAGTGTTGCTGGTTGATCCAATACATGGAGGTACAGAATGCAAGTGACACTAATATAAGAAATAAGAATCGGCACCATAGTATAGTGGACAGAGAGTCAGCTTCAAAGGCTGAAGGGAAGGTAACTAGCGTTTCTGAAATACCTTCTATGTACAAGACTTTTCAAATATCATCTTGTTTGATCTTTATGACATTCCTGTGAGGGAGTGCTATTATGATTCCCACTTTACAGTTGAGGAAACTGAGGCAGAGAGAGGTTAAGTGACTTTGCTAGGGTCACACATTTAGCAAGTGCCTGAGGTTGATTTTAAACTAACATTTTCCTGACTCCAGGAAACTTTATACACTGAGCCACCTAACTGCCTAATATATGAAGACAGTGTGCAGAACAACATAATACATATAAGGTATAGAGAAAGGACGTGAACAGTAATCTCAGGGAGGAGGCACTAGCAATGGCAGAGACCAGGAAGAACCTCTTACAGAAGGTAGGACTTGAACTTTCTTGACAGAAGCCAGGAGGTGAAGGTGATTCTAGAAGAGCATTCTAGATATGGGGCCAGCCAGGGAAAAGGCACCAAACTGAGAGATGCTATTCAAGGAACAGTGAGAAATTAGGTATTTCTTAAGGAGGGGAGTAAGATGGAAGAAGCCTGGAAAAATAGGAAGGGTCAAGTTATAAAGGGCTTTAAAAGCCAAATAGGATTTTCTATTTGATCCTAGAGGTAATAGGGAACCACAGGAATTTATACTTTCTCTTTTTTATTTCTCTCTCTCTTTCTCCTTTCCTCTTCCTTCCCTCCCCCCACCTTCTCCCTCTTTTTGCTCTCTTTCTCTCCATCCCTCCTCTTCCTCCTCCTCTTTCTTTCTTTCTTTCTCCCCCCCCCCCAACTTATAGTCTTAGAGGCAGCTGGTACTTGGAGACTCATTGAACTTCTTAGGGTGATGCTTCTTCAGGTTCCCATGTTTCGTTGGGTCAGGTACTGCCTTTTTCATGAGACCTTCCCTGGTTCCTTTCATTACCCCAAAGACCCAAATACTTTAGGTAGTAGAGTTTAAAAGCCATTTCCAAATTGTGAAAACAATTCTATTTACTCAAAAAGACCATTTGCTGAGGATTTGAGATGGGTGCAACACAAGTACACAAAGCATCTGTGATTTCATCAGATTTGGGAACTCCCAGAGTGGAAACGGCATGTTCTCCCCCCGCACCCCTCCCCACCATCTTGTAAATCACAAATTATTTACAGCTTTCTAGATGTGTCCCAGGAAGTTGCCAGAAGCACATAGAGGTCAGGTGACTCATCAGGGTTTCAGTTGCCAAGCAGCAGAAGCAGGATTTGAACACAGGTCTTTCTGACTCCAAGCTCAGCAATCCTACACTATACTGCCTCTAAACCATAGTCCAATCTAGCCCATATGAACTTTAAAGTACATTTCCCTGAAGGGAAGCTAAACAGACACAATGTATATATCAATACAGTACAGACTTACATTGGAGCATGGTGGCCGTTTTGCTTTTGTTTGCTTAGTCCTGAGAGAGGGTGCTGTCCAGTGCTGCTGAGACCTTTATCCACTGCCACCAAGTAATACTTCAAGGCACAGTGTGCACGTAGAACAGAGTGCTTCATTTACCAACTGTGGTTGATTGTCAGAGGCGCCCCCAAGCATGCTGTTGGATGCCCCTTGCTATGTACCTCATCATGCAAATTCTATGGCCAGGCATTAGCTTTCACAGTTTTCTTCACTCTCCCTGCTAAGCCCTATGGAAGTTCATCACTGCTTCTTCACATCCCCAAAAGAAAGAAGAGAAAAAGAAACCCTGAAATCTTCTCAATCCTGTATAAGAATAATCCGTTGTAATAAATATCCTATGCTGAAGTCAAACCCCAGGAAAGAGAGTGTTAGAAATGGAGGTAATGAATTCCTCATGCAACATGCTGAAATTCAGCACAGCTGGGTCTTTTTTGTTTTTTCTTCAGACAGTTTATAGTCTGATGGAAAGTAAAACCATGCTGTCTTTTAGGGCGGTGCAATTTCACTGTGTATCTATTATTTTGCATATTTTAAGCATTTATTAACATGAGCTTGAATATGATGGTTGAGCTCTCTTCCACGAGATACCAGTTATTCAGAGGAGCTGCTTTCCTTCCAACATCAGTCCAGATGTGATTACTTGGCATTATCATTGATAGAGCTTCAGCTCAGGAGAAGGTCACATTCTCAGTCATGGGTGCAGCAGACTTTGCTCAGAGGAGAACTCAAAAATGAGCTTTGAGATTGCTTAGAGAAGAAAGTAGACTTTTTTAGTAAGCATTTATTAAAGCACCTACTATGTTCCAGGCACTATGCTAGGTGATAGAGATACAAAGACAAAATTTATATAGTTTCTCCTTTTAAAGATATTACATTCTCTGGAAAAATGACATTTATTGATATATTTTATTTGTTTTTTAAATCATCAAAATTTCCCCCACTATCCCTCCTACTCCCTAAAGAACCATCTCATATGACAAGTGATATTTTTAAAGAAAAATTAATAGTGAAATTGATTAAAATATTGAAAAGTAGCTAAAATATGTGTACAATGTGCCACACTTATAGACCTACCCTCTCTGTGTGGGAGTGGGATTGAGGCATCGTCTCATATCTCTTCCTTGGAGCCATGCCTAAAGAGCTTACCTTCTACATTGAAGAAAACCTCCTTACCTTGGCATTTCAAGCTCCCTCTAATTTCTCCCCAAGTTATCTTGCTACTCATCTCTAGACAAACTAGAATACCTACTGCCCTCCAGATACTTTCAGGCAAATGTCTGAAAGGAATCCAAGACATTATCTAGTCTAAGCTTTGCATCTTTTAAATGAGTAAATGCAGACTCAGAAAGGAGGAATGAAGAAATTATTTGCCCCAAATCAAACAGGTAGGAAGAGGACACAGCTGTTCTTTTTTTTTTCCTTTTTGGAGGGGGGAAGGCAGGGCAATTGGGGTTAAGTGACTTGCCCAAGGTCACAAGACTACTAAGTGTTACGTGTCTGAAGCTAAATTTGAGCTCAGGTCCTCCTGATTCCAGGGCTGGTACTCTATTCATTGAGCCATCTAGCCACCCAGTATGACTTTATCATACGACATAAATCAATTTCTAATAGCTTTTGTGAAGAGCAATAAATGTTATGTTTCATCTTGTAACTTTGACTGCTTTATTATAGAGTGACTCACTCTGCTGAGGATTCCTCCCACCATTTTGATAAAGTATGAAGGGTCACAATGCTCACAATCTAGCTTCTTGGATGGGTATGTGACAGTGGTTCTTAGAGAGAGTCAAATCCTATGGGACCAGGTCTATGCAGGTCTCTTAAAATGTTTAAATTCCTAATGTATACTAGTGACATCCAATGGCGCTCTGCCTTTCCCACCACAGACATATCTTCTTGGTTCCAATTACTTTAAGGGTATTCTATCTTTCCCCTCTGACATAATATCCTTTCTAAGTTTTATAGCAAGTTAAGGTATTCTCATTACAAACACCTTTGCTCTTTTTGACAAAATTGTTGCTACCCTGTGGATGGTGGGCTGATGCTTTTTTGATACCAATTTTCTTGTAAACCTGAGTTTTTCATAACCATGTTGAAACAGGAAGATATAAACACTTGTGTTCAATGGTATTTCTTCATTGCCTTGTTGGGAGAAATCCCCAAATCATTTCCATTCTTTTGGGGAAAATAACTTTGATTTAAAGCCTTTTTTCCATTAAAAATGATGAGGTAAGGATTAGGAGGCAAACAACCAGTAGAAGATCACAATGGTTTACATTTCTTTTGGTCTTTACAACTTACAAAGCATTTTACCCAAAGTGATTTCATTTGATTGATTCAATATCATTGCTGGTGTAGTGGTTCTTATCTCAGTGTGGCAAAGACTAGACTGATGGGCCTAGAGACCTGGGATCAAATCCTATCTTCAAAGCTTATTCTCCATCTAATTTCTTAATTTATCTGATTAATTTCACCTGTATTTCCTCACCTAAAATAGGAAAAAACCCTATAATTTCAACCTTTCAAGTTTGTTGTGAGGATCTAATGAAACAGGGTATGCTATAGGAGTGCTCCTCTTATTATTCCTTCTAGGGCTAAGGAAATGGAGGCAGAGAAAGAGAAAAGTGTCTGCCAAAAGTCACCCAGAGCTACTAGGCAGCAGACCTGTGATTTGACCCCAATTTCACTGCCCAAAGCAATGTCTGTCTGCCACAGCAAAGCGGCCACTAAAGGACGGAAAGACCCAAAGATCATCTTTTTAATGGTTTGGGAATGTAGTTTCCAATGTGTTGGGTTTTCCAATGCTCTGCCTACCTGC